>JALIZH010022367.1:0-747474 GCA_030522465.1 Rhipicephalus appendiculatus
GGTAATGTTGTAAGCTATATATGTGTTTCCTTTTCAATAAACTTCCAGTCGCGAGTAGCGCGCCTGTGTTGTCGTCTTCTGCTATTGTCCCTGTTCCGTAGTGTGCCCCACTTTTTTGCTTTTAAAATGAATCGGCACCAACTAGCCAAAATGACTGTTTTGCTACAGGAATCGCTAAACTGATGCAATGATTCCTCCCCAGGCGCTGACCGTGTAGTATACGAAATGTTAAAACACCTGCCCTTTGAAACTCAAAAATCCCTGCTTTCACTGCATAATGCTGTTTTGTTTTCCGGCGAGATCCCCTCTGCCTGGAAAGAAGCCATTGTTATTCCGATCAACGCAAGGTTCCCATCTCTCACTTGTAGATATCATGGTCACTTGTGATTCATTACACACCCATAGATCACATCACGTACCACTGTCATAATTTTATATTCTATACACACCTTTTACGCTTGTTTAAAGCGCGTGATTTTAGGCCTTTGTACAGCCATAATACACCGTCATTGCAACCCGCGGTCATCGCCTGCACCACATAAAATGACATAGCGCTCTTTGGCCCCTCATGGCCCTTGCGCCACAAAACGCTACTGATCATCATCAACAGTCATGTCAAACTCTTGTAGCGGAAGCTCCATCTACCGAGGCGTCCTTCCGGATCTTTCATGTGCGTTAACCAACAGAGCAAGTGGTGATCCGTGACGCCGTTAAAAAGGCCTACCGTAGATGTACGGCCAAAACTAACTTGGATCTGGCCCACAGTATTGCCAGGCATACCCTCTTGGTTGTAGAATAACTTAACCCATTAGGGGACCGGTTTCTTTTTTCATGAGTCTTGTGAAAGCAGATGTGTTTTTTTTTCGTATCTACATCTGTATATATCACGCTGAAAATTTCATCGTGAACAACCTCTTAGTTCACCAAATATGGCCCGTGACCATATGGTCACGCTAGGCCCTGAGGCTACTGTAAAACTCACAAAGTGAAGCATTTTGTTGCAGGCCTTGACACATCGCGGAAAAAATTAGGTATGTGTTGGGCACTCATTGTAAGATGACGTGAAGCACGCAATGCATATGCCGACGTCGCATTTATTGCATTGTGCGGTCCCCGTGATGTTGCAGTTGTCTGTAGCGCACTTGTGCCTGTTGCCGTTAGGCACAGCATCAACGAAGGGGACTGTCTGGTCATTCAAAATGTGGACCAGAAGGCGTGCTGTTAATAAGCGTCGACGTTTATCGATGGCCAGTTCCTTTTGGCTAGTTATCCCCATCTTGTCAGGTCGCGTTGAGGTATTTGCGTCCGCAATTCAAGTTGAGCGACGTTAGATTATGTTCTTCGCGTAAGGACCGCACGTTGCTTATGGCTACGTCGCAAAGGGAATATCGTTCACCGCCATTTCCTGCGACGAATTGAAATCCGGTAGGCATCTACGTTCGGATTCATCTGCTGTGCGCTTGAAGATAACTCCGCGTAAGGCCTTATCTCCTACAACTAGGCAGATATTTGGCGATCCATCGCCTTGCTCTTCATAATCTGCTTCATCTTCAACACAGTCGCATCCACGGATGCGACAGCCGTAAGCAAGCACCGTTTTAGCACCTGCTCTAAGCGGCCTCTTGTTTGGTTAGGTGCACGGAACATCAGGTGGTCGAAATTTCCGGAGACCTCCACTACGGCGTCCCTTATAATCATGTCGTGGTTTTGGGACGTTAAACCCCAACAGTTATTATATATTAGAATAGAATCCTTATTTGCGAAATCATCGTCTGAGTAGGTGGTAGCCTCCAATAGCTTGATGTAGATAGCCGACAGATCTTTATCATCCTCTTCGACTATTCTGGCTATATTATTTAAAGCAAACCTGGACATACAATAAATTGGCACGCGAGTGTAGTGGAGTCACCCTTCAAGGAGCGTAAAACAAAGGAACGAACTTAACCAAAATAGGGACCATTCCATATTTTTCAGCGCGAGAAGACACCACAGAAAGGAAGGCACACAAGACACACGGAGCGCTGACTGACAACGGAGCGCTGACTGACAAACCAACTCGCCCAACATATCGCCTTGTGGCAAAATAGGGAGCCTAAAGGCCTAGCGTGACCGCATATATTGTAAAGTAAAACCAGTGTGCCCTCACTAAACAGTGCCTTCCCCAACATGAGCATCCATCGATGAATGAAAAGAACACAACCGTTTTATCGTGGCTGGTAATTATCTCCTCCAAGTCTCGAACAGTTTCCGCAGTCAAACCTAGAGAAAAAAAGGTATCATGTAATATGCACACGTAGAATAAGCATTGCGACCTCAACAATGACTGGCAAATGGAGAATCAAAATGAGGCAAGCACTTCCAGAAGAAATGAGCTTTGAATCTTGTTCAATCAGACGTGGTTTGTGCAGTAGACTACACAATGAAGGCAATGAAAAGGCTGAAGCTCTTCCAGGTGAAGCATGGACATGTGTCACAAAAGCGAGAGCTCCCAAGATTTATAGAACTATAAAGTTGTACTCTGCGAACAGTTCAGGGCGGTCTACAAGATTCCACGTCAAGCATGAGCGACCTGCGGACTTGCTCACGAACAAGCGACGCTGTTTTATGACATCAGAACAGACTCTGCACGCTTGGTTATTCAAGACTGCACAATTTGCTTCCCCTACTCTGTGCCTTCTGTGGTGACACCAATGCCATTGAGCATTTTATTTCGCTTTGCCCGTAGTTTGACAGGGTAAGAAAAGCAATGGTTCCCACCCAGCAAAGGGGTGGTCATTGGCACCAGATGTTAAAAGATGTCACTTTTCCTGAAGGGCCTGTGGCAATGACAAGGAGCTTGCAAACGAACTTTGATTACCTTCCTATGAGACACGGGGCTGTTTAACAGATGGTGACAGACCCTACAATTTACGAGACGCTCGGGTGGAATTATTGTCTGTTACGTAAGTTCGGGCTAACCCTGCCTGCTGGAACATCACAACCATCACCACTACCACTGCACAATGAAACTCAACGTTAGTGATGGCCATGTTAATTAGCATCACTGTGAGCCATTCCTTTTCCCTGATAGCAACACACAAATAAGGAGCCATTCCTTTTGACAAGCTGCCTTCCAGCAGAACATGCATTGGATCATATTATATCTCTTTCATAATGGATAAAAAGAGTAAAGTTGTGAACAATGGATCGCTGTTGATCCCAGACTTTTGAGACAATTTTGGGTTTTGTACGAGGCTTTCGTAGTTACTAAGCTTTTTCACCTGTGCTGTGATGCTACCTTCTATGGCAGGGGGTCTGAAATACGCGGCCCACGGGCCGCATGCGGCCCGCTGACCTCTTGCGTGCGGCCCGCGGCTGGCACACGAGTATTCGTCTCCCATTTAGTCTACGATTGTGTGACTGTTCATGACGCAGCTGAATGGTGCTCGCGTTATTTCTCGCCTATCGTGATTATTAACGCTAGGTGCGTGTAGGCTACCCAGACGCGACTCGTCTTCAGCATTTCTTTCGTGAGGCACCAATGCGGTCACCTTGCGTTGAAACATAACTGCGGAACAAAAACTTTATACTGCAAGATCGGCGTCCAGATTTTAGTCATTGTGTAGATCGGTATTGATATGCTTCTCGAAACCTGATGGCAAATTCCCTGTAGAAATGACTCATACATCAATTATGGGAAAGGGCGTCTGTAAAATTGGCAATGTTAGCTGACATTGTGCGCAAACCACTCCGCCACCCCCCCCCCCCCCCGCTTCTCACTGATTCGCTGTGCCGGCCCTTTGTGAGACTAAATTTGGTGACTGCGGCCCGGCAGGTGATGTGAGTTTGAGACCCCTGTTCTATGGCATGTGTACTGTGCATAGGTAGGTGCGACAGTAACAGCGAGCCAGAGGGCTAAACAACAACTTCAATCCTGCCAATGAGCGAGCAGCCAAAGCATCATCTGTAACTGTCATAAGTACACCAAAAACATTTCAGGGATATTTGAGCTGGATTTGTAGGAGATCAAGAAGCTTTATGATATAATACTGGATTATGCTCCTCCACACAGAATGACTTGAGTAGGTGGCACAAAAATTTGTGCATTTTGGTAGAACTTTTTCCGAGAACCGTCATTTTTTATGAGCTCATAGTTGAAAGCACAAGCAACAGAACTAAACATATCATCTACCTTCGGAACGACACCAATGACCAAGTTATAGGGCACCTGCGATGGCCTTTAGGACGCCTGCAAAGTCTCGTCAACATCTCATACATCGTACCTCGTTTATCAACTTCATTCAAATATGCAGCACTGGCTTGAATATTGCCTTCATCATCATTACTGCGTTCCATTGGATTATTCTGAACTCCACATTTTCTTCTGCGTACTCTGTGATGCTTTTGACAGTGTGTGAGGTAAGCGAAGTGAGAGTAGCATATTGTACACACAAATATGGAATTTCCACTTGTTGGTGGCCTTTTGAGTGGCCAGCAACTGTCCTAATTTCACTGCAGAAAAAAGAAAAAAATGCCGCACTGAAAATGCACATGCGGTCTTGTCAGAAATGCAGCACCTCTTCCACTTGTGTATTTGTCGCGATCACTCGAGATGTACTGGCTTGCTGCAACATGGCGATGTTTCCAGATCCATCAATTCCTGCATTTTTTCAGAAAGGAATACAGGCACAAATGTCACTTTACTAAAATATTTTTGTTTGATTATGCTAATTACTGATTCTACATCCCTTAGTATGTAATTGTGGTCACTCTGATGCTTACGCTATTGCAATGCGCCATGAAGCAATTAGCTTAAGTTATGCTAGCAAACTCTCCATTTTTTAAGAAGGGGCTCGGCCAACACCACCTAGACTAACTCAAGGCCTCCGCGCGCTGCCGTGACGTCACGCACACGGGATGGGCCTGGAAATTGGGCTTCACCTCGTGCGGTGTTTTCCGAATCAAAACGGCAAGTTGGGCGAGTTGGTAGTTAAACATGGTTATATGATGGTGTTTTCCGGCAGGTTTTGGGCGCGCTCGTTGTGTTTTGCCCGGTCGCGGCGGCCGCATTTCGATGCAGGCAAAATGCTAAAAGCCCGTGTGCTTCGATTTAGGTTCACGTTAAAGAACCACGGAGGGCGCAGAATTCCGGAGCCCTCCGATACGGCTTTCCTGATAAATATATCGCTCGTTTTGGTCGTAAAGCACCAATAGTTAATACTACCGTTTCAGTCACATAAGGATAAGAATTAGGACTATTATTACAAAATAGTTCGTGGAAACACTAAAAAAATACTTTATGACTGCGCCTATGCATAAATTCTTGTGCCCGCGAAGACCGCTACGAATGTGAAAACCTTGCAAACACAAGTAAATCTGTTTTTGCCTTACATTACATTTAAAGCAAAGTAAAACACATAACTTATTGACAATGGAAAGGGAAGAAATCCAGGAAGGAATGGGTACACGTTTTCAATAAATAAGTGATTTATTACAAAAGATGACAAAGATGGAGAAAAAATAAATGGAGCATCCCAGCTAGATGAAATAATGTTCTGCAAATCTACCAGCACGAATGAACATAGTTTACATCACACAAATACTTCTTTTTTTTATTTACAGTACTATAAGCCCTTGCAAGCTGTTACAGGGGTGGGAAAGGACATATGCAAAGTAGTTTCAAACCTTGGTAAAAAGAGGTTCAGGTGATTTATAATCAACAAATACACTTCACTTGAGTTGTTCAATACAATAATTCTAACTGGGCAGAATGAAAAACCTGAATACATTCAAATTTCAAACAGTTCAAACAACAAGAAAACATGATCACAATACATATTTATGTCCAAAGTCACTTTTCATTTCTGCAGAGTTTGCAGCTTTCGACTTTCTTTTGTAATAGTTGGGTTGCGTTTGGCGTTTGGAGCTTTCGCTTTCCTTTCGGAATAGTCAGTTCGTTGTTTGCTGTTTTGCACAAATTGTTGAGCAGTGTATTTGCCGCTGCACTCAAGACATGATGCATTACTTCCGGTGGGGAATGACCTGAGTCACAGAAGTCAAGGGCCTCAAAATTATTGAGTGCATGAGACACAAGTGTTACGAGTGCCTCCTTTTGGTTGGTCAGTGCAAGAAATTGCGAAGCATACTGATCGCCTCTCAGCTTATCGAGGATAATTTCTGTGAAGAGCACTGCATTAACTACTACAGCTTGTGGGAACTTGAGTCCACCCCTTGACATACCTGAAATGAGTACGTTTTCATCCCGGTCCAGATCTGTGTTTTCCAACACGAGGTTTTCCTTACAAAACGCACACATCAACTTCTTCAGTGCAACATGTGCACAATATCCTGCAACGTAAGTCACAGCAGGCATCCGTGAAGCTTTTTTCTCGATGTCTGCATTAGTAACTTTAACATGAAACTGTTCATGAAGGGAATCAGGAGTTGCCTTTGAGACAGGTCGAGCTATGACCTCGAAGTCAGGAAGATCAAGCACTTTTTGCAGCCTCAGCTTGCTCTCAGACTCATAAATTTGTCGAACAGAGACATGGTACTGGGAACCACTCAGTTGGCGATACTTTCCAAACCGTTCTTCAAGAGAATCGGTTTGAAATTTCCCAAGCAACACATATGTAAACCCAAGTTCCTGTAAACAGTACAGGGAAAATTCACGCAGAGCATGACTCGTGTGGCCAAGAGGCATGTGAGTCTCTGGCGTGAGATGCCCAGCATCGTGCTTAAGACTTGTCCAGTAGTCAAGCCACTGTGGTATCTTCTTCAAAAAATTCCATCTGGGGGGCAGGATGCGGAAGTTATTGGGTACTGCATGTCATCTCGCAGGCGTACACCTTTCCTTGGTGTTTTGACATTCAGTATCCTCCACCAAGTTAGGATTGTGGCTATAAAATCAGCAGTTCCTTTTGCATGTTGTATGGTCGTAGAGTTGAGTGCAGCTACAGTTGACTCATTAAAAATTCGCAGTACAGGTTTCACATTTTGCCGTTCCATATTAGATGGGTCCAGTGCCTTCAAAGACAAAGTAGGTGCTATCTTTAATAGCTCATTTTTCTCTGCATCATGTAACTCACGCAATGCTTTAAATGATGCTGTGAGGATAGCTGGCTTGGGGTCACTGCTGTTTATGTCAGGATAGTATATGCATTTTCCAACGTTCCGTTGGTTCAGCCAATTATTTCTTACAGACTTCAACACGTGAACAGTGTCTAAAATGAAAAATAGTGGCCGAGACGGATCAGTGGACGCTGATATACAATGCTTTGCTTAGGAGGGCTAGCGAAAAACTTCATTGCTTTCCGATTTATTGAGTTGTTGTCCGAGACAACTGCTATAACTCTGAATCCAATTAACTCTAGGTCAGTGATTAGTTTCCTTAAGAATTCGTGCAAAGTGTTTGCATCGATCTGGGCCACTGGCATAATATGAACAACATCTTTGTGATTTGACAGAAGGCTCTGCACCATAAAAACATGAGCTGTTTTAGCTGGAGAAGAATTGTTCGCAGCGGCCCCTGCGATAAAACCACCTTTGTAGTCAAAGTATGCTTTTAAATGGATCTCATCCATCATCAAAGTCACAGTTCGTTCGCGCTCTTTCATCACATTCAAGATCGACTTTGCATAGTTAAGGAAACAAGAGTCGTTCTGCTCTAAGGCAGGGCTCACTTGATATGATGAACAGAGTCGTCTTATGGTAACAGGGTGGGGCAATTTCACTTTCATAGAGCTTCGAATGAAGTTATAAGCATGCGGTGATATAGTAAACAGCAGTCCTGCAAAAACAAGCATCTCTGAAGAGTAGCGTGAAGAATTTTTCAAAATGAGCTCCACTTGACTGCTTACAAATTTGAGTACTTCCAAATGCCATCCATGAAATTCTTGCAACTGGTACTCACTGCACACATCCTCCAGCAGCATCAACACAATTTTCAGAAGACGGTGAGCTTTCTGGTTGTCATCAGATGAGTGGCTAACGTGTAGCTGCTCCACAGACTGCAATACTTCATTTAGTTGCCTGAGGTCTTGCAAATGTGAAGGCACATTGACACTGGGTAGGTTCTCGATGCGGGCTTCTCCGATAAACACATCAATGCACAGGTCGACTGACACAGCCACCGAACTACGCACAGCGGGTGCACGTTGAAGTGCTAGATCCAAAAACACAACCTTTGACTCCTTGATGATCACACTCCAGAAGTCCGACACCGAAAAGTTTGACAGAGCACGACAAAACTCCTCGAAACTGCCGACTTTGTTCTTCCGATTTTCTTCTTCTTGTGCGGCTACAGATAGCTCAATAGCTGCTCGTAACGATGCTGCTTCTAGTCGGACTTTCTTCTCTTCTGGAGCCTCTCGAGCGGACGGTGTAGGACGTGACATATACTTGGGGCAGTTGGCGAACACGCTGGGGACTGCAGTTTCTTTAAGGCGAACACGCTCCAGAGGCACTTCGATCACCTTGCCGGTCTGCGCGTCCGTGTATGTTGCCGTTCTGACGAAGTCTGTAGGAGCAAAATGCTTCTCGCAGAGCTGAAAAAGAAAACATGATTCTATAGACGCATAATACATGAAAAGGTCGAAGCGAGTACGAACACAGACCACGTTGATCACTAAAAACGAGAGCTAGATAGAGCTAGGGCGCTGCAGATACAGAACAAACATTGTGGTAAAATATTAATTGCACGTTAGAAATGCACTTAGCGTAACAATAAAATTGACGCTTACCACTGTATGTTTAGAAGGCGTAAAATGTTCACGAGAAACAGCCTTTGTCCACGCCGCTCTCCGCTGCGGGTCACTGGGGAACCTGTAGACCCGTACACTTGCACACTTCGCATCATAGTTAGACTTGCAATTCGGAGCACGACAAGTGCCAGGCATTCTGAAGTGTAGCCGCACACTGTTCCTATCGCGAAGAGCAACGTCCCCTCATAATTGACAACAGAAATCGCTCAAAACAATGCGCCAACACGGCAACATTCACCACATGTCATGTTCTCCACACAGATCGTGACACAGTGTTGCCAACGCCCCATATCGTTCGACAAAAGTAGTAAACCTTCCGATAAAGTTTTTTTTTCATTGCAAGAGACATTTATTCATTTGTGGTTTATAATAGAACACACAGCTAGTAAACATTATTGCGCACACATGTTGACTCGCCAGGAGAAAAGAACGAAGGAAAAAAAACTTTTCTTTTTTACTCTGCAGATTTACGCAGACTAGCCAGGGCGGTCAAAGCCAATAATAAAGACACCGCTAGCCAAGCCAAAGGGATTTTGGGAAAGGAGGGATGAAACGGCACGCCGCCTCCTCGCCCCTTGCCGAATGACCCTCGTCGGCCGCCACCCCCCGCCTCGGCCCATCCTACAGCTCCCACCCCTTAGCCGTGACGTAGCACTCGGGAAAGGAGGTTTTGCGCCGGCCTTGTAAGTTCTAGGTGGTGTTGGCTCGGCACCCCCTCTGCCAGTCAACGCCAGCACAGCAGCACCCATTCGACAAACGCTGGAGTTGATTTTTTTTTTGGCAGTGGTGCCTTGCGCGGGGATATAGTAACTCTCCAATTTTATTAATAATGATTTAATCAATATTGTTGAATTCATGTTGCGCAAGCAAAACAGCCTAACAGGTATCGTCATCCTGCTGCAGGCATTTCCTCGAGGCACTGCACATGACGGGCCACGGCCCTGTTCGACTTTGGCACAGCATACTGTTTCACGAGGAACCTAAGCTTTCAGCTACATATTTATCAATTAGTTTGAAGGTCCCCTTGGTCTCTTTACATTACTGGTCAATTTTTATTCGTTCAATTGGGCATTAACAGTCTGGTGCAACACCAAAGATGCATGTATTTTGCCGACCTTTTTAGGTAAGTAGGCGTAGAAATGAAGCATAGCGTTCTGGTGCCTCAGGTTCTCGATGCAGTGAGTTAATTGGTAGTTTGCATTGCAGCTTGGTTATTTCCTTCAAGATTGCATATCTGTAACCCTTACGTTCCCGAGTTATTTTTGAGAGAGCCTTTCCAAAATGCCAATTTTAAAGTGATTGACTGGATCGGCACACTATATAAATGCCCGAAGAACAGTCAGAGTACAGTAAAAGCTCATTAATTCAAACTCGAAGGGGACTACAAAATTGTTCAAATTAAGCAGAGTTTGAATAAGTGGGCGTGTGCTAGAATGAATGGACATCGCACCACAGTGCGCGGGCCAGAAGCCATTAAAGCCACCTCTGGACTCGTTATCATGAATTAGGCGCTACTAGATCTTGTGGCAGGTGTAAGTTCATGGAGCTCCAATACCAAACAGAATTAACTGATCAGTCAGTTATACGCCAGAAACAAGCACCGACATGCATTCATATCAGCAGTGAGCCTAAACGTGGAAATATATGACGCTATTTATGCTCCAAAACAGTTTTATTTACATGTCACAGTTAATGCAACCAAATTATAAGTAATCAGAAATCACTACACTGGTGTGTGTGTGCGCTCTATAAGAGCCCCCTCCAATGAAGGGAGACTTTAAGCTCTGACGTGGCTACGATGGCTAATATCACAACTTTTCATAGACCACTTGTGCTTCTAATGCATGTCTGAAAGTTGTGTCACCGTCTGTTTCTTGAATTTACATAGTGTTTGATGTCACAGCAATGACGGTCGCTTTGTATGTTTGTACGTATGTTCCCTTTAAAGTCAGGGCTGACAAATGTGTCTGTTCTGCAATATGCGTATCGACAATCATTTTTAAAGTATTTGTCACCTGGTTAGGAATTTTTTTTAAAAGCCCTTTTTGAAATTTTTCGTTTGCTACAGCAACAAAAGCTGCAGAATTGTGACATAATCTTAGTTTTAAAGGTCTTCACTGCGAAGTATAGTGTGCTAATTAAGGGGGGATTTGCAGTGGGAAACAAAATGCATATGACTTTATAAAACAGCCGAAAAATGTACCGTTAACCCGTTCATAACGAGTGAAAATTGTCGTCCGTTATAGCCAACGAGAGTCGGCGCGGTTATAAAATGCGCAGAAAGGTGCATTAACACTTTTGTCCTCCAAGTCTGAGGGGCAACTTCAAGAAGGAAAAGCCTCTGCCACGGGGCACTCTCGACTACGAGATTGGGCCCAACACGAATGCACTTGATCGACATTGGCTTCTAATTGATGTAATCTATAGGTGGCCAAAGCAATTATCGCGGCTGCAGCTATAATCAAGGACGGAAACTGCAAGGCGGGCACATCAGTGGCGCCACGCATGCTCAGAATTGGCCCATTTTGAACTGCAGAAGTCGCTCGTGCTGTTCCGAGTGCGACACTCTATCGTTCTAGACATGTGTGTTGACCACTGTACTTTCAAACTTATTATCGATAGCACTATCGATAATTTCTTGTACCATCGATAGATCGATAGTGGCTCAACTATCGATAGTATCGATAGTACCATCGATAGTTCTGCATCACTAATAGCTACACAATGCCCACACACGTGATCGGCCGCAGAAATTCTTGCAGCGGAAATTTAACCGATATCTGCAGTGAAAGGATGACGTAAATTCTCATGAACGTGAGATCGACATTGCGATTTAGAAACTGTATTCCAAACAAAATTTGTCGCAGAGGCTGCCGAGAAGAACGACGTATCCCTTCCCGTGTAGTTAGGTAGGATCCCCCCAGGCTGATTATGTGACAGCCGTTAGGAACAGTGCTATGCTTTTAAGCGGCACAGCGATAGAATAGAAATCAACTTACCCAGACGGACGTGGCTTCATGGCTGCAGTTTTCGCGCCCCGCCATGGGTAATCTCACGTTTCCGTCACACTCGGACCAGTTCTCGTGGTTGCACGCTCCGCTGGGATCGTTTTTTACGCCGATAGAAGCGTGTATCTTGAAGCAAACAGGAACTCACAGCAGTAATTCGCGCCGTTGCGTCACGGCAACTGTGAAGCGCGACAACAAAGGCTACGCAAGTCTCGGAAGAAAGGCAACAAGAGATTGCCTCAGCAGAGGAACGACACCTTTGCCCTCGCGGCCGCCGCGCAGTTTGTCTCACAGCAGGGAGAGAGTGGAGTAGCGGGAAGGGCTGAGAGAATGAGCTGAATGATATGAGCCATCACGTGACCTCCCTTCTCGCAGAGGAGCCGGCGTTTTTTTTTTACAGCGAAAGCTGTATATGGCTAGGAGGAACGAAAAACCGCTCGGCATCTGTGTCACGAGCGGTCTCCATTAGCTGTGCTATCAGTTACGTGCTATCACGTTACGTTACGTGCTATCAGACCCTGCAAGCATCGTACCCAAGCTCGCGCGCCAATGGCGCGCGAGCGGGTACGATGCTTGCAAGGTCAAATGCTTGCAGCCACGGCGCGCCCTCTGGCGCGCCAAAGTAACGGCGTTGCGAAGAAACAGCGTCGGCGTGATTGCGGGAGCGCGTTCGCCGGGGTAGGGTAGCCGGGGCGAACATGGGGCGAACGCCCGCTTTGGGCGAGAGTTTCTCCAGCGGCACTTTGGCTTCGGCTGCGACGTCTGTGACCGCCTGTGGTTCGACGACAACCTGGCAACGATAATTGTGGAAGGCTTGAGTGCAGCGTCGGGTTGAACCCACTGCTAAACACTGGGGCCGCACATTTCAGCTTCGCTGGTTAACCATTTGTACGGAGTGCTTGGGTGGTTATTTTTTTTCGCGCCAATAAGGCTGCATGTAAACGTTGCGTCCGCCAACGGCCATTTATAGCGCGCCCATTCTGTCGCGACGAGACTGTCACGCATAACGGCGAGTGAAAGCCCACTTTATGTGCGGTACTTTGCGCTGAAATGAAAATGTGCCGCTTATGCCCATTTATGTACCGGATGTTATACGGGACTTGACTAAGAATGTATAGGCTGAAATAAATGGCAGGAGGGTATTAGCAAATCTAATACTAACTCTTACACAGGCAAAAAAAAACATAACGTACAATTCCGGCCAGTAGTACATCCCCGAATAAATGTTTCCATGCAATGCATTACAAACATTACTACGGTTTTTCCTTTACAACGCACATTTACAACACAACGAGCAGCCGATAAATTATATAATGTTTTTGTGCTAGACGGGCTAATATCAGGCCACCGAGAAGTCTTCATCACGACTTTCGAACCAAATGCCATAATAAAGGAGTAATTATTTAATTTGGCATAAAAAAGTTTCTTGTGTGAAATTTTTGGACACCTAATTTCGACCTGGAAGTCAGAAACGATTATTAACAGCTTCATTTCCTTTGCCCATGTTGCGTTTTTGTAACATAAATTCCAAGACAGTGAAAATGATATACACGCGTGTCAGAAGGAGCCAGCGCAGGCAAATAACTTGAACGTCCAAGGCGCCGAAGACAGAGAGAAACAAAACGAAAAAAAAAGATAAAAAGAGAGAAATAAATAGATAAAATAATAAGAAGGAAAGAAATAAAGAAAGAAAGAGAGAAAGAAAGAAAGACGCCACACATGCACCACCAGGCTCCGCTTCCCCGTAGTTCCCGATAGGTCAAGGGCTCCTTAACTTTAACTGCGAAGCTGTTAGTGAAAGACAGCGGTGGTTTTGCAAAAAAAATATTGTCATAATGAACGGGCATGTGCCACAGAGTATGAGCAAATCCCGCTACTCGCCTTTTCCTGTAATAACCCTGGTAGGTGCGAGAACAAGTTCAGAGAGGGAGAGGAAAGAGAGAATGAAAAAGAGAGAGAAAAAGAAATATATAAAAAAGAGAAACATAGAAATTCTTGCCGAAAGAGATTGGCGAAGCTTGCACTAAACCTCGCAAGACTTGAAACATCGAAGCGGGATGATTCTGAAGACAAATCTTGTTGCTTCTTGGTTGTTCCTACACTCTAAGGCAAACGGGTGTTAAAAGGGTGTGCCGTTCGTCCTGTTGGGGACTAATGGGGCTGCCACAACCATTAGTCCTTTTAAGGACTAACGGCAACGGGTCTAACAGTTAGTCCCCCTCAAGGGACTAACATTTAGTCCTCACATTTAAACTTTCGCGGGCAACCGTTGGTCCCCACAGTTGCATCTCAATTGACTAACATTTAGTCCTCTCATTTACACCTTCGCGGACAACCGTTAGTCCCCACAGTTGCACCTCAATGGACTAACATTTAGGCCTGACATTTACACCTTCGCGGGCAACCGTTAGTCCCCACAGTCGCACCTCAATGGACCAACATTTAGTCCTCACATTTAAACTTTCGCGGGCAACCGTTAGTCCCCACAGTTGCACCTGAATTGACTTAACATTTAGCCCTCACATTTACTCCTTACCGGTCAACTGTTAGTACCCACAGTTGCACCTCACCGGACGAACGGTTGGTCCACTCAAATGCTCCACTGGGATGAACTTTTTATCCTCAGTTCAAATGATGCGTTAATCCTCAGGGATGATTTTGCACAGTTAGTCTCTATAAGGCTTTATACTTTTCTCGCGTGTTTTTCTCCGCAGTGAGCAACAAATGGCGCGGAAAAGAACACGCGAAAAAAAATATTTAGTCATGCTTGTTTCACTGCTTTCGCAGTCAATGGAACAACGAAAGACAAAAGTGAGACAATGAACTGTTTTATTTGTCTATATGTATATAAATTCTCTGCATTCTTTCAGGGAATTCGCTGCCAGATGTCAAATTCAGGTCCTGCGCGTTGTCATATCTCGTACAGTCGTCTTTGTCGAGCTGCTCCAACGGAAGCGACAGATGACTGGCATTGCACGCACCAGCGCACGCAGCCTTCTGCAAGTAGTGGACAACGTCTGCACAAAAAGATTGCAAATAGTTAGTCACATGCGACAGTGAGGAATATACACGCACATGGCAAATACGTGCAAGGTGAAATAAATACGCACGTCTAAAATATGGCATGCAAATATTTCCACCGCGATGTCATACATAATCGAAAACGCATTTCGAGTCACATAGCGCAACAGCTCAAGTACGGCCGCCGCAGCCATCATGCCTATAGGCGCCCCGACCGCCGAGCCGCCAACGAGTCGGCGAGTTCTCTGCGAGCGGCGTCGTATACAGCTCGAGCAAGCGAACGCGTGGCCGAACGTGGAGCTTCTGCTGCTTCTGCCGCCAGCGAACCGCGAACAGAGGAGCGAGCGAACGCGGAACCGCCGCTGCCGCCGCCACGAACGGCGCGGAGCTGCTTTCGAGCGAGCGCCGCGGAAGCCGACGGTAATGGCGACAAATTTTCACAAAGTTCCTGGGTCGAGCGGCAGAGTACAACGAGTGAACGTGGGGGCCGCCGCCATGAACGGCGCTGAGCTGCTTGCGACCGATTGACGGGGAAGCCAACGGTAATGGCGAAAACTGTCCAGAGAGTTCGGAAGCACAGCTAAACTCGGCTAGCTAAAGCACCCACCAGCTGCCGGTGCACTTCAAGCGCGCGACATATAACCGAGCTCGTTGACGGCAACCGCTATGCGTTTTCGACGAGACACCCTAGCGGCGAGGCCTCTGGCCAATATCGCGAGCCCGCCGCTCATCACCACGGCAACAGCGTCCACGTGGTCGACTGCCATGGCGGACAGTTGCCAGGCAGTCACAAAGCACAGGCGAGCGGACGCCAAAGCCGACCTTTGCGGTGCGTTTCGTGCGCGCGATATATATAACACGATCCAGCCCGTTGCCATCTAGCGCGATGCGACCGATTGACGGGGAAGCCAACGGTAATGGCGAAAACTGTACAGAGAGTTCGGAAGCACAGCTAAACTCGGCTAGCTAAAGCACCCACCAGCTGCCGGTGCACTTCAAGCGCGCGACATATAACCGAGGTTGTTGACGGCAACCGTTATGCGTTTTGGACGAGTCGCACCGCAGCGGCGAGGCCTCTGCCCAATATCGCGAGCCCGCCGCTCATCACCACGGCGAGAGCGTCCAGGTGGTCGACGGCAATGGCGGACAGTTGCCAGGCAGTCACAAAGCACAGGCGAGCGGACGCCAAAGCCGACCTTTGCGGTGCATTTCGTGCGCGCGATATATATAACACGATCCCGCCCGTTGCCAACTAGCGCGATGCGCTTCGCGCAAGCGACAGGTACGGAAAAATAAAGTATGATCACTTACTTGTGAAATAATCCAGCGCCAATTTCTGCCCAGAGTCAGATTTAATTCATGGATCCGATAGGCTTATGTCTTCTCGGCCGCCATTCCCAGCCGGTGTCGACGCAGTGCCGTTGCTACGCCGGCGCACCGTGGCCGGAGAAATACAGCGCGGCGTCTCGGCGTGTCGAGACCAGCTCCAAACTTCATGCGTGCGGCGAAACGTAAAAGCAGCACCACACGCTCATCCACCCATAAGCGGCATACGTGTTTCTTCAAGGCACCGCGGCGTAGTTCCTGAATCGTCGAAGTCTCCGAGCGCGACACAACCAGAAAACATCTATACCAACTTCAGAGAACGGAAACTGTACCTTCCACTGAAGAACGGAAATAAGGGTAGCGGCAGCGTACTGAAGTGCAATAGGGCGAGCGCAGATGGCGCTCTTCAAACAGGAACCGGAAACCAGCGCTTAGGCAAAATGGCGTCTGGCCTGCGTTTCTGCGGTTGCTACGGTTCTACGGGTTCTCCCTGTGCTAGGCTGCCGGTACAAAATGTGACATGCAAGAAACTACGCGCGAATCCACCGTGTGGGCGTCGCTACAGTGCTGTGCGTAGTTCCTGTGGGAGAATGTCGCCAGGAGACCCAAGAGGGCCTGAACTGGTGAAGATACACGCAACGTGTAAGGTGGCACTAGTTTATAGATCAAGCAAACAATATGTGCTGATAAACATAAATTCGTTTCAAACAATACAAAAAAATCAAATTCGAAAAGCTGGAAGAAGTGCATACAAGCAATGAGACCAAAGTATGAAATGTGTGGGTTAACTTCCCGAACCAGAATTTGCCTGCGCCTTTCTTTTGCATCAGCTTGCTAAGCGGAAATAATGAAACAGTCGGCCGCATCGAATATTTTAGTTGCTTGTCACATTTTTGATTATAATCGAATGACGGAGCTAGTCCAGCGACGAAAGATATAGTTTAACGCTCTATCTGCGGTTGATTCGATCTGTCGTGCGGTAAAATGGTAAAGCCAGCAGAGCATCTATACACACTTATCCGGAGAAACGTACCCCAATCAAATGTCATGATCGCGACTCCACTTCGCAAATTGCGGAAGGGAGCCGATTGCGATCGATAAGTTGGAGTCCACCCGAGAGATCGATCGCGATCTGAAGTGACAACACGTGTTGCATTCGTCCTGCAAAGCAAGCTGGCTGAACACGCTCCTTGAGCCGTGCATTACTCAAAACAGGACACTACAACTATCAACGGATCGCAGCCAAGAGGGCTGAGACGAATCTCGGCATACATGCCTATGGGACCCACTTGGCAGCATAAGTGCCAGGTCACGAATGCATTTCGCAGAGGGTGAACCCGACCTTGTATGCACTTGTGCATTTTTTCAACACATGTAAGATTTGGCAAGAACGCACACCGCCAGTGTACTCGAAGATACACACCATTAGCATATGAATATAAATAGTTGTTACAAACAAAAAAAATTACACCATCTCCCGCTAAAGGGAACCATGTGTAGATGTGAAGCAGCGGGCGCTAACGCTTACACTGGCGGCGGCGTTAACGCTGGCGCTATCGCAGCGTTGGCACTATCGCAGCGCTGGCGCTATCGCAGACAAAACTGAGGAGGCGCAAAGCACGCAGTGATGGAGTGGTGTTTCCTACTGGAACATGCCAATCGCTGCTAATGGGCAATGAGAGACAAAAGACTCCGACTGGACACAGAGACCCGCAGTGCACTTTTAGTTAACGCGCACGCTGCGAATTTTTATTGTTCAACAACGCACAGGAGAAATCTCCCACAGGCACCACCTTGGAGGTCAAGATCCATTGCCATATATACGGGATGGCGAGTGAACGGTTGTGCAGCGCGAGCAGTCGGTTCTTTCAACCAAGAAACGCGCTAGCAGACGCTGCCTGCGTCGGCGTCGCGAGGCGAGAGAGGGGGGAGCGTAGGAGAGGAGAGAGGGGGGGAGCGTAGGAGAGGAGAGAGAGGGGGGGGACGCGCATGCCCAGTGGGAGCGCGGGCAGGGATGCCTAGAGGGGGAGAGCATAGAAGGGGAGAGAGGGAGGGGAGGCGCATGCGCAGTGAGGAAAGGAGAGAGAGGGGGGAGAAGAGGTTTTTTTATTTTTATTTTTTTAAAGGGTTTGCGCATGCGCAGTAAGGGAGGCCACGCCGCACACCACCACCACCGGATTAAGCTTCGCCATAAGATGCTTCACATCTAAAACATAAAGTTGGCGTCTGGCTTGCATCATGTAATAATAACTATTGCTTACAAACTACCAGTGAAGCCCAAGCAAATTCATGTTCTTTTGCTAACTACAATTGTACTGAACGGGTTTCTTTTGTATGCCCCTTATCTTGGTTGAAATTCACTCACTGACAATAAAGAGTTGCTGTTGCACCTGATAAGTGTAGATTGTGCTTATGATCATCATTTACACAGCATATCAAAAACGACCCATAAGCAGAATGCTATACAACAAAGACAAGTTCTGTAAATCATCAATGTTAAATTTATCACGTTTGATTCATTGTTGGCATTGCAGGATGCACTACTTTACTACTGTGTGGTATAATGTTTTCGAAGCTTAAAATGTATTGTTTAGGTTCAGCAGGACCTTGATTTGCGAGATTGGAGAGCTCAAGCCCAATTCAGGATTATATTTTGCAAGGAAGAAAACTTGCACACAGTGTATACCACAAATGCTCAAAAATATTTCCCTTTACATACTTGGTACAGTTCCTCTCTGAACGAGCACTGCTTAATGGACAATGCAATGTGCTTTATGACTTGTCACCACTATATTGACAGTGCTGGTGCTATTTAACTGTACATGACGCAAAAAATTTAGTCTTAACTGTCACATTTGATCAAAAGGGGCACACATGATGCTTAATCAAGTGCACGTAAGTAGCAGTTTATTCTGCACAACTGTACACTACATGAACGCACTGACAGCAGCTTCTCAGAAGAAGACGCACAGTGCAACATTTCCGATGGAGGCGAAAATGCTTGAGGTTTGTGTGCTTAGATTTAGATGCACGGTAAAAAACCCATGTGGTCAAAATTTCTGGAGCCCTCCACTACGGCGTCCCTCATTATTATATCATGGTTTTGGGACACCAAACTCCAACAAATAATTATTGTTATCAAAATGGACAAACACCCACCACATTGGTCTAGTGGTTACAATGGTCGAGTGCTGACCCAAAAGTTGGGCGATCGAATCACAGCTGCGGCGGCCACGTTTCGATGGACGCAAGTTGCCAGAGGCCCTTGTATTAGATATAGGTGCACGTTAAGGAACCCCGGGAGGTCCAAATTTCCTAAGCCCTCGACTAAGGCGTCCCTCATAATCGCATCGTGGTCCTGAGATGTAAACCCCCAACAATTATTTTTATGAAAATGTACAAAAGGAAAAGGAAATAACTAATGTTCTTACCATACTGCAGGTTGGTACGGGATTGTTTGTCATTACGCCTTAGATTCCACTTCCTGAAGGTGATGGAACATTTATTTCAGATTTGACATTTTTCAAGTGGGTTCGCCAAATAAATATTTCCTTGCCTTGGCACATCAGTGCTTTTTTAATGCTGTTTGCATTTTGTTCCGCCATGAATCTTGTTTTGAAATGAAGCGGTTGGTGCATTTATGTACTTACAGACTGTGCAGAGTAAAGTATTGCCATTCACTATTGACCATGTGTGATGTGTGTCCTTTGCGATTCAGAAGGTCATTTCACTGCTACATGCATGGCTGAAAAAACTGTGTATGGAGTACAGACATGAATGTAAGGAAAAAGGTGCATTAACTAATCGATATATATTACCTGTCTATTCTATTCATCTATACACAATGTAGTGGGTCCAGTACTCCACGAATATACTATCCAAAGAGTTGGGTCGTCGCCCATTAAGGCTGTAGGATGCCGCAGCATTGAGGTCACGGTATACTATTGAGACTTCCGGAGGAGAGAAAACACGACAACTTTCGGGGAGCTATTCTCGATGTGTATATCTAAAGATGTCCACAGTCCATTTCGGCAGAGTGCATTCACTTACTTGAAAAAGCGGTGAGCCGGGATGTTTGCTCTTGACCACGTCGATGCGCCGTTTCCGCCAGCACATTCACGGCGTAAGAAGAAAGTGGACGGAATTTACAGAAACAGCAACGTGTCAAGTCTGAACATGCGTATGAGTGTGTGCCATGGAGATGTTTGAGAACGATACATAGAATGCGTACCCAGCTTCACAGGTGCCTTAGACGGGCGGCCGCTTTAACCCTTTCACGACCGTTGACGAGTATCATGAGATTTTATAACAGTTTGACCGATGACGGCTGTACTCGTCCTTGACAAAAAGGGGTTCCACGCGAAACCAATGACGTCTGCGTCCGCTGTAGCTGTGTTTTCCGACGCGAGATAGTCCCACTATCTCGCGTCGATAGGCGCGCACGCTCGTGAATTTTTGTTTTTTTGCCCATCTATTCAACGAGAAAAAAGAAAAGCAAGTGCATGATGGGAATTGTGACGCAAGTCCGAGGAGGTAGCGGCTTCAGATGAGGTTGGCTGATATATCCTAGGCACGCTCACTCCTATTTTAACGCGATAGCGTTAAAGAGCTCGTTTCGCAGAAATTCCGGCGTCGGTGTCGGTGTCGGCGTCGGCTTCGTTGGTTGTGAGCGAAAAATCATAATCTTGCCCGTGACCTTAAAATCGAGAAGGATGCAAATAAAATAAATAATAAAAAATTCCGGGTCCGAATGAGGATCGAACCCGGGTCGTCTGCGGGGCAAGCAGGCGTTCTACCAAGCAGGCACGCTTCTGCTTGTGATTACATATAAAATAACTTCCTCTGCTTGGAATTGCAGTGGAACCAACTTTCATGCCTTGCAAACACGCGCGTCCTGCATGCAGGCGTCACAATACAACATGTAATATCACGGTAATATTGCGTGGTACAAGCGTGCATAGCCATCGGGCGTCAGAAGATGTGAATATCATAACGACATTGTGGTTCAAAGCCGTGTACCCATTACAAAAGGCACACACGTTACTGCGCGTATTCCCTTAAGACCACGTAGTGGGTGCATAGCAACTTCTAAAACATTTCCCGCATTTACCGCGCATAATTGCTCGTGGTTTTAAGCATGCTACGCATTACATAGTGTGCACTAAGGCATTGAAGTACGGACTAAGGACAGGATATCGCTATCGCGTTCAACTCTTAAAGGCGAAGCTTAAGGGTCCCCCAAGTTTTTTTTCCCTCTATGGCTGAAGCGCATTCCGTTCCTTTAATTTGAGTCGAAAGTTGTGAAAACTTGGTGGCGTCAACATGACGTTGAAGACGAAGAACCGGAAAGCGAGGCCGTGCTGCTGGCCGTGCTCCCACCAATGAGCGGCGGCTGAAATGGAGAGTCCGTTACATGGACTTAAGAAGAGCTCCCCCGGTGATGTACTTTATGCCCAGATTCCCCGTTCGGAATAAACTAAAGGACTAACGACGGCGCGCCGACATTATTGCGCGGCGGCGGCGGCGTGGTCCCTCTCGGGATCTTGGCGGCGGCGCGAGCGGCGTGAGCAAAAACAGGCGGCGGCGGCGGCGGCGGCGGCGCGGCGCGGCGGCGCACAGCTCTACTCCCACTACGTTGTCTTAAGGGGAGATGCGAGTCGAAAACCGCGTTTTTTAAATGCGAATGCATTTCATAGTGGGGCTATGTCAGGCATCCGGCGTTGGCGTTGGCGTTGTCCGCGGAGGAGGAGCAGGAGGATAGGTTGAGGAGGTGTGCGCGCCGGCAGGTGTTAAATGTGAAGCATCTTATGGCGAAGCTTAATCCGGTGGTGGTGGTGTGCGGCGTGACCACCCTTACTGCGCATGCGCAAACCCTCTAAAAAAATAAAAAATAAAAAACCTCCTCTCTCCCCCTCTAGGCATCCCTCCCCGCGGCAACCACACCCTCACTGCGCATGCGCCTCCCCACACTCCCTCCCCTGCTACGCTCCCCCCCTCTCTCCCTCTAGGCATCCCTGCCCGCGCCGTCCACACTCCCACTGCGCATGCGCGTCCCACCTCTCTTCTCCTCTCCTACGCTCCCCCCCTCTCTTCTCTAGGGCATCTCTGCGCACAGCGTCCACACTCCCACTGCGCATGCGCCCCCCTCCCTCTCTCTCTCCTACGCTCCCCCCTCTCCCTCTCTCGCCTCGCGACGACGACACAGGCAGCGTCTGCAAGCGAGTTTCTTGGTTGAAAAAGCCGACTCCTCGCGCTGCACAACCGTTCACTGGCCATCCCGTATATATGGCAATGAATCTTGACCTCCAAGGTGGTGCCGGTGGGAGATTTCTCCTGTGCGTTGTTGAACAATAAAAATTCGCAGCGTGCGCGTTAACTAAAAGCGGACTGCGGCGGAGCTCGGCGAAGCTATATATGAAAAAAAAAATTAAAAAAAAATAAATAGAAAAGTAAAAAAAAATTGAAAAAAAAAACAAGAAAAAGCAAAAAATAGGCGCTGCGCCGTGCTCCCGACCGGGCAGCAGAAATTAGGCGCCTTTTCCTTCATCGAACCACAACCACCATATATAAATGGAGTGAAGCGCGCGCGAAATGCATTCGCATTTCCTCACGATTTCCCTTCGGGGAGGTGGGGGGCATTTTTTTTTTCAAAAATTACATATTTTCGTTTTTATTTGCTTTCACAAATTTAGTTTCTCTACTTTCACGACAGAAAAACTGAAGATTGGATTTCAACTCGAAGTTGGTCAAAATCGCTTTTAAAGAGCACAAGGTGGCTACTAAAAATCTGAGAAGTCCTGGTTGTCTAGAGTCCCCCAGAAATTGTCACCTGGCTGCTTGCCATTGCATTTCGCATGAGGGGTTCACTAAAGTCTCATGCTCAAAATAACCATGATTGCTAAGCTCTCGTGATGGAATGAATCATCTTAAATGATCAATCTTTTCCGCATAGATGAGCTTTCACTTATACCTTTAAAGTGCGTTTTTCTCAAGAGACAATTCTAGGCAACTTCACGAATTTTTACATCATGTTTTTGGTACTTCTTATAGTCAGATCGGGATGAAATTTTGCCCACATATTTCTTAACATGTGCAGAGTGCAAGTATCTACCTTAAAACTTGATGTCACCTAACATAATTATTACGAACCTAAAATAAGCAATTATTATGGTCTGAGCATTCTAAGGCTTCTCACATTACAATTTTTCTTGTCCATTAAAAGGTTTTATACGCGCTTTCTTGATAGTTATTTGCATTCTACAGATAATGTGGAGCAATATGAGCTAATAATGGCTCAGAACGATAAACATTTACTTGTAAAAGAAGAGTCTACAAACACAACTATATTTTACACATTGTCGTGGCACAAAACGAAAACTGTACAACTTACTATAAAAGTAATTACATATTTGAAATCAGCATAAAATCCTGTATATACAGCAAATATTTCACTGCCTTAGGATACAGATTAACGCAACTTTTTTTTCCGAATCGCATCTCCCCTTAAGGGAATACGCGCAATAACGTGCGTGCCTTCTGTAATGGGTGGCCGGCTTTGAACCGCGATATCGTTATGATATTCATATGTTCTGGCACCCGATGGTAATGCACGATTGTACCATGCAATATTACTGGGATATGAAATGTTGTATTGTGGCGCCTGTATACTGCACGCGTGTGTTTGTAAAGTATGAAAGTTATTATTATTGCATTTCTAACCACAGAAAGTTATTTTTAATGTAATTCGAAGCAGAAGTGTGGCTGTGCGGTAGGACACCTGCTTGCCACGCAGACAGGCTGGGTTCGATCCTCACGCGGACCCGGCAATTTTGATTATTTCTTTTATTTGCATCTCTCTCGATTTTTCGGTCACGGGCTAGAGGATGATTTTTGGCTCACAACCAATGACAACATCGCCGGAATTTCTGCGGAACGAGCTCTTTTACGCCATCGCGTTAGAGCAAGCGGATCAGATTTCTGACTGAGCTGAAGCGAGCCACACCCGCTCGCGAGAGTACAAAGGACATTTTATTGTGAGCCGAAGAGCGGGGAACATTCATAAAAAACAAAAAAAAACTAGCAGTTGTTCCGTGGACGAATACAACCGATGAGCGAAGCTGTCCTTAGAAATGGGGAGCACGCGGCGTTCGGCACGAGCGGTGTTTTATTGTCCGGGGCAACGGACCAACCACTGGGCGGATGGCAGGGTTAAGCGATGGTTTCGCGTGTTCGCTGGTTTTAGGGGGAGACAGCAGAGACAAAGAAAGAGGGAGAGGGAGACTAATCTGCCTCCGTTTCACAAGCGTTCGTATTCTCACGCTTTGCGCATTGTGCAGACGCCATCCGCATTCCAGCGTTCATAGAGCTCATTTATCCTCCCGCGTGAGAGGGAGACGCCACAGCTCGCACCATGCCAGGGAGCTTCAACGGCGACGGCGGGGTGCCGGCCTAAGGAGCTTCGCTCCTAAAAAAACTTCGCCATCTGCCGCTGAAGGGAACCATGAGTGGATGCGAAGCAGCGGGGATATGGCTGGCTTGAGCGGGAGAAACGTCTCCGCTCCCGTATCGCGGCAGCGACCCGGCCGCTCATCGCAGCGCTGCGCTCCGTCATTTTCATACCGCGGAACTACCGTGGCGGCCCCAGCAGAGTATGCAGCTGTCGCACCACCTGTCGTGCTCGCCGCTCCGTAGAGTAGAGGATTCCTAGAAGAAAGAACGGGGGGGGAACCATAGGAGAGGAGTGATTGGCGGAGGGTACGCCCATGCGCTGTGGGTATGTGGGACGCGACATGCGGGCGCTGCTGCGTAGAGAATTCCAAGAGCAAAAATCTTCCCCATCTCCCGCTAAAGGGAACCATGTGTGGATGCGAAGCAGCGGGGAGATGGTTAGCTTGAGCGCGAGAAACGTCACCGCTCTCGTTTCGCAGGAGCGGCCTCGGCGCTCATGTCGGCGCTACACAGGAGAATGAGGCGCGCGGGCTCAGACATTTTCTTACCGCGGAACCCCCAGCGGAGTATGCAGCTGTCGCACCACCTCTGGTGCGCGCCGCTCCGTAGAGGATTCCTAGAGGAGAGAACGGGGGGAACCGTAGGGTAGGGGGAGGGGGACGCGGGAGCCGCTCCGTAGAGTAGATGATTTCTAGAGGAGAGAAAGGGGGAGAGCGTACTAGAGGAGAGAGAGGGGGAGGGGACGCGCATGCGGTGTAGGCGCGTAGGACGCGGGAAGTAGGGATGGCACATGCAAGCAAGATCAAGGAATGTAGTCAACCTGGGCGACAGACACCACCTGCCTAGCCATTGCTAAGCAGCCCCTCTGTGCTCTCGCCATGACTCTGGGGACTGTAATGATGATAGACGCCCTTATTGTACTACAGTGTTCTGGTTCGCATAGTGCTTGCTTCCCTACATCATGAAAGTGGCCGGACGCGGGAGGGACGGACATAGCCCCGAGCATAAGATGCCTCGCATCTAGAAAATTCCCCCATTTCCCGCTAAAGGTAACCATGTGTGGATGCGAAGCAGCAGGGAGATAATTAGCTTGAGCGGGAGGAATGTCGCTGCTCTCATTTCACGGCAGCGGTCCGGGCGCTCATCGCAGCGCTGCAGAGGAGAGAGAACGAGGCGCGCGTGCTCCATCATTTTCATACCGCGGAACTACCGTGGCGCCCCCAGCGGAGTATGCAGCAGTCACACCACCTCTCATCTAGGAATCCTTTACCCTCTCATCTAGGAATCCGTAAATGATTCCTAGATGAGAGGACCGTAGGAGAGGAGAGAGGACGTGCATGCGCATGGGCGTGTGGGACGCCGGAGCCGCTCCGTAGAGTAGATGATTCCTAGAGTAGAGATGAGCGTAGGAGAGGATAGGAGACGCGCATGCGCTGTGGGGGACACGGGGGCCGCTCCGTAGAGTAGAGGATTCCAAGAGGAGAGAGGGGGGAGAGGACGCGCATGCGCTGTGGGGATGCGGGACGCCGGAGCCGGTCCGTAGAGTAGATGATTCCTAGAGTAGAGAAAGGGGGGGTGAGCGTAGGAGAGGATAGGGGAGGGGACGCGCATGCGCTGTGGGGGGACGTGGGGGCCGCTCCGTAGAGTAGAGGAGTCCTAGAGGAGAGAAAGGGGGGGAGGGGACGCGCATGCGCTGTGGTGGTGTGGGACGCGGGAAGGAGGGACGGACTAAGCCCCCCTCCAAACACATGCAAGCAAGATCAACGATTGAGGTCAACCTGGGCGACAGACACCACCTGCCTAGCCATTGCTAAGCAGCCTCTCTGTGCTCTCCGCAATGACTCTGATGACTGTAGTAGTGGTTGACGGCCTTCATATTACTGAGTGTTCTGGTTCGCATAATGGGTGCTTCCCTACTTCATGAATGTCGCCGGACGCGGGACGCGGGAGCGACGGACAAAGCCCCGAGCATAAGATGCTTCGCATCTAAAAGGGGGGAGCGTAGGAGAAGAGAGAGAGAGGGGAGGAGACGCGCATGCGCTGTGGAACGCGGAGGGCGGCAAGGAGGTACGGACAAAGCCCCCCTCAAGCACATGCAAGCAAGATCAAGGAATGGAGTCAACGGGACGCGGGCGTCGCTCCGTAGAGTAGAGGATTCCTAGAGGAGCGAAAGGGAGGGAGTGCAGGAGAGGAGAGAGAGGGGGTGTGGGACGCGGGAAGGAGGAACGAACAAAACACCCGCAAGCACATGCAAGCAATATCAAGGAATGAAGCCAAGGGGACGTGGGCGTCACTCTGTAGAGTAGAGGATTCCTAGAGGAGAAAAATGGGGAGCATAGGAGAGGAGAGAGAGGGGGTGTGGGACGCGGGAAGGAGGGACGGACAAAGCCCCCCGCAAGCACATGCAAGAAATATCAAGGAATGGAGTAAACGTGGGCGACAGACAGAGGAGAGCACGGGGGGGCCATAGGAGACGAGAGAGAGGTGAAAGGGACGCGCATGCGCTGCGGGGTGTGGGAAGCGGGACGCGGGAAGGAGGGACGGACAAAGCCCCCGCAAGCACATGCAAGAAAGATCAAGGAATGGAGTCAATGGGACGTGGGCGTCACTCTGTAGAGTAGAGGATTGCTAGAGGAGAGAAAGGGGGGGAGCGTAGGAGAGGAGACAGAGGGGTGTGGAACGCGGGAAGCAGGGACAGACAAAGCACCCGCAAGCACATGCAAGCAAGATCAAGGAATGGAGTAAAGGTGGGCGACAGACAGCAACGACATTGCGTGTTATTCTTTGCTTGCTCCCACCACCTGCCTAGCGTGTCACTCTGCGCTCTCACATCGGTGCCACTCTGTGGCACCGATGTGTCATCCACCATCACAGTCACCAAGGTCATAGCCCAGAGGCCATGACTCTGGTGACTGTGGTGGTGGATGACAGCCTTATTGTACTAAAGTGTATGTTTCGCATAGTGGGGTCTTCCCTTAAGTCATGAAAGTGACCGGACGCGGGACGCCAGACGCGGGAAGGATGGACACTGCCCCGAGCATATGATGCTTCGCATTAAAAAACTTACCCGTCGCCCGCTAATGGGAACCGCGTGTGGATGCTAAGCAGCGGGGAGATGGTTAGCTTGAGCGGGAGAAACGTTGCCGCTCCCGTTTCGCGGCAACCGTCCGAGCGCCCATTCTCTCTCCTCGCGCTGCACACGAGGGAAAATGAGGCGCGCGCGCTCCGTCATTTTATCGCGGAACTACCGTGGCGCCAGCAGCGGAGCATGCAGCTGTCGCACCACCTGTCGTGCGCCCCGCTCCGTAGAGTAGAGGATTCCTAGAGGAGAAAAAATGGCCGCGTATCTGCGTGCTTCGCTGCAAATGTCATCGAAAGACGATAGTCTTCTGCCGGTCTCATCCGCGGCCACCTGTGATGCTGTTCTCGACCATTTCCGTCCTGGCATGACCAAGCGTCTTCTCGCCGCAAGCGCGGTGTTTTTGGCAGCGTGAAAAAAGCTGAGAAGGCGCGCAGAGCGACCACGAAAGAGATTCTCTTGTTTGCAGCGACGAGGGCAGACTGCGCCAGCTATCGCGCGGCGGATGAAACACGCGGCACTTCGCGCGACCTCGGAGATAGACGACGGCTCTTCGCTTTTGCAAGGCAGCCCGCATTTTCAGCGCAGCCTAAGAAACACTAGGGTCTTCAGAATTAAGTACCTATGTATTTTCTATAAAAGAACACACCACTTAATACTTCCGTATTGTTGTTGCGCCTCAGATATGCGTAATATTTGCTTTTTGATCGACAATGTTCACAAGTATGCACAAAAACGACTGATCAAGTTGGCTGGGCGTTCAGAAAGCAGGTCAAACTTTGGCCAGCCGCTGAATCGTGCGACGTGCCGACAAACAGAGAAACAGACAGACAGACAGACAGACAGACCAAAATTTCTCCGTTTAGGTATCCCAAGAAAGACTATCGTCTGTAAAATGCCCCCACCTCCCCGAAGGCAATCGCGAGGAAATGCGCTTGCATTTCTTGCGCCGACACCGACTTCTGCCATCGCCTTGAGAGGCGCCCAGCCAGCGAACGGTCGAGAGTGAGGCGCGAGCGGACGGGAGAGTGGGGCGCAGGGAGGAGAAAGAGCGAACGGGGAGAGAAGGAGCGGCGAAGCACTGCACCTACCCTCTCCTACACTCTCTCGCACCACATGCTCCGGTTGCTAGGGGCGAGGATAAGCGCGCGCGCCCGCAGCTGTTGCTATGGGAGAGGGAGTGAGAGCGGAGATATAACGCCTGCCGGCGCGCGGAGAACGCCGGACAACGCCGGATGCCTGACATAGCCCGACTAAGAAATGCATTGGCATTTTAAAAAGGGGGGAGTGTAGGAGAGGAGAGAGAGGGGGAGAGGACGCGCATGCACTGCGGGTGTGTGGGAGGCGGGACACGGGAAGGAGGGACGTACAAAGCCACCGCAAGCTCATTCACGCAAGATCAAGGAATGGAGTCAACGTGCGCGACAGACACCACTGGTAGTGCGTGTTATTCTTTGCGTGCACCAGCACCTGCCTAGCCATTGCTAAGTAGCCACTCTGTGCTCTCGGCCATCACTCTGTTGACTGTGGAGGTGGTTGACGGCCATATTGTACTATAGTGTTCTGGTTCGCATAACGGGTGCTTCCCTGCTTCATGAAAGCGAGCGGACGCGCGACACGGTAGGGAGGGACGGACAAAGCCCCCGCCAAAGGATGCTTTGCACCGAAAAACTGAAGGACACTTTCTACATTCCGATGTCTGTTCTGCGAAAGTTTGTGGCCATTCGACTAACTATGCAACGTCTTTTTGTTTTGTCAGATGGACAGACGGACGGACATTCGGACACAGACGGACGAATTGTCGGATGGATGTATGGACGGACGGACGGACGGTCGGAAGGATGGACGGTCGGACATGGTTGGATGGACGGACAGAGGGATGGACAGACGGAGGGACTGACACTGATGGATGGACGGACAGAGGGAGAAACGGACGGACAGACATGGGCGAATGAGCGCACAGACACGGACAGGTAGACACGGACGGACGGACACACGGACGGATGGACACGAACAGACGGGCGAACGGTCAGACGGACGGACAGACTCGGGCGGACGGACCGACGGACAAACACGGACGAAAGAACGGATGGACACGGACGGACGGTCGGATGGACAGACACGAACGGACGGATGGACGGACGGATGTGAGCATGAGACATTAAAGGCTTTCGCCTTAATATGCGTGACCGTCCTTCTTTTCCTCCGATTGCTGCCGTGAATTTCATTCCCCGAAGAACAGCACCATGTGGGAACGTAGAGCCACAGACAAACACATGCCCTGCCAGTGAAATTATTCTATTTACCATCTGCAAGTTGATATCAGCTACAGCGTGATGTCGACTGGCAATGCTGTTGGTTGCTCAAAGAAAGTTGCAAAGGAGACCATATTTTTTTCTTGTTCCACGAGGAATGAAAGTAAGGAAAACATCAGACGGTGCAGGCGATATCGGACACAAACTGACCTTTTGGAGGAGAGTTGCGCTGTAGCCACGGGCACCTCGCTTGCCTATAGCACCCTGAGTTGAGCAACCGCGGTGATTTAATCCATTTACATAGAATAAAAGGGGGCAGCATGCACGCTTCAGAGGTATCCGGCGAGCTTGAGGTATCATCTAGACACTGATGATATATCCCCCCCCCCCCTCAGTGGCGCACAACCCGCCTTCCATCATCGGGTGCGTTCATTTGCTGATTTTGCTGACCTTTTCACATGAATCAGCGGGAAGCATAAAATAATTTCTTCTTTGCTCCCTGAGGCCTCCATATACATGCATTGACTGCGGACTGGAAGCAGCGAGCCCATGCCCACAAAGTTTAGTGTCGATGATTGTAGTTCCTCACATGGCCAAGTATTTTTTTTCGATCATATGTCCTTCGCTTTAAAATATAATGGAGGTACAAATTTTTTGAGTTTCGGAGATATTTTTTCTTGATCGTTTTTATTTAGTCTGATCTGATCCGTATAATGCAATTAGCAAAATGTAGTATCTCACTGCCGAAGTGCATTGTTGGAACCAGGCATCCGTATTTGTGTTCAAAGAAGAAATGCTGCGCGGACAACATCGCAATGGCACGTCGGTAAACTTCTTGTCAGCTAGACTTCTGTGGGTGCACGTCACCTGCTTTTTAACAAAATTTCTTACTCTTTTCATAATGTTCCGAAAATAGCCGCGGGTACACCTGTCAGCTAGATCGCGAATAATGCAAAAACGCCGAATGGTATGGTATGGTTTCTTTATATCCATAAATGTGAAAATAAGTACTGTTTTCGTGTAAAGAAAAGCGCCATCAAGTTTCTTGCGAGGGTTGAGGCTTGGGCTCGTTAGTTCATGCTCATAGAAGTGAAAACGCCGTGCAAAAGTCTGACAGAACACACAAGACGAAAAAGGCATGAAAACAGCGCTGACTTACAACTGATTATATTTTTCGACATGTGGGCACATATATAATTTCACAGTCGAAAAATAGAAAGAAAAAATAACATGATTTCGCTGCCCCTATCTCTCGTCGGCATGCATAACCGCTGAGCGCCGCAAACACGTGGCGCTCAGCGGTGATGCTTTTGTATAATGTTAATTCGTGCGTTGTTGCAGATATTGTATAGATTGCTAATTTCTCGCTACTTAAACTGTGCCGTCCACACTGATTGATCTTAGGTATATACGTGCTAGTGTTCTCGCTGTGATTGTATGGTTCTGTGCATTGCTCTGCCGTATAAAAACATCTCGTTTTTTCCCTCCAACTCTGAAACATCTACTGTGTCTGCTTGCGTACTGAACGTCCAAAAACCTACAAGCGTGTCATTTCCCGTCGACGATATAGCGCTGACGACGTCATGTTACCGCTCCTGGCACGTAGGCTCCCGTGGATGGAGGCGTGGGGGGTGGAGTAATGGGCAGATGTCGAAGTAACTGCACGTGAAATGGGGCAGAATAAACAATTTCGTCGTTTTCGCAGTCACAGTTTCGAAGCTTGTTTACACATGTTTTGTTCCGGCATTGCAGTACATTCTTAGAACAGAGAGCACCTACTGAATTGGGCTGCTAGGGTATGCCGATCAGCAGGAGGTGCATCCTTCTAGTAGATAAGAAAGGGGGGGGGGGGTAGAGCTCCCTTTATTCACTCCTTAAATGACTACTCTAACCTCGTTGTTCCTATGATGTCTTCAGTGTCATTTTAGAGGTCATTCTTTTAAACGCCCCCTAACTTTTTTCCCTGGCCGAGAGGTGAATTAACATCGAGGAGGCTGCTAAGCAGACAATAATGTACTAGCAATTTTGCTTTGCTAAAATTACTTCAACGTAACGATGATTGTGCCGCGAACAGCAGCCTTTTGGTGAAAGCTTGACGAATGTCTTGTGCTATATATGTGGCATTTTTTTTGGCACCCACAATTCCTCGTGCTAACGTGAACTCAAAAACACAGTTTCGAATAAAAATAAGGCAAATCATGCATCTGCTTGAATCAAACTGAATCAGATCCATTGAATGAGTACTGCTTCTATAATGATGATAAAAAGAACCGACATTACCACGTTTATTCTTTTTTATACGTGTCCTACACTGTTAAAAATCTGGACACCTGTTTACGTAAAAATCTGAAAGTAAAAAGGTGCTGATCACTTTTCCTTTTTTAAAATTATAACAATTTCCTTAAACGGAGTCCCTTTAGGGATGTTTTTGCGTAATGTCTTTTAGAAACGTTATTCTTAATGCCTCCGTAGGAATGTCATACGTATTGTCTCGTAGAAATGATGTACGTAATGTCATCTTTGGAATGGCGTACGTAATGTCTGCAGAAATGTTATACGTAATGACACCTTAGGAATGTGTTGCGTAATACGGAAAGCCGAGCTACTTGGCAATGCATTGTAAACGGAACAAGCGCGATGACGACGCATGCACTATTGTAGCTCCTGTGTTGTCATCTCGCTTGTGTCCGTGTGTTGTTGTGCTATTTTACACTGTTTTACATGATGTATTTTTGAAAATGTTGTATGTAACGTCTCCTTAGAATTTTTTATGTAATGAGGAATATGGTATCTATCAAATAGTGCATTTTGTTGCTTTACAGTGAAAATGTGTATCTCTTGACACTACACTGTACCTAAAAAGTTAAAATAATGGGTGCTGCATAGGGAAGGAAGTTACGGTGCTTTACATGCAGCTAGCGCTTGGTTCTGTGCTGATGGCAGTGGCAGCTGCTCCTTGCAGCGAAGATGTTTGAAAGAGGATAAACACATTATGCAGTGATGGGGACTAAAATTTCCACTGGATGTTAAAACAATAGTCATGAGAAAGCACATGCGTGCCCACATTGCCCCCGTTAAAACGTGTGTGAGGCTACAAGTGCCGTTACATTTGGTCTGCTATTTTCACTGAAGTTTTCTGGCACTGCAGACAACAATTTTATGTGGTTTGACTTCGTGAAGTTGTGGGTCTCACAAAATATCAGGATGAAACTTTCGTGAAAATATTGTTGGATGCCTATTACGAAGAGCCTGGCAATTCGAAGAAGATGTATTGCTGTTCAGCTAAATAAATGAATTGGCAGACCGAATGAAAAAACGTTTCAACAGGGGCAATCAGTAAAGTTGAGAATTTGACGAAATCTCATCTTGTCGGGATGTAATGGCAATGTAGAAAGAAAAATAATGGGCACCAACGAAAAAGTTGTCGAAAATAAACTGACATTTTGGGTGAACAAGGCTCTCGAATGGAAGCCGAAACGTCATTTTATTTTTGACAACACTTTTTTGTTTGGCACCCATTATTTTTCTTTCTAATGTACCAGGGGCAATGTGTACATGCACGTCTGTTCACAACTGTTGTGCAAAACATCCAGTGGAAATTTTCATCGCCATCACTGCGTGATGTCTCAACTTTTTCGCACAAAAGTAGAAGCTTCCGCTGGCCTCCGTCAATAACTATTGTGGTAGCTGCATGTAAACCACCATAACCTTTTTTACCATACACTTATTTCCACAGATTTTTGCGTACACTGCGGTGTCAAGTTGAGAACAATGGTGACTGTAAAGTAACAAAATGAACTTTTTGGCAAACATATTTTTCAGCAAAGGTTGTAGCATTCACTGTGCTTCCTACAAAGTGTGGAACAGTATATATGTGTGGTGGGAAGCAAGTACAGATACTACGTCTTACCAAGTAAACAGTGAACATCCAGATACTCTGAACGCACAATGATAAGGTTTATTCTGTCGAACTGTATTAATAAACTGTTCGCACCATGGCTCATCTCAAAAGAGAAGAAACAAAAACATATCAAAACAATTGAACCAAAAGAAAGAAGGCAATCGGTGCCAAAATTGAATTTTGCATCTACCTTGCAAAAACAAATGAGCCACACAGCAGCACGTTTTAAATTTTGATGCATCCGCAGCATGGTCAAACTCATAAAAGGAGAGGGCCCCAAAACCCCTGCACGAGTGAAATGTAATGTCCAGATAAATAAAATCCAAATGACTTCTCTGCAGGTGACATTAACAGACATCAAGGGGCGATATTAAGTTCGTGACTGCTCAAGCAAACGTAACTGCTCAAGCAAAGGGTTATCCTGACAGTGAGGAACCAACGTGAAAGTGAGAATAAGATTTTGCACAGTAACTGTTGGTCACGTGCAATAGCCATGAACAGATTCGAACATAGACTAGCTGAGAAGGGGTGTTAGTTATTATATAAAGTGCCAAATTAAAAGGGCTAAAGAGGAGATAAAACACGTTCTGTGACATTCAGCCTTTCTGCACAAGACAAGGCGCATGCAACATGAAATAAGCAAATCAAAACCTAAGCAATGAGTCATTGCTAAGGTGAACATGTGAAGCAAAGTTTGTTTTCGCTCCCATATCACGCCAAGGAGTTGCGGGTGTACAGTGTTGCGAATCGTCCTTCACTGATGTTCTCACAAGTTAACTCAAAATGCACAATGAGAGAGTGTCATAGACGGCATCAAAAGCTCACGGCATTCACTCAAAGGCCGGCACGTCGATGCTACCCAACTTTCTCTTGCAGCATACTGTGTCGCGCTTTATTAAACATAACACATTTCATTTGGAGTTCATAAGCCATGCACGCACCTGCTCGTCAGGCTCGAGAAACTCAATGCCTGACAATGGAATCAATCTTGCAGAGCCTCCTGTTTTTAATAATGAAGACTTGGCTGTGATCTCCACTGACTTATTCCATATACTGTTGCAGTATGCAGCAAAGCTAGCTACACAACCTCCCAGGAGCATTTTGCATTCCGTGACCCCTGACGTTGACATGGTGTCAAGCTTCCGAAGCAACAGTTTCATTCTCATGTTCAGTCAGGTATAACTTGTATAAAACCAAGCACTAAATCAACACGACCACTAACAAAATTAACTACACGTCCTACTTATTCTCGCTCATGGATTTTTTTGTGTTCATGGCAAGGTTCAGTTTCGTTGCTTACTAATGCAGCCGACGTGACAAAATACCCAGCAACTAAACGAGACTGAGGCAACCTCTTTCATCATGTAAAGCATGCTGTAGCGGTAATGAGAGAAAGTGAAGAGTGATTTCTTCATCTTAAGCGTGTTTCTCTGATGATACTGTCTACCTTCTTGTATACTGTGTGAATATATAGCCAAAGCAAATAGCACCATGTGTGTGATTTTCTGTTCATGTCAATAGATAACCTGCAGTCAGCTGACATACAGTCTTACACAGAGGTATGCGAGTGTATGGCTGACGCTCATTGACATCTGACGGGAATGCGCCATTCACTTTATGAGAAAGCACATTCACCAGACATGGTCCGGAGGCCAACGCGTGCAAGACCACCGCCTCCAGCCGGTACAACTGTCTATAGCTTCCATTCATAGGGCTCTTATGTTCCCTTTCGGAAAGCACCCACTCCTGTGTATGAGCAATAGACGGGTGGCACAGGTGCCTCTTGTTTAGAGAAAGATATATGATGACGGATGCAAGTTTAAAAGAATAAAGAATACGGAATGAGAATTCGGTAACACAATTCTGCAAATGTCTTTGGTATATCTGAAAACTGCTTCGACTCATCATTAAAGTTGTCTTGTTTTGTGTAAAAACAAGTGCTTCAACATTCCGTCCATCAACTTTTTATGGTGGATCTCCTCAGACTGAACATTTAAGACTTATTTAACTCATATATTCAGCACACCCTGGTTGAACACCAGGTCCTACACATGCAACAACACAGGTCCCTTGTCTTCCTCTAAACAATTATATGCTCCATTACTGTGCAACATAATCCCTGCATTCGTGCCTGTAGACACAAACATAGACATAGTGGACTTGGTGGCACCGACCAGAGGACGATGCTCATCCCTACTTTTTTCGTGGTGCAGGTGTCGCTGCGCTTTCAATGCCATGGCTTCACTGCGAGTACGACCACGAGCGCACTCGTGAATGGAACCAAGCGGATGATAACAACGATAAGAACGACAAGCGGACAGCCACTATGGTCAACGATCGGGAATATCACATGCCATCAACGTAGCTACTGCGTCACCGGAACGATCACGCCACCTGAAGCTGATGGACTCGGCTACATAAACCCAGCTCGAACGGCAGGACACTTCAGTGGACATGGTGGCACCGACCAGAGCACGATGTTCATCCGTACTTTTTTCGTGGTGCAGGTTGGTGCTAACATCCCTGCTTATTCAATAGGAGACGACGATATAACTCTATTGGTGCTTCCAAGTCCACATTTTACCTTATGTTTTACGAGTGTTAAAATGTGGTTAGGATGCTCTTACTAACATCCGGCGATGTTGAACTTAACCCAGGTCCCCACTCAGACTCAGACTCTGATATTCACTCCAGCGACGAACTTCTGAAAAAGATTCTTAAAGAGCAGGCAAAAACAAACAAAACGTTAAAAGACCTGGTCAGCAACGTGAGAAAGGTAGAAAGAACTGTTGATAATATGGAGACCAGACGAGCTGCAATTGAAAATGAAATGGCACGATTGAAAAAACATCAGGAAAGAATAGCCACGTTGGAAAAAACCCACGTCGACACGGAAAAACAAATTCGTGAACTAACTATGACGCTTGATGACTTAGAGAATAGGAGTCGACGCAACGTCTTAGTCATTTACGGTATCGCGGAGGAGCATGAGGAGGATATGAAATCACTTGAACACACAGCGGCACATAATTCTTTAAGGACATATTGGGACTTGAAATTAAATCCGTCGAACGTGTCCAAGGGATAGGCACCCGAAGCGATGATCGAAACCACCCGGTCATTATCCGGCGCTTTGACTATTCTGAGAAACCTAAAATTCTTTCCAGCTGCTCGAAACTCCAGGGTTCTTCCTTTTCTATTCACGAGAATTTTTCGAAAAGAGTGAGAGAACTGAGAGCACGATTATGGCAGCCTTCCGCAAGCGACAGATCAAGAGGCGTTAAAGTAAAGTTAACATTTGACAAGCTAAAAGTTGACGGAAAATTATTTGCTTGGGATCCGATAAAAATGCCAGGATTGAACTAAAAAGCAAAACGTCCGATCCACTCGTACTGCCCGCACCACTTCATCCACGCACGGTGGACGTAACAAAAATAACACGAACTGACAGCACACGACAAAAACAATCAGCGTTTTTTCTTTGAATGCTCGGAGCGTTGTCAATAAGTTTAGCCAATTAGAAGAATTATTCTTGTCGCACCAACCCCACACCAACCTCGCATTCAGTAGTACGGGATATGAAATAGTTCCCCCTTCATACAGGCTGTTTCTTAAAGACAGAGGATCAAGAGGAGGAGGGGTAGCAGTAGCAATTAAAACAAATCTCAAATGTTCAGTGTTAGGCCATATTCCGGACCACGAAAGCTTATGGTGCAAAATAACGTACTGCGATAAGAGCATAATTTTGGGGGGGCGTGTACAGACCCCCGAATTCTGAGGCGGATTATTTTGAAAATATGCACGACTATCTTTCAAAACACACCAATTCGAGGTCTAAAATTATCGTCGCGGGGGATTTCAATTTACCTGCGATAAACTGGAATACTCTTTCACATGATGGTCGGGAAGCACGAAGTTCGGATTCACTACTGTACACCGCGTTTAGTTTCTCATTGGATCAGTTAGTGACTGAAGATACCCGAATAAGTTCCTTTTCATCATCGCTCCTTGACTTAATCTTTGTAAGCAGTACGCTACACGGATGCACTGTGTCTACAGAAAACGGCATTTCAGATCACAAATCTATAATCTTATCGTGTCCCCTATCAACGGCCCGTCACCACAAAATCATTTCCCATGTTAGTTAAAAATTATGCGCGCGCAGATGACCCTGCCGTGCTCAGCTTCCTGGAGGCAAACTTTCAACGAAATTACAGACATGAACGAACTATGGTCATGCTTTAAACGCATCGTGTCTTTTTGCGAAGATAATTTTTTCCAACAAAAGAAAAAACGTATCAACCGCGAATACCCTTGGGTAACTCGAGAAATAATACACATGAAAAGAAAAATAAAGCGTCGACGGAAAAAAGGTAGAAACACTGAAACCTATAACCTTATCTCGACTTTGCAACAGAAGATTGCAGATGGCAAGTCGCGCTTCCACAATGTCACTTTACCATTGTTCATGGCACACAGCCCTCAGAAATTCTGGCGACACTTGGCTGATAAACGTGAAACTATTTCACAAATAAACGTCCCCAATCGCATTCTTTCCGAGGCGGAAGGTATTGCAAATGAACTAAACTTGTTTTTTAAGTCTGTTTTCACGGAATCCGCCTCCAACGCGCAGCTAGAATGATATGTGATGGGATTGCCTATGCCGGAATTGACCATAAGCGAAGAGGGTGTCTTTTCTCTTCTAGAAAAACTGGATCTGAAGAAATCCTCTGGTACCGAAAATATTACTACTTCATTTCTAAACCGATATGCCGTATGTGTAGCTAAATATCTGCATAAAATATTTATCACCTCTCTTGAAACGGCGATGTTACCAGACGACTGGCGCCGCGCTAACATTGTTCCAATCCACTAAGCCGGTTCGAAATTAGAATTAAATAATTATCGTCCTGTATCATTAACGAGGACTTGTTGCAAATTAATGGAACACATAAACTTTAGAGCCATAATACTCCACTTAGAAAACAATGAACTACTTTACAGTCGACAACATGGATTTAGATCAGGCCTTTCAACTGTAACACAACGCGCAGAACTAACAGATGAAATTGCTAATGCAATTAATGATGGATATCAAATAGACGCTATTTTTTTAGATTTTTCGAAAGCTTTCGACGTTGTTCCGCATAAAGATTTGCTTACAAAACTATTACCATTTGGTATAGACCGTAAAAATTTTTCCTGGATCTTCACTCTTCTGACAAATCGAACGCAAAGCGTGTCGATTGGAAAACATGCTTCCCAGCAACTTCAGGTCTGCTCAGGGGTTCCGCAAAAGTCCGTTCTTGCTCCCATTCTATTTCTCATGTATATTAATGATATACAGTTCAATGTTCAGGGAATGGTCCAGATGCGGCTCTCTGCCGATGACTGTGTAGTGTACACGACAGCACGTCACCCAAGGGATCAAATGCAACTGAATAATTCACTTCAATCTATCTGTTCCTGGTGCCATACATGGGGCATGACACTTAATGTGACAAAAACCAAGTGTATTACATTTCGAACTAGAAGACTCCAATCAATTTTAATTATACACTTGGTAACACCGCTCTCGAAAAATGCCATCAGGTAAAACACTTGGGTCTTATCCTCAAGTCTAATCTTACTTGGGAACCTCACATCTCCTCCATTTGTCAAACTGCCGAACGCTATCTTTCTGACGAAGGAAGCTACACTCCACCACATGTGAAATTAAACGCCTACAAAACACTTGTTAGACCCTCATTAGAGTATGCTGATTTAATCTGGAGCCCTTACCAAAAACACTTAACTGATAAAATTGAACGCATACAAAAACTAGCCGCTAGATTCATATACTCTGTGTATTCTAGACAATGCAGTGTCTCTGAACTATTAGCGAAAGCAAACCTTGAACAACTTTCCCAACGAAGGTTACTTTCCAAGCTTAAATTCATTTGTCTTTTGTACCATGATCATTTCAAAATTCCAAAGTCACGTTATATACGTCACCCTTTCCAACACTCATCAAGAACTAACCACAGTCAATCAGACAGCCTTCAAGCCGCGTTAACAGGCTGTCACAATTAAAAGGTGAAGTGTAATTATGAGAGAAGATGAAGATGCCAAGCATGGAATCAATGCTCGAAGAAGAGAAGAACGACGTCGAAGCTATAAAAGGGAAGGTGACGTGGAGAAAGGGGCCCTGTGTGTTCCATCCTGAGCGCGTGAGCTGGGCACGAGCGTCGCCGGCTTGCGTTCCGGGCGCTCCAGGTCTCGTTCTACGGCAACGCACCGTAGAATCCGGCTGGCCAAAGGACCGGAAGGCAAGCACGACAACCCGCAGCGTCCTGGGAGCGCCATCGGCTTGTGCACCGAGCGCCCGGCCCTACGGCACCGCACCGTAGGCCTCGCCTGAGCCAGTTCTGTTCCCGGGAGACGCTGGCCAGCGCAGGTCACTGAACTCCAAGCCTCCCAGCGTCTACGACAACACCAGTGCGCGTTCCTCACCAGTGAAGGACGGCGTCACCAACTGGGACGCCGACGGCAACGCCAGTGCCCCTCGCAACGCCTCGCCTCATCATGAATCGGCAGACAACGCCGTGAGTTACTAGAGCGGGAACGCTTCAGTGGCTTCTTTCTTTCGTTGTTGTCTGTATAACAACTTTGTTTAGAGCGAGGTTTATTTAGTGTGTTCCTTCCCGTGTTCGTAGTAAGGTATAATGTGTGTTTTCCTTTTGTGTGTAATTAAAAGATGTGTGCATAACGCTCCCGCCTCGTAGATTCTCTCTGGCTGACCGATGTCGGGAGATCCTGGCAGGCTCGCCACTTATTTTTGTCACGGATCTCCGGACATCGGTCGGCCAGAAGGAATGGACGAGGCGAGAGCGTTACACATAAGTTTAATTGCCCACTAAAGGAAAGCACACATGAACCCTAAAAAATACACAACAAACGCGAAAAAGGAACACCCTAAATAGGAACAACACAAATACAGCTACGATATACACAACAGCCACCTAGAAAGTACGAAGCGTTCATCGCTTAACTCACGGCGTCGTGTGCCGGTTCATGATGAGACGAGGCGTTGCGAGGGGCACGGACGTTCACGTCGGCGTCCAAGTTGGTGACGCTGTCCTTCGCTGGTGAGGAACGCGGGCTGGCGTTGTTGAGGCTGGGAGGTTCCAAGTTCAGTGACCTGCGCGTCGCAGGTACTTGCGCTGGCCAACGTCTCCCGGGAACAGGACTGGCTCAGGCGAGGCCTATGGTGCGGTGCCGTAGGACGGGGCGCTCGGTGCACAAGCCGATGGCGCTCCCAGGCCGCTGCGGGTTGTCGTGCGTTGCCGTCGAACGAGAGCTGGAGCGCCCGGAACACACGCCGGTGACACTCGTGCCCAGCTCACGCGCTCACGATGGAACACTCAGGGCCCCTTTGTCCACGTCAGCTTCCCTTTTATAGTTTCGACGTCATTCTTCTCTTCTTCGAGCATTGATTCCGTGCTTGACATCTTCATCTTCTCTCATAATTACACTTCACCTTTTAATTGTGACACACGCACAAATATTCACTCTTTCGCTCACCAATTTCTCAGTGGAACAAATTACCTGGTAATGTTGTGAATTGTACTACCGTAGAATCAGTTTTTACTCAAGTGCAAGCCATTCATTTCTGTTCATGATTGTCTGTTTTTGTTAAATATTTATTTTTGTGACCACTCCTCCATGGGCCGATTGAGGCTGCAGTATGTTAAAAAAAGCCGGCAGATCCCACGCACTGTGGGAATCAATGTAATGCGAAGCAGCCAGGAAGGAGCAAATCATGCTTTACATAATTCGCATGTCATGTTTTACATGTTAGGACCTGTCATTTATGTTCGTGACACAGTCATGTCACTCAATACCAAATTTGGTGTATCTCAAGCTAACGAAACGGCCGCGAGCACGCCATGAGCGTGGCATGCAAGTCATGACGCACATGACAAGTCACGATTTCCATATTGCCACTTGTCATTTATGTTCGTCATACAGTCACGTGATTCAATACCAAGTTTGCTGTATATTAAGCTAACGAAACGGCCGCGAGCACGCCATGAGCGTGACGTGCAAGTCATGTCCGTCATGACATGTCATGATTTCCATATTGCCACTTGTCATTTATGTTCCTCATACAGTCATGTCACTCAATACCAAGTTTGGTGTATCTCAAGCTAACGAAATGGCCGCGAGCGCGCCATGAGCGTGGCATGCAAGTCATGTCGCTCATGACATGTCACGATTTCCATATTGCCAGTTGTCATTTATGTTCCTCATACAGTCATGTCACTCAATACCAAATTTGGTGTATCTCAAGCTAACGAAACGGCCGCGAGCACGCCATGAGCGTGGCATGCAAGTCATGTCCCTCATGACATGTCATGATTTTCATATTGCCACTTGTCATTTATATTCGTCATACAGTGACGTCACTCAATACCAAATTTGGTGTATCTCAAGCTAACGAAACGGCCGCAAGCGCGCCATGAGCGTGGCATGTAAATCAAATCATGTTGTTCATGACATGCACGTCCTTATTTGCATATTACCACCTGCTATTTATGTTCGTCATACAGTCACGTCACTCAATCCCAAATTTGGTGTATATGAAGCTAACGAAACGGCCGCGAACGCCCCATGAGCGTGGCATGTAAATCATACTTTTCATGACAATTTAGTCATGATTTTCATGATATGACCAGCCATTTATGTTCGTCATACGGTTATGTTATGCCATACGAAATTTGGTATAAATCCCATTAACGATACGGCCAGGAGAGCGCAAAGTCGTAGGCGGCTAGATAGATAGATAGCTAGATACGCTCAAACTCGCCGAAGTTCGCTAAGAAATGCTTCGCATTTAAAAAAACAACGTTCACATATGTACAACCATCTAACCGCCACGCGGGCGTACGTCAGAATGCAGTTTACATACTGTAGTACCTTTGAAGTACTTCTGAAACCAAATGACTCATTGGAATGTGACCAAAAAAACAAAGAGCAAAGCACAGAATGAATGTCCAAATAAAACCAAAAAATGTAGTGCCATGCTAGCCCTAGCTTTAAAACATAAAATGAAGGCATCAATGCTGCCATTGCACAGAATCATTCATGCTCCTAGGAATAATGTTATGCATTGTGCTATTGAAGACAATGGTGCTTAATGTATGCAAGCCTTCGTTTCCTTCATATCGTAAGAAAGTATACAAAATATTTTGTCAAATATGAAGCACTAATGCGTGACCTGTCAAAACAAAACCGACACCTCAGAATAGAGAAAAGTGAATCTGATTTCTTTAGCATTTATCCGTGGTACTCTGTTGTCTCACATTTGCACAAAAGACGATACTGTACATAGAGGCCCTCGGCAGTAAGATCTTACGACACTGAGTATTTTTGTTTAACTACGTTTTATCACTAATGTTAGCTCTTTTAATTCATGTAGTTCACAATTACATCTAAAATGAGGCTTAATTAACGACCCATAAAGCAGAGGACTCTCCAGAAAATTAACATTCAGAGAAAAAAGCAAACAATACACCCATTTCCTGAACAACACAAGAATACGATTAAAGCGAAAGCAGCGATAAAGTTGCGTAACGAAAAAAAAATTACTTAAACAGTAAAAATGTTATCAACAGCACATGTTTAAGACTTGAAAACTAATGCAGCTTGCAAACACGCACTACAAAGATTAAAAATGTAACGTCGCGTACGTTGATGCGGCCAGTTACGATTAGCAGAGACACGTAATTACTGTCGTCGACAACAACATGACACAGCTGACTAGTGCCTCCGTGCGCACGACCTCGGCCACAAAGGCGGAGACAACGGCCATAGCCTTAGCCGTAAATTTTCAGGAGCGTAAAGGAGAACCATCAGTTATTCTATCCGACTCCCAGGAGGCCTGTCGGCTCTTTTAAATGCGAAGCATTTCTTAGCGAACTTCGGCTATTTTGAGCATATCTATCTATCTATCTATCTATCTAGCTATCTTTCTAGCTATATATCTATGTATCTAGCCGCCTATGACTTTTTGCTCTCCTGGCCGTATCGTTAATTGGATTTATACCAAATTTGGTATGGCATAACATGACTGTATGACGAACATAAATGACTGGTCCTATCATTTAAATCATGACTAACTTCTCATGAAAAGTATGATTTACATGCCACGCTCACGGCGCGCCCGCGGCCGTTTCGTTAGCTTGATATACACCAAATTTGGGATTGAGTGACATGACTGTATGACGAACATAAATGACAAGTGGTAATATGAAAATCATGACTTCATGAGCGACATGACTTGCATTCCACGCTCATAGCGTGCTCGCGGCCGTTTCATTAGCTTGAGATACACCAAATTTGGTATTGAGTGACATGACTGTATGACGAACATAAATGACTAGTGGTAATATGGAAATCATGACATGTCATGAGCAACATGACTTGCAGTCCACGCTCGTAGCACGCTCGCGGCCGTTTCGTTAGCTTGATATACACCAAATTTGGTATTGAGTGACATGACTATATAACAAACATAAGTGGCAGGTGGTAACATGAAAATCTTGGCATGCATGTAATCTACAATGACATTTACATGCCACGCTCATGGTGCGCTTGTGTCCAGTTCGCTAGCTTGACATACACCAAGATTGGTATATCGCGACGTGACTGTATGACGAACACAAATGACCGGTCGTAACATGTAAAACATGACATGTAAATTATGTAAAGCATGATTTCCTCCTTCCTGGCTGCTTCGCATTACATCGATTCCCACAGTGCGTGGGATCTGCCGGCTTTTTTAACAGGCCGCCTTCCGGCAATCGCACTGAGGCTGCTGGGACCCAAACTCGCTCGCCACCATCGGTTGATCTGGTGCCCGGGACACGCAGGGCTCGAAGGCAACGATAGGGCGGACGCTCTAGCTCGCGCATTTTGTAACCGAGCGGAGAATCCCCTCTTTCGTTGACCGCACCAATTCTACTTAGGGAGATTCTGGCTCACCGCCGCTTCACGCGACAAAAATGTGGAACGCCCCACAAATCCCTTAATGGGGAAGACGCCGCCGACCTTCGAAAAATTCAGACGGACGTATTTCCGCATCTATTGAAATTACACGCGATACATCCAACGCTTTACCCGGCCCAGTGTCCGTGGTGCGGCGGTAGGCCGATTTCTCTACCACATCTCGTGGGGATGCGATAGCAAGCCAAGCGACTTAGCCAATTTTCTCGGCAAACCTTTAATACCTAGTATGGAGCAGTGGGAGGCACAACTCGCCAGCTCGGACCCGGGAGTGCAGCGCGCGCTCCTGGATTAAGTCCGGCGGGCGGCTAAGGCCAGTGGAGCCCTGGACGTAGGGACCCAACCATGGAAGCTCCAAGATCCCCCTTTCCCTTTTCCCTTCAATAAAGTTCCACTCTCTCCGGAGAAGCTCAGAAGCCCTTTTGCTTCACACTGTTTCACAGAATGAGGGAGCGTGCATTATTTATATTTCAGTGGAAACGTTTTTTTAAGTGCTTTATGGAAAGTGGAACATCACACTGAATAGAAGTTAGTCAGATGGCTTGATGAAAAAAAGAACGTTTTCACTAGTTTCATTAGTTCTGAGCATCTTACTTTCACCAAGAAACTATGAAAAGTATATGATCAAAAGAAGGTGAAGAAGGCATCTTTAAAAGAGACAGCGACAAGAGAAATCAGATTCTAGTGAGGTATTTTTGCCCATCTCTGAGTAGCTGTCCCACATGAAAGTGCAGTAAGCTGCAGCCATTAGCAAGGCATATCTCAGGCATACTTTCACCCACTTCTCTTTAGTCGAGCAGATATTGATATATATTATTAGCAAAATTTAGAATCTACCTTTTTTAATCATTATGGGAACAAAACTTTCGCTCTCTGTATAGCTTTCATTCCGAGAGCAACGCACACCAGCTATGTTTCGAATTTGTTGTCTAGAGGTTTCTGTAATGAATCTAGCATCTAATGAATCTAATCGCTGTACGGAGGAGAGCCACATACTATTCACAACGAAATGCAAACAGAGCCGTAGGAGCGCAACAAATTTGACTGCAGTAACAACTACACCACCGATGCCTGCGAGGCTGTAAAAATGCTAACGAAATCACTGGCATGAGCGGAACTTTAATAACATCGTTATTGAGTTCCCGAGCCCGTCAGAAAACGAGCTCGTGTCATTCAAAGATGACAAGAGAGTGACAGGGTCGGTTCAAGTGACCAGTGGCGCAACTAGTAAGCGGCAAAATGCATGCGACATAGAATAAATGCGAGATTTTTATTGTAGAGGTTGTAATAAAGCGTGAAAGCCTTGGTTGATTATTTGAGCTCAGGCGTAATAATGATCATCACCATTCAGAAGACATTTCTTTTGTGTACACATCTCATCACACTGGTCCCACTGGCCGCATTCTCTGTGACCCAGAACAACAATGTGAAGTGTCTCCAACTTCGCCACTGTTCGCAAGAGCTGTCAAGGTGCAGACTAGGCTGCAGGCAAGTTGCAACATTGTGTGTTTGAACAATATGAGAAGCACTTGCTAGTGTTTGAAAAATATGAGAAGCACTTGCTATTACATACTGTTTCCTGTCTTGGAGTTCCTCCCACTAAAATAGGTGCAATAACTTTGTCAGCTGGGTGAGCAAAATAGCACACATTCTGACAGGGGTGGAGAAAGCAACACAGCACCAGTGCTAACTACAACAAATCTTTATTTGAAACAGCAGACAAAGACGTATGTACAGAAATGGGTGAAGTGAGTGTACATGTCACAGAGGCATGACAGCAAACCATGTGAAATCGGTAAAAAGGAATGCAAGTTGCCTTTCGGGCAAACTAAATGGTGTGCTAACACACCGTGTGCCCAACCCTTCAATTTTTTCGGGTTCATTTACCTCAGGAATAACTTTTTTTCTCATTTTTTTTGAGAATCATGTCAAATTTACCAAATTTGTGCTGACAATCACACGAGCCGAATTGCATGGCTAGAGGACCGTCTGTGATTTGGTTCATTGCCACATTGCTCTCTCAAATGACCATTAATGCACCTAGTAGAGTGGTCACTGGATATATTCTACAATTCAGCGAAATCAGATAAACTGACTGGCCAGCCCATGAAGCGAACTAAGATATATGTTACATTCAGCACGTCACCAGCGGCTCCTTCCAAGCACACTAATTTTGCAAAGGCTGAGAAGTTCTCGAGGGGCACATAACAGAACAGATACATCAAAGCAACCAACAATTTTCATGTGATTAAGAGCAATGTCGTGCATGTAAGCCAAAACAACCTTACGTCTCCTGTAAGTGCGCTTGACAGCGCGGGCGCACTGATAGGATGATTTTTTGAAGTAAACTTCTTGCCACTGTTACCTGTAGATTACTCAAATATTCAGCTTCTAGCAATCAAGTTGCCTTGTTTCGAACTGCATGAACAGTCAAATGCACACACATTTTCAACATAGCAGTACAGAAATTCGTGTTAGCAATGCTCCTGTCTACCACATAGAATGCGACAAAAGGAACAGCATCAAAAAATTGTTCGCTCAAGGTTTATAACAACAGCAGGTGCGGTGACGGCTACAATGAAACATTGTCTCTAGAAACCTTAATTTTCCCTCAACAGGAAGCTCAAATGTGAAATCTAGAAACGCCGTGCACTCGCGTAGTATAAAAATGCTACAAGCACTCGTCGTAAGAAAGTTGGAGTCATTGTTAATGCATAACAGAAAGGCACCCACAAATATGGACTCTAAAACGGTAGTATGAGTAAGACTGCCCACTGTCAAGTTTGCCTAAGAATAAATCACTATGAACTGGAGCAATGGAAAAACCAACACATATGCCTTGCTTTGACAAACGTGGAATAGCGTTTCATTCAATGAACATGAAGCTCAGATAAAAGCCTTGTACAGAGGTTCTCAGCCATGGATTTAGTTGACTTTGTGGGTTAGTAAAGTTGAGAGAGCCCTTGCAATGAGAGTAAGGCGAGGGGTCCTAAATTAACATAGCATGCAGTGGGGAATAGGTGCCTTTTTTCTCATTGGCAAAGAATAGTCAAACTTAAGTGCCGCACCTATTTCGTCTATCTGCTTGTCAATAATTTGTGTGGTCTGCAGCCACATTCAAGCATGTTTGCTCTGCCATTATGCAAGCCTGGAAAACGCATGCTTGCATCCATATGTTGTATAAAACTGCAACCAAAGTTTTACAGTCATCTCACAAACAAGACATGTCAATCAGCTCTGCCAAAATTAATGCTATGCAGTAAAACTTACCTAAACTCAAAAGGAGTCGCTGTCACGGGGCATCATGTGCCTGCAAAAATCGTGTTTTTTTTAGGATGGGTTTTGGGAACTCACATTTGAGAACCACTGACCTAGTAGTTGAAAACCGCCAGCTGGAATGCCAGCGGCATTCTGGAAGGGTGTATAACCGTATTTTTCAAAAGATTCTTCAATGCATTTTATGCGACTATACTGGGGTAAAGAATATTGCCGATCCTATCTGTCAACGGAAAATGCAATTAAATTTCGGCTAGGTTTAGTGCAGACGAAGTCAAAACCAGGGTAGAATCTTTCACTTGAAAAGGACTATTACCATCCAGCAGATTTAGTTTTTCTTGCAAGAAGCAATAAACTGATTTTTGCAATGCAGCTTTCTCAGAAACGATAATGTATAGAGGGCTTTCAGATTTGGCGTCTCTACGCTCAAGAACATATCACTTGCCGGAATCTGGTTATCTGAGTAATCTACAGGTAGCAGTGGTCGAAAGTTTATTTCGCAAATTATCTGCCCGCACTATAGCGCACATTGTTGTAACACCTTACATGCATGAAGTTGTACATAATCTGAAAGAGACTGCTGGTCATGTTGACGTACCTGTTTTGTTTAGTGCCCCTCAAAAATTTTTCAGCCTTTGCAATAGTAATGTGCCTGAGACGGAGTCACTGGCCGCATGCTAAAAAAACATAGATCTACGTTTGTTAGATGTATTGACTATGCTGCGTATTGGATCCCACTGCTTTGTGAAATGTTCTACATTAACCATTCCAGAAGATGAGAGAAGACAGTTGCAAACTAGGGTCTTCTAGCTATGCACTATAGTGAAGGATGGTTGCTTGCTGGGCTAGTTGGTTCATTTCAACACATGTAGCAGCGCGCGAAACTGGAAGGGAGAATATTGTTACGTAGAAAACACACAGACAGCAAAGCTAACTACTTTACTGCGGAAACTGGTTGCCATCTTCCAGCTTCTTCTTTCTCGTCCTTCACTGCTCCTCTTCTGAGCCCATACCCCACTGTTACCTCCTAACAATATAGAGAGAGTGTAAAGAGCGCTGACTTCCAATTGTTTATACCTGGTATCGGCGGCAGAATAAATACATACGAAAGGCGAGCAGGTAAGGGAAAGAAACAAAACCAAAGAAAAATATTCAGCAAGAAATTCACTGGGTGATACCGACAAGTCTTAATCACCAAGCTTCGAAAAACCTTAGTTCATCCTTGGTCAGTGCAAGCGATGGCATGCTGACACATCCCTCTCCCGCACGAGCAATCTCTACAGCCTCAACTATTTCCCTGGCGCACTGGTCTTTGTGGCGATAAACAACGCAACTTTTTTTTGAACTCAGTCTTGCAAAGCTCAGTACGCTGACGCGTAGACTTATCACCGCAGTTACCGCAGTGTGCGGTAAGGTGTCCCTGGTTGCCGTGTATTACATTCTTGTTGTGCTCTTTTAGCCTCCCGTTCACGCATCTGCCCGTCTGCCCAATGTATTCGCGCCCGCAAGAGAGCGGCACGCGATACACAACGCCCTCGTCACAAGACACAAACCGATTTCGGTGTTGAATACTGCACGATTTTCCTTCTTTGCTTTTGCATGGGTTCGTTTTCTTACAAAGAAGTGACAGTTTAAGTGAAGCCGGAAATACGACATCGACACCTACACGTTTTCCAATGTTTTTCAGGTTATGGGACATCTGGTGAATATATGGAATTACGGCTACTTTCTTGCGTGCGTCAGAACCTGCCATATGATTCTTGTCAACCTGCTTGGCTGATTTCATTTTTTCAGCAAGCCTTCAGCCACAGAGACCACAAGGGATTCCTGGTATCCCGCTTCAGACAGCCGCCTGTTCGGAAGCGCTAGGATTTCCCGAAGCATATGCTCGCGAGACTTTGAGAGAGCATTAGACAGACAGTACTTAACAATACAACGCTTGACAAGCTTTTAGTCAGAAGACACAGCAGGTAATAAAGCTGTTCTCGCTCTGAGTTCATAACCCCAACAAATGTGATAATTACAAAACTTTAGCCGTAGCTCTAAAAGCCTAATGAAATTGTTATCTGGCATTTCATGCGTCAAAACTAGAGGTGTTAGGTTTCGTCTAAAGATGTCAAGCACGTGTCCAGCTGTTTGATGAAAATCCGCATTGAAAATCCGCACTATAGCACGTGAGGATGTAAGCCTTAATTTTATGAAGTTGGCGTGATTCTGAAGAATAAAGAAAGCGCAGACCTTGAGAAAATAGGAGCCGAACTGATCGATAAGTTACGCACGGTGTGTTAGCACGCCTTCTGTTAGTTTGTCTGAAAAGCGGCTTACATTCCTTAGTGCCGATTTCAGATTGTTTGCAGTGATGCTGGTGTGACATGTGCACTCACCTCAAATATTTCTCTGCTATTTCAAACAAACATTAGTTGACAGTGCTGCGCGTCATGATGCTTACTCTGTCATTGTCTAAGTGTGCAATATTTTACTCACATTTTGTACCAACAAGCCCACGCTACTCTTCTCGACTTCATTTCACGATTGGTGAAAAATATCTCAACTGCCCCTTTGTAGACATAGAAACAAATACCTACCACTTAATATGGACTTGTCCAGACCAATGGAAGAATGCTTCAATCTTCCACAGCAAGCTCTCCATTGCTTCAGTCCTTTGAACAGTCTGCCGTCTACGTTGGGTACATGCATAAAAAGCATTCCATCAACTTCTGCATGAGAGGTGCCTTACAGTAAAGAAGTAGTAGATATTAAACGTAATAGCTAAACACAGATCTATGTTGATATACCGAAATTTGTCCTTGAATGATGAGCTCAGGATGCATTAAGAGCAACTATGAGTGCAGTAATCAACTGCAGACAAATGCATTTACTGATTTTATGTTAAGCTTTTCCACACTTGGGTACTAAAAAAAGGATGAAAAACGCAGCTTGCCAAATAAGTAACTTGCACCGGAAAGTCAATCAGCACTTGCATCACATTATTAAATAAATGAAAGTGTGGTCTATGTGCATTGAATCGTAACCTGCCAACCTTATTGTATTCATCATGAATGTGAAGATTTCAAGATGGGTCAAGATTTAGTAGAAGTGAAAGAACACCATAGGATACAAGAAAGATCCCAAGCAGCAGAGAACGTTGGCCCGATGTCGGCGACAGATTGGTAGTTCCTGGACCAACCACGGCCCATGATTGACAACATGCCGCCAATATTGGCTGTGCCAGTTAATGAACGGCGACGTTGAACCAGTATTGACATTGTGCCGCCAATAACCGCTGTGCCAGTGTAATAGAACGGGAACATTGGGCCAGCATTCAGAACGTGCCGCCCATATCGGCTGTGCCGTACTCATTGAACAGAAATATTGTGCCAAGTTATACAAGCAGCAGTCAATATGTGCTGAGCCTTTCATTTAGGCCGGAATTATTCGGCCGCCTTTCCAACGATATTGCCGACGTCGGCAAAAGAGTAAACTTCGTTGGCATAACATCGAACCGGCAGGAGCCAATTTCTGCTCCTTCTGGTTTTTGGCGCTCTTCAGAACAACTTCACACGCCGAGTTTACATGTTTGAGAGAGTAATGTGCCGCAATCAACACAAAAAACATATTTTGGCCACTAAATCAGAGAAAGGTCGTTGATATGAATGATCGTTGGTTGAATTAATTTGCACAAGATTGTTAGAAAACTTTAACCAGTTCGTCGCTTGCCAGGCGTCCGATCTGGTGTTTCGTTGCGACGAATTCGGCAAGCGCGGACCCGGCATACCGCACGCGCTGGACATTGTATCGTATTGTATCGCATCGTATGGTGTCTGCGTCCTGATTTACTATCGCTGCGACCAAGTTGGCCCTGTTTAGCGTTCAGAGCACGGCTAGCGGCTTCCCCTTGTGCTCGACGAGTGGGAGGTGAGGGTTATCAGTTAAGTATGAACGTTACGGGGACTGGGCCGTGTAATACATGCGGTTGCCGTAATCTGACTCGCGCCCACGTAGCATATTCGTGCCACGATCACACAAATCAATTGTAACATTACCACAAACACACTTAACAGAGAGCTTGGACGTGGCGAGATGCGTGGGCGTCAGGCGCATTGACTTCGCGCCGACTAGCAGCAAGTTCGAATCGCGCTGAATTTTTTTTTCTTTTTTTTTGAAAATGCAGTGTTTATAACCTATTCTGCACTAAACAGCAGCCTGCGCGGTAGTCATGGTCGACGAAGTAAGACGCGGAAAACAACAGCTTTCTTGTCTTGTGGTCTTGTGTCTGCGCTTGTCTTGTGGTTTCTTCTCTTCGTGTTCGTGAGTTTTTTTGCGCAAAATGCCTTTCACAGCTTTTGTGAGTGTGTCTCCTGACGTGAAGGATAACACGCCGAACCGTAGATAACAAACACAAGAAAAATCACGCGCGAACGCTGCGGCAGTGCTACTTCGATTAAATGCAGAGCCAGAAACGTCCTTTCCCATTCTTTTTTCATTGATGGGAAGAGTGGGTTCCGCACATATCTGGGAAGCTGTTGGGGTCCCATGCCCGAATTCACGGCTGCTCACAGCACAGGCAACACTCACGAGTACTGCAGTACTGAGGAATGAGTGACTGTTCGTACCAAACAGTCACTCATGCCGGTATAATAACTGCAACAATCATAGCTTCCTAGACTTAACTGTAAACATGCATTGCATTGTGGATGACCGGGCCAGACACCAGCTGCCAAATGATTCTCGTGATTTTCCAGAAGTTCCCTGCGAATTCTAACGACGAATATCCCGAAAAACAGCCTTATACCAGCCACGAAATGAAGATAATAACAAAAGACAGTCGGGCTGAAATTTTCTGCCCTTCTCAGTTTAAACTTCTTCCCATAGTGTGTTTCTATCTCGATCCTTGTCTTTCTAGTTCCCTTCATCCAGACTCACTGTATAAGATCAAACAGGATTTTGCTGCTATTAACCCAGTTACTTGCCTTAATCATCAAATGCGCTCTGTATATATGCAATTTCGTGCCATATATGCGCCTCAAGAAGCCTCTTCCCTGACATGGCTTCTAGAAATCAGCGGCAGAGAGAGAAACAGAAATCTTATGGGGCCATCATTTGACATGGACACCCATAAACAATTTACCACCAGGTCTGTGTACTCCTCTACCCATCAGGAAGTTTCAGGGTTTCTGGACAGCACTTGTAATCGAACTCAGTATGCCTACCACATTGGATGCATACACTCAACCAATTAGCATTGCTGTTGTCACAAAACTTTTACCTAGAAAGGATACCACACTACGTTTCAGCGGTTTCGGAGTGACCAAGTCCATGAAATATTATGAGTTATGAGCCGGCTGATAACACTGCCCAGATAGACAGAGAAAACAGCAGACAAGAATTCATGTACACTTTCCACACTTAGACGCAGCTATACTTCAATTTTTTGCGCAACTGCATTTTGTAAGGTGAGCAAAGGTCAACAATTGTAGATACACTACCTGCTATTGATAATTAAAGATAACAGCAAGAACAAAAATTTTAGAATATTGACCACATGTGTTGCGACAGTAAGGAGCTGCAACTACGCTGTTCAAGTTATTAGAGCAAACAAAGCAGCATGAGTGATTGTCATGTTGTCTAATGTCATCCTATGCTGTGCACAGCCGTCAATCAGGGCGTGTGCTCTGTTTCTCTTATAGTCTGTCTTGTTTTTAAATGCGAAGCATTTCTTAGCGAACTTCGGCGACTTTGAGCGTATCTATCTATCTATCTATCTATCTAGCCGCCTACGACTTTGTGCTCTCCTGGCCGTATCGTTAATGGGACTTATACCAAAATTGGTGTGGCATAACATGACTGTATGACAAACATGAATGGCTGGTCATATCATGAAAATCATGAATAACTTGTCATGAAAAGTATGATTTACACGCCATGGCCATAGTGCTCCTGAGGCCGTTTCCTTAACTTGATCTATCTAAAAATTGGTACGATGAGACATTTCTCGATAATCAACATAAATGACTTGTGGTAATATGAAAATCATGACCTGCATGTCATGTACAACATGATTTACATGCCACGCTCATGGCGAGCTGACGGCCGCTTCGCTAGCTTGGTATACACCAAATTTGGAATTGCGTGACGTGAGTGTATGAAGAACATAAATACCAAGTGGGCATATGGAAATCATGACATGTCATGTGCAGCGTGACTTGCATGCCACGCTCATGGCACGCTCGCGGCCGTTTCGCTGGTTTGATATACACCAAATTTTGTATTGAGCGACGTGATCGTATGATGAGCATAAATGACAAGTGGTACTATGAAAATCATGACATGTCATGTGCAACATGACTTGCATGCTACGCTCATGACACTCTCGGGGCCGTTTCACTAGCTTGATATACACCAAATTTGGTATTGAGTGACGTGACTGTATGACGAGCACAAATGACAGGTGGTAATATGGAAATCAGGAAATGTCATGTGCAACATGACTTGCATGCCACGCTGATGTCATTCTCGTGGCCGTTTCGCTAGCTTGATATACGTCAAATCTTTAATTGTCTCATGCTCATGTCCGTCCGTCCCTCCCTCTAGCCGTGCCCTGGCACGGTGCCAGTTGGGCGCCGGGGCGCGCAAACGGACGCCGGTCGCGTCGGACTCTACAGTGCTCGCGCTTTGCTTACGTAGCGTGCTGTGCCCAGCGTCTCTAAATCATGCAAGGAGGGAGACGCGCGCATGACGTTCCATTCTGACCGACCCCGTCTCAGTGGGCACAGGCGTTGGAGGAACGCGCCTTGGAATTGACAGTGTCCGTCAATTTAAACGCTGGAACGCGGATGGCGTCTGCACAATGCGCAAAGCGCGAGAATACGAACGCATGCCAAACGGAGGCAGATTGGTGTCGCGTCTCGCTGCGATTCGAGTTAAAAAATTAAGCGAACATAAGTGGCAGGTGGTAACACGAAAATCTTGGCATGCATGTCATCTACAATGCGACGCTCATGGTGCGCTTGCGTCCAGTACGCTAGCTTGGTATACACCAAAATTTGTATTGCGCGACGTGACTGCACGACGAACACAAATGATAGGCCCTAAATGTAACTAATGACATGCATATCACGTACAACATGATTTGCTCCTTGCTGGCTGCTTCGCATTACATCGATTCCCACATGCGTGGGATCTGCCGGTTTTTTTTTCTACTCACTTTCCTCCAGCTCTATAGTGTCGGGTACGAACTCTGATTTACAGATTTTTAACCCCTTTACCTTTCCTAACTATTACATCTTTCTTCATATATGCTGTAAGGTTCCGCGAGAAGGCTGATTGATTACACTGCTAAAATGTGAGCAAGTCGAATGCAACTAAAAACGAGAAGCAGAGGGTGGGACAATGGCATGGCACAAGCCAATGTAGTTAGTTTGTTCACTGTCGCTGGATTATCACTATCTCTCTTATATGCTACTACATAATATCAGGAAGTATTGCCCAGAGCACTTGATAAAAAGGCTCCACTGCAACACATTTTTAACACGAAAGTGTTTTATGCTGGGGTCCACCAAGTTTTCAGTGACGCATTTTCGTCACGGAAATGACGTCGAAAAAATACGCATCATCAGAAGACAAAGTAAAAAACATAAGCTATTAAGCTTATCTGTATTAGTAAATTTTTATATGGACACTGTTGCCAGAGAGGCAGCTTAACCCATTAAGGACCACGAAAGAACTACTGGTCCGATTTTATTGAAATTTTTCTTATTTAATTAACCACAACAGATAACCTCACGTGCAAATTTTCATAGAATTACGTGCGTTTCTTCAGGAGTTATGATACTGTACTATAAAAAGTACGCTGGGCCTTCGAGATAGCAACGGGCAAGGTGACTTGATGCAAGAACGGCGAGTACGCTGGGCCCTTGTGAAACGAATAACAAAGTTATCTTGGCCCATGCAACTTAATCAAGGACCAGTGCTTTAGGGAAAGCGTAACGTCACGCTTTGCGCCACACGATTTCGATGTATTTTGGCAGAATTCTACTGTTTTGCCAGCTTCTTGTGAAAATGTCAGTATGGATAGAGGGTAATAGCAAGCCCAGTAGAATCTGAAGAGCTTTGATACTTTTCTTGGGTACAACAAGGCGCAGTCAGTGTTTTGCTGTTATGCGACTAAAGGACAATAGTCAACGCGTAGAGGGTCTGCTAAAACCTACAATGTGGTAGCAGACCCTTTATGCGTTGTCTGCGGCTATTTCGATCATCTAGGTAAATAGGGGCTGGTACCACTTTTTCTCAGCGATGAAAATTCTCTAGTCATTCGCAGCTTAATTGTAGAGCTCAAACTCCCTCATGGTATTGTTACTGCGGATGAAGGAGGAGGACAGTGGCACTACGTTTTTTTTCTTTTCAGTGAATGGCCACCCCAATACAGATCATAGTGACTCAACTGTGTAGCCTTTCGTCAGCATAACAATTATGCTCTTGTCTTCGCCATTTTCGAAACAAAGCTGCTTTCCTGATTCAAAACAGAAGTTATCTTACCCACGTTCCTCTCATTCCATGTTTTTTATCGTTAGCAGAGAGCATCCATTCCTACCGTCGTCATTCCCCTCCTCCTCCTAAGTTCCCATGTTAGGGTCAGAATCGCCAATTAAAGCATCAAGAGGCTCTCGTATATTCACAGCGACATCTTTCGCAGCCTCGTGAGTCTGAGATAACCGAAAAAAACGGCATTCATAACAAAAAAAGCCTGTTGAATCTATGATGCAACGCGCAACGAGAGTTACATGTATGCTCCCACGAAGTCCCAGTGTACTAAATAAAGTACAGCAACATTTCATTACTCCTCACAGCAAAACTATGCACTCTATAGGCTTCTCGCGCTTTGCAGGGATTGAATTGCTCTTCCTGAAGCAGAAGCAGTCCGTTTTTTCAACATATAAAATATAAAACTTGAAATTATTTTAGAAAAAGTAGTACTGACCACGTGCGTTTAACAGGCTCTCAATTTCCTAAAGTTTGACGACTCATAAAACAGAAAAAAAACATAACCAAGTCAATATTACAAATTAGGATTTGTTTGCTGCAACCTTTGGCATCAGAAATTGTAATGAGCAAGATCAGAATATTCTGTTTTGTATTTTATATGCCCGAAAAAGGAAATGTACTTTTTTAAAGTACAATGGTCCCTAATGGGTTAATTGACGAGCCACAGGAGGCACGAAAATGCAAGATGGGCGCTTTGTAGTTAAAGGCAGTGGCGTAGCGAAATAATGGCACACCAAGAACATGGCCCAGCCCTGAAATTTTCCGCAGCGGGATACCGAAACCAAAATAACACATACTCTACACTTGCCTGCCCGGACGCCACTTTAGACCATGGATGTCACCGCCTTACCCCCTCCACCAAACGAACTTCTGCCCAACCCACTGGTTGAAGCACCCACGCTTAAACATTTTGTCAAGGTTTGTGCAGCTTACGCTTGCAAACCGTGATTTTGTCCCAAAGGAAACATTTATATATTCTTAGCAAGTGTTAGTAATATTCTGCTCACTTAATGTGAAGATAACGTAAACAAAATGCCCTGCTTACCGAGCTAGTAATATATACGGAGCACATCTCCACTCCAGAGATGCCCAGCTGCAACCAGGAAAGCGCGCACCTGCAGTAATTAGTTCGCACATTTCAAGTTTTCCGCTGAGTCAAAAAGCCTGGCTGAGTGAGCACTGCATCCAGTGCCAGGAAGCAGCCACGATAAGCTTCACTTTCAAAAGAGTCCCCAGCTGAGAAGAAGCAATGACATGCCAACCATCCAAATCAGAACACCCGAGAAAGGAGCAACAATTACTCTTGCAGTGGATAAAAATCTGCTAACAGCTGAAAGTACTGATGCTGATCTTCATGCCAAGTAGATAATGGTACATTGAGAAAATACCTTGAAGATATGCCATCAACAGATGACAAAACCAGAACAGACAGAGCTTTCTCTTCATTATACGAAAGGTCTTTAGCTGATAACGCGAGTAAGTCCCTGCATGGCACGAAGAAGTGCACGAGGAAGAGCTGTCACATGAGGATGTCAGCAGTTAGAGGACACACACTGAAATAACTGTAGAAAGAACAACAGAAAACCCAAAGCAAAAGTTACCATGCTTTTGAGTTTTTGCTTTGCGTGCCAATGAACCTAGCAAAAAGTGGAACTATCCTACGAAGGCAAACATAAAGTGACTGAAGGCTGTGTGGCCACGACCGAGACGACACCACCATCAAAAGGAGAGCCTTTTAGCCACGTCAGCAGTTCAGGCACAACACTGAAAATTCACAAAAACATACGTTCAGTGTCTTTGTTGCATGAGGGCGTTAAAAGGAATGTATGTACACAAATACCAGAAGCACTGATCAAAAGAAAGCCATTACTCATATGCAGCTGTTCATCCATGCACACAAAGAGATACACACCCCTGGATCCTACACAATGGCTTGGTACAACTCTTGAATGTACCCTAAAGTGTGCTGACGGCAAGTGGACGAGACAGGATGGCAGACTACATTGCGACACAATGAACACGTAAACCACCAACCACGGCCTTCATCGAGGTTGGATGCCGTCTTGAACACCTAACGCCACTGGATCCAACTGAACATTCCCAACCGAAATCTCGACTTCCCAGACTACAGAAGATTGTTCCGACAACATGCCGGTCTCGCGATTTCGCGAAACAAGGGTATACACACACCCAACTCATCGTTCGGTGGTTCAAATCCTCTTGCTTCCAGGCTTATAGACACTGACTCGCCGATAGCTTCACTCTAAGCTCACCACCTTCATCATTGCTGGAAGCGTGTTCGAAATTAAAGAAGACAGAGAAGATTGGCGGGGGCGCGTGCACATGGTATTCTTCGGATAAACAAGCAATGACCTGCATGGTCATCTTTGACCAGCTTTCGCTTCTGTCCCATCCGTTATAGTCACGTTGACATTTTAATGTAGTTGCACTACGTGAAAGGCATTAAAAAGCAATTGCCGAACCATAAGATAGGTGTGTAAACTTTCAGGTGTCTCTTAATTATTCCAGCACTTTAACTGTGTTAGAAATACAACACCAAAATGTTGCTCTAGTCATACTGAGTCTATTTTATACAAAAAATTTATACTGTGTTTCTGCTATCTTTCCGCATGAGTGGCAGTAGCCTGGCTTGCTTCAACTAGAGTGAGGCTTGGAAGCTGATGCGCGGAATAAATGTTACCATGCTTTCTTGTATAGTCTTGTCAGACTCAACTCGCATGTTCCTCACATTATATAGCCTTTGTTAAAATGTAATGCTGTGCCTTGCTGATAGCAACTTTTTCGATATGAAAAGTACCGTCACTGTCCTCTTACTTATCTGCTTCGAATTAGTGTTCCACTCAGTCAGTGGCAGCAATATTTGCAACAATGAATAGAGCTGTCAGGCACAAATTCACTTCACTTGTCAGCACTTCATTCAGTCAGCAAGAAATTTAGTCCATGTAAGCTGCTGGGAGTTTGAATAGCATTATTGCAGTGTGCTGGAATGAACGTGAAAAAGAATAAATAAGGCAGGAATTTACATAAAAATTAAGGCTACAGTGAAGACGAAAAAAGTTCGTAATAGTTGATTTTCACATAAACAAGTGGGGAAATAGCTACTATGTGAATGTCTGGTGCACACTGTAAATACTCCGGTTTTAGAACGGTACGACAAATAAGACAAAAAAGACCAACGAGCCACACAAACACAAGCTTCCTGAGTAGTCTTGTCATGATATGTTTCAAAAGTAATTAGAACTAATCGAGATTGCACATTTTTCATTCAAAATGAAAAAGATTCATGTATCAGCTTTCCTTCAATCGCATTGCAGGGTATACAAATCTGACACCTAAATGGGTAGCTAGCTTTTGTTTTTTTGTGGTTTTGCTGGTTTTGGTGTTTGTATCCATGTGGGTGTATATATCTGCTCTGTAATTTTGTATAAACTTCAGTTGTCAGTCGGCGCTTGTCTTTGTGTGCCTCATTAGTCTTTTTTGTCGCCTTTGTTGTGTCATTCTAAAATTACGCATCCCTACGAAATCGCCGAACTGTCAGTCCCACTTAGGTTTTTTGGCTCCCATAGTTCCATGCATACGCGTGCGCAGCGCTGCCCCTCAGGGGGGGGGGGGCGAAGGATCATCGCAGCGGCCCCCCTTCCGATTAAATCAATTTATAGGGCAGATTTTGTGTCCTCCCCCCCCTTCTTTTAGATAACTAGGAGGGGCGGCCGCCCCCTCTGCTCTCCTCGTGCACACGCCTATGGTTGCATGTATTGCTAAACCAATGTCAGAGTTATGACCAAACATGCCTCTCAAAATTGGGGGACGCTTAAGCTTCGCCTTTAAGAGTTGAACGCGATGGCGATATCCCGTCCCTAGTGCGTACTTCAATCACTTAGTGCATACTATGTAATGGGTAGTATGCTTTAAACCAGGAGCAATTATGCGTGGCAAATGTGGGAAATGTTTTCGAACTTGCTATGCACCCACTACGGGGGTGTTAAGGGAATACGCACAGTAAGGTGTGTACCGTTTGTAATGGGTGGCTGGCTTTAAACTATGATATTGTCGCAGGTTATAAAACACAGGGGCTTTATTCGGAGAAGTACGGCTCTCTCTTTCTCTCTGAGACACACTCAGAGAGAGAGAGCCGCCAAGAACGTCTTCTTCTTCACTCTCTTGTGCAGCGCCTCTCGCGCAGATCCGTGGTCTTCCTTGTCGTCGCTAGCGCACAGCTAGATCGAACTATGGACGCGGCAATATCGTTATGGTAGTCACATTCTGACGCCCGATGGCAATGTAAGCTTGTACCACACTATATTCCTGGGATATTACATGTTATATTGCGACGCCTATGTAAAGGACGCTTGCGTTTGCGAAGCATGCAAGTTATTTTCACTGCATTTCCAAGCAGAGGAAGTTATTTTCGCAGTATTTCCAAGCAGAGGCATGGCTGTGTGGTAGAACGCCTGCTTGCCACGCAGACGACCCGGGTTCGATCCTCACTCGGACCCGAAAATTTTTATTATTTATTTTATTTGCATCTTTCTCGATTTTTCGGTCACGGACAAGATGATGATTTTTCGCTCACAACCAACGACGCCGACACCGACGCCGACGCCAGAATTTCTGCGAAACGAGCTCTTTAACGCTATCGCGTTAAAATGCTTGAAGGACTGTTTGACGTATGGCACGGTTCACAGCATTTGTAACATGCTGTAAACAAATGCTGTGAACCGTGCTGGTTCACAGCATTTGCTGTTCAGGGGCACATGCACCATCTTAATCTTTCATTTTTGCAATTCAATGTGGCTTTACCTTCAGCGACTATTATGTGAATGAGCTGAGAAAGACAAGCATGACTAACGTCAATGATCTTGTTTATGTATAAAATTAAACAAGGCTCAAGGCGCATGAGCATGCCGTTTTTTATGCCAAGTGATAAAGAATGCAAGTATTTAGACTAGTTCCTGAACCTTCTTTGAGTGAGATCTGGTTGCAGAGGTCTAGCTCACACCAAACACAAAGTTACCCCTATTGTTATTGCCGGAAAGCATAGGTACAAATAACTGCACTCTTTATTTGTGGCGCTCAAAAGCTACCACCTTTCCAAACCTCTCAAAAGCATAGATCCACTCAATCGTATCAGATATAACACAAAGGCAGGTATTCAATATTTTTCATAGTTATCATATCACAAGTGACAAACATAATCATCCCTTTTATTGCCCATAATTTATTATTTCAAGATACCATATTCGGTGCATAAAAATTACAGAAATAATTTTTTTCTGGAAACGCTATAACTAATGATGGTAAAGGCTCTTTTCATCACCTTTACTTGAAACCGGTCAAGGTGCAATTTGAACCATGGCCTCGTGGAGAATGTTTATTGTTATGTAAATAAGTAGGATATTTGTTATTTCAGGCCATTTGTGTACTGATGATGACATCTGCATAGGTGGTGAATCATCTCTTTCCTTTTTGTACAACACTTCAGTGAAGGTTTACTCAAAAGAAAATTTTTGTGATGTGGGCTGCTTGACACAGATGAGGAATAGTTTTCAGCCTGTATCATTCTGTTAAAATGTGTACAGGAGTCAAGTTTCCTGCTAACATATGTATCAACCTGTGGGCTGTCACAGAGCTTCTTGTCGTCGAAGCTTCTTCATGACGTTATGTAGACGAGATGTGTAGTCCCTGGCAGGAATGTGGGCTTCGTGTTGATCAGACCGCAAGAACGCCGTCACTTGGCAGACCTACAGTCAGCCCGAAAACAAGACGTATTACAGTGCCGCAGCCAATGTCTGTCTTGAATGTCGAGCATATACCTCCAATTCCATTGCTCATTGGGATGTGGGCATTAATGCAATGTCGGCCCAAATTGGTTTTCCCTATCTGCTGTGACTGAGGACGGCATGCGGAAGCGATGCAGCCAGCTGCTACAAAATCAGCAGTAACAGTTGCACCTGTAATGTCTAACGCTTGAAACAATCAACACGAGTGAACACGTTTGGCTCTGGCGAGGGCAATTGCACAATAAGATCCGGAGAAATGTGGTTGAATCTTGTGTTTGGGCCTGCAAAAATATCCACCAATGTCTCAATGTGACTGAATCTTGAAGCGCTGCAAAATGATCGACACTGGTGGAACACCCACGTAATGCTACACCTTATGTAATCTACCTGTGGAAGCTTTGTCTCACCCCGGTTACTTGGGTGTGAAGGACTGTCTAGTGATGCCAGTACTAACTGTGTTTGCAAGTGGCCATAAATCGTCAATACTTGTGTTAGAACATGTGCCACAGCAAATGTCTCCTGTTCCTGGGTAAGGACTATACACCACTGAAAATATAGCAACATCGAAGCTTATAATTCTTCCAGATGGCAGAATTTGTCGTCAGTATGTCAAGCAGTTCCCACTTTTTTCTACGTCTATTCCTCTTAGACAGGTGGAACCGTTGATTGTGCTATGCGACAGGGCATCAGTGACAGTGTTGTAAGCTCCCGTGATGTGGCTCATGTCTCAGCTGAATTGTGATATATTTGACATCTGTTGCTGTTCACGGGCAATGTGGATATCTCCGTTGGAACTGCGAGAGTGTTTGGCGTACAAGAGATATAGACTGACGTATTTTATAAAAAGAACTCATTTCCTTTCACGGAATGATGAAAATATTGCACTGCTGATTCAGTCTTCATCCAAAAATGCTGTAATGCTGCTCAGTGGGAGTCAGGGTTTAGGAAAGGGAAGCGATTAACCAAGATGAGTAGTCCTCTTATGAGTTTTGATAGACATCCATCTCCAAAAGCTGCATTCAAGATGTCAGGTGCATGTGAAAGAACCCCAGGTGATCGAAATTTCCGAAGCCCTCCAGTACGGCGTCTCTCATAATCAAATGGTTGTTTTGGCACGCTAAACCCCCATCACTTATTATTATTATTATTATTATTATTATTATTACTATTATTATTATTATTATTATTATTATTATTATTATTATTATTATTATTGCATTTAAAACATTGTACGATGATGCCTGTGGAATTCTCATTTGATGTACGGGGAGTAGCATCGCCAAGGCATCTTTTGATCGCCAAAACTCTGCTTGGGCGTTCTTGGTCTAGGGGACGCTATAGTAGTAGAAGGTCCCTCTAGCAGGAAGTGGAGGGGATGTAGAATGGCACGGCACCATGGAGCAAAATGGTGGTAGTAGTTCAAAAGACGAAAATCTCGCAGGGCTGATCAGCATCTAGTATTCGGAGATGAGAAGTTCTCAACAGTTATAAATCTGCCTGGGTGGCATTGAATACTGGATGCTGAGATGACAGGGCCTTGAAAGGTGAGGTTGTGGACATCAAATACACACACTTGTCTATGCTGCCAAATGTTCCTTGTTGGGGTGCTGCATCACATTATGCAGATGTGAACAGTGTTCATCTGATAACTGTTTGAGATGAGTAGGTTGTTGAGGCTAGCATGACTGAAATCGAGGCTGGGTGAAACGCCGAAATATCAATCTGGAAGCGCTCGTGCCGAGTGGCATGCAGATGACCTCAGACACAGCTGAAGGGTGGCACTATCACCATGTTATTTGAAATGTCTTCTGGAAAGATTTGATGGTAGGACCACACGAGGCAAATTTTGGAGAAAATGGTTGCATCATATGCGTGATATCATGAGAACGAGGTGCTAGGTATTGATCCGGCATAGTTGCTTGGTTGAAATATGACTTAATTGACTCAAATGGCTGTTGCTGCCATGCCATCGGCCTCCTGATTTACACTTCGGCCCCACTTACAGAACATTGTAACACCAACACAGAGCACACATTGGGCTGTGTGAAGTTAGTGCGAAATTTGGAAATTCATATTTTAAGATCGTTGCCTCAAAACTTTTTTGAATAGCAGCTGTGATGATGTTGTGGGCTCAGGCCTCTCACACACAAGAACGGCTCGACGAACACATAGAAGGCTTTAATCTTGACACGACACGCGGCTGACGGACACGTTACACAAGTTCAAAGACATAAAACGCACTCGGGCCTATCGTCTATTCCGTAGTGTCTATTGGCGCAGCGCCAACACACTCACACCGTTACGGCACGTCGATCGGTACAACGACGCTGTCTGGGAAGATCCAGGCGTACGTCAGGTCGAATGCCTAGCGCTGGAATAGTCTGGGCCGTTACTCAGAACAGTACTGACCAAGGACACAGCTCGGCCGCACGGGTACACGAACAATTGTACCTTGGGACACGAGCCGACAGAACAGCTGGCTTCTCCGGGAACGCGGGTCCCGCTCAGGCAGCCCATGCTAGCGTCATGACCGACCGTCCAGCGCGAGCCCAGCTCATCGGCGTCCTCTTCGCAATATCGCCATTCTACACTGGTGCACTTGGCCGCGCACTCTAAATGGGCTAAATTCTTATCACACAGCCCAAGACACTCCTACCAATATAATATATGTTGCACATCGATTCCGTGATCCAGTTAAACCATCCAAATCTTTATTTGTTTCTGGTCATATGAGCCCTCATACTCTTTCTCAAGAGACCATCTTTCGCAATGAACCATCCCATACTGTTTCGGTGGGCACCGTGGTAAAATAGATGAAACAGTGATAGTGTAGTGTGAAATAATAACGTTGCAACGAAAACAAGCAGGTTACCATGCCTTAAAAACCCAAGTATAGTACTTTGACCAATCGCTTGCACAGATGCAGTTTCCTTAGCGGTTAAGCTACCAAAAATATGCAATCTTGTTAGGGCTACGCAAATAGAGAACGCCGCGGGCGGGAATAGGGGGGACTGGTCTGCGCATGTATACGCTCGGTCATTGTCCTTTACGAGCTGCCTTATTCTGTTCAAGCGGTCTGGTGTATGTTGCGTTCAGAGCGAGGTGTATTAATGTGAGATTAAAGGATGCCATATGTGACCAGCTGGCTCACATTGTCAATGACGTAGCCAGTATTTATGTCTGGGCTGGGAGTTGAACGCCACTGATGGCAACGCCTCATACACCATACTCCCACTTTAGGTAGGAAACCATTGCCGGACGTGCTCTTGATCGCCTCTATATACGGCCGTAGTGGCTTTTCACACATGGGTTCAAGCTGACTGCGGTTGAATATAAGCCTACCACCTGGGGCTTCAGCATAATGAAACAAAATATATGGTGTATTCTGGGGTGAGCTGATGCGTATTTTCATGCCTCTGCGAGGATCGCCTGAGTTTTCTTGTTGATTATATGTAATGGTGTCTTTAGATCGGGGTCAGGTCTGGACTGAATTTCGCTATTGTTATCCAGAATGAATGCTGCTACACGATCCAAACTAATCCAGGTTGTGTTTGGGGCAGATGTCAGCAGAATCACGACCCGGCGCTCGGAAATCGCGACGCCCAAATCCCGAACGTATTAATCGCACCGCTATGATAGGTGTCCGTGACGTGACATACAAGCTTAGCACATTCGTAAATAGTAGCTCGCTTATTTTCTCAGTTATATAGCCAGCTGGTGCTGTATAAAATGTATGTTTCCTGTTATTTTAACAAAATGCCATTTGGGCATCAGCGCACCGTTCTGTTTCCACCTCTTTTATTTCGTCCTTGCGCCAACCACGACCTACTGTCGCGATAGCGCGATAGTATTCCAACTCGCCCAGCTGAGCGACAAGTGGCTTTGACATTTTCTGGTTGACTGCACCATCGCTTCGTTTCTGACTGCTAAATAGCACTTATGTTAGATAGGCTTGAAGGCCTTTTTTACTTGTGTTGTGAATGGACACTTCCCTGGCCACATTTCGAGTTATTTCAGCGGCGTTGCTTCCCGAAGTCCTGACAACCCTCATTTTGTCATCCGGGGATGCTGGCAGAGAACTTCAGCGAAATGCCAGCGAACTTTTTGGATTAATTTGTATGTATATGTTGTTCTTCCATACGAGTGCTTTCTTGTTCGCACCTGTCAGGGTGCATCTTAATCAACTGATTATTGTGTGCGAGTATTCGGTTATATAGCTGGGTGAACACATGACCTCCTCTATAAACTTGGGCGAGCAGTTGCAGTTAGGCCATCAGTCGCCTACGTGCGACCCCAGAGATCATTTTACCTTTGATATTTTTATTGTGCAACTTGCGTAAGGTTACTGTAACATGACAGGAGCCTATGTCGCCTGCCTACGTCTCGGGTGTCCTTTAGCAAGTGCCACAAAATTAGTGAGCCTTTCGTGCGAGAAATGTCTGTGTCGAAATTTCAATAGTGGGTTCAAAAATGCCGCGTAGATTTGATGTGAACAGTAACTCTCCTGCGCCCAAACGGTACATTTAGTTCCGCGCGACGGGTGCCAGAAAGTGATGTGACATCGCACTTTAACCTCCCGTTTTTTCAAACTTTACTGATCACGAGTTCATGTGCTGGCAGGTTTAACATATTAAGGGCACAGTGTTCACGTGCGTTTTCGACCAAGTTGAGGGACCATTTTCTGAGCAACTAAAATATGTACAGTTTTGCGTTCTTTTAACTATCGATGATTAGTCGTAATCTAAGAGTACTTTTTCTAAAAATGTTCTTCAGCCAGAAAAATACTTTCTAATAATGGAGCGAATATGCAAAATATGCGCGAAGGAAGATACTTGCCAAAAATCAAAGAAAAAAAAAGTAATTTATTTATAAATTTTGCACGGCCCTCTGCATTTAAGGTGGTGATATAGCGAACCCGAGTACGCAAGAACGAGGGGTCAGGAATTTTTTCACACTGTTCCTTTTTCTGTTCTCAGAAAACATATTATTTGTACATATATCCGTCTTCACCGGCAATAAGTCTGCACTCGTTCTCGTACCACCATCGAAGTGAGAAGTAGTGTGAGCCACGTAGTGCAATGTGCGTGCGCGGCATGTGCTGGCATGTTCCACTTGCGCATTGGATTGACAGTGTGAACTAAATGGTGCATACGCATAGGAGATCACGTGTGACACCCTTTTACAAACGTACATATTTACGGTGCAGCTAAAACTAGGCCAACTACTGCAGTCTGCCGCAGCTTCAGCGTCGTGATTATGTGAAGCACGGACCATTGCAGCAAGCGGCAGTTAACTGTGTGGTAGGTTAGAACGCTAGACAAGGTTTGCGTTGCTTGCCAGCTGTTCCAGATACAATGTGCAGCGGCCTTAAATAGATTTGGGAAAAATAATGAGCCAGCTTACATCAAGACGAGTGAAGAAAAGTGGCACCTAACATTTATGTCAACTACTTCGCACCAAAAGGAGGTGGTGGTGGTGGTGATGTTGCCACAGGTGGGGTTAGCCTGCTGAAATAGAAATAGACATCAAACTTTCGAGCATGAAAATTAGAGACAGCACAGAAAGGGCGGGTCAGCCTGGCAGACCTGGCCGGCTAACAAAATGAGGTCTTAGTTATACTTCATTGTTTTTCATAGCTTCGTAATCCCAACATTTCTTCTCAGTTCATTATGAAAATTCACCGGTGTCAACTCAGCAAAAATATGAAATTGCAAGTCGAAATTTTCATGTGGTTTTAGTAATTGAAATATCCCCAGATCCTCATCCAGTGACCCTGCTCCTGTGCCAAATTGTGCCAAATTAGGCTTACTGTGCCATCCTACTAAAATCGATCAAAATTGTTCCAAGCTGAGCCAGAGTCCCAAGTTTGACAGAATGTATCGCTGGCAATGGCATTGCTGGTGCGTCTAGAAACGTCTAGCTTGATGTCGAGGCCACCAATTTCGCAGAAACCAAGTCTTATTTTACAAGCGAAACAGTGCTGGCAAGCAATGCCTACTATACTATATGCAGCCATAAAACAGATGCGAGATTTATAGATATGTTGCTCTCGTATGTAAAGAAGGCCTCAGGGTTCTGAGGCATCACACCAATATTGACGAAGCACGTTAGACCTCCCTTGTTAGTCTTGTTGCGAAGCTTTGGATCTATACAGTGTGTCATCCTCTCCAGCGCCTTCTAGTGGGTCGCCCTCTTCGAAGACAAAGAGCAGCTCGCGATGAGAGTCCGTTACTCGCCGTGGCTGTCGCTGACGCATTATCGCCGAGTGCCGCCAATTAAACACCTTAACAAATTGGTGGAGAGTGCTGTGCTCCCATTGGATGCCTGTGGAGCTTCGATCTCGTACCCTGCCATCTACCATGCCCCAAGACGCTTCTGAGCAAGCGCCTCCCCCCGTGCCGCCCCCCTTGTCCCGGTGTCCCACGCATCCACGAACCACCCATCTTCACTGGCGCCGATGGCACCGACGTGGAGGACTGGCTTGCACTTTACGAGCGCGTGAGCGTGCCCAACTAATGAGACGACGACGGCAAGTTGACCAACTTGGTATTCTACCTTGCGGGAGTAGCGAGTTTGTGGTGTAACAACCGCGCGCCCGATTTTGCGATTTGGTCCGATTTCAAGACCGCCGTCATCAACGTTTTTTGGCCGCCCTGCCGTTCGTAAGCTGCAAGCCGAACAGCGATTACGCGAACGTACTCAGCAGGCAGGTGAGTCATTCACCAGTTATATCGAAGATGTCCTCGACTTGTGCAAGAAAGCCCACGAAACCATGTCCGAGTCTGAAAAGATCCGACACGTCATGAAAGGTATTGACGACGATGTCTTCACCATGCTGCTCGCTAAAAACCCTGTCACAGTGCCCGAGATCATAACGCTGTGCCAGAGCTACGACGAGCCCTGCCGGCAGCGCTCGATGACCCGTCGCCCCCCCTTGACAAGATGCAGAGCTTGTTGGCTTGGAGGCCACCTCTGACCAGGCGGCGTTGCTGCCAGAGCTCAAGTCGTTCATCCGTGAGGAAATCGCACGGTGGTTCTCTCTCCGGGCCTTTGCCCACCCGCCGGCCGTTCAACAATCGGCGACCACCTTTCTTCCTCATCTCCGCCGAGCGATTGAGCCAGAAATTTCGGAGGTCATGCAAGCGTACCACCAAGAACCTCCGGCTCCTGCGCCCCAGAGTTACGCTCAAGTTGTCGCCAGACCGTCTCAAGTACTTCCGGTGGCCGCACCTCTGACTTACGCAGAAGCTGCCGGTCGACCTCCGCCCAGCGAAGCGGTTGTGCAGGCTACGTATGCTGACGTCGTCCCTAGGCCTCGACTTCAGGCCACAATCCAGTCATACCAGCCGCCTTTCCTACCGTCAGGTCTTGCGACATGGGCGCGACCTACACCGGCGAACCGATGACGCACACCTAACAACCGGCCCATCTGCTTTGCATGCGGTTACGCCGTTCACGTGGCACGTTATTGCTTTCGCGTGCAGCCGCCTCCTGTCACGTCACCTGTCGCCGGTCAACAGAGCCGTCCGTTTCACGACTCACCCCCGTCTATGCCACCGACGTCTCGCCCAGCTCTACCTCATCGCAGGTCGACGTCTCCTCGACGCCGATCCCTGTCGCCCATGCGGCGAAGTTCGGCCGCTCAAGAGCAGGAAAACAAGTCGTCGCAGTCCACGAGGCAAGGGCTGCGACGCTATCGAACTGTGAAAGTCCTCAGAAAAATCCATCGAATGTTATTGACGTGTTTGTGGGCGGTGTTGGCGCATCTGCCCTTATCGGTACTGGAGCTGCCGTATCTGTTATGGACGCATAACTTTGCCGCTTACTCCGAAAAGTGACGACGCCCCCTTTCTGGGATGTCCATCCGTACCGCTAGTTCGCAGAGTATTCACCCTACAAGAGTGTGCACTACTCGCGTCGTCATTCAGTAAGTTCTGTATGTCGTCGAGTTCATCATCGTTACTGCATGCTCTCACGACGTCATCCTGGGATGGGATTTTCACTCGCGCCACGACGCCGTAATTCATTGTGCCTCCGCCGAAATTGAACTCTCACCGAGACAGCCCCTCGGCCCTGATCAAGATCCTCGTCAAAGATGATACGACAGTGCCTCCAAGCTCGTCAACGGCTGTGTCGGTCTACTGCGCCGGTCTCTCCGACACAATTGCCCTCCTTTCGCCATCTGACCGTGATTCCAGTAGAGAAGGGTTGCTGGTACCTTTCGCGACCTTGCAAGTAACTCAGGGCAACACCGCTATTTTTGTGACCAACCCATTCCCGTACATTGTTACGTTGGTTCGAGGGGAATGTCTCGGCAGAGTGGAACCCGTCGACAAAGCACAAGTCCTGGACGTACCCGATGACTCGCACTGTCCCAGTTCTCGTACCATCAGTGCTATTTCCGCGTCTGATCCATCACCTGCGGACGTATTTGGTCCTTCCATTGCTGATAACCTTACGTCGGTCCAGCGTTCCCAGCTTCTGGGCCTGCTGCTGCAAGAATTTCGTTGTTCTTTCGATGTCGGGCAAACTTCTCTTGGTCGCACGTCCGCTGTTACACATCGCATCGACGTTGGCGCCCAGCCACCGTTACGGCAACGTTCATATCGCGTGTCGCCAACCGAACGTCGGGTAATTAATGAGCAAGCAGAAGACATGCTCCGACGCGACATAATTCGGCCCTCGGACAGCCCATGGGTGTCTCCTCTTGTTCTCGTTGCGAAGGACAGTTCTGTGCGGTTCTGTGTGGACTACCGACGCCTCAAAAGATCCCTCGTAAGGACGTGTATCCACTACCGCGAATAGACGACGCGATTGACAGCCTGCAAGGAGCAGAATTCTTTCCATCTCTCGATTTGCGCTCAGGGTACTGGCAAGTACCTATGGCTCAAGACGCTCAACCGAAGACCGCCTTTGTCACGCCCGACGGCTTGTACGAATTCATCGTCATGCCGTTTGGGCTGTGCAATGCACCCGCCACCTTTGAGCGCATGATGGATACCGTTCTGCGCAACCTGAAATGACAAACAAGCCTGTACTACCTCGACGACGTCGTCGTTTTCGCTCCGGACTTCTCCACGCATCTTCAGCACCTGCGGTATGTTGTGACGCGCTTGAGTGACGCCGGTCTGCAACTGAACCTAAAGAAGTGCAGATTTGCAGCACGGCAGCTGACAATAATCGGTTACGTCGTGTCCAAGGACGGAATTCCCCCTGATCCAGCCAAGCTTCGGGCGGTGACCGAGTTCCCGAAGCCGACGTCCGTCAAGGAACTGCGCAGTTTCGTAAGACTGTGTTCCTACTTTCGGCGCTTCATTCGAAACTTCGCGACTATCATATCGCCGCTGACAAAGCTCCTTGGAAGTAACGGGCCTCTCCATTCGTGGTCGTGAAAGTGCGACGACGCTTTTGCAACGCTCCGTCGTTTGTTGACGTCGCCTCCAATACTACGCCACTACGACCCCACGGCCCCTACAGAGGTACATACGGACGCCAGGGGTGTTGGCCTCGGCGCTGTCCTTGCGCAGCGCAAACCAAGGTTCCCGGAATATGTCGTGGCGTATGCAAGCCGTACGCTTACAAAAGCCGAGACCAATTACACCGTCACGGAGAAAGAATGCCTGGCAGTCATCTGGGCTCTTACGAAGTTGCGACCTTATTTATATGGTCGCCCATTTGATGCCGTCACCGACCATCACGCACTGTGCTGGTTGTCGTCATTGAAGGATCCCTCAGGCCGTCTCGCCCGTTGGGCACTTCACCTGCAAAACTACGACATCCGCGTGCTGTACCGCAACGGACGCCAGCATGCTGACGCCGACGCCCTGTCGCGCTCTCTCTTGCCTGACGACAATGCCCACAGCTCAGCGTCTCACCTTGCCGTTTCTTCCATCGACCTTCTTACCATCGCTACCGAACAGAGCAAGGATCAATGGATTTCCTCACTGAAAGACTTGCTGACTGATCCATCGGCAACACCATCCACTCGCGCGTTGCGTCGTCAAGCCCACCATTTCGCCGTTCGCGACGACCTCCTCCACCGACGCAATTACAACGGTGATGGTCGCCAGTGGCTACTAGTCATACCCCGCAGTCTGCGCTCTGACAAACGCGAGTCGTTCCACTCTAATGCGCAATGTGGGCAGTCCGGGGTAGCGAAGACTTACCACCGCATTCGCCAACGGTACTTTTGGCGAGGGATGTACCGCTTCCTGCAGAAGTTCGTTCGCTCCTGCATAGATTGTCAGAGCCGCAAAACTTCAACGCACCTGTCTCCGGCATGTCTGCAACCTCTACTTTGCCCTGACCGGCCATTTGGGTGCATTGGTATCGATTTGTATGGGCCACTTCCGCTAACGCCGGCTGGTAACCGGTGGGCCATCGTTGCTGTAGACCACCTCACGCGATACGCCGAAAACGCCCCCCTTCCCCGCGGCTACAGCGTGCGATGTGGCCTCCTTCCTGCTCCAAAGATTCATGCTGCATCATGGTCCACCCCACGAACTGCTCAGTGATCGAGGCCGTGTCTTCCTGTCCGAAGTCGTCGAAGCCATTCTCAAAGAGTGCAACATTGTTCACCGCAAAACTGCGGCTTACCTCCCGCAGACGAATGGCCTCACCGAACGCTTCAACCGTACGCTCGGTGACATTCTTTCCATGTACGTCGCCACCGATCACACAAATTGGGATGTCATTCTGCCGTTCGTCACCTACGCCTATAATACCGCCCGTCAGAGCATTACTGGTTTTTCACCTTTCTTTTATTATATGGAAGGCACCCGTCGCACACAATCGACACGATACTTCCATACAAGCCGGATCGATCTGAGTGTGCGCCTATTTCTGACACATCCAGGCTTGCTGAAGAGTGTCGAGAGCTTCCGAAGACCTTTACTACACATGATAAAGAGTGGCAGAAGAGCATTCGGGCTGACACCAGCACTTCTGCGCCCACGTTCCTCCCTGGAGCGCTCGTATGGCCCTCGCTATCTACCACTGCAACTGGCCTCTCGTCAAAACTACTGCCCAAATATGAAGGCCCCTACCGTGTCGTCGAACGCACTTCCCCTGTAATCTACGTGATCGAACCCATCGTTGACAATGTCGAGGGTGCGACATTGTCAACGTGGAGCGCCTCAAGGTCTACCATGACCCGCTCATAGTAACCAGCTGTTAGGTCGCCAAGCGGCTCCCTTTTCGTACCCGGGGTAATTCTAGCGAAGTTTTGGAACTATACAGTGGGTCTTCTTCTCCAGCGCCTTCTAGTGGGTCGCCCTCTTCGAAGAGAAACAACAGCTCGCGCTGAGAGTCCGTGTCTGGCTGTGGCTGTCACTGACGCATTATAGCTGACGCATTATCGCTGAGTGCCAGCAAATAAACACCTTGACACAGTGTAGAGTTTTGTGTTTGCAAAATGTACGGGCCTCCATGGGGCTATGGACCGAGATTCATAAGTTCTGTCTGCGGAAAAACGCGTGGCACTGTTTGCTCAGCGTTCCTCAGTGTGGAGGGCTTCCTGTGCCTGATGCATCTTGTACTACTGCGATTGCCTGTGAGGCTACCATCAGAAAGCACACGTGTTCTCACATTTGAATCATCCCGCCCAAGTCGCATCAAGGCATCGAGGCTGTTTACAAAAGCTACCCTTATTCTTGATGTCGTGTTGCTCTAAAATACTGGTTTCACGAGTTATACCATATACGTCAGATACCGCGGGGCAGCGTAGCTGAGCTTCGGGATTGCCACTTTAAAATTTAGTTGGCCCGTTTGTATGAAACGATGTGTAAAACAATCTAATAGCCATCTTTCTCTGTCTCCCTCTTTATTTGTCTTTCCATCGTCACTCTAATAATTAGAGGTGATGGAGGCTTTCAAGGAGCCACTTTTTAAACCCACACTAAAGACAATCATAAGTCGACATTGATTGTTGAAATGACGGTCCAGAAACCTCGTAGAGCTACTTTCTTGCCTAGGAAATGCATATACTGTAATGAAATCAAGTTTTAGTGGTCTGCACGGTGCTACTCACCTAACAGGGTACTGAAACGAAATTTCGCGGCTGAGATAGCCTGCTGTACGATTTCTGTGAACATGTATACCATTAACAAAATATCAGCAGCCAACATAGCTTGGAAGGAATTTACATAAATTTTCAAGCTTGCATACGCGATCAAGCACTGTCCGCCGCACCTCGCAGTATTGCCACCCTCAGAAGTGAACCCGCTGTGACCCCCTACTTCTCTCACGTCACCACGCTGCAGACGATGCAACAAGTTATGACGACGTCATAGCCGCCATTTTTCTTTTGCCGCGTTTCCTCTAGCAGACTACTAGTCGGCTGCTGCTCGCGAGTCCACGGCTGCGGTGCACGCGTTCAAAATTTTGTGTTTGGTGACACTGCTGTCGTATTTTCTGTCTGAAAAAACTTCTTCATGCAGGCCATGTGGAAGTGCGTCCCAGTTCTGTGTGCTGACGTGGTCGAGCGTTGCACTCGCTCGTTGGTGTTGCACTCAGTGGCTTGTCGTTTTTGGAGCTCTCTCAAACCGAAACTGAGACTGGTCAGTGATGAGCAGCCTATAATTAATTATCTCTCACGCGCTGCACCAAACGATGTGCTGTGTTATGACTAACAGGCCCCCAGCAACACAATGCAGCAAACCGCGAGGCCAAAATATTTGTGTCAGGTCCCCTTTAAATCCCCTGCCTGAACGGGGCTTCTGACATCGCAATGGCTTTGCCCAACGTATCCTGCCTTTACCGCATGGCCGCCAACACTAGTAGCAGCAGAGCGGAAGGAGCGGGAGCCACAAACGCAACAAACAGCCATAAGTTTGCCCTGATGGACGTCTTCAGTGAACTTGACTATGAGACATTGGGGATGTTGGATTTTTCAGACGTCTGGCAGCTATCTGGCAGCCAGAGCTAGGCAGAGGGTCGGCGAGCTAGTTCCGGTTGGGACAGGAAACAGCGTCGTGGTCACGTGTGTGGGGAACCCGAGACAACCCGAAGCTGCCCGAAGATTGCAAAATCAAACGCTGGGATAGCCAGCGCAAAAGGTGAACAAACACTACTGGCCAGGCAGCAAACGAAACATTGCGCCGCGTGCGCGTTGATTTTTCCTGCATTGCCCTTTTGGAAATATGTGGCTAGGTTTGCCGAAGAGCTGAAATAATATCCTCGAGCAAACGCATTTGTGGCACGACCTCGTACGCTCGCAAGATCACGCGCAACTCGCCCCGTCCGCGAACAAAACAGCCAGCTAGCGCACGGTGCCTCGAGAAGGATGCAAGGTTAGCTGCCGCACCGCTAACGGCTTAACAAGCTCACATCTGCTTAGTACATGTTACAGTCACTGCACAACGCGACGCAAAATCTCGGGAAAGTGACCGTGTCCCAAGAAGAGCTCGAGGATATACCTGCTCAGTTATCGCGTACTACGTCGCACACACGCGTTGACCAACTTGCGTTTTTTCTTAACTTCAGAAATGCGGTGGTATCGGTACCACGAGTGCGCGTCATATCTAAAATAAACTTCTGCATGACGCGTTTTCGACTCGTTCGGGCAGATTTTGCCTGGGCCTCTTTTCCAGTCCTGAGTGGCACTTCCAAAACCTCATGTATAGCTCAGCTTTCATTTGAGCTACTATGAGAACCGTGCCCAGGGCTACCATCCTCGCGAGCACAAGCGCTACATATTAGCTAACCGCTTCTGGTGTTGCTAATGCCCATGTTGCTGCTAGCATCGTTACGCAACTGTAAAGTACTGGTTATATAAAACATATGCGATTGTTGAACATATGCCTGTGCGTGCAACCTTTGTACATACCTTTAGCTTCATTTCGTAAAGTTTCGCGCAATAAAAAAATTACAACACAGTTACCTTCCCTCCATATAGATGCTTCGCACAACATCGATTCCCAAGGTACGTGGGATCTGCCGAATTTTTTTCACGTCGACGCGTCGTAGCGTAACATAATACCATACCACATATACTGGCCCGTAGATAGAAGTAAGCTCGCACGCCGTTCGCGACCGACGAGCATCACACAAAAACAACTGTCGCGATCTCTGTTATTCAATCAGGGCATTCTATCACCATCGAACACCGAATAGTTAAGTTCTGAAGAGGTTCACTCACGCAAACATACGATGGAGCGAAATGCTACTTCGACCACAATCGTCTTCGCTAAGTGCACAGAAAGCAGGCACGGCACCACAAACGAATACTGCTACGAAAAAGATAAACTCGAAAATTGTCTCCATGCGTGCGTACGAACGTATACATAACTTTTCAGACATGTGCACGACGCAGTTAGCAGGCAACAGTTGGCCGCGTTGTTCACGGAAGGAAGCTTCACGGGAAACATAACAGAAGCGATAAAAAGTAGCTTCAAATGTTCGCCGCCACTCGAAATCGCCCCATCTCGCACGGCGGAACACGCTTTAGAAGATAACTCCACGCGTAATGACAAGCGAAGGCGCAGTCCCCAAGCGCCCACATTGCCCACATTGCAATCCGTCGATTCCTCACAAAGATGGCGGCAAGCGCGTATCGTCTCTTTTCGGCGTCTGCTAGCCCAAAACCACGCCAAAACCTTCCAGAGAGCTTCCACGACTAAATTGTCCTGGACGCTTCTGGCGACCCTCGGGCTCCCCGAGGGTCCCCAGCACCGTGCAACCCGAGAAAAACGAACACCAACCGGAAGTGCGCCGCGGGAGGGGGCGGAGCAATCCCGAGAAAATCGAGCGCGCTCTGGCTGGTTCCGGAAGCCCGCGGGTAGCCAGAAGTGGAAAATCGAAGAGGCTCATTGACTCATAACGCTGGCACAGAGACACGGCACTGAGCCCCTTCGAGCGTAAGGGTTCGTTTTTGCGGCACCCAGAAGAAAGTCGCGTTGGTTTCTTTGCTACAGCTGAAGCGGTATACACCAGTCAGGCATCCGAAAACATCAGAGGTACGTGGCATTTTGTCGAAGTTTCCATCACAGTGACTTTCGGGAGCACACAATGAACGCGCAGCAGCACGCGTCACCGAAACTAGCCTCGAGATGCATCCTCGTGAGCGAAGCACAATTAGGCAAAAACAGAACTTTTGAACCACTCGCACTGTTTCCCAAGGTATGCCAAGCGGTTCTTTTTTCCTTGAATCAAACTGAAATGGACAAGCAGCAAATGTAATGCACGAGAGGTCCATTTTTATTGCAATTGGTTTGTTTACTGGTGGTAAATTGTACTGTGGACTCTTCTCGTCATCGGGATCATTCGAAAATGTCCCACTCGTGGCTTACATGGAGCTGTACATTTACCTTAAATTGTCGAATAGTGCTGCACTGCTGTTCATAATACTGATTTTTTAGACGTGCTCAAACATTGATCTTTCACTCTGATGTAAATTTTTATTTGCCTTTAGTGCCTCTTTAAGCGCTGCTGTTGTGCAGGTTAGTTCAATACTCACTGCAGAGGCTCAATTCTAAGTTAACGGTGCCGGAAATACATCGACTGACGTCTGTTCAAGATATGCTGATCGTGGCTCGTTTCAAGCGCCACACTGCATGTAATGAAGGCAATATGCAGTAGTGAATCAAAACGGTAAATACAATCGACTGATGAGACAAACAAGCTGACTTTCGTCTTTGGGGCGTCTTGGGGGGAATGCAGAAGAAAGGATCTTGTGGGTTTTGAGCATCGAGGCGCCGTTGTATGTCGTGGCCTTTTTCTAGCGATTCTGCTGATTTCAATTGCGATATATTAAGACGATTTCTGGCGAAACGCTGCATAATAATGACCACATAATTGTGTTTAGATTGTTGTTTCACGCTATGCAATTTTATTGATGCGGTATTATGTTTGTTTGACTGAGTCGAAGAAAGCTGGTGAGGTTATTTCCGGACATCCAACTCCATTTCATAATTCAGTTAAATTATTTGACTCAGTCGAAGAAAGCTGGTGAGGTTATTTCGTCACATCACACTCCATTTGCATAATCGAGTGAAATAACGTGTGCTGTGGCGAGCATTTTCGCCAAGAGATTTTCAACAAATCGAGATGTTCATTAAAGCCTTTTACTAATAATTGGTGTCTGAATGTAAATGCAGCTTGCTCCTCCAATCTATTCAAAATGCAAAATTACCTGTTCCTAAGTGCTACTACATGGACCATTTTGCTGCTCCAGTTGCTCCAAATGAAAAGTTCTCGGTAGCATCATGGCTCATCTCACTCTCGGAGAACATTGAAATTTTGCGGAACACTGCTATACCATGTTGCATGTTGCAAAAAAGTGGTGCATGTGACTTGTAAATTTGGTGGGAGTAGTTGATGTGGTGTGGTGGTGCTGCTGCTTACACCCACACCACTATGGGCACAATAAACTGGGCAGTATCATAACATGTGCGGGTTGCAATCACTCATGTGCGGTTGCAATAACATCAAGTTTCAATTAAAGTGTTCGCAGACATCTTGAAAAGTGTAAAAAGAGATGTTACAAAGCCCCTGATAGCGTAATCTTTTGCGACTTTTTTTTTACTGTGGTTTGTGGCTTTGTGTCTGGTAATATTGATATTGAATAGTAAATGCTGTAAGTATCATATAAATAATCCTAGAACCGTTAATTGTGAACACTTTAACAACAATACAACGCGCCCGCTTAAAATCATAACTAGCGCTCCAAAGTGGGGGAGCACCTTAGGTCACATGCACCCAAGCAGTGGTGACGTTGAAAGCACAGTTTCAAACTGAGGTTTTGCTTGCGGTAATGATAGAAATGATGTTGGTGCTTCAGTATTAAGTTATGTCTATGAAGCACGTGTCCCCTCACAAAAAACCGCCAGGCCTGCGCAGAACACGCAGCACAGTCACAGCGAAAGCTGGGAGAGCGGCCTTTCTAAACCTTTTTTGAATACTCTTGGGGCAACTACTACAAGCGCAATTGCATGGTACCCACTACGCCATAAATCATCATAATTTTTGTGTAGTGGGGAAGCGTCTACTATGCCATTATTCGTCATTATTCGGAAAAGCGCGGTACCAGCTGCACTCTTGTGACACATTATGTGCACTTTGTTGATGCTGTGGCTGACGACGATGAAGAATTATGCCTCAGGCTTTTGTAATGGGTTGGAGCATTGAACGACCCACTCGTTACGCAATTCACATTGTGTCACGCCTGGTTCTTGCTTTAATGCTCTAAAACGCTTTACAACACACGTTAACGCGATTCCTTACCCGACGTGAAGCTTGCATAGGGTTAGTTTACACCGCAGTTTCAAGCAGCGGGGTAGGGTCAAATCTTTGGCAGAGCCAAAGCATGTAATGTATTCCTGGCAACAAAAATATTCTATGTACTGCAAATACTCCATTGTTCCAGGGTGCATATTCAATAGTTTCATCGAATATTTGCTACCTTTATTTGGTCATCAAGCTATGAGCCAATGAGGCGTGACAATGTTTTTAGGCCAGTTTGTGCAGGTGGTCTTGGGTTGGTGCACCTGTTTGTTAAACAATTGGTGTCTCATTTCTTATACTTTCGGGACTGTGCTCATCCGCTGCTTCGCTCATTCTTGCAAGTGAATCTCGTCGAGGCCTTCCCAAGTTTAGTGGTGTCAGCTAACTGGGTCTCGCCCCCCTATTTGCAAGGATTCATGCGTGAAGTGCGTTTTCTGACAGTAAGATTCTCTAATGATTCTTTGTTTTCAAGCTCAAGGAAAGATTTATATAACGATATATTAGATATGTTATTTCCAGCACCATTGTACCGCTCTCTATATAATGGACTACCTGGACATGATGTGCTTGTCCGTGTGAAAAAAATGCCTATTTCGCCAACGTCCAAAACATTTTTTCTTCAAAGTGCACATACAAACGCTACCCGTAAAGACATGGTTAAGCAGCAAAGGAATTTTTTGTATCTTCAATTAATTGTCGCCTCTGCGAGGTTCCAGAAACTATAGAACATTGTTTCATCAGCTGTAAAGACGCCATCCTCTTTTGGGACGTCCTTCAAAGGGCTTTTAAAAACAAATTATTTTAAATTCGCACAGCATACGTTATCTCGTGCCACCCAAAAGCAATTCTATGCCTGTTGGCATGCTTCTACTAATGGCAATGCATAGTTTATAGAAAACTGGCATGTTAGACAGACACGCGGAACCAATTGTATCCTCACGCTTGCATTTTATACAAATGGCTCTACAGCTAAAAGACTTTTATCAACAGGTAGAGTTCCAGCCGGACTGGTTTCCGCTGTTCATGAAATGCATTGTTCTGATTCCCTTTTAGAGGACATTGCTGTTTGAAACTTTGTTGTTTGAAACTTTGTTCTGTGCAAAGCCTGATGTACGCTTGTAGAGGCGCCCTTGAGTATTTTGTTCGCTGGGTTGCATATTACGCGCACCTGCAATAAATACCATGAAAGAAAAAAAAAGCAAGGTAGCTCAGTGGTAGAGTGCTGGGCTGCCACGCAGAGGACCCGGCTTCGATTCCCGGACTATCATAGGTGTTTATTTATTTAGTTTTTTTCTTATTTCGTGCGATATTGGTTACGGACACCGGCGGTGGCGGCGGACAACTACGGCGCAGAAACGACCCTTGTTGTGATCTCATAACAGCTTTCGCTGTAAAAATGCATTCCTAGCCAAACCAGCCGTAACTGCTTTGAGAGCAGCCCAACAGCAGAGCCAGAGATGTGAATAACAGTAGCCATTGCAGGGTGCCGATCGTGATATTGTGTACACCCGACAAATATTCTGTGGCGTCCACAATACTCACTTTACTCGTGGAACACTACAAATGGCCCCTATCTACATCATACAAGTGGGGGATGTCGTGAGGTGCTGCAAACTAATGTGAGCACTCACGCTTGCTCGAAACCAAATTGAAGTATCCTAAAGGCTAAGTCTGCCACTAATAATCGGTTAGAAGTGCCCCTGTATAGAGGACAATCAAACTACAAAAAACATGTTGAAGATTCAGTTTTGGCGCCAAGGGTTCTTTAATAACTGCTTGAGAAACGCCGGTTTCAGGGGGAAATTACAACGCTCACATCGAGGAATTGCCCGACCTGGATGATGAGCCATTCGACCTGTCAGTGTAGCTGTAATTCAAGGAAGCATTCAAGCAGAGAGCTTCTCTCACTGAGTCACATTTGAAAATAACGTTGTCTATGGCGCGCAACAGACGGACAAGGAGGTGCGAGCCATGCCTCGAGATAATGCCAAGCTTTCATTAGACGGGAATCAATAAATGAGCCACCTGCAGTGAAGGTAACTTCACAAGTGATAGAGCGTAATAAAGTAGTGAAGGAATATCTTCAGCTCCACGAAGATGACTGTCACGTTTCCAATGCTGTCACAGTGTGAGGTACAGTGCACTGACTGCATCTGCTCTAAATGTGACCCGCAACCTCTTACCACCATGTCTGTGACTCCAGGTAGACCAACTGCCTTTGGTCGTGGGTTGCAGTGTGTCACTGAGTGACTGCAACTCGCACATGTTATGATCCTGCCCAGTTTAATGTGCCCACAGTGGTGGGGGTGTAAGCAACAGCACCACACGACATGAACTACTCCTACCAAACTTACAAGTCACATACACCACTTTTTGCAACTTCAAACGTTCTTTTCACGCACAAGGTTTAGCAGTGTTAGGCAAAATTTAAATGTTCTCCGAGAGTGAGATGAGCCATGATGCTACCGATAACATTTGATTTGGAGCAACTGGAGCAGCAAAATGTTCCACGTTGTAGCACTTAGGAACAGGTAATTTTGCATTTTGAAGTAGATCGGAGGAGCAAGCTGCATTTACATTCAGACACCAATATTTAGTACGGGGTTTTAATGGAGATCTAGATAAACATCTCGATTTGTTGAAAATCTCATGGCGAAAATGCTCGCCTCAGCACCCGTTATTCCACTCAATCATGCAAATGGAGTTGAATGTCCGGAAACAACCTCACCAGCTTTCTTTGACTCAGTCAATAAAGAGAATACCGGATCAATCAAATTACATAGCGTGAAACAACATTCTAAACACAATTATGTGGTCATTAATATGCAGCGTTTCGCCAGAAATCATCTGAATAAATGTTGCAATTGAAATCAGCAGAAGTGCTAAAAAAAAGGCCACGACATACAACAGCGCCGCGATGCTCAAAACACACAAGATCATTTCTTCTGCATTCCCCGAAGACGTCCCAAATACGAAAGTCAGCTTGTTTTTCTCATAAGTCGATTGTATTTACCCTTCTGATTCACTACTGCATATTGCCTTCATTACATGCAGTGTGGCGCTTGAAACGAGCCACGATCAGTATATCTTGAACAGACGTGAGCCGATGAATTTCCGCCACCGTTAACTTAGAAGTGAGCCTCTGCAGTGAGTGTTGAACTAACATGCACAACAGCAGCGCTAAAGGGGCACTAAAGGCAAATCTTTGTATGTGGTTTACGGTGAATAAATTAACACTTGATGCGCAGAAAACCAAATGCACTATTTTTTTCACTCCCGTTACCGGTATGTAAACGATGAGTCATTTCGGCTTATAATGAACAACTGCCAACTTGAGCAGGTAAGAGTATTTAAATATCTGGGTGTTCTATTCGACAGCCAGTTACACTGGAAAAAACAAATAAATGCTGCATGTACTAAGCTAGCCTCTGGCTGTAGCATGCTACTCGCTGATAGAAATTATTAGATGTGAAGCATCTTATGGCGAAGCTTAATCCGGTGGTGGTGGTGGTGGTGGTGTGCCTCGAGGCCTCACTTAGTGCGCATGCGCAAACCCTTTCAAAAAAATGCATAAGTGGCTTAGCTCGGCTATGCCAGGATATACGTAGCGTTAGCAAAGCTTCAGCTCATTATTCTTAGCTTTCCTGATTGTCTAGATAGTCTAGGATTAGCTTGATTATCATGCTTACTGCTGCTCCAATGACACACACACGGTATACGTATTATGTGGCACATGTATATTAATTTTTGCTCAACGTCGTTGCTTCTATATTGCCACAAAGACGGCTCGGTGATCAGTGAAGTAACATGCTGCCATCTCTATGGCCCCAACGCAGTATTTGGAATTATCTGTCTGTGATAGACAAGATGAATGGTGGTGAATCCCAAATCCTGCTTCCATGAATCCCAAATCCCAGCTTGGGACGCTAATTTCCAGGCAACTACTTCAGGATCCGATGAGTCAAGCTTCTCCGCTCTTCTGCGCCGTTGAGCAGCATTTGCGCTCTCCTTCTCCATGGCTATACCACACAGGCAAACGCCAGTCAGAAGCGCCGTGGCTCCAGCGCAGTGTCAGACGGCGACTGCACAGCGAAGGCTGCACGCGCGCGCCGGCGGCGCCACTGCGTCTACCACGGCTACGACGTCACTCCTCTGGAATGCGCAGACCGGCAGCGGCGAGTCGCGCGTGGCGGCGGCGGAGTGCGCGGGAGCTGCCGGCTCAGGTGCGCCAGCTCTGTGACATCACTGATCCTCGCGCATGCGCAGCGCGGCTCTTGATGTGCCACGCGAAACGGGCTTGGCTAGGCCAGTGTAGCTAACGCTACAAAAATCATAATAAAAGAACCTCGTCTCCCCCTCTCTCTCCTCTAGGCATCCCTCCACGCGGCAACCACACCCTCACTGCGCATGCGTCTCCTCTCCTCTCTCCCCTCCTACGCTCCCCCCTCTCCTCTGGCATCACTCCCCCGCGCTCCGACTGCGCATGCGCGTCCCCGCTCTCTCTCTTCTAATACGCTCCCCCCCTCTCTCTCCTCTAGGCATCCCTGCCCACAGCGTCCACACCCCCACTGCGCATGCGCGTCCCCCCTTTCTCTCTTCTCCTACACTACCCCCCTTCTCTCGCCTCGCGACGCCGACGCAGGCAGCGTCTGCTAGCGAGTTTCTTGGTTGAAAAAACCGACTGCTCGCGCTGCACAACCGTTCACTGTCCATCCCGTATATATGGCAATGGATCTTGACCTCCAAGGTGGTGCCGGTGGGAGATTTCTCCTGTGCGTTGTTGAACAATAAAAATTCGCAGCGTGCGCGTTAACTAAAAGCCGACTGCGGGTCTCTGTGTCCAGTCGGAGTCTTCTGTCTCTCATTGCCCATTAGCAGCGATTGGCATGTTCCAGTAGGAAACACCGCTCCATCACTGCGTGCTTTGCGCCTCCTCAGTTTTCTCTCCTGCGCAACGCTGCGATAGCGCCAGCGTCAACGCCACCGCCAGTGTAAGCGTTAGCGCCCGCTGCTTCACATCTACACATGGTTCCCTTTAGCAGGAGATGGTGTAATTTTTTTTAATAGTAATATTGTCAAAATGCTTTATGTCTCATTTGTTCATTGTCACCTCTCATACTGCATGGACTCATGGGGATGGACCTTTCAAACTTACCTTGAACCTATCCGCATATTGCAAAAGCGTGCACTTAGAATAATAGATAATGCGGCCTAGAATCAACACAGCGCTCCTTTGTTTCACAAGTTGGAAATTCTAGCTTTTGATCATATACGGCAACATAAAACGGCAGTCACCGTCAGTAATGTCCTTGCATACGGTCTACCTTTCGATGTATCTATTTTTTTCATCCTCCCGCGTCACTAGATGCATGACATCGCGAAACTTTAATCTTCCACCTACCAACAACGTCTATGGTGAACGCCTACTGCAGTTCGTAGGAGTTAAAGTGTGGAATAAGATACCACTTCAAATAAAAGATGCAAAGGCTTTTGAAACGCGCTTAAAAAATGTTTGCTCCATGTAGAACAATAATAAATAACCGTGCACAAAACCTTACGTACAGTTTGATGTGTCGCCTGAACTTGTATTGCTTATATAATGATGTACATAGTGAAAACATTGTTGTGATAATTGCATTTCTGTTTGTGCTCTCTCTGTATATGACGATGTTTTATGACGATGATATGATACTTATATGATGTTTGATGTGATTTCTTGAACAAATTGTTATTGTGCTTACATGCTTTCTTCCGATAGACCCCCCTACAAGCCAATGGCTATGGGTCTAATTAGTGTTGCGAATTTTCTTGCACTGTATAAAAAACTACCTCAATAAAGTCAAAGTCAAATAAAAATTCACATCAGTGTGAAAGATCAATGTTTGAGAACGTCTAAAAAATCAGTATTATTAACAGCAGTGCTGCACTATTCGATAATTTAAGGTAAATGTACGCTTTTGGAGATGGATGTCTATCAAAACTCATAAGAGGACTACGCATCTTCGTTAATCGCTTCCCTTTCCTAAACCCTGACTCCCACTGAGCAGCATAGGAGAGAAAACTGGGGAGGCGCAAAGCACGCAGTGATGGAGCGGTGTTTCCTACTGGAACATGCCAATCACTGCTAATGGGCAATGAGAGACAGAAGATTCCGACTGTACACAGAGACCCGCAGTCGGCTTTTAGTTAACGCGCACGCTGCGAATTTTTATTATTCAACAACGCACAGGAGAAATCTCCCACCGGCACCACCTTGGAGGTCAAGATCCATTGCCATATATACGCGATGGACAGTGAACGGTTGTGCAGCGCGAGCAGTCGGTTTTTTCAACCAAGAAACTCGCTAGCAGACGCTGCCTGCGTCGGCGTCACGAGGCGAGAGAGGGGGGAGCGTAGGAGAGGAGAGAGAGAGGGGGGAACGCGCATGCGCAGTGGGGTGTGGACGCTGTGGGCAGGGATGCCTAGAGGAGAGAGGGGGGAGCGTAGGAGAGGAGAGAGAGAGGGGGAACGCGCATGCGCAGTGGGGTGTGGACGCTGTGGGCAGGGATGCCTAGAGGAGAGAGGGGGGGGAGCGTAGGAGAGGAGAGAGAGAGGGGGGGACGCGCATGCGCAGTGGGAGCCCAGGCAGGGATGCCCAGAGGAGAGAGGGGGGAGCGTAGGAGGGGTGAGAGAGGGGGGACGCGCATGCGCAGTGGGAGCCCAGGCAGGGATGCCTAGAGGAGAGAGGGGGGAGCGTAGGAGGGGGTGAGAGAGGGGGGGGATGCGCATGCGCAGTGGGAGCCCAGGCAGGGATGCCCAGAGGAGAGAGGGGGGAGCGTAGGAGGGGTGAGAGAGGGGGGACGCGCATGCGCAGTGGGAGCCCAGGCAGGGATGCCCAGAGGAGAGAGGGGGGAGCATAGGAGGGGAGAGAGGAGGGGAGGCGCATGCGCAGTGAGGGTGTGGTTGTCGCGGGGAGGGATTGCATACACTCCCTTTTATTAGACGTTCCACAAATATATACAAGCACAAGGACACAGTGTTGCCAACCTAAACACTGAAACCGAAACTGCAGGAACTATGTACAGGATACAACAATACCCAGGCATTCGGTAGCACGACCTCTCAAGAGAGGTCGCTGCTGCGGTGGCTACATTAAAAAAAGCACCTGCCTCGCGGCCCTTGGACGCAAGGGCGTTCATGAGGCACTTGTTATAATGCCATATACCTCCATCAAGGTTTTATTATCACGACCTTTCGCCATTCATTCTCACTACATATATTTCACGTCACTTTCATGATTTTCATACTTCTGCGTTTTACCCGCCTTAGCGCGAGAAATTTTAACGCCTTTATACAGCCACTTACCACTATCATTGTTCACATCTCTTGTCCAATGACCTGGCGCTCTTTGGCCATCACATGGCCCTTGCGCCTACAAAACACCGCACATCATCATTATCGTTTAAACCATAAAGTTACTCTCTGTAACTCTTCGCTAACTTTAAATTCGATATCATTTAAGCTGTCACCAACAAAGATTGGTGCCGTATCGTCTGCGTACATTAAAGCTTCTGAGCATCGCCGGACAGAGTGGAAATCGTTAACATAGAGTGAAAAAAGAGTGAGTCCAATAACTGAGCCTTGTGGTACCCCACAGACTACCGATCGAGTAGAAGACACGACACCATCCATTACTACTCGTTGCTGTCGTTCGGATAGGTAGCATTTCAGAAGCTAGTTAATTTTGCCTCGGGAGACATAGTCATGAAGCTTACATAACATAATGTTGTGGTTGACGGAATCGAAAGCTTTTCTGCTATCTAGGAAGACTACGACAACGAAATTATTCTCGTTCCAGGCTTTGTTGACTTGTTGCGTTAATACCAAAACTGCGGTAGATGTTGATCTGTGTGCTCGGAAACAATGCCGGTTTGAGCAAATTATATTATTTTTGTATGGGAATGACGTTATCTCCACTGATAGCATTTTTTCCAACATTAAATTAAGTACACCTAACACAGATATCAGTCTGTAATTGAGGCACTTTAACGGTCTCCATCTTTGTATACAGGGAAAACTTTGCCTAAATTAAGTTCATTTGGATATATACCACAGTCCCAGTGTTGAATCACTAACAGCACATAGTCTGCCAGAATGTGTATGTTATTTTTTTAATAATTTAACAGTAATTGTATCAAGCCGAGCCGCTTCGTTGGCGTCTAGCTTTTTGACTACTGACACGATATGAGACATTTCTATCTATTACATGGCAAAGCTATCAGAAGCTAGTCTTTCGGGACGTGTGTGATCTCAAGTGTCTGGAAACTGAGCAGCCAAACCACGTCCTACATCTGCAAAATAATTGTTAAAGTGATCCACCGTGCCTTGAGTTATCGTGAGGCAGAACATGTCTGTCCCAGTCAACCCCGACTGCGGCTGTTGCTATTTCCGAAAACGTCTTGGTGTTGCCCTCAGCCTGTTTGACAAGCTTGGCATAGTATTCAATTTTTTTTCGTTTCCTCATTAGGGATACTGAAGCATTCCTATAACATTTGAACTGATTTAGGTAATACACATTGGTTCTGTGCTGTTTTCTCTAGTGGGACCAGTGGTCTTTTTGTTTCAATATTTCCAGAATACTTAGTGTCATTGACTAAGTATTCTGGTACTAAGTGGCACCCCATTTTCAAGTGAGCATATGAAGTTACTGTATTCTATACTTACATCCTCGTCGTATATAGCACAAAAATCTGTCTGACTTATTTTGTCTCGTAGTTACTTATAGTCATTCTTTGTAGGTTATTTTCCCTAGAAAGTTTGGTATTCAGAGGCTCAATTGTAAGAGTAACAAAAATAGGCAAGAGATCGACAATCGGAGCAGGCAGCACACCAGCATATACAACATTGCCAACGTTCCAAATGACATGATCAATAGGAGTGCATGATGTGTTAGGGATACGTGTTGGTCAGTTATAACATTATGCAAGTTAAAAAAATTTCAAGAGGAACATGTATTCACTCGAGGTATCTGAAGACAGGTCAGTGTTAAAGTCACCAACAACTGCAATATTATTGTAGTGCACGCCGGAAACTCTCATAAGTACAGACTCAAATTCCTTCAGGAACGTTTTGATCGAAGAACCAGGTGGGCGGTATACAGCACCATTAATTAGCCCTATTTCATTTTTGATAACCAGCGTTTGTAAAGACGCGTTGCATTGCACAAAGTATTGTCCCACACATACAAGGTAACTCCACCTCCTCACGCACGCGAGTTGCGTGGTTACGATAGCAACCTGAAACCTGCATACTCATGGATCGTCAGCATTTAACCACGTTTCTCTGAAAGAAAGAATGTCGAAAACAGAATATAGCTGGCTGTACAATCACCCCGCACTCTGCGGTCGGAAATATGTGAGTCATTCCACTCTGATCCGCAATGCGCGCATTCTGGGGTGTCCAAAACTTACCACCGCATTCGAAAACGCTACTACTGGCGAGGGATGTACCGCTACGTGCAGCAGTTCGTTCGCTCCTGCCTCGATTGCCAACGCCGCAAACCATCAACACACATGTCCCCAGCCGGTCTACAATCGTTACCTTGCCCTGACCGTCCCTTTGGGCGCGTGGGTATCGATTTGTATGGACCACTTCCTCTGACGTCGGCTGGTAACCGCTGGGCCATCGTCGCCGTAGACCATCTGACGCGATACGCCGAAGCCGCCGCCCTCCCTGCGGCTACTGCGCGCGATGTTGCCTCCTTCCTGCTGCACCGATTCATACTGCGTCACGGTCCACCCCAGGGCCTTCTCAGCGATCGAGGCCGCGTCTTCCTGTCGGAAGTCGTCGAAGCCATCCTCACGGAGTGCCATTCTGTCCACCGCAAAACTGCTGCTTACCAACCGCAGACGAATGGCCTCACCGAACGCTTTAACCGCACCCTCGGCGACATGCTTTCAATGTACGTCGCCGCCGACCACACGAATTGGGATACTATACTGCCCTTCGTCACCTACTCTTACAATACTGCCCCTCAGAGCACTACTGGTTTTTCACCCTTCTTCTTGCTATACGAACGGCACCCGTCCCACACCATCGACACGATACTCCCGTACACGCCGGACCCATCTGAGTGTGCCCCTATTTCTGACACAGCCAGGCTCGCTGAAGAGTGTCGCCAGCTCGCCAAGACCTTCACGACGAATGAACAAGAGCGGCAGAATGGTATTTGTGATGGTTCCGCCACTTCTAAGCCCACGTTCCTCCCTGGGGCGCTCGTATGGCTCTCGGTCCCTACCTCCGCAGCTGGCCTCTCTTCAAAACTACTGCCGAAATACGAAGGCCGCTACCGTGTCATGGAGCGCACATCTCCGGTCAACTACCTGATCGAACCCATGCGCCGTCGAGGGCGCGACATTGTCAACGTGGCGCGCCTGAAGGCCTACTATGACCCGCTCGTAGTGACAAGCTGTTAGGTCGCCCGCCGGCTCCCTTTTCGTCCCCGGGGTAATTGTAGCGATGCATTGGAACCTAGAAATGGGTTGCACTCTTGAGAGCCTTCTAGTGGGTCATCTGCAAAAAGGACGCCGCTCGCGCTGAGAGTTCGTGTCTGGCCGTGACTGTCACCATTACGCAGTATCTCTGAGTACCGGCAAATAAACGCCTTAAGAGCTGTGACACATGTTTTGACACAAGCATTGACCATTTATGCCCATGTGCAAACACGTATTGACACGTATCACGTATTGACATCACTACACAGTCTATCACACCCAAGGACCCGGGCAATCCAAAATCTTCCCCAGGTATATAATATAAGGTGTAGCATCACGTGGGTGTTCCCCCCAGTGTCGATCACATTGCAGCACTTCAAAATTCAGTCACATTGAGATATTGCTGGATATGTTTGCAGCCCCAAACACATAATTCGACCACAATTTCGTGGATGTTATCATGCTATTGCCACCTCGGCAAGGCCAAATTTGTTGGCTCGTGCTGATTGTTTCAAGCATTGAGTAGAATTTAGTCCGATTACAGACATTTCAGCTGCGACTGTTGCTTCGGATTTTGTAGCAGCTGGCTGCATCGCTTGGACGTTCCGTCCTCAAGCGCAGCAGATAGAGAAAGCCAATTTGGGCCAACATTGCACTGCAGCCTACCTCCCAATGAGCAATGAAATGGGACATATATACGTGAAATTCAGGACAGGCTTTGGCTGCAGCACTGTCAAACTTGTTTTCGGTGAGACTACAGGTCTGCCAAGTGACCACGGTCTTTTGGTGTGATCAACACGAAGGCCACATTCCTGCCGGTGACTGCACATCTAGTTTACACGATATCGTGAACAAGGTTCGACCTACAACTCTGTGACAGCGCACAGTAAAGCACATATCTTAGCAGTGAACTTGACGCCTGTAAACATTTTAACGGAGTGATACGGTCTGAAAAGTATCCCTCATCTGTGTCAAGCTGCCCACTTCACAAAACGTTTGAGTAAACCTTCACTGAAGTGTTGTGCAAAAACGAAACAGATGATTGACTACCTACGTAGATGTCATCATCAGTACACAAATGGCCTGAAACATAAAAAATATCCCACTTATTCACATAACATCAATAAAAATTCTTCACGAGGCCATGGATAAAATTGCACATTGACCGGTTTCAGGTAAAGCTGGTGAAAAAAGCCTTTACCAGCATCAGTTTTCAGGTTTCTTGAAAAAAAATGTTTTTGGTATTTTATCTATACACTGAATTTGGTATCTCGAAATAATAATTTAGGTGCGATAAACAAGGACGATTGTGTTTATGGCACTTATGATAAGATTCCTATAAAAAATATTGAATAACTGCTCTATTGTTACAACTCATATGATTGAGTAACTCTATGTTTTGGAGAGTTTTGCAAATGTGCTAGCGCTTGAGTGCCAGAAATAAAGTGTAAAGAACTTACTTTCATTTTCTATGGCCTACTACCTATGCTTTGAAGGAAAGAAGTGTAAATTTAAACGGACATTGAAACGGTTATTTGAAGCTTTGTGAGCGTTTAGACTACAGCATCATCGAACCATTGGCACTACAAATATAGCGGCACGCCGGGTACCAAGGCGGCTACGGACAATTATATCATACCTTCCTTCTCACACCTACCTTGCCTCCTCAACTCATGAGACACGCTGGCATCGCTGGCGATCGCAGAGCTCCCGTGAGCCCACTCGATGATTTGAGCTTCGCCCATTGATCACCTCCGAGATTGCACGCCGACAGGTTGCGTGCATCTCGGAGACCATAGCCCAGTGCGCCCGGCAGCACGCATGCCATCTGGCAACAGATACATCTCGGAGTGGTTGATATCTGCTCCGACAGGTACCGCCACCCTCCCAGCCAATTTTTCGTGCGCGCACACCACAGTCCCAATGACGTCGCCAGCAGCCGCGATGACGTCGTGCGGACACTGCATGTCGTACTCGCAAGGGGCGGTTGAAAACGCGTTGGGCTGAGCCGCAGTGATCTGCAGTGATTCGCAGCTTTATAGCGTTGTAATAAATTACACACTGTAAGCAGAGAGCTTAAATTAGTCTGTAAATGAGCCTTACGACTTGGTCTACTGGCCCAATGTGTTTGTACAAAATCGTCAAAAGCGTTTGAGGGTCCGTTTAAGGGCGCGTTTTCTTTGTTAGACACAATAATAATGGGAACTAACAGACAATGATGCCAAGGTAAGTGTAGGGGATGTTATTAGAAGTAATTGTAATGTAATTGTAATGTAAATGTGAAGAAAGAAAAGTGCACTAAAAGGTAACTTGCCACCGGCAGGGAGCGAACCTGCGACCTTCGAATAACGCTCCGATGCTCTACCACTGAGCTACGGTGGCGGTCATCCCTCCGTCCACTTCACAGAGTATATATGTGTATGTAACGTGAGAGCGTCGGTCAGCGCTGCCTCTTCGCTGTCGAGCCACCTCTTCGCGCACATATCGTTTGATTTCTGACATTAGCGGGTTGTGCTCACTACCGAGGGTCAACGCCGCGAGAGTTTCGTCTGTAGCGGCTGGCCGCCGTGTCAAGACCAGTTGTTTCCGCAACTCCTCGAAGCACTGGCACAGAGTGGCGAGTTCAGACACGGTCCGCGGGTCCTTGGCCAGCAGCATCTGAAAGGCGTCGCCGTTTATGCCATTCAAGATGTGCCTAATCTTGTCTGCTTTACTAATCGAAGGGTTAAGGCGCTTGCACAAGTCGAGCACGTCTTCGATGTAACTTGTGGAGCCTTCTCCTTGCAGGTGTGCACCCCCCGCAGGCGCTGTTGACCACGGAGCTTCCGTACGTCGGGGCGACCGAACACGCCGACGATGCGTCGCTTAAAAACACTCCAAGTAGTGAACTCTGTGGAAATCCGAGGCGCGCCCGAAGCCTCTGCGTGGGCATTCCGCCGTTCTGCCGGTCCTTTTCTCTCTCCCTTGCTCTAGTGACAGCGCATGGCGATAGATGGCGCTGCGCGTGGTCTCGAGAGGCGGCAAGACCGAGTCACGTGCGCGCCAGGAAATGTCTCTCTTTCCCCGGGCAGCGAACGGTAAGCACGCGTTTTCGTTCTCGTCCGCGTCCTGTTATGACCGGCGCCTGGCCCGACAGAGGAGCGGCGTTCCCTGTTCTACGAACAAGTCGCCGAGGGGCTGCTGGCCCGCTGACAGACGTTCAAAGACGTGTATTGTCCTTCTTAGCCGGTAAGTGAGGCGCCATGCAGTCCGACGCGCAAGGTGCTCGGCGAGACGACCGCAATGGTTTTCGGTCGCGACGCCTTTTTTGAGGGGGACAACGAGAGCGCCGCTGCGGATGGCAATCCGTCCCGCTAATTGCGTATCGAGCGGCGGACCATTGATGCGTCACGTAGTGCGAGAATGGGACCCCTCATCCTGCAGCCTTCTCACGCCACCACCTTGGTGCCACTGGTGCAATGCTGTGGCAACACCCTGTCAGGCACGTGGACCTGGGCGGCTTTGGGCGGCACCGTCGGAAGTGGGGTGTGTCGTGCGATTGGACAGCGCAATTTGGACATGTTACCCCATCTAGGGATCTGGGGAAAAGTGACTCTTTATAATGAGCCCCCGTGGGCTCCACGAGAAGGGGAGGGAAAGATTCGGAGGCAGTCGGGGGAGCTTCGACACGGGTCTTCGACAAGATCATCACGATGTAGCGAAGTCTTCGTGATGTAGAGCGAAGTGCTCGCCATGTAAATAATGTAATTATACCTCAGTTCAGTTTCCCTTCAGCCTCTTCATGCTGCCTCGGCATCTTCCTCCCGGGTCTCCGGGGCCTGCAAAGGCCGGTCGCAACGACTGGGGCCAGCGGCGGGATACCACTACCTGTAACTGGATGGCAGACGGTGGGATCAGACTCTTGGACGGATAGCGACATGGACCGGAGGTCAGCCGAAAGCCCTCGGACTTGGAATTCGGCGGGACCGAGGCAGCATACCATGGCCGCACAGTATGGGGTGAGTGCCTGGCTTTGCGCTTGAGAGGTATCGAGTCTTTTAGCCTAGAACCGTTAGAAGAAAAATACAACTAGCAACTGCCTAGACATTGTGGTTGCTATCTCAGCACAGAGCAGCACTACGCGATTATCTGAGGAAGCTAGGAAGAGCAGGATAGCTCAGGTAATTCGGTAGGAGCAGATGTGAGTTTTGCGGGAGTTTTTAAAGGTACGTTGCGGGTAGAGTTTTGGGATGTGGAAGAGGGCAGAAGAGTGAAGGAGAAACAGGAAAAAGGTAGAGAGTGAGGTTGGCCTCGTGGTGTTGCTTGTGTGTGTTAAGCTTTTGGTATATGCTGTGGATTGGCCAGGCTTCAATATCTCTAGACCCAGAATTGAGACGCTGGTGTGTTTGTGTTTGTCACAGCTGAGCCAAAGCAAGTAGTCGTCATGGACCTGACGAGATTTACGAGGCATAGCCTGTTAGAGTTATGTGGGGAGCTCGACATTGAGATAGACGACGATACTCCCGCATCTCAAATCCGTGAATTAATAGCCGGAAGCGATAACAAGGATGACATTGAGTACTTCGGGAATCAAATCTTAATTGAACAGGAACGGATAGAGAAAAGGAGGATGAGGTATGAAGAATACAGGAAAGAGATGCAAGCATTAGACGAGGAAATTGAAAGACTAGACCGTGAACGAAATATAAAGCAGCGGAGTGGACAATTTGTAGAGGTAGCGCAACGAGAAGTGCGAGGAACAGTTGAGTGCGGTGCTATTCAAAGCCGTAGAGAAGGCTAGCACATGTGAGAGCAGCGCGTTCATAAGAGAACAGAAGGTATCAGCTGCGAAAGATGCTGCGCTAGGAGTGGAGGCCGCCGAAGGCCAGAGTAAGAGCGAGGATGTGCTGTGCCAGTGGAATTCTAGTGAAACAACTAAGATAGTTGTAGACCATCTGGCACAGACACAAAGTGAGGTTGTCCCGACACTGGGTTTTGCACGCGATGTCCTAGGATTCGACTCGCTAGGCAAGACGACCATAGTAACGTCGGGAGAGTGTAATGAAGTACAGAGTAGAGCAGTTGCGGACAGCTCCGAGGCATTTGAGCTAGGGTCCGGTGACTGTATCGCGACGGTGGATCTTTCACGCGGTGTCCCAGGTATCGACACGCTAGCAGGAACGCCGGAGTGAGTTCAGAAGAGGGAGTGAAAGGAAATAGTGAGGATAACAGTGCAGTTGTAGATAGCTCCCAGGATTGCGAGCTAGATTGTACAAACAGCTGCATTGTTCCTAAGCGTGTTAAGCTGTCCGCCAGTCCAGAGAATGAGCGAAAAGATGATTTGTTCGTGAATCATTCCGACTGCGCGGGCGAGACAGCTCACGAAAGCTGTGAGAGGGTTGAGGAGGATGACTTCCGATCGGAAAGCTCAAATATGCGCCCCAAGAAGAGGCGTAAACGGAAACGGCGTCGTGAAGCCAGGAATGCGACAAAGAGCACAGTACATTTGAAGAAGGGCTCTGAACGTTTGAGCGTAGTGGGCAGAATGAAGCGTTTGTAATCGGCGTCGAAGTTGTTTTGCATCCGTCCGAGCCGCCGGACAAAAAGAAAAATTACACCATCTCCCGCTAAAGGGAACCATGTGTAGATGTGAAGCAGCGGACGCTAACGCTTACACTGGCGGTGGCGTTGACGCTGGCGCTATCGCAGCGTTGCGCAGGAGAGAAAACTGAGGAGGCGCAAAGCACGCAGTGATGGAGCGGTGTTTCCTACTGGAACATGCCAATCGCTGCTAATGGGCAATGAGAGACAGAAGACTCCGACTGGACACAGAGAGCCGCAGTCGGCTTTTAGTTAACGCGCACGCTGCGAATTTTTATTGTTCAACAACGCACAGGAGAAATCTCCCACCGGCACCACCATGGAGGTCAAGATCCATTGCCATATATACGGGATGGACAGTGAACGGTTGTGCAGCGCGAGCAGTCGGTTTTTTTCAACCAAGAAATTCGCTAGCAGACGCTGCCTGCGTCGGCGTCGCGAGGCGAGAGAGGGGGGTAGCGTAGGAGAGGAGAGAGAGGGGGGGACGCGCATGCGCAGTCGGGGTGTGGACGCTGTGGGCAGGGATGCCTAGAGGAGAGAGGGGGGGAGCGTATTAGAGGAGAGAGAGGGGGGACGCGCATGCGCAGTGGGAGCGCGGGGAGGGATGCCTAGAGGAGAGATAGGGGGAGAGGAGGTTTTTTTCATTTTTATTTTTTTTAAGGGTTTGCGCATGCGCAGTAAGTGAGGCCTAGAGGCACACCACCACCACCACCACCGGATTAAGCTTCGCCATAAGATGCTTCACATCTAAAAGTGCGTTGGGCGAAAATGCACACAGAAGGAAGGGGTCAGTCAGCCTCCCGTCGTTATATGCGCGGCACGTTTGAGGGGGCGCGGGAGTGCAAGGTCGGTCGCTCGCAAGTAGCTGAGAGAGGAGAAGAACGCTGGTCTCCAGCAAAGAGCTTAGTGGCGCTCGGCGGCGAAGCAAATGGGTTCCGCCATTGTTGTATTCCCCGTTCGATAAGAAAGGCCCACAGGGCGCGACCGCCGCGAGTACGCCTCAAAAATGAGTGACACCAGTAAGCTTTTGAGGAAATGTCGCTACCGGATTTCTTTGTTTTGCTTTGAACTTTTGTTTTGATTGTTTATTTTGGTTTTGGAATGTTTTCTTTTGGTATCTCGGCTACTGATAGTGTTTAGGCAACCAGTTTTAGGTTTTGCTTATTTCTTAAGCGTTGTATGTTTTCTTTAAAGATCAGCGTTGTGCGGTTTTATAACGATACGCACCGGAGCGTGCGTCAGGGTATGTCTCACGAGTACTTTAATGAAAGCGACGTTAGGAGTTCATAAGGAGTGAGCGCGAAGAAGCAAGGAGCTTCCTCGTGAGTTTTCAGGGTTCATGCGAAAGTTTTTTCTGTGTTTGTTTACTTTTTATTCGCATGTGTCCGGTGTGGACGTGAGTAAGGAAGAGTTAGTTCGTCAGTTTATGTGTATGTTTTGTAAGAATTGTGACCGCAAAGCTGTGTTAGTAGTTCATCCGCACAGTAGCACTAGTACGTGCGATCGCAGACGTGAAATGTGAGTAGTGGTCCTCATGCTGGTGCAACACAGCGGGTATCTTTCCGTCTGCTCGAGGGAACATGACGACTGGCTTTGGCGGCACAAAATTTTGGGGCCCAAAAGATAGCGTGAAGCAAAAGGCTTTTGTTCACGAGTATGAGGCCTGGTTGACTTACAGCGGATTACTGACGCTGGCACACAAGTATGCCACTGGGGAGACGTTTTCTTGAAAGCAGTCTAATAGGAAGCTTATTCTCGTTTTGAGATTGGGAGCTTCGGCGAAAGCTCAGAGAAACGTTTCGACTGCTGCTTTGTGTTTTAGTTGTACTATTTAGGGCAGATTGTTTTTACACGATTAATTTTGGACTCGATGTGTCTCAGCGCGGGCAGGGCGCTCTCCTGTGCCTGTGGTTGTGTGTATGTATACGTCTTATCAGGAAGACAGCAACGAGGAACGAGCGGGAGAGTCTATGGTTGGGCGTCATCGGCAAAGGACCAGATGACGCAAATTCAAATCCACGCTTCGGGCAACCTGTTCAGCTGGTCACCCTCAGGTCGAGTCTCCCGCCCGCGGACGAGCTGTTATGACCGGCGCATGGCCCGACAGAGGAGCGGCGTTCCCTGTTCTACGAACAAGTCGCCGAGGGGCTGCTGGCCCGCTGACAGACGTTCAAAGACGTGTATTGTCCTTCCTAGCCGGGAAGTGAGGCGCCATGCAGTCCGACGCGCAAGGTGCTCGGCGAGACGACCGCAATGGTTTTCGGTCGCGACGCCTTTTTTGAGGGGACAACGAGAGCGCCGCTGCGCGTCCCGCTAATTGCGTATCGAGCGGCGGACCTTTGATGCGTCACGTAGTGCGAGCGTGGGACCCCTCATCCTGCAGCCTTCTCACGCCACCACCTTGGTGCCACTGGTGCAATGCTGTGGCAACACCCCTGTCAGGCACGTGGACCTGGACGGCTTTGGGCGGCACCGTCGGAAGTGGGGTGTGTCGTGCGATTGGACAGCGCAATTTGGACATGTTCCCCCACCTAGGGATCTGGGGAAAAGTGACTCTTTATAATGAGCCCCCGTGGGCTCAACGAGAAGGGAGGGAAAGATTCGAAGGCAGTCGGGGAGCTTCGACACGGGCCTTCGACAAGATCGTCACGATGTAGCGAAGTCTTCGTGATGTAGAGCGAAATGCTCGCCATGTAAATAATGTAATTAAACCTCACTTCAGTTTCCCTTCAGCCTGTTCATTTTGCCTCGGCATCTTCCTCCCGGGTCTCCGGGGCCTGCAAAGGCCGGTCGCAACGACTGGGGCCAGCGGCGGGATACCAAGACCTTGGCAGGCGTGCTTACCTTTGCGCTAGCTCCGGTTCCGTACGATAATCCAACGAGCGGTGCCTAGTGCTCGTGCGTGGTCGTACTACGCCGAGCCGCACTTGCCGGAGGCTTACGCGTACGAGATTTGCCCTAACTCTCGCGATTAGACCCAGTGGTCATCGCGAGAGTGCGCAGCAAAGCAGCGAGGGACCTTTTCCCGAGCGGCGTGTCAAAGCTCGCTATTGGCAGCAGCGAGGTGCTCGCGGTTTCCCCTTTTGCTGTACCGGCCTCATGCGGGAGCCCTTTTGCTCCCCGCGTTCCGGGAGCGGACGTTGTACTGTGTTGTGGGTGCCGCTAAAGGCAATAAAGTGTTTGTGTGTTAGATCGTACACTGTTTTTGCCGCGCGGCGCTAAACGCTTCCCAAATGGAGCGCGCGCGGAGTCTCGACCCGTGGTAGTCTCGACTACGGTGAGTAGTAAGGTTACCACAACTCGGACTGGTGGTTGTTAAACCAGAGGCTGGCTACCTCTCTTAGGTAGAAGGTGACATACTGCAGTTTCGAGGGGTTGTCCCACTTGTTGCTCGCGCCGACCTTTTCAAATGTCGACAGCCAATCTTCCACGTCTTGTTCATCGGTGCCGTTGAAAAAAGGTGGGTCGCGCACGTGTAGCGCAGTGGGCACGACGACCACTGGAGGCTGGGTCGTGCCTTACTGGGCGTTTTCGTCGGCCATTTCTGGGGGAGCGGGCAAGGTCCTATTGTGGAGTTCCAGGTTGAGAACCCAGCACCTCCACCACTCTGAACCGGGGTTTATTGGTGCAAATAGCACTTGAACAGGAGTCCTATGGACGCTGAAAGTGGGCGGCGACAACCGACACAAGAATCACAGCACGGGAGCCAACAGCTCGCGCCCGGCGCTTCTGGCTAAGGAGCTGGCCCACTACGGCGTACTGTTCTTCTTCCTCCTTACAATTAGATAATATAGTGCGGTAGTCACTTGGCTAATGGACACCTGGCGACTAATTTCTGCCGTTAGCTCTGATGGGAATGACCTACCGTGGTAACTCACTATCTCGCGAGGTACTCCAACCCTCAAAAACTTTTGAAATGGCACTTCTGCCACGCTTTTTGGTTTCTATGGTCCGCAGAGTTAGGACATCAGCAGATCGTGTAGCAAAATGCACCATAGCTAAAATATATTAACGCGATAGCGTTAAAGAGCACGTTTAGGAGAAATTCCGGCGTCAGCGTGGGTGTCGGCGTCGCCGGTTGTGAGCGAAAAATCATCTAGTCCGTGACCGAAAAATCGAGGAATATGCAAGTAAAATAAATAATAGAAATTTTTGGGGGACCAGTGAGGATCGAAGCCAGGCTATCTGTGTGGCAAAGGTGTTCTACAACACAGCCACGCCTCTGCTTGGAAATACTGTGAAAATATCTACCTCTACCTGGAAAGGCAAGAAAAATCACTTTCATGCTTCACAAACAGAAGCGTCCTGTTTATAGGTATCGCGATATATCATGTAATACCGAGTAATATTGCGTAGTACGAGCCTATATTGTCATCGGGCGTCATAATATGTGACTATCATAAGGATTTCGTGCATTAACCCATTAAGTGCTTTGGACAAGCAGAGCTCGTCCTGCCCAAACGGTCCCCAAACTGCTCTGGACGAGCTAGCGGAATAGGTATTCACCTGTAGTGTTCAGGACGAGAAGCGCTCATCTATGGCTTAGATTTCATGTCATCCACTAGATGGCAGCGCTACTAGATGATACTTTAGGTGGGGAAGCCTTAAAAACATGGTTGATCCCTCCATCATAGGAATCGGTATAACACGAAAGTAAAAGGTCTCCTCACAAAAGTAGTTTACAGTTTACTGTACATTGATATGAGAGCGCTCGCACAATGTCTATTGGTATTTGACAGCCATAGCACTGTTTAACGTGAATGCACCCACGTCGATGCTTAGTGATACATCTCCATTCCGGCGTCTAACGTTCATAATCGATTATTAAACAAACCCTTGTGGTCATGGATGCTTGTTGTAGCTGTAGTAGTTAACGGTGAGAGCATAATCATAGTAACCGGTGTGACAGCCATGAGAGCGTCACTGAATGGACGCCGAACTTGCGGCATGTTAGAGTATAAAACGCCACTGCCCGACGAGAGGGAAACGCAACACGTTTCGTGTCTTCCCTATTGGCCGGCCGCGATTTTTCATGGGACGAGCTGTGGGACGCGGAGTTATAGCCAGGTGAACGAGGCAAGCGTCGCAGGGTTATTTTTGGTATGGATGGTAATGAGCGAAGCCGGCTCTTGGGCTAAGGTCGCCACATGGAGGTGTGTTAGGGCCGTCGACGAAATTGCACTTTTACTATTCCAAACGCGCCTAAAGGGAAGGTCCCTTAGAGACGATGCTTTGAAGAAACTAATCGTGTACTTCACGGTCATGATACGTTACTTTACTTTAGCAAGAGCACTGGGAGAGGACAGCGGTAGATATAAAAGGCGCCTTTGTAAAGCGTACAGAGTACGTGACCATGGCGCAGTGGATAGCGTACCCCGCATCTCTTCTCGCGAACCAAGAGGTCTTGGGTTCGACTCCCGTTGACGGAGCCTTTTTTCTTTGCTTTCTGACTGCACGTATTTTTTCGACATCACTTCCGTGACGGAAATACGTCACTGAAGTCTTGGTGCACCCCGCCATAAAACAAACACCTTCGTGTTAAAAATAAGTACTGAAGGGGTTAAAGCCAGCCATCCATTACAAAAGGCACACGCGTTACTGAGCGTATTCCCTTAACACCATGTAGTGGGTGCACCTCAAATATGCGCCATAAGGGGTGGTACGCAATAGGGACAGGATATCGCTATCACGCTGAACTGTTAAAGGCGAAGCTTAAAAATACGATTTTTTTTGTTTCTATGGCAGAACAAGGCCTTTGAGGCCTTGTTCTGCCATAGAAACAAAAAAATTCAATCCCAGCTCTCAAATAAAGTACCGATGTTGGGCAGCATTCCTATAGAGGCCCGCCCCACAAGATGTGTAGGAATCGTCCTCTGACAAATGTCGACAGACTTGACAATTTTTATATATTCGCTCAAGCCTGATCAGTAGAACTCGGCGGTCACGTTACCTGCAGTCCTCTTAATTCCTTGGTGTCCTGCCACGAGACCATCATGCCCGAGCTTGAGTACGGTCACTGTATATGTTCTGAGTACTATCAACTGCTTCACTTCCTTTTCCGAAAGAAATACGGTCTTTCTGTACAGGGCATCTTTGTCAACAATTATTCCACACTCGTCTTCAGCACGTGAAGTAAAACGCTTTCCCACTGCGTCAAAACACTTCCGAAGCGTTCCATCTTGCTTATGCTGTTCGATGAACTTCTTCCGGTGAGGTTGTCTGGCTGCAAAAGGGACAGCCAGGACGTCAGTAACAGTGTTTGTGTGCTTCGTAGTGGCCACGTGGTGAGGTCGATCAGGCATGAATGATTCTTGTGACTTGTCAGAATCATCTTCAAACCGTAAATAGCCTGTGTTGTCCTTTTCTTAGCTGGTTGGTGATCGTTCAGGTCTAGCCTTAGGATGTTCCTCAACGAAAGGGTACAGCTCAATCCATTTATCTGTTTGGAAAGAGATCTTTCGTTTTTAAGGACGAGATGGTCTAACGGATCATCCATGCATTTGGCAAAGACTCCTTCCGAAAACAACGGTGTCTCGACATGGATTTCTTTCTCGGGAAGGTACTTCACGGTTCTGTCCAGCAAAAGCACAGGGCTGCTTTTCCCAGTGAAAGGTTATAGTACGAAAAGACAAGGTCTTTTCGTACTATAACCGTAGCCTGTATGCCCAGCATATCAATGGTCTTTGGCCCAATTCGTCCCTTCGCGACAGGTAAGTTAAAGATGTATGGTGCATTTTTACAAAATGTGGCATTTAAAACCGGGATTTTTTCACCCGTTTCTAACGTAACAAAGGTTTCATCCTTTTCTTGGGGATTGATAACGCACGAGGCTTGAGGGGTGCTGCCCCAACTACGCCCGCAATTGTCCGTTCGATATCCATACCGTCCACTTTTTCCACTAGGTGATGAAACATTAGGCCTTGTATATTTGCTACAATCAGCAGCATTGTGCCCAAATTTGTGACACGAGTCGCATTTCTTCGTATATCGATGTCTTCCTCGAAGTGGGCTTTGATTCTCTTTCACTGGAAGCGTTTTGATCCGTTCCGCCAGCTTGCTTGGGGCCGAGGGCTGTTCGCCCGTGTGCCTCTAGTTAATAACGTGTTGCAGTGACCACTTCTTTAAGCGGCGAACATTTTCTTTCCTTGACGAAGAAGACGGGGCCCTTGTGGCAACAGTGCATGTATTGTTCCACAATAATTTTGTCTCTTGGAGCCTCAAATGACTTCTCTACTCCAACAACTTCAATCCACCGGTCAAAGTGTCCTCCTGTCTCTAGTTTTTCACTCCATACTCCTCTGAACCACCCACGATAGCCCTCACTAGTATATCGAAACCCTTGGAGGCATGTTAGTTTTAGGGTTTAGTAATCTAAACAATCGTCTGGCGACATTCTTCCTATTACTGTTAAAGCTTTCCCTGAGAGGCAAAGGCTAAAAGGAGAAGCCCAATTTTTGTTTCGGTCGTTCTTGGCTGACCGCTACACGTTTGAACCTTTGAATTTAGGCGTCTAGGTCATCCCTGTCATCGTTGAAGAGAGATACGTTTATGGGGACCGATCAGTTGTTTGCTCGGCACCGGATCGCTTTCTTCAGCATCATTAGCTGTATCATTCACTGTCATCTGCACACGAAGCTCTTCAAGGCACAACTTTATATCTAAAATTTCGCGCTCTAACTGAGGCGTTCAGCCTTCCGTGCTTCCGCTCTTTCGTCACGTGCTTTCTTGGCCTCTTCATCTGCCCAGGCTCTAACTTCAGTGCCTTCCAAGTGAACCTTCGCACCCGCCAAAATTATTTTTGTCCATGTCCATTTCCTGTGCAGTCCTCAGCGATGCTCTCCGGTTGCACTGTTTCGACCTTCTTATGTTTGATTATTTAAGGAGAAAGTCATGTCGCGGGCACCATTGTTATGTAACAGGTTCGGGGAACATGTGTCAGAGACGCCTCCAAGAGCAACCAAGAAGAGGACACCATGGGACATCACACAAACATGTATTCAAACACACAAAAGCAAGAAAAGACCACGATACATACTACAAATATACAAGATAAACGCCAAAATGGTCTCTACAACTCGATGAGCGTACTATGGTTGCAACTTTGTCACATTATTCTGGCAATGTTCGTGCTTCATTCGCTGTCGATGTATTTTAATCATTGAACATATGAACATTTTAAACACATAATACGAATACGTTACTCGCGAAAAAATTTGTGCGTGCTTTTTATACAATACGCAAAACATACATGATAATGCAAGTTTACGGCAAAGCCAAAAACAAAGAATGTTTAGACAAAAATGAATAAAGAATCATAGCCATGAAAGATAAGCACACTAATATGAAGGAAACAATAGTTTCGTAGAAATTGTTCGGAGCAGTAATATTTAAATTATTTAGCGCGACAGAGTTTCACTTGGGTGGCCAATATTCAAAGGCACCCTCTAGGGTACACAATTTTTTGTGCGTAATATAACGCCTCAATAAGTACATCTCACATTCGCACAAACCTGCACATTTTTTTCGGCATGATCCAGTGCGGTCGAAAACTGACCGGTGCACTGGATATGGAATGACCCATTATATATGGTCATGAGCTGTCCTCTTTGTCTTCCTCGTAGCACGTTTGTGACTATATATATATATATATATATATATATATATATATATATATATATATATTAGTAGGGAAGAGAGACAGTATCGAGTCGGAGCAAAAGTATACGACGACTAAAACCAAGAGCCGTGAGAGTGCGTGACAGTGACTGAAGCCCCTGAAATCAGGCAGTTGGTTTTCTTCAATAAACCCACTTTTGATTTGGTGGACGTGCTGGGTAGTCTTCGACTTCGAAGCTGGATCTACGAAGTCGCACCTTACCTCTAGTGCCAGCAATGCCGGAAGAACCCTCCACCCAAGGTACCTCCCAGATTCGCGCCACCGCATGTCCCGGCGTGATACCACTGCGTCACCCACCGATCTTCAGCGGCACTGACGACCAGGACGTTGAGGAGTGGTTGGCTATTTACCACTAGGTGAGCGCAGAGAACAAGTGGGACGGTGCGGCAAAGCTGACCTACGTGAGTTTTTACTTGGCCGGCGTCGTTAGTCTCTGGTTGCGGAACCACGAAGCTGACATTACCAGCTGGGCTTCGTCCAAGAAGGCCTTCTCGGAAGCATTCGACCACCCCGCCGTACTAAAGCTCCGCGCGAAACAACGACTCCGTGAGCGTGCTCAACAGCCGGGAGAAACCGTCACGAGTTACATTGAAGACGTTGTTGACTTGTGCAAGCGTGTCAATCCATCGATGCTCGAAGCAGACAAGATCAAACAGATACTCAAAGGAATAGCCGATGATGCATTTCAAATGTTCTTAGCCAAAGATCCACGAACCGTAGCCGAACTTGTCAGCTTTTGCCAGAGTTTTGATGAATTGCGCAAGCAACGCACCCAAACACGACGCTCTCTGGAACATCGTGACTCGATCGCGGCCTTGAATCTCGGAGACCTGAATGACATGTTGGCTCACATAAAACAGTTCATGCGTGAAGAGGTCGCTCCGCAGCTGTGCATTTTATCGAGCACGCCCGAACCAGCACAGACGCATCATCAGGCTCCAGCCATAAGGCACGTTATCCAAGAAGAGATAACTGACGCTGTGCCTTTTCCTTGTTCACCACCTTTGGAGGCTGCCCCCCTTGACGTACGCGCAGGTCGTCGCAGCCAGACCGCCTCGTCAGCTAAGTTATGCTCCCCCGCCGGTGCCTGCTCGGTCATCACAGGTTCCGTTCGGCCGACCAGTCGCTCCGTTTTCGAACCCGTGGCGCGCGGCAGACAACCGCCCTATCTGTTATTCGTTGGGTTATGCAGGACAAGTGGCACGTTTCTGCCGCCGCCGCCCTCCCTTCCACACAGATACCATGCAAAGATCGTCGCACGACTCTCGACGCTTTAGTGGCACAGCACGGCAACAAGGATCTTCTTCACCCGACCGCCTGCCCTCAGTTAACCACAGATCTCCATCTCCGCGACATCGCTCACTGTCACCTATGCGCCGTCGACCTTGCTCTTCAGGGGTGGAAAACTAGATGCCGCAATTCCCGAGGCACGAACTGCGTCGTCGTCGAAAGGATCAAGTCCTCGCATTTCTCCAGCAAACCTCATCGACGTTTTTGTGGATGGCTATCGTACCCTTGCGCTTGTGGACACTGGTGCTGCCGTTTCAGTGATTGATTTGAAAATTTGCCGCCTGCTTCGGAAGGTTACCACGACGTCAAAGGGATTGTCCCTCCGTACTGCCAGCGCTCACCATATTCGGCCATCAGCTGCCTGCACAGTCCGCGTTGTAATCCAAGGTGTTTTGTATACTGTTGAACTTCTTGTGCTACCTGCGTGTTCTCATGATGTGATCCTCAGCTGGGATTTTGTGTCTCGTAATGATGCGGTTATCGGCTGTGCTCGTGCGGAAGTTGCCTTCTCTGCGTTGTGTTCCTAGTCTCCTGAACCTGAGATGAACAAGCTGTTTGTGGCCGATGACATCGACATACCACCGATTAGCGCAGCCTTTGTTCCCGTTTCCTGAGCCGATGTGTCCGAGTCTACAGTTTTGTTTACACCCTCCCAAACCTTCCAACTTCGCCGGAGCTTTGCGTTGCCATTCGCTATTCAGAACATTACGACCGGCTACGAATTTGTTTGTCACGAATTCCTTGCCGTCTCCCACAACATTGCTTCGCTGCGAATGCATTGGAACGTTCCAAGACTTAGAAGTTTCCTCCATCTTGGGCCTTGACGGGGCGAGTGATTTGCACCTTAATGCACAGACGCCATCTGTCAGTCCGCCTGATCACCCAAACATTAATGCGTTAGGCCCCTCAGTAGATGGCGTACTTGAAGAGGCACACCGCGAGAAGCTCCTAGCACTTCTTCACCAGTTTCGCGGCTCGTTTGATTGTCAGCAGAAGTCGTTAGGCCGAACCCACACCGTTGTCCATCACATTAACACCGGCTCACAAGCGCCTCTGCGACAGCGCCCCTACCGTGTGTCTCCTGCTGAGCGTCGTGTGATCACCGACCAAGTGGACGACATGTTGCAACGTGGCGTCATTCAGCCGTCCAGCAGTCCTTGGTCTTCACCTCTTGTGCTTGTGAAGAAAAAAGACGGCTCGATTCGCTTCTGCGTCGATTACCGCCGTTTAAACAAAGTTACGCGTAAAGATGTGTATCCTTTGCCACGCATCGATGATGCCTTGGGCTGCTTGCAAGGCGCCGAATTCTTCTCATCACAAGACCTACGGCCCGGTTATTGGCAGGTCCCATGGCACCATCAGATCTCCCGAAAACTGCTTTCGTGACACCCGATGGTCTATATGAATGTAAGGTTATGCCCTTCGGCCTTTAGAATGCGCCTGGAACATTCGAAAGAATGATGGATAGCGTCTTGCGTGGGTTGAAATGGAAGACATGCCTTTGTTACTTGGATGATGTCGTTGTTTTCTCCTCTGATTTCGGCAGTCACCTTCGTCGTCTCAACGAAGTATTGAGCTGCCTCACGCGTGCAGGCCTTCAGCTAAACATCAAGAAGTGCCGCTTTGGAGCTCGGAAGCTCACAATACTTGGCCACGTTGTCTCAAAGGATGGCGTCCTACCAGACCCAGAGAAGCTTCAAGCTGTCGCTGAGTTCCCGAAGCCTACGACCCTGAAAGCGCTTCGCAGCTTCGTCGGTCTGTGTTCATACTTTCGCCGCTTTGTGAAGAACTTCGCTTCGGTAATCGCACTACTGACAAAGCTGCTCACCGGCGATGGGCACCTGTCTGATTGGCCACCAGCATACGATGATGCTTTCGCAACGTTATGCCATCTCCTGACTTCACCACCTATTGATCCAACCGAGGTGCACACGGATGCCAGTGACAAAGGACTTGGCACTGTCCTTGCTCAGCGCAAGCCTGGCTTCTCCTAATATTTCGTTGCGTATGCTAGTCGCGCCCTCACCAAGACGGAGTGCGAATACTGGGTTACCGAAAAGGAATGTTTGGCCATTGTTTGGGCATTACAAAAATTCCGCCCTTACGTGTACGGCCACCCATTCGATGTCGTTACCGATCATCATTCGTTTTGTTGGCTCGCTTCACTCAAGGATCCTTCGGGCCGGCTTGGACGTTGGGTGCTACGTTTACAAGAATTTGATATTCGCGTCATTTACCGCTCAGGGCGCAAGCATACCGACGCAGACGCACTTTCTCGTTCGCCCCTTCCTTCAGCCGTTGCACCTTTTTCCCTTGCCGAAGCTACCATCGCCAATATCGATATCGCTGACATGCCTACGGAACAGCGCAATGACCCTTGGATAGCCTCGCTCATCGACGTTCTATCCTCGTCTTCCGCGACACCATGCGAGCGGGCACCTCGTGCACTACGCCGACAAGTCCCCCCATTATGCGATACGGGATGCCATGTTGTACCGCCGCAACTATCAACCAGATGGTAGGAAATGGCTTGTTGTGATACCACGCCATTTGCGCTCCGACTTGTGCACCTACTTCCACGCAGCCCACAGAACGCCCACGCTGGCGTTTTGAAAACATACGACCGACTTCGCCAGTGATTCTTCTGGCGTGGCATGTACACATACGTTCGCAAGTACATACGTTCGTGCTCTGAGTGTCACCGACGGAAAAAAACTTGTCATGCGTCTGGCGAATTACAACCTTTGCCGTGTCCAGCTCAGCCGTTTGATAGAATCGGCATCGATCTCTAAGGGCCCCCCTACCTTGTACTCCTGCTGAAAATCGCTGGATTATTGTGGCCGTTGACCATCTCACCCGTTACGCCGAGACCGCCGCTTTGCCAGCCGCTGCAGCTCGTGATGTCGCCTTGTTCATCTTGTGGAGCTTCGTCCTTAACAGCTTCGTCCTTTAACCGCACACTCGTTGATTTGCTCTCCATGTACATATCCTCCGACCATTCTAATTGGGACTCGGTGCTCCCTTTCATGTGCGTATAACACGGCCACACAAGCTACTACTGGGTTTTCACCTTTCTTTCTACAGTACGGACGTGAGCCCTCTTCGACGCTTGACACGAGACTTACATACCACCCGAATCCTTCCGAATACCGCGCAGTCTCCGAACTCGTTCAGTGTGCCGAAGAGTGCCCCCCAATTAGGACGTTCGTTTATATTCCTCGCACAAGGTCTCCAAAAAGAACGGCTTGACCAGGACAAGCCTGCTCACACCTTCCCTGTAGGCTCATTTGTATGCCTTACTGTTCCGTGCCAGTCCCCCAGCCTCTGCCGAAAATTTCCACACAAGTACCATGGTCCGTACCGCATCGTTCAGTGCGCGTCGCCGGTCAACTTCGTCGTCGACCCAGTGACACCTCCCGCCGACAGACGATGCCGTGGCCATGAAACAGTGCACATCAGCCGCTTAAAACCCTACTATGATCCCCTTGTGCCTGCTTCGCCTTGAGTCGCCAGGATGGCTCCTTTTCACCACCGGGGCGAATGTAGTGGGGAAGAGAGACACTATCGAGTCGGAGCAAAAGTAGAAGACGACTAAGACGAAGAGCTGAGAGAGCGCGTGACAGTGACTGACGCCCCTGAAATCAGGCAGTTCGTTTTCTTCAATAAACCCCCCTTATGTTATATATGCACATATGTATGTATGTATGTATATATATATATATATATATATATATATATATATATATATATATATATATATATATATTTATTTGATTATTTATATATATATATACAATAGCGAAGCCTTGGAACATAGAAATGGGTTGCACTTTCGAGCACCTTCTAGTGGGTCATCTCCAAAAAGGACGCCGCTCGCGCTGAGCGTCCGTGCCTGGCCGTGGCTGTCGCTGACTTATGATCGCTGAGTGCCGGCAAATAAACCCCTTAACAATATATATATATATGACAGTGAAGAGGAATGCCCAGCGCTGCAGCCGCATCGACAGCTTTTGCGGGAGGCACGAGCTGGAGCTACCTGGCCTGTTTGGTTGCTGTAACACTGCCCGCGCGGAGTTCTCTTCTATCGACTTACGGAGCGGCTATCGGCAAGTTCCTATGGCCCCTGACCAGCTATCTAAAACGGTCTTCATCACACTTGATGGCCTTTACGAATTCAGCGTGATGCCTTTCGGTCTTTGCAACGCCTCCGCAACATTCGAGAGGATGATGGACAACCTTTTGCGGGGTCTTTAAGTGGAAAACGTGCCTGTGCTACCTAGATGGCGTGGTTATATTTTCACGAGATTTTCCCACGTATCTCTGCAGGCTAGAGGACGTACTCCAGTGCCTCACTGAACAGGCCTTCAGCTCAACCTGAAGAAATGCCGCTTCGGCGCAAGTCAGCTCACCATCCTCGGCCATGTTGTATCTAAAGACGGCATACTTCCCGACACCACCAAGCTTCGGGCCATCGCTCGTCGACCTACGTCTCTAAAAGAGCTTTGCAGCTTCCATGGCCTCTGTTCCTATTTCCGCTGCTGCATTCAGGATTTCGCGACCATCAGCGCTCCCTTGAATCAGCTCCTACGGAGCTACTCGAAAATTTACGCTTGGTCGCCCGCCTGTGACGATGCCTTCAAAGAGCTGCGTCGTCTGCTAACCTCACCACCAATACTGCGTCAGTTCGACCCTACTGCTCCGACGGAGGTTCACACCGACGCCAGCGGTGTTGGACTCGGCGCCGTGGTCCCGCAGCGCAAATCTGGGTTTCACGAGTACGTCGTCGCATACGCAAGCCGTACACTAAGGCCGAGAAGAATTATTCCGTTACGGAGAAGGAATGTCTCGCCATAATTTGGGCTCTTGGTCAATTCAGACCTTACCTATATGGCCGTCCCTTCGACTTAGTTGCAGATCACCCTGCCCCTTGTTCGTTCTCCACGCTGAAGGACCCCTCCGGCCGATTAGCTCGCTGGGCTTTGCGGCTGCAAGATTTCGGCATGCGTGTTGTCTAGAGGTCTGGCCGCCGCCACAGCAATGCCGACGCCCTGTCACGCTCGCCTGTGTCAACCGAAGGCGCTGCCTGCCTATCTGCCGTGGACGAAATACTTTCGTTCCCAGCAGGTTGTGACATGGCGTCTGAGCAACGCAAGGATGCCTGGATCAGCGCCCTCCTGCGATTACCTTCGGACCCGTCATCTTTACCTTCAGCTCCTCGAGCATTGCGCCGTCAAGCTTGTCACTTTGAGATCCTCGATGGCCTCCTGTAACTACATGTCTGACGAAACTACATGTCTGACGGCCGCAAGTGGTTATTAGTGATACCCCGACATCTTCGTGCTCAGATATGCTCAGCCTTTAATGTTGACCCGCAGTGCGCGCACGCGGGAGTGTTCAAAACATGCGGCCGACTTATTGGCTAGGCATGTACACCTTTGTGCGCAACTACATTCGGTCATGCCCCCCAGTGCCAACGACGCAAAGCTCCGCCTCAGCACTCCTCTGCTCCGCTCTATCCAATTCCGTGCCCGGTCAGATCCTTCGACCGCACTGGCATTGACCTGTATGGGCCCCTTCCATACACGGCTTCCGGAAACCACTGGGTAGTCGTCGCGGTCAACCACCTGACGCGATACATGGAAACAGCCGCTCTTCCTGCTGCCACAGCCCGCGACATATCATCTCTTCTCCTGCGGAACTTCATTCTCGGTCACGGCGCACCACGTGAACTTCTGAGCGATAGGGGCGCGTCTTCCTTTCCGAAGACGTAAGCGCAATGATTTCCGAATGTCGTGTAGTTTATCGTACTACTACCGCTTACCACCCCCAAACTAATGGGTTGACGGAAAGATTCAACCTTACCCTTGGCGACATGATCTCCAAGTATGTTGCCTCAGATCACTCTGATTGGGACATAATTTTGCCATTTGTGACGTACGCCTACAACACGGCGCCACAAGCGACTACAGGCTTTTCGCCATTTTTCCTCTTATATGGCCGAGAACCTTCGACGACACTCGATAGCATTCTGCCATAGCAACCCGATTCATCCGAATCTACGCCCATCACTGAAGCTGCTCGCCACGCCGAGGAATGCCGTCAGCTCGCCCGCTCATTTACAACCATCGACCAATGGCGACAGAAATCTCGACGTGTCGATGACCACCCGTATCCTCACTTTCTTCCTGACTCCCTTGTGTGGCTCCGGGTTCCAGCTGTCCCTACTGGCCTCTCCTCCAAGCTTGCTTCAAAATATCAGGGACCCTACCGTGTTGTTGCACAGAGGTCACCTGTCAACCACATCGTCGAACCAGTTACGCCATCAAGAGACCAACGTTTTCGTGGTCCTGAAACCGTCCACGTGCTGCGCCTGAAGACCTATTACGATTCTCTCCTAGTTTGTTCTCCGTGAGTCGCCAGGATGGCTCCTTTTTCCGACGGGGGGACGAGTCGTAGTGAAGAGGGATGCCCAGTGCTGCAGCCGCATCGACAGTTTTTGCGTGGGCCACGAGCTGGAGCTGACTGGCCTGTTTTGCTGCTGCAACGCTGCCCGCACCCGTGCAGTTCTTGCAGTTACTGTTCCGACACCGCTGCCGCTTTTAGCCCAGTGTTCGCATTATATTAAATGCGAAGCATTTCTTAGCGAACTTCGGCGACTTTGAGCGTATCTATCTATTATCTATTTATCTATCTATCTATCTAGCCGCCTACGACTTTGTGCTCTCCTGGCCGTATCGTTAATGGGATTTATACCAAATTTGGTATGGCATAACACGACTGTATGACGAACATAAATGGCTGGTCATATCATGAAAATCACGACTAACTTGTCATGAAAAGTATGATTTACATGCCACGCTCATGGCGCGGTCGCGGCCGTTTCGTTAGCTTGATATACACAAAATATGGGTTTGAGTGACGTGACTGTATGACGAACATAAATGACAAGCGGTAATATGAAAATCATGACTTCATGAGCGACATGACTTGCATTCCACGCTCATAGCGCGCTCGCGGCCGTTTCGTTAGCTTGATATACACGAAATTTGGTATTGAGTGACATGACTCTATGACCAACATAAATTACAAGTGGTAATATGGAAATCATGACTTGTCATGTGCGACATGACTTGCATGCCATGCTCATGGCGCGCTCGCGGCCGTTTCGTTAGCTTGATACACACCAAATTTGGTATTGAGTGACATGACTCTATGACCAACATAAATTACAAGTGGTAATATGGAAATCATGATTTGTCATGTGCGACATGACTTCCATGCCACGCCCATGGCGCGCTCGCGGCTGTTTCGTTAGCTTGATATACACCAAATTTGGTATTCAGTGACATGACTGTATGACGACCATAAATGACAAGTCGTAATATGGAAATCATGATTTGTCATGTGCGACATGACTTGCACTCCACGCTCATGGCCCGCTCACGGCCGTTTCGTTAGCTTGATATACACCAAATTCGGGATTGAGTGACATGACTCTATGACGAACATAAATTGCAAGTTGTAATATGGAAATCATGACTTGTCATGTGCGACATGACTTGCATGCCACGCTCATGGCGCGCTCGCGGCCGTTTCGTTAGCTTGATGTACACAAAACTTGATATTGAGTGACATGACTGTATAACGAACATAAGTGGCAGGTGGTAACACGAAAATCTTGGCATGCATGTCATCTACAATGCCATTTACATGCCACGCTCATGGTGCTTGCGTCCAGTTCGCTAGCTTGACATACACCAAAATTGGTATATCGCGACGTGACTGTATGACGAACACAAATGACAGGTCGTAATATGTAAAACATGACATGCACATTATGTAAAGCATGATTTGCTCCTTCCTGGCTGCTTCGCATTACATCGATTCCCACAGTGCGTGGGATCTGCCGGCTTTTATATATATATATATATATATATATATATATATATATATATATATATATATATATATATATATATATATATATATATATATATATACAGGGTGTCCCAGCAGTCTTTTAGCCAAGGGTTAAAGAATAGAATTATTTGAGGCAGGCGAGGGAAGTCAGTTGAATATTGCTTACAGCCATCTTGCGCACTACAGGCAATTTTTTGTTTCGTAATTAACTAATTTGTTAATTATGATTAATTTACTAACTTGATAAATATTGACTTTACGCAAGAAATGAGAGTTGCAAAGTACGAGAGCGTCTTCTCAGAAATCCCCATTGCATTATTTGCGATAAAAAAAGTCTTACGCGTACCATTTTTTCCGTGCTGCAAAGAAAGCCCGCGAAATACAAAAACTACCACGTGACTAGCGCATTCGCGCGCCGCGACTGTGCTTCTCTCAGCCATAGTTTGAGCGAACAAAATCAGCGGCGATCACGACCCGCCGGCTGCGTTGCAGCGGTAGGCCGATAAGTTGGCGGTGGTTTCTTGGCCCGTTGCCAGCCAGTTGGCGCGCGTGACTGTGCAAGTTGTAGAGAGCGCGGGCGAAGAAACCACCGCCAACTTATCGGCCTACCGCTGCTACGCAGCCGGCGGGTCGTGATCGCAGCTGATTTTGTTCGCTCAAACTATGGCGGAGAGCAGCACCGTCGCGGCGCGCGAATGCGCTAGTCACGTGGTATTTTTTGTATTTCGCGGGCTTTCTTTGCAGCACGGAAAAAATGGTACGCGTAAGACTTTTTTTATCGCAAATAATGCAATGGGGATTTCTGAAGACGCTCTCGTACTTTGCAACTCTCATTTCTTGCGTAAAGTCAATATTTATCAAGTTAGTAAATTAATCAGAATTAACAAATTAGTTAATTACGAAACAAAAAATTGCCTGTAGTGCACAAGATGGCTGTAAGCAATATTCAACTGACTTCACTCGCCTGCCTCAAATAATTCTATTTTTTAACCCTTGGCTAAAGATAGCTGGGACACCCGGTATAATATATATATATATATATATATATATATATATATATATATATATATATATATATATATATATATATATATAAAGGCTTATATGCTGAAGAATAACTTCGGTTGCCGCAAGGTTATAAGTATAAAAATAGATGTGCCTTCACATGACAACTGTTTATTCTGCCGATGTTTCGACGGGAAGCCCGTCTTTTTCAAGGCATAACAATATTTACAACGTGTCTCTTATATGCCGTGTTAGGACAGGAGGGAAGAAGACGGAAAGGTGAAGACGAACGTGAAAAGGGAACAAAAAAAGAAAAGAAGAGGGGGGGGGGGGATGAGCACGAAATAAGAAGGGCCGGCATGACAAGAGGGTAGAAAAGAAAGAGCCGTTTTGCCTGACGTGAACGTTGTGGTGGCTTAAGCAGCCATACTATTATTGACAACATACTCCCACCTCCACCTAAGTGGACAGTCTGACGACCCCGCTTGTCTGGTATTGCTCTTTCCGGTGCAATCCCCGGGCGGCTTTTTTAAATAATGCCTGTGCTTAAAGTTTACGGCGTAATGCGGCAGAAAGTAGAATTGTTGGGGTGAGGACTGAGGGTTTCCAGTGTATGCTTTTAAGTGTCGGCGGGGTTGCACGATCTGAAGGAGCCGGTAATGTGGCCCCCGCCATCAATGTTCATTGTATGGATTGGCTATTTTAGAGAAGGAATAGAGAAGAGATGTAAAGGAAAAAGCTTGTTAGTGTAACGACAGTACCACATCCGGGTCCACTTATCTGTGCATGCCGGCTGTGCTTGAAACGGGAAATCAATTCGATATATTTACAGACAAGAGGCTACACGTGCGCCAAGGAGAAAAATTGTTGTCGCAATGGGCGGCAAGGGGCCAGCGACTAATTAGGCAGTGGCGTTTGCGCCTTTAAATGATCGTAAGGTTGACAGGCACCATGTCTTAAAACAGGGTGCCTATTTAAAAAACAGGCCTTAAAATCATGCGCTATAAAGTAGCGTAAGAGGTTTGTATAGGGTATAAAATTATGACAGTGGTGCGTGGTGTGATCTATGGGTGTGATATAGATGAAGAGTGAGCATGGTTATTTACAGGTGAGAGATGGCAAATAGTACAAGTGCCTCCTCAGGGTCTTTGAGCCCAAAGGCGGGGAGGCAGGTGCTTCCTTTGATAGAGCCACCGCAGCCGCAACCTCAGTTGTGAGGCGGCGCTACGGGTTACCTGGGAAAATAACGTTGAATTTAGTGACATCTTTCAGATATGCTAAAAGAGATTGGTATGTAAAAAGTGGTTCTCCGCCTATAAACAGAGCGGGGTGCAGTGGTAACTGTTGCCGGCGTATTAATGGAAAATGCTTGTTTCTTTCAGCATAAAAGTTCCGTGCATCGCAATAGGACGTGAACTACTGTAAGACGCTCACCACATTTATCACACAAAGGTGGATCGCCACCGGACAAGAGGTACGAGTGTGTACTGTGTGTGTGTCCTATTCTAAGTCTGCAAAGAGTTATTTCTGTATGACGTGACTTTGATATCGGCGGCCAATAACCAAGGTGTGGGTTTATAAGATGTAGTTTATTATGTTTTTCCTTATCCCATAAGCGCTGTCAATGAGCTCGGAGCTTCCGTTTTAGTAAGGGCTTCAGGTCTTGGGCAGGGACAGCCGTGGGTGGAACGCCAGCGTTTTCGTGGGCGGACGCAGCTAGCTGATCCGCCAACACGTTACCCTCGATCTCGCGGTGCCCCGGCACCCAGTATACAACAACATGATGTTTTAGTGCGTAGATCGTGCATAATATTGAGTAGAGAGAGATGAGAACAGGATTTGTATGTTTTTTCAGTTTTCAAAGCTTTTACCACACTAAGGGAATCTGTGTATATAACTGATTTTTGTAGTTTTATTTGTCTGATGTGTTTAACGGCCGCAAGTATCGCGTAAGCCTCTGCTGTGCAGATGCTTGTATTAGGATGCAGAGTGCGGATATTCGAAAAGGATGGGCCGACTGCAGCGTAGGACACAGATGTGTGAGACTTGGAGGCATCGGTGTAGAATTCTGGACAAGTGTATTTGTGCTGCAGTTCGCAGAAGTTTGTACGTATATGCGCAGTAGGCGCGTGTTTTGTAACTTCAACGAAAGATGTGTCACAGTCTACAAGCTGCACTGCCACGGTGGGAGCTGCATAGAGGGGGGGAATAAGGTGATATTCGAGCAGTGGGACATTTTTTTCTTCAGCCAACTCTCTAACACGTAGTGAGAAAGGGCGCGCCATTGTGGGCCGATTGCGAAAAAGTTGAATAGTAGACTGCTCGTTCGTGGTGGAATATGCAGGCTGCTTACTGTTCACATTCACTTTAAGGAAATACACCAATGAAGAATACGTCCTCAGCAGTTGGAGCGACCACTCGTCCGATTCAACATAAAGGCTTTCAACTGGGCTTGTTCTAAACGCGCCTGTGGACAGGCGGATGCCTAGATAATGAACAGGGTCTAGCATTTTCAAAGCGCTTGGCGTGGCTGAATGGTAGACTATGGCGCCATAGTAAAGGCGTGAACGGATAAGGCTTTTATACAGATTCATGAGGCACTTTCTGTCGCTGTCCCACGTTGTGTGCGACAGCACCTTTAGCATATTCATTGTTTTCAGGCATTTATTTTTAAGATGTTTAATGTGTGGTATGAACGTTAACTTTGCATCTAAAATTACACCTAGGAACTTATGTCCTGTGTTTACGGGCACGCCTTCACCCTTCATGACGATTTGAGGATCAGGGTGCAAGCCTCTTTTCCGTGAAAACAGGGCACAGGTGCTTTTTTGAGGGTTCAGTTTGAAGCCATTTTCATCTGCCCATTTGGACACTTTGTTAAGGGCAAGCTGAACCTGTCGCTCACAGATGCCAGGAGAACATGATTGAAAAGCTATCTGGACTTCGTCCACATATGTGGAATAAGACATATTATGAGGGATGTACAGACGGAGAGAATTCATTTTTATAATAAAGAGCGTGCAACTGAGCACCCCACCCTGTGGCACTCCGGTTTCCTGTACAAATGTTCGGGACAAGACACTGCCCACTCTGACACGGAATGTACGATCAGACAGATAACTTTCGATGACATTGAACATATTACCGTGTACACCTATGTCTGAGAGGCTCTGCCACTGAGTTACGGTGGCGGTCACCCCTCCGTCCAATTTATAGGGCATATATGTCCATGCCGGTGGCAAGTTGCGTGCTCTGACTGCCGAAATGACACAAATGAAAGAGGGACATGAATTCATGGAAAAACAATGTGAAAGAAGAAGACGACAGTTAATAGAATTGCGCGCCGTGAGAGAAATGTTGAGGACATGAAACGAGAGGCTGAAAGATAAATGCAGTACAAATGATTATGTCATTGTCGCCCTGCAGAAGCAGGTTGTTCAGTGCGAACAATACTCATGGACCTCGAACGATGAAATACAAAGGCTCGTCGAGATGGAAAATGAAAACATCTGTAATCGTGTGGTAAAGATTGGTAATGTAGTAGGTGAACCCATTTCTTTTATAATATGTGGGGTTTGACGTCCCAAAACCACCATATGATTATGAGGGACGCCGTAGTGGAGGGCTACGGAAATTTTGACCATCTGGTGTTCTTTAACGTGCACTGACATCGCAACCCATTTCTTTTGACCATATAGACAGAAACGAGAACTTGTCGTCGATAATTGTACAGTAGGAATCTCGGGTGAAGCACAAATTTTTGTGAATGAGCAGCTGTGTTCAACATTGAAGCGGCTGCTTGCACAGGCACTTGCAAAAAAACTTGAGCATCACTGGCAGTATGTGTGGATCAAGAATGGGAGAATTCTCGCACGCAAAACACATTCGAGTCCAGTGGTGCGTACAGAAACTGATTATGACCTAGGCAAGATTACGGAGAATGCTTGTGACCAAACTCCTTACATTTTTTAGATGCGAAGCATCTTATGCTCGGGGCTCTGTCCCTCTCGCGTCCCCCCGTCCCCCCATCCCGCGTCCGGCCACTTTCATGAAGTAGGGAAGCGCCCATGATGCGAACCAGAACACTGTAGTAATATGAAGGCCGTCAACCCTAACACAGTCATCAGAGTCATGGCCAAGAACACAGAGAGGCTGCTTAGCAATGGCTAGGCAGGTGGTGTCTGTCGCCCAGGTTGACCCCATTCCTTGAGTCATGGCCGAGAGCACAGAGAGGCTGCTTAGCAGTGGCTAGGCAGGTGGTGTCTGTCGCCCAGGTTGACCCCATTCCTTAATCTTGCTTGCAAGATTAAGGAATGGGGTCAACCCCATTCCTTACTCTTGCTTGCATGTGTTTGGAGGGAGCTTAGTCCTTCCCGCGTCCCACAGCGCATGCGCGTCCTCTCCCCCCCTCTCTCCTCTTCGAATCCTCTACTCTACGGAGCGGCTCCCGCTTCCCACACCCCCCACAGCGCATGCACGTCCCCTCTCTCTCCTCTCCTACGGTCGCCCCCGTCCTTTCCTCTAGGAATTCTCTACGGAACGACAGGTGGTGTGACAGCTGCATACTCCGCTGCGGGCGCCACGGTAGTTCCGCGGTATGAAAATGACGGAGCGCGCGCGCCTCATTCTCTCTCCTGCGCAGCGCCGCGATGAGCGCCCGGACCACTGCCGTGAAATGAGAGCGGCGACTTTCCTCCCGCTCAAGCTAATTATCCCCCCGCTGCTTCGCATCCACACATGGTTCCCTTTAGCGGGAGATGGGGGAATTTTTTTCTTGTCCACGGGATCCTATATCAGGAATTTTGTCTGCCATCTGAACTTAAGCGTCCGGCGCAGACGCAGAGCATGTTTACTGCTGTTCACCTCAATGTGCGTTCCACCGCTTATAAGATGGATGAGCTAAGCACATTTTTTTATCGAATTCAATGTCTCTTTGATGTGATTATCCTAAGTGAAACAAGGTGTTATGAAGGACGTGAAACGTTGAATCTCAATAACTATAATCACTACTTCATAAATCATAGTATCCTCCGAGGTGGCGGAGTCGCAATCCACGTTAAAAAACACGTGTTCTGCGACATAAATCTGGAATTACCGTCCATTACACCTGGTGATGTCAGCGAAATTTTCGAATTTCTTGAGGGAATGATAGAATATTAAACATTTAATTGGCATGACATTTTAATTAGCCGTGATTTAACCATAACCCTTATGAAAGATAACTTGACCTCCCGGGAAATCGTTCACATACTGTATTTATGGTTATAATAATGTCGTTACTACACAGACATGCGTGACGACATCTTGCCAGTCAGTATTAGACTTGTTTATTTTTACTATAGACAACGATGTACGTGCAGCTGGCACGATATGCGCGGGGATGAGTTAGAACTGCCCTGTTCTTAATGCATTGCCCAAAACTACTGCGCAGGAAATAACTTGTCATGACAATGTTAGGCATAGATTTATGTCTAACAAAAATATGCATTCATTCCGTAGGCTCATTCTCAGGGAAGATTGGTCTTCTGAGCATGATCAGACAGACCAAAACGAGAGCTATCGTGAATTCTTGTTTACATTCAGTAATCATGACAATACATGTTTTCCGTACAGAAATGAGAAGCGCAACAAAACAATAAGAAAACCTTGCGTAGGGCGAGAATACATCAAAATGATCAAGAAAAAAGTCACAGTTTCACTGCAAGGGCGAAGCAATGAATGCGATAGCAACAGATTGTAATGTTATACGAAGTGAGGCTTGCAGGTAACTCTTCTAGATCTGATCTAACGCAACCTTAGAAAACGCTGGTTTAGGAGCATACGGCCGCTCCAGGGACACTCTGCTCACCAAATTCTCTTCGCGTTGAGAGTGCAGCACGTAGAAGGGTACACCGACCCCCCGCTGTCGGCCGCCGAGAAGGGGGAGATACGCACGCGCCCGCGACGACCGCGCTCGTAAAATCGAAGGTCGCTCGAGAGACCTTCGATTTATATAGATACATATACATATACGGGAGATGACGGCGGCGGCGACGCCGACGGCGAAAACCAGCCCAGAGTGTCCATTTAATTGCTATCGCAATAAGAAAAGTCGACTGTTCAAGAAATCTTTGCGATCAATAGATAGTGCAGACCTTGAAGTCCTTAAGGCTTACAGGAACCAACTAACTGCCGCATTAAAAACGCCGAAGGCCTTTTACTATGACCACAGGTGTTTTTGACATCTATCTATGTCACCCGAACCAAGTTTGGAAAGCAATCAATCAGGCCCTGAACCGCGATGCTGTTCAGAATGCATTAACGGAAATAAGCGTAAACGGATACAATCTATCCGGTGTACTTTTTGGCCGAGCATTTCAGTGAGCGCTTTGCTAATGCAGTGCAACCACTGGAAGCACTGCTCATACTCACATTCCTTAGCACAATGCTGACACGGTGTTTCTTGCACCCACAGATGAAGCAGAAATAGTGCGGACAGTTCTATCTTTAAACAATTGCAAGGCTGTCGATGTCGATGAATTTCAGGTTGAACCCATTAGGCACGTAATTGACCTTTTTGCTCCTTGTCTAGCTTTCGTGATTAATCTAGTTTCTCAGGCGGGCTGCTTCCCAATTCTCATGAAAATCTCAAAAGCTTCTGTCATATATGAAAATAGAGATGTTAGTGATGCTAGTAATTACGGACCCATTTCAAGATTACCTGTATTTTCAAAAGGACTGCAGAAAATTTTTTCCACCGCCTGAGTAGTTCTCTTAACAAACACAACATAATTTAAGAAAATCAGCATGGTTTTCAGCGTGGGAAATCTCCACAGGATGCGTTGTTAACCAAAAAAGTTCATCAGCAAAAACATCGAAAAAAAAAGCTTACGCTGGGGGTTGTTCATTCACTATAGCAATGTCTTCGATATCCGTAACCATCACATTTTACTCGGGAAGTTGGACCCTTATGGGGTACGCGGGGTAGCCAATTCCCTATGTTGTTCATATTTGTGTTAGAGGAAACAGTTCGTTTCAATCGGTAACTGTTTTTCTTCTTATAAAACTATTTCTTGCGGTGTGCCTCAAGGAAGCATTTGAGGGTGAATGCTCTTCAATATGTACAGAAATGATAATGTCAACATAAACAACGATGCCGCATTTCTGCTGCATGCGGACGACACCAGTCTTTTTCTTTGGCGAAAAAATTCATCTCAAATTATTGCCAAAGTCCAAAGCGCACAATCAGATGTGCTGCGCTGGTCTACTGCTAATGCTCTCCGAATAAATGCGAAAAAAAAAACAAAAGCTGTCTTTTTAAGATCCAGGGGCACGAAAGTTAATCTTCACCAATCATTAACGCTTAAAGGAATACGTGTGGGAATTGTGCAGAAACATAAAATTCTAGGTGTCACTTTTTCCGTTCATATGACAGGGCATGTGATGTTGAATATTTGACTTTGTCATTATCGCGTGCTGCTGAAATTCTGTCACAATGTTCGCACTTTCTTCCGGAAAAAGCTGACGTGCAGATCTACCAGGCTCTCTTTTCCTCGCACATAAATTATTGCCTGCTTGTCTCGGGCACCACAACGTTAGGCAGACAGACAGACACAGGACATTATTGAGGTCTTGAGGAATACTAGCGCTCAAGGTGGTTAAGCAGCGGGCCGCTCACACGTCGGGACGGGTAAGCTGAGCCTCATCGCCGTGTCCTGGGCCATCTGGCCGGCCTTGAGTTGACGTAAAAGCTCTCAGCTCCGTATTGTAGAGCTCCACTCTTCTTCGGTCGTGCGTTGAGAACTCTGTAATGAGGGGCACAGCCAGAGCACGTGGTCTAACGTAGATGTGCAGCCACAATCTGGGCAAGTTGGATCAATGCCTTCAATGAACTCGCTTTGGGAATGAAGATTTGCATATGACCTGGTTTCGAGCAAGCGGATGGTAGTTGTCTGTGCTCTGGAGAGTTTAAGAGGAGGAAGGGGGAAGGCCCTTCTGCAAAGCTGGTAATGTTTAGTCACCTCGTTGAAAGTTTAGAAAACGTCCCTAATGACCGCTACGTTGGAGTGTGAAGATTCCCCAGGCTGCCAGCGCAGTGAGTAAGTTCGCGTGCTCGGGCGTGGGCAATCTTGTTTAGGTTGGCCATGGAGGCCAGATGTGATCCGAGGTGAGCCGAAACCAAATGATGGTGTGAGGAGATATATCCCTATGACATAATATACTAGTTACTTCCGCCGATACCTATCCGGACGCAAAGGCTCGGACCACCGCTCGTGAGTCTCTGTAGATGCAACGTAAAAACATTTCACTCATCGCAAAAAAGGCTGTGCTACATTGCGAATGTCCCACGCAGTACTTATGCAAGTGCTTTGTTGTACCGCTATAAAATAATTATTATGAAATATATGTACATTTTCCAACTAATTTAATACTACGAGAGGGTGCACTCCTTAGCTCGAGAACTTACAAACTGTTTTGGGAGCCCGTGCCTGGATAGTCCGCTTACGGCCCAAGACATCATCTAACACCGACGTCGCACGAGAGAACGTCTTGCCCCACCGCATCGGCAGCTAAGAGTAGCAGAAGCTCACACATATAGAAAAATCCATATGCACACCAATCTCCATTTGGAAAGGGCCCGCCACATAAATCCCACATTACATGGTGGCGCTTGTCCATGGTGTGGTGCACGGCCATCACTGGCACATGAGGCAAACTCGCCGGGGTTACGCACTAACTCTAGGGAACCGAGGGAGATCCTCCTCACTCGGCGAGGGCTGGAGGTCTAAGGAGGCCTCTTGGACCAGGCGGAGCGTGCAGCCAGGATCACTGGAGTCCTGGATTGGGACCCACCTACTCGCTCTTTTCAATCTCCCCCCTTCCCCTGAATTACCGATAAAGTGTTGCTATCCATCCATGTAGCTTACTATCGTCGGCATTTAGGAGTAGTGTTTCGATTTAACCATTATCATTTGGAACATTACATTCGGGCTTGAATTGGCTTCGGTAGTCTTATTGGCTACGAATGAACGTTGCGCCAACATTTTGCGAGAAAATTAGAATTATCTTGTGCTTTCATCGGTGCGTTCCCTTGTTTCATTCGCTCAGTGGTGATGACTGTACTAAGCGGATGCTCGGCGGATATTTTCTGAATATAAATGAATAAACCATGTTGCTAATACATCTTAAATGACGCTTACTGTCCATGCGCCAAATAATTGTTGTAGTTTATGGTAGCCCGAAAGTGACAAAACGAATCGTAGTTCGACACTGGCGGTGGTTTCGTGCGCGATGAAGAGATTTATACCCACAACAAATATTTAATGTAAAAGCCTTTATGGTCTCATACGCGCGTCTGTCCGTACTCCGTCCGGACCCTGGAAGGGTGGCAGCTGTAGGCTCTCCCTCTGAAAAAAATGAAAATAAAAAAGTCAGTTGAATGGCCACATGCTTCAGGCAAACATACTTTAGAAATTACAAAGCGTCCTTCAATTTTTATATTGGTTTAATACAAGCAGATGAATCCTATATTTTGAAAGCGCACAAAACTGTTATGCGAGGAGAGCTTAAAACCCCCGCCCCCTCGCTCCGCGTAGCCTTCGCAACCAAAATCCTTTAGTTTCGCTTTCCCTGCCTTCCTCGGCATCGGAGCTGGGAAATCATATATTCCTTACGCATCATCTCTAATGCGCAAGCGAGGTCACGTGCGTGTGACTTCACCGAAGAAGTCCGACCTCCCGAGCACGCGAGTGGTGTTGTGTCTGCGTTCTCTGCGCTTCATCTGTCTTCAATCTACGCAGAACGCGCCCTCAGTGATGACTAGGCTAGCAATCTATCACTGGTCTAACATTTCCTTCTCAGCCGGTAGCCTATTTTCGTTTTTCGTTTCTTAGCATTGTGCTAAGGAATGTGAGTATGAGCAGTGCTTCCAGTGGTTGCACTGCATTATCAAAGCGCTCACTGAATTGCTCGGCCAAAAAATACACCGGATAGATTGTATCCGTTTACGCTTATTTCTGTTAATGCATTCTGAACAGCATCGCGGTTCAGGGCCTGATTGATTGCTTTCCAAACTTGGTTGGGGTGACATAGATAGATCTCAAAAGCACCTGTGGTCATAGTCAAAGGCCTTTGCCGTTTTTAATGCGGCAGTTAGTTGGTTCCTGTAAGCCTTAAAGACTTCAAGGTCCGCACTATCTATTGATCGCAAAGATTTCTTGAACAGTCGACTTTTTTTATTGCGATAGCAATTAAATGGACACTCTGGGCTGGTTTTCGCCGTCGGCGTCGCCGCCGCCGTCATCTCCCGTATATGTATATGTATCTATATAACCGGCCCCGCCCGTCGCTCGTCAGCGTGAAAAGACGCTAGGGGGGGGGGGGGGGCTCGAGCGACCTTCGATTTTACGAGCGCGGTTGTCGCGGGCGCGTGCGTTATCTCCCTTCTCGGCGGCCGACAGCGGGGGGTCGGTGTACCCTTCTACGTGCTGCGCTCTCAACGCGAAGAGAATGTGGTGAGCAGAGTGTCCCTGGAGCGGCCGTATGCTCCTAAACCAGCGTTTTCTAACGTTGCGTTAGATCGGATCCACAAGAGTAAGGTGCCAGCCTCACTTCGTATAATTTGTTGCTATCACATTCATTGCTTCACCCTTGCAGTGAAACTGTGGGCGAGAATGCATCATTTTGATGTATTCTCGCCCTACGCAAGGTTTTCTTATTTTTCTGTTGCGCTTCGCATTTATGTACGGAAAAGATGTATTGTCATGATTACTGAACGTAAACAAGAATTCACGATGGCTCTCGTTTTGGGCTGTCTGATGATAAACAGAAGACCAATCTTCCCTGAGAATCAGCCTACGGAATGATGCATATTTTTGTTAGACATAAATCTATGCCTAACATTGTCATGACAAGTTATTTCCTGCGCAGTACTTTTGGGCAATGCATTAAGAACAGGGCAGTTCTAACTCCTCCCCGCGCATATCGCGCCAGCTGCACGTACATTGTTCTCTATAGTAAAAATAAACAAGTCTAATACTGACTGGCAAGATGTTGTCACGCATGTCTGTGTAGTAACGACATTATTATAACCATAAATACAGTATGTTAACGATTTCCCGGGAGGTCAAGTTATCTTTCATAAGGGATATGGTAAAATCACGGCCAATTAAAATGTCATTCCAATTAAATGTTAAATATTCTAATATTCCCTCAAGAAATTCGAAAATTTCGCTGACATCGCCAGGTGTAATGGACGGTAATTCCAGATTTATGTCGCAGAACATGTGTTTTTTACGTGGATTGCGACTCCGCCACCTCGGAGGATACTATGATTTATGAAGCAGTGATTATAGTTATTGAGATTCAACGTTTCACGTCCTTCATAACACCTTGTTTCACTTAGGATAATCACATCAAAGAGAAATTGAATTCGATAAAAAAATGTGCTTAGCTCATCCATCTTATAAGCGGTGGAACGCACATTGAGGTGAACAGCAGTAAACATGCTCTGCGTCTGCGCCGGACGCTCAAGTTCAGATGGCAGACAAAATTCCTGATATAGGATCCCATGGACAAGAAAAAAATGTAAGGAGTTTGGCCACAAGCATTCTCCGTAATCTTGCTTAGGTCATAATCAGTTTCTGTGCGCACCACTGGACTCGAATGTGTTTTGCGTGCGAGAATTCTCCCATTCTTGATCCACACATACTGCCAGTGATGCTCAAGTTTTTTGCAAGTGCCTGTGCAAGCAGCCGCTTCAATGTTGAACAGAGGTGCTCATTCACAAAAATTTGTGCTTCGCCCGAGATTCCTGCGGTACGATTCTCGACGACAAGTTCTCGTTTCTGCCTGCTTTTCAACTGAACGACAACGTTTGTTCAACCCTGCTCACGAGTCGGTACGCGGTGGCACCCCTCTATATTGTCAAAAGAAATGGGTTCACCTACAACATCACCAATCTTCACCACACGATTAGAGATATTTTCATTTTCCATCTCGACCAGCCTTTGTATGTCATCGTTCGAGCTCCATGAGTATTGTTCGCACTGAAGAACCTGCTTCTGCAGGTCGACAATGACATGACATGACATGACTTGCATGCGACAATGACATGACTTGCATTCCACGCTCATGGCGCGCTCGCGGCCGTTTCGTTAGCTTGATATACATCAAATTTGGTATTGAGTGACATGACTGTAATGCGAACATAAATAGCTGGTCATGTCATGAAAATCATGACTAACTTGTCATGAGAAGTATGATTTACATGTCACGCTCATGGCGCGCTCGCGGCCGTTTCGCTGACTTGTGATGCACCAAATTTGGTATTGAGTGACATGACTGTATGACGAACATAAATGACATGTTGTAATATGGAAATCATGACATGTCATGAGCGACTAGACTGCTTTCCACGCTCATGGCGCGCTCGCGGCCGTTTCGTTAGCTTGATATACGCCAAATTTGGTATTGAGTGACATGACTGTAATGCGAACATAAATGGCTGATCATATCATGAAAATCATGAATAACTTGTCATGAAAAGTATGATTTACATGCCACGCTCATGGCGCGCTCGCGGCCGTTTCGTTAGCTTGTGATACACCAAATTTGGTATTGAGTGACATGACTGTATGACGAACATAAATGACAAGTTATAATATGGAAATCATGACATGTCATGAGCGACATGACTTGCTTTCCACGCTCATGGCGCGCTCGCGGCCGTTTCGTTAGCTTGATATACACCAAATTTGGTATTGAGTGACATGACTGTATAACGAACATAAGTGGCAGGTGGTAACATGAAAATCTTGGCATGCATGTCATCTACAATACCATTTACATGCCACGCTCATGGTGCGCTTGCGTCCAGTTCGCTAGCTTGACATACACCAAAATTGGTATACCGCGACGTGACTGTATGACGAACACAAATGACACGTCGTAACATGTAAAACATGACATGCAAATTATGTAAAGTATGATTTGCTCCTTCCTGGCTGCTTCGCATTACATCGATTCCCACAATGCGTGGGATCTGCCGGCTTCGTCGAAGATTGTAACGGCGCCTGTCGGTCGTCTGCTGATTCATGATCCGCAGGCGGGCGAGCTGTCATGCTTCTTCGGCGCGCTGTAGGTAGGCGGTCACGTCGATGTTTTTCTCATCGGTGACGTTCGGTAACATGGCGTCGAGCGTCGTTGCCGGGCTCCGTCCGTAGACCAACTTGTATGGCGTCATCTGCGTCGTTTCTTGCACGGCCGTGTTGTATGCGAAGGTCACGTACGGATGGATGGCGTCCCACGTCTTGTGTTCGACGTCGACGTGCATGGCCAGCATGTCGGCGATGGTCTTATTTAGACGCTCGGTCAGGCCGTTGGTCTGTGGGTGCTACGCGGTGGTCCGGCGGTGACTTGTGTGGCTGTATCCCAAGATCGCCTGGGTTAGGTCAGCCGTAAATGCCGTGCCTCCGTCGGTGATGAGAACTTCTGGGGCGCCGTGTCGAAGGACGAAGTTCTCAACGAAGAACTTGGCTAGCTCGGCGGCACTGCCTTTGGGCAGGGCTTTTGTTTCGGCGTAGCGGGTGAGGTAGTCAGTGGCTACGACGATCCACTTGTTTCCGCTAGTCGACGTTGGGAACGGCCCCAGGAGGTCCATGCCGATTTGCTGGAACGGCCGGCGAGGTGGCTCGATGGGTTGCAGAAGTCCGGCTGGCCTAGTCGGTGGCGTCTTCCGTCGCTGACAATCTCGGCAAGTCCTCACGTAGTGGCTGACGTCGGCAGTGAGGCGAGGCCAGTAGTACTTTTCTTGTATCCTTGCCAGCGTACGGGAAAATCCAAGGTGTCCAGCCGTCGGGTCGTCATGCAAAGCATGCAGAACTTCTGGTCGTAATGCCGAAGGTACTACGAGGAGGGAGTCGGCCCGAAGTGGCGAGAAGTTTTTGTTTTTGAGAACGCCGTTGCGCATAAAAACGACTCCAGTCCTCGTCTGAATACCTTTGGAGCCACGGTGGCTTTGCCCTCAAGGTATTCCATAAGGCCCTTGAGTTCCGGATCGGCGCGCTGTCGCTCGGCGAAGTCGTCGGCACTTATGGTTCCCAGGAAGCCGTCATCATTCTGGTCGTCCAGCGGCGGTGGGTCGACGGGGGCACGAGACAAGCAGTCGGCGTCAGAGTGTTTTCTTCCGGACTCGTAAACGACGGTAATGTCGAATTCTTCAAGTCCCAGGCTCCATCGTGCGAGGTGACCAGAAGGATCCTTCAAGCTAGCTAGCCAACACAGCGCGTGGTGGTCGCTCACAACTTTGAATGGCCTGCCGTAAAGGTAGGGGCGAAACTTTGATGTAGCCCAGATGATGGCAAGGCACTCCTTTTCTGTTGAGGAGTAGTTGGCCTCTGCCTTTGATAGCGACCGGCTACCATAAGTGATAACCCTTTCCAGTCCGTCCGTCCTCTGCACAAGGACGGCGCCGAGTCCCACGCTGCTTGCGTCGGTGTGCATTTCTGTTTCGGCGTGTTCGTGAAAATGCGCAAGTAAAGAGGCGTTTGCAGGCGTCGTTTTAGTTCTTGAAATGCTTCCTCCTGCGGCGTTTCCCACTTGAACTCGACGTCGGTCCTGGTGAGGTTAATGAGAGGCTCGGCGATGCGGGCGAAGTTTTTAACGAACCGCCTGTAATAGGCACACAAGCCGAGAAATCGACGCACGGCCTTCTTGTCGGTGGGTGGCGGGAAAGCAGCGATGGCGGTTGTCTTTTGAGGGTCGGGGCGTACTCCGGATTTGCTTATCACGTGGCCAAAGAACAAAAGTTCTTCGTACGCGAAGCGGCACTTCTCTGGCTTGAGAGTGAGTCCGGACGTCTTGATTGCCTGAAGTACAGCTTCAAGGCACCGCAGGTGTTCATCGAAGTTCGAGGAAAACAAAACGACGTCGTCCAAGTACACAAGGCAAGTCTGCCACTTCAAGCCAGCCAATACAGTATCCATAATGCGTTGGAATGTCGCGGGGGGCCGAGCGAAGACCAAAAGGCATGACCTTAAACTCCAACAGGCCGTCTGATGTTATAAAGACAGTCTTTTCTCGGTCTCTCTCGTCGACTTCGATTTGCCGGTAGCCCGTCTTCAGGTCCATCGACGAAAAGTACTTCGCGTTGTGGAGTCGATCCAGGGCGTCGTCTATCCGTGGGAGGGGGTACATGTCCTTTTTCGTGATCTTGTTCAGGCGACGATAGTCGACGCAGAAACGTAGCGTCCCGTCCTTCTTCTTCACCAACACCACGGGACACGCCCAGGGACTCTTGGACGGCTGGATTATGTCGTCGCCTAGCATTTCGTCGACTTGTTTCTTTACGGCTTCTCGTTCTCGCGTCGAAATTCGATACGGGCTCTGACGGACTGGTCGGGCACTTTCTTCAGTTATGATACGATGTTTGGCGACTGGGGTCTGTCGAATCCTTGACGACGATGAGAAGCAGTCCTTGAATTGCAGAAGATTTTTTGAGCTTGTCGTGCTTCTGCTTTGGGAGGCGGGGGTTGACGTCGAAATCTGTTTCGGGACCTCGATTCGTCGAAGAATGTTCGGCATTATCGGATAGGGCGAAATCATTGCTGGTGTCCACGAATTTCTCGATGTAGGCGACCGTCGTACCAATGTTGAGGTGCCTATATTCGTGGCTGAAGTTTGTCAGTAGTACCTTTGCTTTGCCGTCGCGCAACTCGGCGATGCCCCTTGCGACGCAAATCTGACGGTTCACAAGCAGGTACTGATCGCCCTCGCCGACGCCTTCCGAGAGGAAGGCGTCGGCGAGGGCGATAATCGCGAAGGTTCTAGAACAATAAGGCGCGTTTTGAGCTGAGCTTTGCCGACGGTCTTTGTGGGCGAAAACCGAATACAACAAAAGTGAAAATAAGAATAGCGCGTGGCAATACGTCGCGGGCTGTGGCAGCAGGAAGAGCGGCTGTTTCCGCGTATCGCGTCAGGTGGTCGACCGCGACGACTACCCAGTGGTTTCCGGAAGCCGTGTATGGAAGGGGGCCATACAGGTCAATGCCAATGCGGTCGAAGTTTCTGACCGGGCACGGAATTGGCTGGAGCGGAGCAGAGGCGTGCTGAGGCGGAGCTTTGCATCGTTGGCACTGGGGGCATGACCGAATGTACTTGCGCACAAAGGTGTACATGCCTCGCCAATAAAACCTGGAGGAAAGTCGGCCGTATGTTTTGAACACTCCCGCGTGCGCGCACTGCGGGTCAACATTAAAGGCTGAGCATATCTGAGCACGAAGATGTCGGGGTATCACTAATAACCACTTGCGGCCGTCAGACATGTAGTTTCGGCGATAGAGGAGGCCATCGCGGATCGCAAAGTGACAAGCTTGACAGCGCAATGCTCGAGGAGCTGAAGGTAAAGATGACGGGTCGGGAGGTAATCGCAGGAGGGCGCTGATCCAGGCATCCTTGCGTTGCTCAGACGCCATGTCACAGCCTTCTGGGAACGAAAGTATTTCGTCCACGGCAGATAGGCAGGCAGCGCCTTCGGTTGACACAGGCGAGCGTGACAGGGCGTCGGCATCGCTGTGGCGGCGGCCAGACCTGTAGACAACACGCATGTGGAAATCTTGCAGTTGCAAGGGAGCGCTGATGGTCGCGAAATTCTGAATGCAGCAGCGAAAATAGGAACAGAGGCCATGGAAGCTGCAAAGCTCTTTTAGAGACGTAGGTCGAGGAAAGTCAGCGATGGCCCGAAGCTTGGTGGTGTCGGGAAGTATGCCGTCTTTAGATGCAAGATGGCCGAGTATGGTGAGCTGACTTGCGCCGAAGCGGCATTTCTTCAGGTTGAGCTGAAGGCCTGTGTCAGTGAAGCACTGACGTGCGTCCTCTAGCCTGCAGATATGCGTGGGAAAATCTCGTGAAAACATAACCACGCCATCTAGGTAGCACAGGCACGTTTTCCACTTAAAGACCCCGCAAAAGTTTGTCCATCATCCTCTCGAATGTTGCGGGGGGCGTTGCAAAGACCGAAAGGCATCACGCGGAATTCGTAAAGGCCATCAGGTGTGATGAAGGCCGTTTTAGATTGGTGGTCAGGTGCCATAGGAACTTGCCAATAGCGGCTCCGTAAGTCGATAGAAGAGAAGAACTCCGCGCGGGCAGTGTTACAGCAACCAAACAGGCCAGGCAGCTCCAGCAGGCCCCGGAAAGTCTCAAGTTCCACAAATGGCCCAGAGGGCAAAAAATCGAGTTTCACCTTTATGCACCAGGAGTGGATCTACTAACCCCTCTCTTAACTCGCCCTATTGCACTTGTGTGTAAGGGCGCCAGGGGCGCCCGCGTCGGGGCCATATATCATTGCAAGAAAGTATTGAAGTAAGCGAATACAACTTCATTGAGTTGTGTTAAACTTATATAAAAAGAAAGTCTTGTTTTATACTGATTGTCATCATGGGGTACTGCGTTAATAATCTTTTATTAACGGTGTTTTGTTCTTGTTTATCCTAGGTTGTGGGCAGCCTATGACATTACCATGTTACGTGACGTCATTTTTTTAATTCAAAATAAGCGGCGGTAGAAGTGATGTAACGGTTTGCAGTGTGTTCGGGAAGCTCGCGCTGTTTCATTTGGTTGGTTTCAATGTAAATATTTCGTACGTGTAACTTAAAAATTACATTTTTGAAGCGCCACGACAGGACGAAGCCACCACTGAAACTCGCACCCGACGAAGGCTTCTTTCAAGTGTGAGGATGCACGTACCGGTGAGTATAAACCCATTGCTTCTGTTACCGTTGGCTCTGTTTGTGTATCGTACGGTATCGACATTCTGCAATCGTAAAATTTTTATCTCTGGCCCCGTCAAAATCGGCGTTTTCTCGAGCGGTGTGGCTTCGCATGGCAGCAAGTTGCTGAGTCGATACTAGTGCACTGCAGAAGTTTATTGCTTAATAAGCATAAATTGTCTCTACACAAACCAGGCCACCGTGGTAAAACCGGTGCAAATACATTTCTAACACCTCGCATCAGGACTAATTTTATGTTAGAAAGATTATAGGACGTTAATATACAGACGGTGGTCCCAAAGCCAGAGATTGCAATGGGACCTTCTTTTCAGAGGAAACATAAAAAAGGTACGAGTGCAAAGAACAATATCTGGTTCTTAGCATTAGCGCCATAATAAAGGAATAGGAAGTGTGCGAATAATCAGCATACAGGAAGCGTGTGGGAAGGTCAAGTTAAACATTAAAATATCAGCAGTGTAAATGACACGAAATATACCAAGCACAGGTTTTAAGTACACATACTTAACACAAAAAAAATAGAAATCGTATAATGTAGATATATAACCGGCTAACTGAAAAAAAAACATTTCCATGACAAATATATTAAACAGCAATCTGTAATAGTACAAAGAAAACAGACTAAATCAGATTACAGTAAGTGATAGGAAACTGGAAGAATGGTGATGAATGTGGACATTTGACAAAATATATTCTCGTAACTAGCCCCTGTAACTAGTCGATACACTAAAGAAGCATACGAGTTGTAAATTTTGCAGTGGTCTCACTTGAGATGCGTGGTTGCAAGCTCTTTTTCTCCTATGCTTAAATACATTTACTGTAACAACAGTTTCACATAGTTACTAGTGTACTTTTGGTTTAGTGCGGCAAAAGAAAAGAGGGACATGTTAATATGGATTTTTTTTCCTGCCATAGCCTCCTGACCAGTACTGTCAAAGCCTGCGGTCTGTATTCCCTGTTGACCGCATGTCAACACCAGAGACAAGGCACTTTTTTACCTAAAAAGAAGCTACTTTAGACTTTAGAAGCCATTTAAGGTATGTCCCCACATACATACAACAAACTGCAATTTACACATTTGTTATGTTTATTTTTTTGCAAATTTTCTCTTCACAAACATTGCTGCTCAATATGTGATGTTACAACTTCTGTGTTTTCAGGACTTCAATGCAACGACAGGATAAGGACGCCCAAAAGTACAATCTGCAGGCACAACGAAACATCTGAGCGCCTACCGCAACAAGTCATCTCGAACCTCGTGCCTGTAACGCCAGGCGTCTCAGGAGGTTCACTGATGATCGTCAACAGATATTAGCTGCCTTTTGCGTTATAATTTATTCTTCTGTTAATTTATATTAATGATTTTCCTACTTGCGTTTCTTCTTCAACTGTCCGTCTATTTGCAGATGACTGTGTACTTTAACAATAAATTACTGACCATTATGTTACCATTATGTTATCCAGTAATGCAATCTAGATGTAGCGTCTGAATGGTGCCATAAATGGCTCATGATAATTAATACAACTAAATGTGAAAGCATGCGAGTTTCACGTCACGCTCCTACCCATTGGGTGCGTACTTACTCCCTCAATAACTGTCCCTTACCATCTGTTGACAGTTATAAATACCCAGGTGTTCACACCTCTTCTAATGCTTCATGGAATATGCATGTAGAATATGTGACTAATAAAGCAAACCACGTGGTCAGTTATCTGCGTTGACAATTTTACACTGCCCCGTTGTCTCTGAAGCTAACACTACGAAACCTTGGTATGTTCTAAATTAGAGTATGCATGCACCATATCAGATCCTACTCGTACCACTCTCATTCACACTGTCAAATCCAGTTAGAACCGCGCAGCACGTTTCATCTCATCACATTACTTATGTTATTCTAGTTTCAAGTTCATGAAGATCACCCTGAACTTGCCTGACCTTTTGTTGCACCTAAAATTATCTCGCCTTAATTCACAAAACCTATCAGTATAAGAACAATTTTAATGACTCTATTTTTTCCTGTTGTTTACACATCACCAAGGACGGATCATTCCTAGAAGGTGGGCTCCAACCATGTTAGCTACCATCTTGTTGCACAAAATTTTATGACTTTTGTTGTTAGGACAAGGTTCTATCGCATTGGTGTAGCGGATACAGTGCTCGGCTCTTGACCCGAAGGTTGCGGGTTCGATCACAACCGCAGCAGTCGCATTTCGATGCAGGCGACATGCTAGAGGCCCTTGTACTGTTCGATGTCGGTGCACAATAACACGTTCACTGTGGCGTGGGTCAGGCCTGTGCTCCTCCTATGCGGTCGCGATGTTACGAGAATGCATCTGCTTGCTAATGTGATAACTTCGTCAGAGTTGAATGCAGATGTACGTCTCTTGTGGCAAGAGGTTATAAACAACCAGAAGAATACTTTTCTGGTGTTAGATGCCGTGACCCACCGGTGACCCACGACCTTAGGTCGGCGATCTCACTCATGAGTCGACTCACTCGGACTCACTCAGACTCAGATCGAGCCGTGAGTCTTAGTCTGAGTGAGTCCGGGTGAGTAATATTTTGGTGAGTTTGAGTCCGAGTGAGTCCGGTTCAAAATTTTCGTGAGTGTGAGTCCGAGTAAGTCCAGCTCAGGAAATTTTTGGTGAGTCTGAGTCCGAGGGAGTCCAAAGCGCAATATATATTTCTTGACTGAGTCTGAGTGAGTTCCACTTTTTTTTGCCGACCTATAGTCCTTTCTACTAATCTTCAGCATTACTATCAGCCTTACCTGGATTCACATTTATACTCACGTCTGCTCACAAGTATTCCAAAGCAGCGTCGCTCATACACCATTTCAATATTTATTGATCAAACGCGTGACTCACGTAGGGGGGTGCCTTGACCTCCCCCTCACCCCTGTCAACTCTTTCAGAGAAGTTCTTGATAAATATATTGTAAGTTGTGGTCTTTTCCATGAAAAATGACCTTACTTGTTTGCAAGCACTCATAACTCGTATTCAAAAGTACTATATCAAAAGGCGCCAAGAAAAACAGATTACGTCAGATATTGGTGTTAAAGATCATTGACAGCATGGTCAAAAAAAACCTAATTCTAGGCTAAAGGACTCATTAGGTGACTCACTCGGACTCACTCAGACTCAGATCAAGCCGTGAGTCTGAGTGAGTCCAGGGTGATAATGTTTTGGTGAGTTTGAGTCTGAGTGAGTCCGGTTGAAGTACATTTTTGTGAGTGTGAGTCCGGCTCAGGAAAATTTTGGTGAGTCCGAGTGAGCCCTAAGTGAAAAATTTGTCATGACTGAGTCTGAATAAGCTCCACAAGTTTTGCCGACCTATGCCAACGACGCACTGAATGAAAATGTTATGCTACATGTGGTGTGACCCATCGGTGACCCATGCTCAAGTACTCTTTATCATGTGCTGTGGTATAAGGCTTCATAATGCAACCAATACATCGGTTTTTATAGCATTCGACGTAGGACGGCAATGTTCTTTTTGAGGAGCGGAGTGGCGGCCTATTTCCCTATTGTGTTTCTAGCCATCATTTTGCCGCGGCTTTTGAAATACGAATAAGAATAGATGCGTTCTTCCTGCTGCTAACAAACATTTTAGCGCAACTCATGAATCATCATACCTTTTACAGACGCAAAAGGAAGCACAACACAATGAAAAAAAAAAACGTGTGTTTGTGTTTTCTGGTGCCAGGAACTTTCGATTTCAGCATAGTTTTACGCGAAGAATGCAAAGAATAGACGTCTGTCTTTCAAATAAGTGTGTTAAACGCCAGCCACAAAGGTAGCAGCGCCATCTCTTTGGAGTGAATGAGACAGGCACAGGCGCATGACCCACCGGTGGGTCACGGCGCACCTGAAAGATATGCCGAGTGGCCCACGGGTGGTTCACAGCGCACCTAAAACAAGAATTCAAGAAAGTGTGCCGCAGCGAACGTGTTAACACTAGATGGCCGAAATGTTTGGAGCCCTCCACTACGGTGTCCCTCGTAATGAGATCGTCGTAAAATCCCAGATATTATTAATGCTGTTAGGACAAATGTCACCTGGCACCACGATTCTACATCAGTTTCCAGCATTAGAGATGACAATTTCAAAATAACTTTGCAAAATGCCCTGTAACTTTTTTTTTTACTTTCTTTTTCTAGTTCCACAGGTTAGTCTCTTTCCCCACTCATTTCTGAAGTACCCTTGGGCCCTGACAGTACTTTTAATAAATAAATGAATTATACATATGTGGGATGCCGTGTCGACGGAAAGACGCATCCCAACAGGAAAAACGTAACGGGTATTTATTCAACTACAGTAGTAGCTTCGGGAGAGCATTCTGACGCTACGCTCGACAGAGGTAGTGGAACAAAATGACGCGTTACGTTTTTCATGTTGGGATGCGTCTTTCCGTCGACACGGCATCCCACATCTGGTGACCCGGAAACCGAACTAACCGCACCGCCATGGCCGACCAAGAAGCCCTCACCGCTCTGCGCCAGCACGTGCCACAACTTCAAGAGGAACTGCAGACCCAGCAACAGCAGCATTCCCGGAACGCCTCCCCAACCGAGGCCGTGCCTGCCCGCTCCGCTGAGGACGTCGGAGCTCCTACAGAAGGCATCCCGCACGCTGCCTCCTGGCGGCTTGCTGTCAAGCTTCCGCCTTTTTGGGTGGACTCGCCCGAGGTCTGGTTTGCCCAGGTCGAGGCCCAGTTCTCCCCTGGCGCGCATCACGCAAGACCGGACGCGCTACGATTACGTCGTCGCCCACCTGGACGCACGTTATGCCAACGAGGTCCGGGATATTCTTACCAACCCACCAACGGCTAACCTCTACGAACACCTGAAGACCGCACTTATCCACCGCCTGTCGCTCTCGGAAGGACAGAAGATACGACAACTTCAGTCCGCAGAGCTTGCTGAGCGCAAACCTTCGCAGCTCCTGCGCCACATGCATGCGATCGCGGGCAACACGCAAGTCCAGGATTCTTTCCTGCGAGCGCTTTGGCTCCAACGACTCCCGCCGCACGTCCAGGCAAATCTGCAGGCTCAGGTTAGGCTACCTCTCGACGAACCTGAGGAGATTGCTGATCGCGTCGTCGAGGCCTTCTTGCCGCAGTTGTCGTCCATCCACGCCGTCGCCGCACCGCTGAACACCACAGAGCTTGCGCGCCGTATCGACGACATCGATCGACAGCTCACCTCCATTCAACAACACCTGGGTGAAAGTCTTCCGATGCAACAGCGCCGCCACTTTCAAAGCCGCGACCGTAACACAACTTCATCGCGGCAACCTCACAACAACGGCCCGTGTTACTACCACCGGCGATTCGGTGACAGCGCCCAGCAATGTCGACCGCCCTGCTCCGCCAACAAGAAACGCCAACAGCAGCTCGTAGAGATGGCCGCAAGCTGCCAACCCGGAAGCCGTCGCATCTTCGTCACGGACCAAATCACGAAGCAGCGTTTTCTTGTCGACAGCGGTTCCGGCATTTGCTGTTACCCGTGATCCCATCTTCAAGGTCCTCGCCCGCCGATGTCTTTCGAGATCAGCGCGGCGAACCAGTCCACAATCAAGACGTACGGCTCGCTGCGCCTGCACATCCAGCTCAGGAACCTACGCCGCGACCTTCATTGGAATTTCGTCATCGCCGACGTCGCTGAACCAATAATCGGCTCGGACTTTTTGGCACATTATAACCTCCTGCTGGACTGCCGCCACGATCGTCTCATCGACGCGACTACGGGACATTCCACCCCGGGCCAGCGAACGACCGCACAACAGCCAAGCATCAAGTTACTCAGTGTTGACAACCACTCGCTGTACCACGCCATCCTCGCCGAATTTCCCGGATTGACGAGCCCCAGCGGACCTCCACGCAAAGTGCAGCACACCACCATGCACTACATCCGGACCACTTCAGGCCCGCCGGTTTTCTGCCGCGCCCGTCGCCCTGCCCCGGACCGCATGCGCATAGCCAAAGCAGAGTTCGAGGCCATGGTCCACGAAGGAATCGCCCGCCGCTCTGACAGTCCATGGGCCTCGCCACTCCACCTTGTTCCGAAGAAGACCGAAGGCTGGCAGCCCTGTGGGGACTACCGTGCCCTCAACGCGCGCACCATCCCAGACAGGTACCCCGTCCACCACATACAGGACTTCGCCCATCGCATTCATGGCTGCCACGTGTTCTCCGTGCTAGACCTGGTGAAGGCCTACACACAGATACCCGTCAATCCTGATGACGTCCCGAAAACGGCAATCATCACTCCCTTTGGCTTGTTCGAGTTTCCCTTCATGAGCTTTGGCCTGAGGAACGCTGGACAAACCTTCCAGCGCTTCATCGACGAAGTCATCCGCGGCCTCGACTTCTGCTTCGTCTATCTTGACGACATATTGGTCTTTTCACGTGACGCCGACGAACACCACGGGCACCTTCGTCTGTTGCTCCAACGCCTCGACGACCACGGCCTACTCGTCAACGTCCACAAGAGCACGCTCGGCGCTTCCACCGTCCATTTCCTCGGCCATGAAGTTTCGTCAGAGGGAACTCGACCTTTGCCTGAACGCATCTCTGACTTGCAGAAGTACCCTCAACCCACCACCGCTAAAGACCTTCGCCGTTTCCTCGGTATGCTGAACTTTTACAGACGTTTCTTACCGCACGCCGCCGACTACCAGGCGCACCTTCATGATGCCTTGGCTGGTCTACGAGGCAACCAACCCGTCACGTGGACACCGACATTGGTGAAAATTTTCGAGGAATGCAAGGCTGCTCTCTGCACCGCCACGCTTCTCTCCCATCCCGTTCCTGACGCTCCCTTGGGACTCTTCACGGACGCCTTTGGTTTCGCCATCGGCGCCGCCCTCATGCAACGTGTGAACAACACCTGGCACCCCTTGGCATTCTTTTCCAAGAAACTCTCAGCTCGGAAAACGACCCCTTCAAATGCCAGTTCCACCGACGAAACCACGACCGCTGCCCCGACGAGTTCGCCAGCTTACTACAGAGAACTTCTGGCCATATACGAAGCAGTTCAACACTTCCGCCACGTTCTCGAAGCGCAGCACTGCGCTATTTACACCGACCACAAGCCTCTTACCTACGCCTTCTCTCAACGTCGCGACAAACTCCCGCCTGTACAGCAGAACCAACTCTCGTTCATTGCGCAGTTCACCACCGACATCCAACATGTCAGCGGGAAGGACAACGTAGTCGCCGACGCCCTTTCACGCGTAGCAGCCGTCAGCTCGTTGCAGATAACGGCGGACGTCCTTGCCGAGGCTCAGACTACGGACGCCGAACTACAGGAACTTCTCAAGGGCGGGTCCTCACTTCAGCTACAACAGGTTCCCATTCCAGGGTTGACAACCACTATCCACTGCGACATGTCGACAGGACGAAGCAGGCCCTTCGTGCCCCTGGCCCTCCGCCGTGGCCTTTTTTGACCAGCTTCACAACCTCAGCCATCCCGGCATACGCGCCTCTACACGTCTCGTGGCTGACCGCTACGTCTGGCCCTCCATGCAGCGGGATTGCCGCAACTGGGCGCGCTCTTGCATTCAATGTCAACGCGCTAAAGTCACCAGGCACGTCACGTCACCACTCGGAACATTCCCTCAGCCCTCTGGTCGGTTTGAGCACGTCCACCTCGACATCATAGGACCCTTTCCCCCGGCTGGACCATATCGCTACTGCCTCACCGCCATCGACCGGTACACTCGATGGCCCGAGGCATGGCCCCTCGAGGGGATCACCGCGGAAGACGTCGCCTCGGCCTTCTTCACCGGCTGGATTGCTCGTTCCGGCGCCCCCCGCCGCGTAACCACCGACCAAGGACGACAGTTCGAATCGCACCTTTTCAGGCTCCTCGGGCTGACCATCGGTTTTGAACGCTTGAGGACCACCAGTTACCACCCCTGCGCCAGTGGAACAAAATGATGCGCTTCCAATCTTGGCAGCCTGGTTTTGTAGCCACCGCTGGTGACGTCAGCTTTGGGTGACGCTGCGGTGGCGCTGCGGCTTATCCGATTGCAGTGAAGCGTGTGGTCGTGTCACGCCGGGCTGCCTGATAGCAAGGTGGATGCTGCGCGGTATTGTGCGCAGATTGTGTCGCCACACATAGCACACAAACATCGAAATTGAATATGAACTCTGTACATCAGTAGCATTACAAGCAAATATCAGGGCAGTTAAGAGAAGTACATGTAAAGTCGTTCCAACATTTCATTATGAAATACAAAGCATGCTTCAAACTTTTTTAAAACGTTTAAAGCTGTGTGTTCAGCACATTCATATTTAGCTCCACTTTAATACTTTCTTGGTTTAGGTCAGTAATAATTTTTTTGAAGGGCGTTGCGGTAATTGCTGAAGAGTACTATCTCATTTGCAAGCCATAGGTTCCAGACATTCTCCATTTATCTTGTCCCTGTTTCTTCCCAGTCCAGTCATTTGAATACTCCTAGGCATGCAGTGAACAGCACTGAAGAGTGTGCCACTCTGTCGGACCTCTGTCTATATTCTTGTTTATTTCTTTTCTTGTGGATATATAAAGTAGCTCTGACGCCTTAGCAGATGTTGGCTGAAGTATTCCTACATGGCGCAAGCACTGCTCGGGTATGCAATGCTTCCAAGACTGCCTCACTGAGCTGAATGCCTTTTCACAGTCTATAAATGTAATATAAATGTGTTTGCTGCACTAAGCCAACGTCTCGATTACCTGGTTCATCACATGCCTGCAATCCATTGTACAGGATCCCTTCTTGAAGCCAGTTTCCTGAGTTGATTAAAGCCAAGTTTTTCTCTTATCCCATTCAATATCCCCTACGTCAATATTCTGTGTAATATTGAAATCGAGCTGATGGATATGTAGTTTGTGTCTTTTACATCGCCCTTTTTGTGTATAAATACAATGTTGGCGTTTCCCAGCTCATTCATATACTTCGTGTTAAAGGGGCCCTGCAACACTTTTTCCAAGTAACCGTCGAATGGCTTCACTAAAGGAGTTTATTGCCTCACAAATCGACCGCCGCAAAAAATTTTTAGAATCTGTCGGGTACTAGTGGAGTTACAGAAATTTGTGGCACACTGTAATTACTTTCTGTATTCTCTCATCCTGGCGAACGCGCTGGAAGTTAAGCAGGGGGGATGGCACGGGGGTAAAAAGTTAAATCACGTGCACATCATGACTTGAAGGGCAACTCCGGTGATATATCGATACTCACCGACTTGTATAAAACTTTCAACATACCTTCTCTTCCGGGCCCTGACCATATGTGCCAAATTATGGAGCAGTAAGTCGTTCAGTATTTTGGAAAACGAATTTTAAAATTGGTAGCCAATTCCGGAATCATCCCTTCCAATGCGGGCAACCCTGTGTACGTGACGCATCTTTCTACTCCTTTCTCACCCAGTAGACGGACGCTGCACGCGGCGCACCCTTTTTTTTCTTCGAGGCGACGCTGACGCTAGCAGAGTTGTGTGGCGGATTTTGTGACGTCATCGCATACCCAGCATGGAGCACGGAGCACCTCCGTGTTTCGGTTTCCGTTTTGACTCATTGTTCATTGCTTATTTAAAATTATTGACGATTGTGCCGGCAAAATGAACCACCCCAGCTGTTGCAGGACTGTTAATACTATTTGAAAACGGCATATCTGAGTATTGTCGGAAATGCGCCGGAGTTCCCCTTTAAGCACTTTGTTGTTGTTGTTTTTTTCAAATCCACGGTTTACTTTCAGTGTGATCACGAGCGCACGGGCACGCGGCAGCTTCCCGCGGTGGCCGCAGTAACTATGCAGCGCATGATGCTCAAATCAGCCACGGTCCATGAATTTGGGTATATAGCATCATTTGTAGAAAGAAGGAATGATTTCTAACTGACTTTGATAATTCTTGTAAATTCCAGGCTGCGTGCTGCCCTATAAGATTTGGCTCACGTGTCGCAAATTTCTTAAATAGGAAATACTTAACCAAACACACTGTTATGCCACCCTCTCCAGCCGGTTTCTGCCCTCATCGATAGTTATGCGTGGAACCTCAGTGTCCTGTTCATTCAACGTTGGATCACTTAACTCTGACCTCTATAGAGATTAATCTTCGGCCACCTTCACTATGTCATCAAAATTGCTAGTAACACTACCAGGTCTATCGTTCACTCCATTGACGTCTGTACTCCATACACAGTTTGTTTTCAGCCATGCATGTAGCAGGGAAATGACCTTCTGAATCGCAAAGGACGCGCATCACACATAATCAATAGTGAATGGCAACACTTTACTCTGCACAGTCTGTAAGTACATAAATGCACCAACCACTTCATTTCAAAACAAGATTCATGGCGGAACAAAATGCAAACAACATTAAAAAAGCACTGATGTGCCAAGGCAAGGAAAGATTTATTTGGCGAACCCACTAGAAAAATGTTAAATCTGAAATAAATGTTGCATCACCCTCAGGAAGTGGAATCTAAGGCGTAATGACAAACAATCCGGTGCCAACCTGTTGTATGGTAAGAACATTAGTTATTTCCTTTACCTTTGTACATTTTCATAATAATAATTATTCGGGGTTTACATCTCAGAACCACGATGCGATTATGAGGGACGCCTTAGTGGAGGCCTTAGGAAATTTGGACCTCCCAGGGGTTCCTTGGATGGATGGTGGAACTTTATTATAGTCCTGAGAGACGCGACTAGCGCACAGTGGGCTTCTGCCACGTTAGGACGGGCAGGCTAAGCCTGACCGCCACATCGTGGGCTTCCTGGACGACCCAAAGCTGATCCCCCCTTGTTGGGGCTTCTGATAGCGGAGCACCACTTGGCTGGGTTGGCTTGCTCACTGCCCAGTAACGAGGGGCATCGCCAGAGCATATGCTCTAAGTTAGCTACTTCTGTGAGGAGGGGGGTAGGCCCTCCTGCTTAGGTAGAAATACTGCGTAATTTCATTGTATGTGGTGGGCTGATCTCTGTTGTCCAACGTCGTGGGCTAGGGAGAACCTCCGTGGGCGCGGAACGTCATACCTCGCGCCTTGGAGTGGGCCAGCTCGTTGAGGTTGGTGGGGCCTCCTTCGAAATGACCCATGTGAGCAGGGGAACCACGTTAAGATGTGGTTAGAGATATTTTTTTCACCGAGAATACGGTGTGCTTCCTTGGCGATTGCGCCGACGGCGAAGGGACGGACGGCTGCCCGTGAGTCGCTGTATACGTTCGCGCGCTTCTCGTCGAGGAGAGCGACGGCGATGGCCACCTGCTCGGCAGCGCTCGAGGAGGAACATTCAATAGATGCGGCGTTGATGACCGAACCAGCTTGGTCGACCGAGACCACTGCGTATTTGTTGCTGTTCCCATACCGGGCCGCGTCGACAAAACAGCTCTCCCCAGGGATCTCTGCTACACTGCGGGGGATCGCCGCCGCCCTGGCTCGTCTTCTTCCTGTGTTTCGCAGCGGGTGCCTATTGCGCCGAATGGGTGAAACGATGATTGGTTCACGTTGTCTTCTTGACAATCTCTGGTAATTGTCGTCCACCATGGCCGACGGGATACCCATGGCCATCAGGAGTCGCCTCCCTGCTTTCGTGCCCGAGAGTCTGATGACCTGTGCCCTCTCCTGTGCCTCCGCAATCTCCTCGAGCGCATTGTGCATTCCCAGCTGGAGGAGTCGTTCCGTTTGCGTGTAGTTCGGGATACCAAGATCGCTCTTGATGCCTCTACGGATCATGGCGTTTAATTTATCACGCTCAGCCCTCTGCCAGACATGCATGGCCGCGACGTAGGTAAAGTGGCACAGTAAGAACGCGTGGATAAGCCTGACCAGGTTGTCTTCTGCAAGACCACTGCGTCTGTCGGCGACCCTCCTTATAAGGCCGATGGTGCTGTCAGTCTTTTTGCGAGCCGGATGATCGTTTCTTAACGTGTACCTATATCTAAGTACACGGGCCTCTATCAATTTGCATCCATCGGAACGTGGCCGCTGCAGCTGTGATTCGATCCCCCAACTTTTAGGTCAGCACTCGACCATTGTAACCACTAGACCAATGTGGTGGGTGTTTGTCCATTTTGATAACAATAAATATTTGTTGGGGTTTGATGTCCGAAAACCATGATATAATTATGAGGGACGCCGTAGTGGAGGGCTCCAGAAATTTTGACCACATGGGTTTTTTTAACGTGCATCTAAATCTAAGCACGCAAGCCTCAAGCATTTTCGCCTCCATCGAAAATGTTGCACTGTGTTTCTTCTTTTGAGATGCTGCTGTCAGTGCGTTCATGTAGTGTACAGTTGTGCAGAATAAACTGCTACTTACGTGCACTTAAGTATTATGTGTGCCCCTTTTGATTAAATGTGACAGTTAAGACTAATTTTTTTCTGCATCATGTACAGTTAAATAGCCCCACCACTGTCAATATTGCCACGCGCGTTTCTTATTTTCGCGTTTGCTGTATTCGGTTTTCGCCCACAAAGACTGTCGGTAACGCTCGGCGCAGACCACGCCTTAGCATTCGAGAAACTTCGCGATTATAGTAGATCGTCTTGTTAAGATTGCACGCCGGACGCGAACCGACCAGCTTATTCTGGAGCTTGCACGACCAGCAGTGATAAGGCTAGAAAGTTCGACGCGCGCTGTATAAAAGACGGTGCGTCCCAACGAAGTTCAGTTGATCAACGGCCGACGCTCTGCTCGCCGCTATCAGTGCCAGCATGTATTGCTGTAATCTTACTTTCTGTTTACCGGCCACAAGTTCGGCCTCATAAAGTTTCATCTTGGACACGTCGCCTGCTGCCTTCGTCGACGTCACACCCACGTGACATCTGGTGGAGGTGCTGCTTCGTCCATGCTCCGGACGCCCCCGCGAGGTGCTGACCTAAGCCCAAGCCGCGAAGAAGACGACGTAAAGGATAACCCTGTTCGTAGCACCAGCCGCAGGCAGCAGGGACTACAGCCAGAGCACGGGCTCCTGTCGGAAAATACCAGAACAACCAAGACATTGACCTCGACTGCAGGCACGATGACAACACCTACGCAGCCTACACCCTTCCTGCTTCAGCAGCCCAGGGAGCCACCGAAATTCCGGGGGTCATCGTGCGAGGACCCGGAAAGCTGGCTCGAAGAATATGACCGTGTTGCCGCCTTCAACCATTGGAGCAATGAAGACAAGCTCAGGCACGCTTACTTCGCCTTAGAATACGCCGCTAGAACGTGGTTCGAGAACCAAGAGTCGACCCTAACATCATGGGCCGTTTTTCGAACAAAGTTCCTGGCTATCTTCGCTAGCGTCGTCCGCAAATAGAGGGCTGAAACTCTGCTTGAAACCCGCGTCCAGCTCACCAACGAAAGCGTCATGCTCTTCACGGAAGAAATGACTAGACTGTTCCGCCACGCAGACCCCGAATTGCCTGAAAACAAGAAAGTTCGACTCCTCATGCGAGGAGTTAAACAGGAGCTTTTTGCTGGACTGATGCGGAACCCTTCGAACACTGTTCACGAATTTGTCTCGGAAGCGACCACAATCGAGAAGACCCTGGACATGCGCAACCGGCAGTACAATCGCCGTTCAACGCCACAGTTCAGCGATATCCAAGGACTCTGCTCCGCCGACCTGCGCGAAACGATCAGAGCGATCGTGCAGGAAGAGCTGCGAAAATTCTTGCCTCCATCGCAGCCTCAAGTGGATTCCATTGCCGACGTCTTGCGCCATGAGATCCAGCAATCTCCGGACGTTCCTCACCAAGCGGGGCCACAGCCACAGGCTATGAGCTACGCTGCTGCTGTCCGCCGTACCGCTACCCCTCCCCGCCCTCGTCAAGACGCCACTCCACCACAGTTCCGTAGTCAGACACCACCGCCGCCACCATCGACGTCATACAGCCCGCCAACCGGCCAGCGCTACGTGCCAAGGAAAACCGACGTTTGGCGCGCTCCTGACAACCGCCCGCTCTGCTACCACTGCGGGGAGGCCGGCCACACCAACAGCCGCTGCCAGTACCGACACATGGGGCTGCGTGGTTTCGCCGTCAACGCACCACGTCCACAGCCAGGTGAACAACCTCGCGACATCGACGACTACATCATCGCAACACAGTGGCAAGAGCGACGACCTTCTCACTCGCCGTCGCCCGCCCGCTACATGTCACCGCACCGCCGGCAGTGCACTGGCCCAAACCGGGGCCGGTCGCCTAGCCCGTATCAGGGAAACTAAGGGCAGCAACCGATGGAGGTGCGGTTGCTGTACGACGAAATACCGAAGATCATCCGCGGCCGCCGACGACGACAACGCGACGAGACCTGCAGAACACGACGCGAAGCAGACGAAACCCCGCCGACGAAACCTCGAGGACCAAAGAAAACCTGACGACGCAGCATGGAAGCACCGCAACATATCGACGCAGCCGTGATCCGACGCCGCGACCTAACCGCAACGCTAGGGCAACGGACCAGTGACCTCGACGTTCTCATCGACGGCCATAACGTCACCGCTCTCGTCGACACTGGGGCCGACTATTCCGTCGTCAGTGGGCCATTCGCCACCAAGCTGAAGAAAGTAAAGACCGCTTGGAGTGGACCCGAAATCCGACTGCTGGAGGCCACCTGATAACGCCGATTGGAGTCTGCACGGTGAGAGTCACCATCAATAACCGGACTTATCCTGCGAGCTTTGTAATCCTACAAAACTGCTCCAGGGATGTGATACTTGGAATGGACTTCCTAAATGACCACGGCGCCGTCATCGACCTGAGGTCTGAGTCGATAACACTAACCTCAGACGAAGCGCTCCCGCTACACGCAAAGCCAGGAAACCATGCATTGAATGTGATAGAAGAGCAGGTGACCGTTCCGCCGCGCTCCAGCGTCATTATTTCCGTCGGTACCGAAAAACCTGCGAACCTTTAATGCGTAATCGAGGGCGATCAGCACCTACTCCTGAACCGTCAAATTTGCGTCGCAAGAGGCATCGCCAAATTGCGTGATGGCAAAGCAAAGGTACTGCTGACAAACTTCAGCCACGAATATAGGCACCTTAACATTGGTACGACGGTCGCCTACATCGAGAAATTCGTGGACACCAGCAATGCTTTCGCCCTCTCCGATGCTACCGAACCTGCTTCGACGAATCAAAGTCCCCGAATAGATTACGACGTCAACCCGAGGCTCCCGAAGCAGAAGCAAGACCAGCTCAAATGTCTGCTCCTGCAATTTAAGGACTGCTTCTCGTCGTCGTCAAGAATTCGACAGACCCCAATGGCGAAACATCGTATCATAACCGAAGAGAGTGCCCGACCAATCCGTCAGAGCCCGTATTGAGTTTCTACGCGAGAACGAGAAGCCGTAAAGAAACAAGTCGACGAAATGCTTCGCGACGACATCATCCAGCCGTCCAAGAGTCCCTGGGCGTCTCCCGTGGTATTGGTGAAGAAGAAGGACGGAACGCTACGTTTCTGCGTCGACTATCGTCGCCTGAACGAGATCACGAAGAAGGACGTGTATCCCCTCCCACGTATAGACGACGCCCTGGATCGACTCCACAACGCGAAGTACTTTCCCTCGATGGACCTGAAGACAGACTACTGGCAGATCGAAGTTGACGAGAGAGACCGAGAATAGACGGCCTTTATAACACCAGACGGCCTGTTCGAGTTCAAGGTCATGCCTTTCGGTCTTCGCTCGGCCCCCGCGACCTTCCAACGCGTTATGAATACTGTACTGGCCGGCTTGAAGTGGCAGACTTGCCTTGTGTACTTGGACGACGTCGTTGTGTTTTCCGCAAACTTCGACGAACACCTCCGGCGACTTGAAGCTGTACTTCAAGCAATCCAGGCCTCCGGACTCACACTCAAGCCAGAAAAGTGCCGCTTCGCGTACGAAGAACTTTTGTTCTTGGGCCACGTGATAAGTAAGTCCGGAGTACGCCCTGATCCGCAGAAGACAACCGCCATCGCTACATTCCCGCCACCCGCCGACAAGAAGGCCGTGCGTCGATTTCTTGGGCTGTGCGCCTATTACCGGCGATTTGTCAAAAATTTCGCCCGCATCGCCGAGCTACTAACTAACCTCACCAGGGCCGACGTCGAGTTTAAGTGGGAAACGCCGCAGGAGGAAGCATTTGAAGACCTAAAACGATGCCTGCAAACGCCTCCATTAGTGGCGCATTTCGACGACCACGCCGAAACAGAAGTGAACATTGACGCAAGCAGCGTGGGACTCGGCGCCGTCCATGTGCAGAGGACGGAGGGACTTGAAAGGGTTATCAGTTATGCTAGCCGGTCGCTATCCAAGGCAGAGGCCAACTACTCCACAACAGAAAAGGAGTGCCTTGCCATCATCTGGGCTACATCAAAGTTTCGCCCCTACCTTTACGGCAGGCCCTTCAAAGTTGTGAGCGACCACCACGCGTTGTGTTGGCTAGCTAACTTGAAAGACCCTTCGGGTCGCCTCGCACGGTGGAGCCTGAGACTTCAAGAATTCGACATTAGAGTCGTTTACAAGTCCGGGAGAAAACACTCCGACGCCGACTGCCTATCTCGTGCCCCCGTCGAGCCACCTCCGCAGGACGACCTGGGTAATGACTGCTTCCTGGGAACCATAATTGCCGACGACTTCTCCGAGCAACAGCGAGCGGACCGAGAACTAAGGGGCCTTATGGAATACCTCGCGGGCAAGAGCACCACTGTTCCGAAGGCATTCAAGAGAGGACTGGCGTCGTTCTTCCTGCGAAAGGGAGTTCTCCAAAAGAAGAACTTCTCGCCCCTTCGAGCCGAACACCTCCTCGTGGTTCCTTCAGCAGTGAGGCCAGAAGTCCTCCTGGCCCTACACGACGACCCGACGGCTGGACACCTCGGTGTTTCCCGCACGCTCGCAAGGATACAAGAGAAGTACTAGTGGCCACGCCTTGCCGCCGACGTCGCTCGTTACGTCAGGACATCTCGAGACTGTCAGCGACGCAAGACACCGCCGAGAAGACCAGCAGGCTTCCTTCAACCGATCGAACCACCTCACCGCCCGTTGCAGCAAATCGGTATGGACCTACCGGGGCCGTTTCCTACGTCTACTTGCGGGAATAAGCGGATCGTCGTAGCTAAGGACTACCTCACCCGCTACGCCGAAACAAGGGCCCTACCTAGAGGCAGTGCAGCCGAGGTAGCGAAATTCTTCATTGAAGACATTATCCAGCGTCATAACGCCCCAGAGGTCCTCATCACCGACAGAGCTACGGCCTTTACTGCAGAGCTAACTCAGGCCATTTTGAGATACAGCCAAACAAGCCACCGCCGCACCACCGCCTATCACCCAGTGACCAACGGCCTCACCGAGCGTCTAAACAAGACCATCGCCGACATGCTGGCCATATACGTCGACGTCGAACACAAGACATGGGATGCCATCATTCCGTTCGTGACCTTCGCATACAACACGGCAGTGCAAGAAACGACGCAGCTGTCGCCGTACAAGTTGGTCTACGGACGGAGCCCATCAACGACGCTTGACGCCATGTTACCAAACGTCACCGACGAGGAAAACATCGACGTCACCACCTACCTACAGCGCGCCGAAGAAGCCCGACAACTCGCCCGCCTACGTATCAAGAATCAGCAGGCGACCGACAGCCGCGGCTACAACCTTCGACGACGCTTCGTGGAATACCAGCCCGGCGACCGCGTTTGGGTGTGGACGCCGATACGCCGAGGTGTACTTTGTGAAAAACTTCTTCGGCGATACTTCGGGCCATACAAAGTGCTTCGGACTCTAGGCGCTCTGGACTACGAGGTTGTCCCGGACGACATTACGAACTCTCAACGGCGCCGTGAGCGACCTGAAGTCGTCCATGTCGGACGCCTCAAGCCGTACTACGCGCGTTAGCGAACCTGAGGACTGCACGTATTGCTTTATTATTGTGCTTTCTTGCTTTATTGTTGTTGTTTATTATTGCACGCATTTCCCCCCCCCTGTGTTCCGTTTTAAGCATCGGGACGATGCTTTTCCAGAGGGGGGCATTGCCACGCGCGTTTCTTATTTTCGCGTTTGCTGCATTCGGTTTTCGCCCACAAAGACTCTCGGTAACGCTCGGCGCAGACAACGCCTTAGCATTCGAGAAACTTCGCGATTATAGTAGATCGTCTTCTGAAGATTACACGCCGCACGCGAACCGACCAGCTTATTCTGGAGCTTGCACGACCAGCAGTGATAAGGCTAGAAAGTTCGACGCGCGCTGTATAAAATACGGTGCGTCCCAACGAAGTTCAGTTGATCGACGGCCGACGCTCTGCTCGCCGCTATCAGTGCCACGTGTATTGCTGTAATCTTACTTTCTGTTTACCGGCCACAAGTTCGGCCTAATAAACAGTTTCATCTTGGACACGTCGCCTGCTGCCTTCGTCGACGTCGCACCCACGTGACAATATAGTGGTGGCAAGTCATAAAGCACATTGCAATGTCTATCAAGCAATGCTCCTTCAGAGAGGTACTGTACCAAGTGTGTAAAAGGAAATATTTTTTAGCATTTGTGGCATACAGTGTGTGCAAGTTTTCTTCCTTGCAAAATATAATCCTGAATCGGGCTTGAGCTCTCCAATCTCACGAATCAAGGTCCTGCTGAATCTAAAGAAGACATTTTAAGGTTCAAAAACATTCTACCACACAGCGGTAAAGTAGTGCATCCTGTAATGCCAAGAATGAATCAAACGTGATAAATTTTACATTGATGATGTACAAAACTTATCTTTGTTGTATAGTATTCTGCTTATGTGTCGTTTTTGATATGCTGTGTAAATGATGATCATAAGCACAATCTACACTTAACAGGTGCAACAGCAACTGTTACTGTTTATTGTCAGTGACAGTTGCTGACAGTTCACTCACTGACTCTTTATTGTCAGTGAGCGAATTTCAAGCAAGATAAGGGGCATACAAAAGAAACCCGTTCAGTACAATTGTAGCTAGCAAAATAACATGAATTTGCTTGGGCTTCAGTTGTAGTTTGTAAGCAATTGTTATTATTACATGATGCAACAAACTTGATGTTTTTGTTTGTAACAACTATTCCTTTTCATATGCTAATGGTGTGTATCTTCGAGTACACTGGCGGTGTGCATTCTTGCCAAATCGTATATGTGTTGAAAAAATACACAAGTGCATACAAGGTCGGGTCCACCCTCTGTGAAATGCATTTGTGACCCGGCACTTATGATATACTGCCAAGTGGGTCCCATAGGCATGCATGCCGAGATTCGTCTCAGCCCTCTTGGCTGCGATCCGTTGATAGTTACAGTGTCCTGTTTTGAGTAATGAATGGCTCAAGGAGCGTTTTCAGCTAGCTTGCTTTGCAGGGCGAATACAATACGTGTTGTCACTTCAGATAGCGATCGATATCTCGGGTGCACTCCAACTTATCGATCGCAATCGGCTCCCTTCCGCAATTCGCGCAGTGGAGTCGCGATCATGACATTTGATTGGGATACGTTTCTCCAGATAAGTTCTGCTGGCTTTACCATTTTACCACAGGACAGATCGATTCAGCCGCAGAAAGACCGTTAAACTATATCTTTCGTCATTGGACTAGCTCCGTCATTTTATTATAATCCAAAATGTGACAAGCAACTAAAATATTGTATTCGGCCGACTGTTGCATATTCCCGCTTAGCAAGCAGATGCAAAAGAAAGGCGCATGCAAATTCTGGTTCGGGATGTTAACCCGCACATTTCATACTTTGGTCTCATTGCTTGTATGCACTTCTTGCAGCTTTTCCTGGTGTTTTGAATTTGATTTTTTGTATTGTTTGAGACGAATTTATGTTTATCAGCACATACTGTTTGCTTGATCAATAAACTAGTGCCACCTTACACGTTGCATGTCTCTTCGCCAGTTGAGGCCCTCTTGGGTCTCCTGGCGATGTTCTTCCACAGGAACTACGCACAGCACTGTGGCGACCCCGACACGGTGGTTTCGCGCGTAGAGTTTCTTGCATGTCACATTTTGTACCGGCAGCCTAGCGCAGGTAGAACCAGTAGAAACCGCAGAAACGCAGGCCAGAGGCCATTTTGCCTGAGCGCTGGTTTCCGGTGCCTGTTCGAATCTGCGCTCGCCCTATTGCACTTCACTACGCCGCCGCTGCGCTTATTTCCGTTCTACAGTGGAAGGTACAGTTTCCGTTCTCTAAAGTTGGTATAGATGTTCTCTGGCTCCAGCTCGTGCCTCGCGCAAAAGCTGTCGATGCGGCTGCCGCGCTGGGCATTCCTCTTCGCTCTCATATATATATATATATATATATATATATATATATATATATATATATATATATATATATATATATATATATATTGTTAAGGTGTATATTTGTTGGCATATATATAACATAAGGGGGGTTTATTGAAGAAAACTAACTGCCTGATTTCAGGGGCGTCAGTCACTGTCACGCGCTCTCTCAGCTCTTCGTCTTAGTCGTCTTCTACTTTTGCTCCGACTCGATACTGTCTCTCTTCCCCACTACATTCGCCCCGGTGGTGAAATGGAGCCATCCTGGCGACTCAAGGCGAAGAAAGCACAACGGGATCATAGTAGGGTTTTAAGCGGCTGATGTGGACTGTTTCATGGCCACGGCATCGTCTGTCGGTGGGAGGTGTCACTGGTTCGACAACGAAGTTGACCGGCGACGTGCAGTGAACGATGCGGTACGGACCATGGTACTTGTGTGCAAACTTTCGGCAGAGGCCGTGGGACTGGCACGGAACAGAATGGCATACAAATGAGCCTACAGGAAAGGTGTGAGCAGGCTTGTGCTGGTCAAGCCGTTCTTTTTGGAGACCTTGTGCGACGGATGTAAACGAACGTGCTAATTTGGGGCACTCTTCGGCACACTGAACGAGTTCGGAGACTGGGCGGTATTCGGAAGGATTCGGGCGGTATGTAAGTATCGTGTCAAGCGTTGAAGAGGGCTCACGTCCGTACTGTAGAAAGAAAGGTGAAAACCCAGTAGTAGCTTGTGTGGCCGTGTTATACGCGAATGTCATGAAAGGGAGCACCGAGTCCCAATTAGAATGGTCGTAGGATATCTACATGGAGAGCAAATGAACGAGTGTGCGGTTAAAGGACGAAGCTGCGCAAGATGCATAAGGCGACATCACGAGCTGCAGCGGCTGGCAAAGCGGTGGTCTCGGCGTAACGGGTGAGATGATCAACGGCCACAATAATCGAGCGATTTCCAGCAGGAGTACAAGGTAGGGGGCCGTAGAGATCGATGCCGATTCTATCAAACGGCTGAGCTGGACACGGCAAAGGTTGTAATTCGCCAGACGAATGACAAGTTTTTTTCCCTCGCTGACACTCAGTGCACGAATGTATGTACTTGCGAACGTATGTGTACATGCCACGCCAGGAGAATCGCTGGCGAAGTCGGTCGTATGTTTTCAAAACGCCAGCGTGGGCTTTCTGTGGGTCTGCGTGGAAGTAGGTGCACAAGTCGCAGCGCAAATGGCGTGGCATCACAAGAAGCCATTTCCTACCATCTGGTTGATAGTTGCGGCGGTACAACATGGCGTCCCGTATCGCATAATGGGGGACTTGTCGGCGTAGTGCGCGAGGTGCCCGCTCGCATGGTGTCGCGGAAGACGAGGATAGAACGTCGATGAGCGAGGCTACCCAAGGGTCAGTGCGCTGTTCCGTAGGCATGTCAGCGATATCGATATTGGCCATGGTAACTTCGGCAAGGGAAACAGGTGCAACGGCTGAAGGAAGGGCCGAACGAGAAAGTGCGACTGCGTCGGCATGCTTGCGCCGTGAGCGGTAAATGACGCGAATATCAAATACTTGTAAACGTATCACCCAACGTCCAAGCCGGTCCGAAGGATCCTTCAGTGAAGCGAGCCAAGAAAACGAATGATGATCGGTAACGACATCGAATGGTGGCCGTACACGTAAGGGCGGAATTTTTGTAATGCCCAAACAATGGCCAAACATTCCTTTTCGGTAACCGAATATTTGCACTCCGTCTTGGTGAGGGCGCGACTAGCATACGCAACGACATATTAGGAGAAGCCAGGCTTGCGCTGAACAAGGACAGTGCCAAGCCCTTTGTCACTGGCATCCGTGTAAACCTCGGTTGGAGCAGTAGGGTCGAAGTGGCGTAAAATAGGTGGTGAAGTCAGGAGATGGCGTAACGTTGCGAAAGCATCATCGCATGCTGGTGACCAATCAGAGAGGTGTCCATCGCCGGCGAGCAGCTTTGTCAGTGGTGCGATTACCGAAGCGAAGTTCTTCGTAAAGCGGCGACAGTATGAACACAGACCCGACGAAGCTGCGAAGCGCTTTCAGGGTCGTAGGCTTCGGGAACTCAGCGACAGCGCGAAACTTCTCTGGGTCTGGTAGGACGCCATCCTTTGAGACAACGCGGCCATGTATTGTGAGCTTCCGAGCTCCAAAGCGCCACTTCTTGATGTTTAGCTGAAGGCCTGCACGCGTGAGGCAGCTCAATACTTCGTTGAGACGACGAAGGTGACTGTCGAAATCAGGGAGAAAACAACGACATCATCCAAGTAACAAACACACGTCCTCCATTTCAACCCACCAAGACGCTATCCATCAATCTTTCGAATTTTGCAGGCGCATTACAAAGGCCGAAGGGCATAACAATAAATTCATATAGACCATCGGGTGTCACGAAAGCAGTTTTCGGGAGATCTGATGGTGCCATGGGACCTGCCAATAACCGGACCGTAGGTCTAGTGATGAGAAGAATTCGGCGCCTTGCAAGCAGCCCAAGGCATCATCGATGCGTGGCAAAGGATACACATCTTTACGCGTAACTTTGTTTAAACGGTGGTAGTCGACGCAGAAGCGAATCGAGCCGTCTTTTTTCTTCAAAAGCACAAGAGGTGAAGACCAAGGACTGCAGGACGGCTGAATGACGCCGCGTTGCAACATGTCGTCCACTTGGTCGGTGGTCACACGACGCTCAGCAGGAGACACACGGTAGGGGTGCTGTCGCAGAGGCGCTTGTGAGCCGGTGTTAATGTGATGCACAACGGTGTGGGTTAGGAAAACGACTTCTGCTGACAATCAAACGAGCCGCGAAACTGGTGAAGAAGTGCTACGAGCTTCTCGCGGTGTGCCTCTTCAAGTTCGCCATCTACTGAGGGGCCTAACGCATTAATGTTTGGGTGATCAGGCGGACTGACAGATGGCGTCTGTGCATTAAGGTGCAAATCAGTCGCCCCGTCAAGGCCCAAGATGGAGGAAACTTCTAAGTCTTGGAAAGTTCCAATGCATTCGCCGCGAAGCAAGGTTGTGGGAGACGGCAAGGAATTCGTGACAAACAAATTTGTAGGAGCGGTCGTAATGTCCTCAATAGCGAATGACAACGCAAGGCTCCAGCGAAGTTGGAAGGTTTGGGAGGGTGAAAACAAAACTGTAGAGTTGGACACATCGGCACAGGACACGGGAACAAAGGCTGCGCTAATCGGTGGTATGTCGATGTCATCGGCCACAAACAGCTTGTTCATCTCAGGTTCGGGCGACGAGGAACACAACGCAGAGAAGGCAACTTCCGCACGAGCACAGTCGATAACCGCATGATTACGAGACACAAAATCCCAGCCGAGGATCACATCATGAGAACACCCAGGTAGCTCAAGAAATTCAACAGTATACAAAACACCTTGGATTACAACGCGGACTGTGCAGGCAGCTGATGGCCGAATATGGTGAGCGCTGGCAGTACGGAGGGACAATCCCTTTGACGTCGTGGTAACCTTCCGAAGCAGGCGGCAAAGTTTCAAATCAATCACTGAAACGGCAGCACCAGTGTCCACAAGCGGAAGGGTACGATAGCCACCCACAAAAACGTCGATGAGGTTTGCCGGAGAAATGCGAGGACTTGATCCTTTCGACGACGACGCAGTTCGTGCCTCGGGAACTGCGGCATCTAGTTTTCCGCCCCTGAAGAGTAGGGTCGACGGCGCATAGGTGACAGTGAGCGACGTCGCGGAGATGGAGATCGGTGGTTAACTGAGGGCAGGCGGTCGGGTGAAGAAGATCCTTGTTGCCGTGCTGTGCCACTAAAGCGTCGAGAGTCGTGCGACGATCTTTGCATGGTATCTGTGTGGAAGGCTGGGCGGCGGGGGCAGAAACGTGCCACATGTCCTGCATAACCGCACAAATAACAGATAGGGGCGGTTGTCTGCCGCGCGCCACGGATTCGGAAGCGGAGCGACTGGTCGGCCGAACGGAACCTGTGATGACCAAACAGGCACTGGCGGGGGAGCATACGTTAGCTGACGAGGCGGTCTGGCTGCGACGACCTGCGCATACGTCAAGGGGGCAGCCTCCAAAGGTGGTGAATGAGGAAAAGGCACAGCGTCAGTTATCTCTTCTTGGATAAAGTGCCTTATGGCTCGAGCCAGATGATGCGTCTGTGCTGGTTCGGGCGTGCTCGATGAAATGGAGAGCTGCGGAGCGACCTCTTCACGCACGAACTGTTTTATGTGAGCCAACATGTCATTCTGGTCTCCGAGAGTCAAGGCCGCGATCGAGTCACGCTGTTGCAAAGAGCGTCGTGTTTGGGCGCGTTGCTTGCGCAATTCATCAAAACTCTGGCACAAGCTGACAAGTGCGGCTACGGTTCGTGGATCTTTGGCTAACAACATTTGAAATGCATCATCGGCTATTCCTTTGAGTATCTGTTTGATCTTGTCTGCTTCGAGCATCGATGGATTGACACGCTTGCACAAGTCAACAACGTCTTGAATGTAACTCGTGAAGGTTTCTCCCGTCTATTGAGGACGCTCACGGAGTCGTTGTTCCGCGCGGAGCTTTCGTACAGCGGGGCGGTCGAATACTTCCGAGAAGGCCTTCTTGAACGAAGCCCAGCTGGTAATGTCAGCTTCGTGGTTCCGCAACCAGAGACTAGCGACGGCGGCCAAGTAAAACCTCACGTAGGTCAGCTTTGCCGCATCGTCCCACTTGTTCTCTGTGCTCACCTAGTGGTAAATAGCCAGCCACTCCTCAACGTCCTGGTCGTAAGTGCCGCTGAAGATCGGTGGGTGACGCAGTGGTATCACGCCGGCACATACGGTGGCGGGAATCTGGGAGGTACCTTGGGTGGAGGGTTCTTCCGGCATTGGTGGCACTAGAGGTAAGGTGCGACTTCGTAGATCCAGCTTCGAAGTTGAAGACTACCCAGCACGTCCATGAAATTAAAAGGGGGTTTATTGAAGAAAACCAACTGCCTGATTTCAGGCGCGTCAGTCACTGTCACGCCCTCTCTGGGCTCTTCGTCTTAGTCGTCTTATACATCTGCTCCGACTCGATACTGTCTCTCTTCCCCACTACACTGTATATATACATACATACACACACACATATATATATATATATATATATATATATATATATATATATATATATATATATATTGCCGCAGTTCACAAAGTACAGGGGGGGGTTGTATTGTAAGCAACGGAAGCACGTCGTTCTCTCAGAGACACCAAAGGTAGACTCGCCAAAACGCCTTCTTCTGTTGATCATGACGCGCCTCTCGAGCGGATCGGTCGTCGTCTTTTCCGGCGCCAGCGCATAGCTGGGCACAAATAGAGGCGCGGCATTTCCCTCCCTCCGGAGAGAGCATTGCCTCGGTGCTCATCATGTAGCAGTCGATGTGCAGTTAGCTGGTCGGCGTCCACATCAATCTGAAAGATACGGCTTCATGCGCATCACGTGCACGCACTGTCTCAGGCAGACGCTGACGGCGTCTTAAGCAAAATGAACCATCAGCAACGACCTCGTAGGTGACGTCGCTGAGACGGCGCCGAACTTTATACGGTCCGAAGTACCGGCGTAGAAGTTTCTCCGACAGACCTCGCTGTCGCACAGGTGACCAAACCCAGACTCTCTCCCCTGGTGTATAAGCTACAAATCGATGACGGAGATTGTACCGATGGGCGTCACGTTCTTGCTGGCTCGTTATTCTCACCCGGGCGAGCTGCCTCGCTTCCTCGGCGCGCTCAGTGAAATCTGTGGCCTCTGTCTCCGAATCAGTGGAATCATGAGGCAGCATATCATCGAGCATTGTCGTTACTTCTCGACCATAGGTCAGTCCGAACGGAGTCATTCTCGTTGTTTCCTGGCGGGCCGTATTATACGCGAATATAACGTATGGCAAAATTGTGTCCCAATTCTTATGCTCTACGTCGACGTACATGCAAAGCATGTCTGCAACAGTCTTGTTGAGGCGGTCAGTGAGCCCATTCGTTTGTGGGTGATAAGCGGTTGTCTTCCTATGCGCTGTGCCACTGAGTGTAAGCACCGTGCGCAGAAGCTCAGCTGTGAACGCAGTTCCTTTGTCCGTTATGACGACTGCGGGGGCACCGTGTCTCAGGACAATGTTCTCAATAAAGAATTGTGCCGCTTCAGCTGCAGTGCCGCTCGGAATTGCCTTAGTTTCCGCGTATCTGGTGAGGTAGTCAGTCGCCACTATTATCCACTTGTTGCCACTATCCGATATTGGAAATGGGCCTAGAAGGTCCATACCAATCTGTGCAAACGGCGTTTCGGGTACCGAAATGGGATGTAACAGCCCAGCAGGTTTAGCCGGTGGAACCTTCCGTCGCTGACAGTCAATACAAGTTCTAACGTAGTGTTTCACCCCCGCTGCAAGTCTTGGCCAGTAGTAATTTTCTGTGACTCGCGACAATGTTCGCGTATAACCGAGGTGACGCGAGGTGGCTTCGTCATGGCAGGCTTGCAAGATTTCGTTGCGGAGAGTTTCGGTAACTACCAGGAGGTAATTCTTTCCTGTTGAAGAAAAATTCTTCTTGTAGAGTATTCCGTTGCGTAAGCAGAATGATGGCAAATTTCTCGAAAACACTCTCGGCGCATTTGTCGCTCGTCCCTTCAACAATTCAATCAATGAGTTGAGCTCCTGATCATCTTGCTGTTGCCGAGAGATGACAGTCGCATCAACAACTCCTAAAAAGCCGGCGCTTTCTTCGTCTTCTGTGATCGTTGATTCAATTGGTGATCTTGAGAGGCAGTCGGCATCTAAATGCTGCCTTCCCGATTTGTAGACTATTGTCATGTTATACTCTTGAAGGCGTAAGCTCCAGCGCGCCAAGCGTCCAGAAGGGTCTTTCATGTTGGTTAGCCAACAAAGGGAGTGGTAATCGCTTACCACATGGAAAGCGCGGCCATATAAATATGGCCGAAACTTTGCGACTGCCCAAACGACCGCCAGACATTCCATCTCTGTGGTTGAGTAATTGAACTCGGCTCATGACAAGGTTCGGCTAGCGTAGGCAACCACTCGCTCGGCCCCGTCTTGACTCTGAACCAGAAAAGCACCTAGGCCTACATTGCTGGCGTCTGTGTGGATGGCCGTTGGTGCATCCTCATCGAAGTGAGCGAGCACCGGCGGAGTTTGTAGACGCTGCCGTAAATCGTTGAATGCCGCTTCTTGCTCCTCACCCCATATAAACGCCACACCTTCCCTCGTTAGGCGGGTGAGTGGAGAGGCGACGTGCGCAAAGTCCGCTATAGATCGCCGGTAGTAGGGGCAGAGACCCAGGAAACGTCTGACGCCCTTATCCGTGGGCTTTGCAAACTTTGCGACGGCTGCAGTTTTGTCTGGGTCAGGCCTAACACCTTGGTGATGACCACATGTCCCAGGAACTGAAGCTCTTCAAATCCAAAGTGGTATTTTTGCGGTTTCAATGTGAGTCCTGCGGACCGTATGGCTTGAAGAACCGACAGCAGCCGTTTTAGGTGTTCTTCAAATGTGGCAGAAAAAAACTATCACGTCGTCGAGGTACACAAGACACGTTTTCCACTTGAGACCGGACAGAACAGTATCCATAAGCCTTTGAAATGTGGCTGGGGCCGAGCACAAACCGAAAGGGAGGACTCATCAACCTCTATTTGCCAGTATCCACTTTTAAGGTCCATAGATGAGAAGTAACGCGCATGCCGTAGCCTATCCAAAGAGTCATCGATCCGTGGCAACGGATAAACGTCTTTCTTAGTAACATGATTGAGCTTACGATAATCGATGCAGAAACGCAAGCTACCATCTTTCTTTTTGACAAGCACCACAGGTGACGCCCAAGGGCTCTTGATGGTTGTATTAGATCATCCTCCAGCATCTTCTTAACTTGCTCCTGTATTGCCTCACGTTCTTTTTGAGCAACACGGTATGGGTTCCGTCGGATGGGTCTGGCTGTTTCTTCCGTGATGATGCGGTGTTTAGTCAACGTCGTCTGACGCACCCGTGACGTTGAGGAAAAGCAGTCCCTAAACTAGTCTAGCAGGTTCATAAGACGACATCTTTCAGTCGACGTTAAACTCGGCCCGATGTCGACAGCGGGTGCATGTGGTGCCGTAGGAGTCGTTGCTTCCCCTTGCATAACAAGACAGTCGTAAGTGAAGTCGAGCTCCTCGAGGTATGCCACAGCAGTGCCTTTACAGATGTGTCGGCGTTCATTCGTGAAATTTGTCAGTAGCACCTCTGCACGCCCATCGATTAAGGTGACGATACCACGAGCGATGGCAACACCTTGACGGAAGAGAAGCGTAGTTTCATGCTCGGCTAGTGCTTCTTCGTTATACTGCGCACCGCAGCTGACCGAAACAAGGCTGCATGATCGTGGCGGTATAGAGACATCCTCGTCAACCACACGTAACGCCCTGCGTTGTCGTTGTGCGTCATGAGTGGCGTCTCTGTCAGCGGAAAATGTTATCACGCCGTCTCGTATGTTGACAACGGCGCCGTACTCTCTTAAGAAGTCCATTCCTAATATTAGCGATTTGCAGCACTCTGGTAGAATCACGAATGTGGCAACAAAAGTAATGTCCCCGATCTTAAGTCTTGCGGTGCATTTACCTGTAGGGGTCATCAGCTGGCCTCCAGCATTCCGAATGTAAGGGCCCGTCCATTCCGTTTTGATTTTCTTGAGTTCGTTGGCCAGCAATTCACTCATGATTGAAAAGTCCGCGCCAGTGTCAACCAAGGCCGTCACTTCCTGCCCATCAATCGTTACAGCAAAGTCGGCGGTCACAGTTTTCTCTACTTGATCTTTTCCGTCGGCGTCCTCTTGTTTCGGCAAGAATGGGGGATTTTCAGAAATTCTAGATCTTCCAACCTTCCCCACGAAGGTCGCTGCTTTCAGTTTCCCCGTTGTGGGCCGGGAGACCGACCTCTGACGACATCAGAAAAGCTCCGGCGGTTGGGTGAAGGAAAACGAGCTGGAGATGGTGAGCGCGGTCGCAGGTTAGAGGAGCTTTCTTGACGGCCAGCAGGGTTGTCGTCAAAGGAGGCACGGCTTTCGTCAAACTGGCGGCGAGTAGTACCACGTGGACTTCCACGGTATCCAGCTGGCCGATACGAGCAAAAATTATAAATATGTCCCGGCTCCCCACAATTGTAGCACAACGGACGGTGATCTACGGTTCGCCATATATCCGTCTTCCGCAGTTGGGGTCGCCGAGCAGGATCGTGTTGGGCCCAGGCTGCGATAGGGGGTGGTTGGTGGTACTGTGGCGCCGGCATGGACAACGGACGATGAACAGCGTCTGCATAGCTGCACGTGTTTGGCTGGTATGATAGCTCGGCGGACAACGGGCGACGAACAGCGTCTACGTAGCTGTATTCGTGCGGCTGGAATGACACTTCATAACGAGGCTCTGGAGAAGCAAACGCCTGTCGGAGTTCGTGGCGCACGACTTCAGCGACGGAGGAAACCGTGACCTCCGGCTGCGGTGGCGGTTGCGACGGCGATGTGTGCCTTGCGTTCTCTTTGGCAATCTCCTCACGTACGCTCGATTGCTGTGGCCTCCCTAATAAACTCATCCACTGTTGTTGGAGGATTGCGCACAAGGCCAGCGAACAGCTGTTCTTTGACGCCGCGCATGAGATGGCTCAGCTTTTTAGCTTCGGGTATGTTGGTATCCGCACGGTGAAACAAACGCCCCATGCCTTCAGCAAACATCGCGACTCCTTCATTTGGCTGTTGAATGCGCGATTCAAGAAGGCGATGCGCGTTTTCGCGTCGATCTGGGCTCCTGAAGGTATTGATTAGCCGACGGCGAAACTCGTCCCACGTTGTTAGAGCTCTCTCGGTTTATGAACCACGTTTTAGCGCTGTCTTCAAGAGCGAAGTATACGTTAAACTACTTCTCGCCGAGGAACCAGTGGTTAGACTGCTCTAGTCAGTCTTCCGCATCTTTGTTTTCGCGACCATGAAAGGTCTCGGGAATCCGGAAGTTCTGGAATGTTACCTGCCTTGGGTTGCTTGACGATGGCATTTCTTGAGCAGGGGTGGCCGTTGGCAGAGACGGTCCCTGTAAGAGGCCAAATTCTGGGCCCAGACCTTGAAGGCGACGGCTTGAGCGGTGTACTGGAGTCTCCACGCGTGGGTGACTCGTGGGGCTGGAAGCAGGACTGTTCACAGGACTGCCGATCATGAGGAGACAGTACCCAGCACCTCCACCAGTGTCACAGTTCAAAAAGTACAGGGGAGTTTTATTGTAAGTAACGGAAGCACGTCGTTCTCAGAGACACCAAAGGTAGACTCGCCAAAAAACGCCTTCTTCTGTTTATCGTGATGCGCCTCTCGAGCGGATCGGTCGTCGTCTTTTTCCGGCGCCAGCGCATAGCTGGGCACAAATAGAGGTGCGGCAATATATATATATATATATATATATATATATAGTAACAAGCGTGCTACGAGGAACACAAAGAGGACAGTGCATGGCCATATATACTGGGTCATATATATCTGGGTCATTCCATACCCAGTGTACCAGGTCAATTTTCGACCGCATCCAATCATGCCGAAAAAAATTGTGCAGGTATGTGTGAATGTGAAATGTACTTCTTGAGGCGTTATATTTCGCACAAAAAAATTGTATACCCTAGAGGGTGCCTTTGAACATTGGCCACACAAGTGAGACTCTGTCGCGCTAAATAATTTACATATTACTGCTCCGAACAATTTCTACGAAACTATTGTTTCCTTCATATTAGTGTGCTTATCTTTCATGACTATGATTGTTTATTCATTTTTGTCTAAACATTCTTTATTTTTTGGCTTTGCCGTAAAATTGCATTATCATGTATGTTTTGCGTATTCTATAAAAAGCACGCACAAATTTTTTTCGCGAGTAACGTATTCGTATTATGTGTTGAAAATGTTCATATGTTAAATGATTAAAATACATCGGCAGCGAATGAAGGACGAACATTGCGAGAATAATGTGACAAAGTTGCACCCATAGTACGCTCATCGAGTTGTAGAGACCATTTTGGCGTTTATCTTGTATATTTCTAGTATGTATCGTGGTCTTTACTTGCTTTTGTGTGTTTGAATACATGTTTGTGTGATGTCCCATGGTGTCCTCTTCTTGGTTGCTCTTGGAGGCGTCTCTGACACATGTTCCCCGAACCTATTCCATAACAATGGTGCCCGCGACATGACTTTCTCCTTAAATAATCAAACATAAGAAGGTCGAAACAGTGCAGCCGGAGAGCATCGCTGAGGACTGCACAGGAAATGGACATGGACAAAAATAATTTTGGCGGGTGCGAAGGTTCACTTGGAAGGCACTGAAGTTAGAGCCTGGGCAGATGAAGAGGCCAAGAAAGCACGTTTCGAAAGAGCGGAAGCACGGAAGGCTGAACGCCTCAGTTAGAGCGCGAAATTTTAGATATAAAGTTGTGCCTTGAAGAGCTTCGTGTGCAGAGGACAGTGAATGATACAGCTAATGATGCTGAAGAAAGCGATCCGGTGCCGAGCAAACAACTGATCGGTCCCCATAAACGTATCTCTCTTCAACGATGACAGGGATTACCTAGACGCCTAAATTCAGAGGTTCAAACGTGTAGCGGTCAGCGAAGAACGGCCGAAAGAAAATTGGGCTTCTCCTTTTAGCCTTTGCCTCTCAGGGAAAGCTTTAACCGTAATAGGAAGAATGTCGCCAGACGATTGTTTACATTATTAAACCCTAAATTTAACGCGCCTCCAAGAGTTTCGATATACTAGTGAGGGCTACCGTGAGCGGTTCAGAGGAGTATTGAGTGAAAAGGTAGAGACAGGGAGGGCACTTTGACCGGTGGATTGAAGTCGTTGGACTAGAGAAGTCATTTGAGGCTCTAAGAGACAAAATTATTGTGGAGCAATACATGCACTGTTGCCACAATGGTCCCGTCTTCTTCGTCAAGGAAAGAAAATGTTCGCCGCTTAAAGAAGTGGTCACTGCAACACGTTATTAACTAGAGGCACACGGGCGAACAGCCCTCGGCCCCAAGCAAGCTCGATGTCTTCGAGGAAGACATCGATATACGAAGAAATGCGACTCGTGTGACAAATTTGGGCACAATGCTGCTGATTGTAGCAAATATACAAGGCCTAATGTTTCATCACCTAGTGGAAAAAGTGGACGATATGGATATCGAACGGACAATTGCGGGCGTGGCTGGGGCGGCACCCCTCAAGCCTCGTGCATTATCGATCCCCAAGTAAAGGATGAAACCTTTGTTACGTTAGAAACGGGTGAAGAAATCCCGGTTGTAAACGCCACATTTTGTAAAAATGCACCATACATCTTTAACTTACCTGTCGCGAAGGGACGAATTGGGCCAAAACCAATGATAGGCTGCGAGCTACAAGCTGCAACACGGTTATAGTACGAAAAGACCTTGTCTTTTCGTACTATAAGCTTTCACTGGGAAAAGCAGCCCTGTGATCTTGCTTGGACAGAACCGTGAAGTACCTTCCCGAGAAAGAAAGCCATGTCGAGACACCGTTGTTTTCGGAAGGAGTCTTTGCCAAATGCATGGATGATCCGTTATACCATCTCGTCCTTAAAAACGGAAGATCTCTTTTCAAACAGATAAATGGATTGAGCTGCACCCTTTCGTTGAGGAACATCCTAAGGCTAGACCTGAACGATCACCAGTCAGCTAAGAAAAAGACAACACAGGCTATTTACAGGTTGAAGATGATTGTGACAAGTCACAAGAATCATTCATGCCTGATCGATCTCACCACGTGGCCGCTACCAAGCACACAAACACTGTTACCTGACGTCCTGCCTGTCCCTTTTGCAGCCAGACAACCGGACCGGAAGAAGTTCATCGAACAGCATAAGCAAGATGGAACGCTTCGGAAGTGTTTTGACGCAGTGGGAAAGCGTTTTACTTCACGTGTTGAAGACGATTATAGAATAATTGTTGACAAAGATGTCCTGTACAGAAAGACCGTATTTCTTTCGGAAAAGGAAGTGAAGCAGTTGGTAGTACTCAGAACATATACACTGACCGTACTCAAGCTCGGGCATGATGGTCTCGTGGCAGGACACCAAGGAATTAGGGGGGACTGCAGGTAAGGTGACCGCCGAGTTCTACTGATCAGGCCTGAGCGAATATATAAAAAATTGTCAAGTCTATCGACATTTGTCAGTGGATGATTCCTACACATCTTTTGGGGCAGGCCTCTATGGGAATTCTGCCCAACATCGATACTTTATTTCAGAGCTGGGATTGATATAACAAGGCCTTTGAGGCCCTGTTCTGCCATAGAAACAAAAAAATCGCAATTTTTAAGCTTCGCCTTCAACAGTTCAACGTTATAGCGATATCCTGTCCCTATTGTGTACCACCCCTTAGGGCGCATACTTGAGCTGCACCCACTACATGGTGTTAAGGGAATACGCTCAGTAACGCGTGTGCCTTTTGTATTGGGTGGCCGGCTTTATTCCCCTTAAGTACTTATTTTTAACACGAAAGTGTTTGTTTTATGGCGGGGTCCACCAAGACTTCAGTGACGTATTTCCGTCACGGAAGTGATGCCGAAAAAATACGTGCACTCAGAAAGCAAGGAAAAAAGGTTCCGTCAACGGGAGTCGAACCCAAGACCTCTTGGTTCGCGAGAAGAGATGCCAGGCACGCTATGCACTGCGCCATGGTCACGTACTCTGTACGCTTTACAAAGGCGCCTTTTATACCTACCACTGTCCTCTCCCAGTGCTCTTGCTAAAGTGAAGTAACTCATCATGACCGTGAAATCCAGGATTAGTTTCTTCAAGGCATCGTTTCTAAGGGACCTTCTATTTAGGCGCGTTTGGAATAGTAAAAGTGCAATTTCGTCGACGGCCCTAACACACCTCCATGTGGCGACCTTAGCCCAAGAGTCAGCTTCGCTCATTACCATCCATACCAAAAATAACCCTGCGACGCTTGCCTCGTTCGCCTGGCTATAACTCCGCGTCCCACAGCTCGTCCCATGAAAAAATCGCGGCCGGCCAATAGGGAAGACACGAAACGTGTTGCGTTTCCCTCTAGTCGGGCAGTGGCGTTTTATACTCTAATATGCCGCAAGTATGCAACCTTAGCACAAGTTCGGCGTCCATTCAGTGACGCTCTCATGGCTGTCACACCGGTTACTATGATTATGCTCTCACCGTTAACTACTACAGCTACAACAAGCATCCATGACCACAAGGGTTTGTTTAATAATCGATTATGAACGTTAGACGCCGGAATGGAGATGTATCACTAAGCATCGACGTGGATGCATTCACGTTAAACAGGCTGTCAAATACCAATAGACATTGTGCGAGCTCTCTCATATCAATGTACAGTAAACTGTAAACTACTTCTGTGAGGAGGCCTTTTACTTTCGTGTTATACCGATTCCTATGACGGAGGGATCAACCATGTTTTTTAAGGCTTCCCCCACCAAGTGTCATCTAGTGGCGCTGCCATCTAGTGGATGACATGAAATCTAAGCCGTAGATGAGCGCTTCTCGTCCTGAACAGTACAGGGCAGTACCTATTCCGCTAGCTCGTTCAAAGCAGTTTGGGGACCGTTTGGGCAGGACGAGCTATGCTTGTCCAAAGCACTTAAGGGGTTAAACCACGAAATCCTTATGATAGTCACATATTATGACGCCCGATGACAATATAGGCTCGTACTACGCAATATTACTCGGTATTACATGATATATCGCGATACCTATAATCAGGACGCTTCTGTTTGTGAAGCATGAAAGTGATTTTTCTTGCCTTTCCAGGTAGAGGTAGATATTTTCACAGTATTTCCAAGCAGAGGCGTGGCTGTGTTGTAGAACACCTTTGCCACACAGATAGCCTGGCTTCGATCCTCACTGGTCCCCCCCAAAATTTCTATTATTTATTTTACTTGCATATTCCTCGATTTTTCGGTCACGGACTAGATGATGATTTTTCGCTCACAACCGGCGACGCCGACACCCACGCTGACGCCGGAATTTCTGCTAAACGTGCTCTTTAACGCTATCGCGTTAATATATTTTAGCTATGGTCCATTTCGCTACAAGATATGCTGATGTCCTAACTATGCCGACCATAGAAACCAAAAAGCGTGGCAGAAGTGCCATTTCAAATGTTTTTGAGGGGTGGCGTACCTCGCGAGATATTGAGCTACCACGGTAGGTCATTCCCATCAGAGCTAATGGCAGAAATTAGTCGCCAACTGTCCACTCGCCAAGTGACTACCACACCATATTATCTAATTGTAAGGAGGAGAAGAACAGTACGCCGTAGTGGGCCAGCTCCTTAGCCACAAGCGCCGGACGCGAGCTGTTGGCTCCTGTGCTGTGAATGTTGTGTCGGTTGTCGCCGCCCACTTTCAGCGTCCATAGGACTCCTGTTCAAGTGCTATTTACACCAATAAACCCCGGTTCAGAGTGGTGGAGGTGCTGCGTTCTCAACCTGGAACGCCACAACAGGACACTGCCCGCTCCCCCAGAAATGGCCGACGAAAACACCGAGCAAGCACGACCCAGCCTCCAGTGGTCGTCGTGCCCACTGCGCTACACGTGCGCGACCCACCTTTTTCAACGGCACCGATGAACAAGACGTCGAAGATTGGCTGTCGACATTTGAAAAGGTGGGCGCGAGCAACAAGTGGGACGACCCCTCGAAACTGCAATATGTAATCTTCTACCTATAAGAGGTAGCCAGCCTCTGGTTTAACAACCACCAGTCCGAGTTGTGGTAACCTCACTACTCACCGTAGTCGAGACTACCGCGGGTTCAGGCTTAGCGAGCCACATGGCCGCGTATACCGTCGCCCTGCTCACGTATGCGCACCGCTCCACGCGCGCTCCACTTGGGGAAGCGTTTAGTGCTGCGCGGCAATACACAGTGTACGATCTAACAACACACAAACACTTTATTGCCTTTGGCGGCACCCACAACACAGTACAACGTCCGCTCCCGGGACGCGGGGAGCAAAGGGCTCCCGCACGAGGACGGTAAAGCAAAAGGGAAACCGCGAGCACGTCGCTGCTGGCAATGGCGAGCTTTTTGACACGCCGCTGGGGAAAAGGTCCCTCCCCGCGGCTATGCTGCACACTCGCGATGACCACTGGGCCTGGTCGCGAGAGTTCGGGCAAATCTCGTACGCGTAGGCCTCCGGCAAGTGCGGCTCGGCGTAGTACGACCACGCACGAGCACTAGGCATCGCTCGTTGGATTATCGTACGGAACCAGAGCTAGCGCAAAGGTAAGCACGCCTGCCAAGGATGCCGAGGCACCCAGGCAGGCTACAGTCCGGCGATTCCCAAAGGGGACGCGGACGAGAACGAAAACGCGTGCTTACCGTTCGCTGCCCGAGCAGAGAGAGACATTTCCTGGCGCGCACATGACTCGGTCTCGCCGCCTCTCAAGACCACGCGCAGCGCCATCTATCGCCATGCGCTGTCACGAGAGCACGGGAGAGAGAAAAGGACCGGCAGAACGGCGGAATGCCCACGCAGAGGCTTCGGGCGCGCCTCAGATTGCCACAGAATTCACTACTTGGAGTGTTTTTTAAGCGACGCATCGTCGGCGTGTTCGGTCTCCCGAGGTACGGAAGCTCCGTGCTCAACAGCGCCTGCGGGGTCGTGCACAGCTTCAAGGAGAAGGCTTCACAAGTTACATCGAAGACGTGCTCGACTTGTGCAAGCGCCTTAACCCCTTCGATTAGTAAAGCAGACACGATTAGGCACATCTTGAAGGGCATAAACGGCGACGCCTTTCAGATGCTGCTGGCCAAGGATTCGCGGAACGTGTCTGAACTCGCCACTCCGTGCCAGAGCTTCGAAGAGTTGCGGAAACAACGGGTTGTTTCCGCAACGAGTTGCGGAAACAACGAGCACAACCCGCTAATGTCACAAAATCAAACGATATGTGCGCGAAGAGGTGGCTCGACAGCTTTCGTGCCTGTCGTATCTACTGACAACGGAACCCACTCCTGAGCTTCTCGCGCCCGCCATCGGACAGGCGATACAGGAGCAGGTCTCCGATATCTTGCCGTCCGCCACCCAGACAACACCTGTCGCCGCTCCACAGATGTATGCGGCTGTTGCTGCAAGTCCACCGCGACCTCTACCTTTGCCGGCTCGGCCAGTGCGAGTACCAACGACGCCTAGTACGCAGCAGTGCTACGGCAACCCCTGGCGCACAGCTGACAACCGTCCCATTTGCTACGCGTGCGGGTATCCAGGCCATGTCGCGCGCTTCTGTCGACGACGCTTCGCAGCGACCTCAGCTACACCGAGATACCCTGACTACTCTTTCCGGGCTCCGTATAACGCGCACCCAGAACCGCCACCTGAACGCGACCCGCTACCAGCCGAACGGGACCGCCAACGCGCCTCCGAGTACCAACTGTTCGCTTCCCGTCGCACACCCTCACCACGGCGCCGTTCCTTGTCTCCCATGCGTCGCCGTCCGAACCCACTGGAGACGGAAAACTGACTGCCACAGCTCCGGAGGCACGAGCTGCGTTGTCGTCACACTGTGCAAGTCCTCGCCTGTCTGCCGTCAATGTTATAGGAGTGTTCGTCGAAGGTTTGCGGACTGACGCGCTTGTTGATACCGGTGCCGCCATATCTGTGATGAGTCGAAAACTTTGTCGCTCTATTAGAAAGGTCACGACGCGACCTTCCGGGTTTTCGCTCAGTACGGCGAGCGCGCAACAAAATCATCCGGTTGGAGCTTGTACGGCCAGAGTAGTTATCCAAGACGTCTTGTACCACATCGAGTTTCTTGTCTTGGCCACGTGTTCGCATGATGTTATACTCGGATGGGATTTCTTGTCGCACCACCACGCCGTCATTGACTGCGCTCGCGCTATGGTGGAAGTTTCCGTGTTGTCTGCTGCCTCGTTCACCAACACAGAACAACCTCATGTCGGCAAGGTAGTTGTTGCCACCGACACTGAAGTTTCACCTCTTAGTGCCATCATGGTTCCTGCCCACTGACTGAATTTTCTGGTGCTACCGTTGGGTTCACGCCATCTGACGTTTTCAGTCGCCGCCACAGTACATCGCTGCCATTTGCCGTTCTACCGCCTCATCAGCGTGCGACTCGAATATTTGTTTGCAACCCCAGTTTGTGCCCTCTCACTTTGCACTGTAACATGGAGGAAGGAAAACTCAGGAGAGGCCCTATCGTATCCCAATGCATTGCGAGAAGTGTGGCGGAAGTGACGTCAGATTTATGGGGCGAACAAAATGAAATGGGGCAAACAAAACAGCAGACGCCCCGCGGCGTGCTCTCCACGCTGGTATGTTTCCGCGCAGATTTTTCATTCCGATGTAAACTTAGCGCATTTTGTGCGGTTTGCATGCAGTAAAACGTTCAAGCACACGTTTACCAGGCTGTTCGGGTGTGGCAAGCCCGAGCGCTGCGTGCTGAAATTCTTCGAGGAGCGTTTTTGTGCAGCAGTACGGAAAGTACCGGTACGTGCCGTAATCCAAAACATTCAGCCCCTGCATCGTTCTGTTCGAACTCACCTGGCAGTGACTTACGCGTTATGCTGGGCGTTAGGCCTTTCTTCCTATTCGGCGCAACGCCAACTTAGTATTTCACGAAACTTTACGTCCAAAAAAGGACACCGCCGTGGCCGTATTCATACGCGATCGTACACGCAAAGTTTGTAATTCCACTGCGCGCACAACTACTATCATGCAGCGCGCAAACACCGCGAAATACATACACCACGTAGTCCGATAACGACAGCAAAAGTTTGTTGCCCTTCCGTATGAACGACACAGCCTCTGAACACGCGGTACGATGCCTACAGCGTGTGTTATGTACGGTGCGCCAGACACCAAAAACAGAAGTTGACGTGTGTTCGGAGTTGACACAATACGTAAGAACCAACCACGACCAACAGAGCGCACACATGAGAGCTTCACATGCAAGTAACATGCATTAGTGATTAGCAATGAAGCGATCGTACGTACAGATGAAAAGTGACACTCGGTGATTTCAGCAGTGCACGCTATTTGCACGTAGCTTTCCTAAAAACAAACACAGAAGGAGCAGCACGATTGAATCCACTGCGCCGCTTGCACCTGGCTTGCACGGCAAAACAAAAAAAATTACACCATCTCCCGCTAAAGGGAACCATGTGTAGATGCGAAGCAGCGGGCGCTAACGCTTACACTGGCGGCGGCATTGACGCTGGTGCTCATCGCAGCGTTGCGTAGGAGCGAAAACTGGGGAGGCGCCAAGCACGCAGTGATGGGAGCGGTGTTTCCTACTGGAACATGCCAGTCGCTGCTAATGGGCAATGAGAGACAGAAGACTCCGACTGGACACAGAGACCCGCACTCCGCTTTTAGTTAACGTGCACGCTGCGAATTTTTATTGTTCAACAACGCACAGGAGAAATCTCCCACCGGCACCACATTGCAGGTCAAGATCCAGTACCATATATACGGGATGGCCAGTGAACGGTTGTGCAGCGCGAGCAGTCGGTTTTTTCAACCAAGAAACTCGCTAGCAGACGCTGCCTGCGTTGGCGTCGCGAGGCGAGAGAGGGGGCAAGCGTAGGAGAGGAGAGAGGGGGGGACGCGCATGCGCAGTGGGAGTGTGGACGCCACGGGCAGGGATGCCTAGAGGAGAGAGGGGGGAGCGTAGGAGGAGAGAGAGGAGGGGAGGCGCAGCGCAGTGAGGGTGTGGTTGCCGCGGGGAGGGATGCCTAGAGGAGAGAGGGGGGAGCGTAGGAGGGGGAGAGAGGAGGGGAGGCGCATGCGCAGTGAGGATGCGGTTGCCGCGGGGAGGGATGCCTAGAGGAGAGAGGGGCAGAGGAGGTTTTTTATTTTTATTTTTTGAAAGTGTTTGCGCATGCGCAGTAAGGGTGGTCACGCCGCACACCACCACCGGATTAAGCTTCGCCATAACATGCTTCACATCTAAAAAAGGCTGCAAATGCTCCCCGACTCGCCAACTCGTTCGGTGCGCGCATGCGCTTGCAAACGACGCGACGGAAATCGCAAAATGCTTAGTTTGCGATTGCGTTTGCGAGGTGGAGGCTTCACAAATGTGACGTCAGGGCCTCTCCTTAGTATTCCTTCCTCCATGCACAGTAACGAGACGTTTGGCCACGTCCAGCCTGTCGATGAAACCGTTATCGTGCCCGTTGAATCCCGCGAATCTGGCCCCAAACTTGAGTTGAATGCTATGACTTCTCGTTTTACTTCGGATGACGTCTGCTCGGATCTGTTCAATCGGTCCATCGACAGCGAGCTCCCCTCAGGATCAACGGGCACAGCTTATAGCGCTTCTTCATGAGTTTAGACATTCATTCGACTTTCCGCAGAAGCCACTGAGTCAAACCGACACCGTTGCTCAGAGCATCGACACTGGGACCCAGACTCCTTTGCGACGACGCCCCTACCGCTTATAAGCCAACGGAACGCAATATTGCTACAGTTACAGCTCTCTTTCTGACTGACACTGCGCTGGTGCGGTTCGAGAACCACGAAGAAGCATTGACAACCTGGGACCGCTTCGCTACGGAAATCAAGGAGTGCTTCGGAGATTCCGACACGAAAAGGAAGCGAGCGGAGCAGACACTGCTCCAGCGTGTTCAAGTGCCACGTGAGACCTGTACAACATACATAGAGGTGATCCTCAAGTTATGTAGGACTGTGAATCCTCGAATGTCCGAAGAGGACAAAGTTGGCCACCTGCTGAAAGGTATAGCTGAGGATGTATACAACTACCTAATCGTCAAGGAGAGTCTTTCATCAGTCTCTGACGTCATCAAGCATTGCCGCACATTTGAGGCTTTGAAGCTACGCCGCATCACGCCAAAGTTTGGAAGGTCAGCGAATGCTGCGACCGTTGCGAGCGTTGATGACAGTTACAGTTTCCAATTTGACCTTGCGGCAACTGTAAGACAAATTGTCCGCGAGGAGCTTCAACGACACATCACATCGATGGATGTCGAGCGGCATGGTTGAGATTTTAACCCACCTCATGAGCCTGCATCGGCTGTATCCTCGTTGACGACTGTGTCTGGCGGTGCAGACTCTCGAGCCGATCAGCTGCGACAGCAACGACGTTCCTTTCCCGACAACATGACGTATGATCAACGCACTCGTGGGGCTACCACCACAGATCAGCATCCAGAAGGTCGCATTTACTACCATCAGCGTCCTAGGGTTTACCCCGATGCCTACAATCGCCCCTCACCGGTCTGTTACAGCTGTGGTGCCATAGGACACATTTCTCGTTTTTGTCGCCGGCGCCGCCAGACAAGGTACGGCCCACCACCGACTTGGTCTGGCACTGACCAAGGAAATTGCGATGATAATTGGCCGACTGAACCTCGTGCAGCAACCACCTAAGGCTCGCCACCCAGAAATTCCTTCGTCACTACAGCAGAAGGAGTGACTCGCCCGCTTCAGACCGCAGCCTGACGCCACCAACAAGTCGCCTACGTCACTCACCGTCACCACGGCGCCGTGCTACGTCACCACCACCCTCGGGAAACTAGCCGGCGCGACCGATGGAGTTAAGGTCGCCGGCAAGTCTCCGTCTCTGCGAATTGCATCTCTTCCCATTATGATGATGAAGAACAAAGTGCATGTGTTAATTGATAGTGTTGCTGCAACTGCGTTAGTAGATACTGGTGCTACAGTTTCCGTCATGAGTGTGACATTTAAAGAACGATTGGGCAGGAAAGTTATGTTTCCGCGGAATGGTGGTGTGACATTTCGTGGTGTCAGTGGAGAGTGCCTTGTCCCCCTTGGTATTTGTGTTGCACGTGTTTTACTCGGGCAAGAAGATCTTATAACAGAATTTCTCGTACTACCACGGTGCACTCATGATGTCATTCTCGGGATTGACTTCCTTCAGGATTGTGGTGATTCCGTCAACTGTGGCACAGGCGAAATAACGCTGAATAGCGCGCTTTTGTCTACACTTACCGACACATCCTTGCAAGAGAAAAACTATCTTGTTGTTTCGAATGATTTGCTTCTAGCGCCGTGGTCGCTATCACGTGTTGCTGTTAATGCCCCTAGTGCCTACCTTTCATCCTTTGACTCGCAAGTTCGCCCACTTGCGGCGGGTTGTGTAAAGAAAGACGTACTCGTGCCATGTTCTCTCATGACAGTTGTGAATGGCGCCTCAGACTTGTGGGCTTTCAATTGTTCTTCGGTCCCTGCTATCCTCCCGCGCAGCATGAAGCTAGCTGACTTTGATGCAGTCGCTTACAACTCCATCACTGTTTTAAGCGAGGAACAGCAGACTCAAAATAGCAACCCCCGGCAAGGCGCTTCCGAAGAGCAGGTCCTAAGGATGATCAGCAAGTCGCTGCCATCGAGTGAGCGCCACGCACTCGCGCAAGTCCTTCTGACACATCTCTCTGTGTTTGATTTCACGCAAGGTGACTAGCAGGCTTCACTACCGCGTTCTCGAGCTCATCACAGAATTGACACCGGATCTGCACACCCCATTCGGCAAAAGCCTTACCGCGTGTCTTCAGCGGAGAGGACAGTAATAGCTGAACAGGTGACGGACATGCTAAAGAAAGGAGTTGTTCAAGAGTCGTCTTGTCGGTAGGCTGCACCAGCTCGCGTCTTCCTCCTCTACTTCTTGCTCGGCTCATACCCGTTGCAATATCATTGCGGAGCAAGTGAATGGCATGCTTCAGCACGGTGTAATGTAGTGCTCGTCAGGAAAAAAATGGTTTAATCAGATTTTGTGTGGATTACCGACGTCTCAACAAAATTACGCGGAAATATGTCTACCCGCTTCCCCGCATCGATGGCGCCATCGATTGCCTGCAAGGGGCCGAATACTTTTCTTCATTGGACTTGCGTTCAGGATATTGGCAGGTGCCGATGGCAGAATGTGACCGTCCTAAAACAGCGTTCGTTACGCCTGATGGTCTATACGAATTCACATTAATGCCATTCGGTCTTTGTAATGCGTCTGCAACGTTCGAGAGAATGATGGACAGCATTTTACGCGGCCTAAAGTGACAGATATGTTTATATTACCTCGATGACGTTGTCGTGTTCTGCTCAGATTTTCCTACTACGCACGATTCTTCAGTGCCTTACCAAGGCAAATCTTCACCTTAATCTGAAGAAGTGCCGCTTCGGGGCTCGCCAACTCACTATACTTGGCCATGTTGTCTGAAAGAATGGAATACTTCCAGACCCGGACAAACTTCGTGCGGTCGCCGAGTTTCCAAAACCGACAACACTCAGAGAACTGCGGAGCTTCGTCGGCTTGTGCTTTTATATTCGTCGGTTCGTCCGTAACTTTGCGTCAATAATAGCGCCACTTACGAAACTACTTGCTGTCTCTGCTAACCTTCCTAATTGGACCCGAGCATGTGATGAAGCCTTCGATACGTTGCGCTGCCTGCTTACGTCACCACCCATTCTGCGCCATTACGACCCCACTACTCCGACCGAAGTGCACACTGACGCTAGTGGCGTCGGTCGTGGCGCAATACTCGCGCAACGTAAGCCCGGCATTCCAGAATACGTCGTCGCATATGCAAGCCGTGCACGCACAAAAGCGGAAACCAACTACTCAATCACTGAGAAAGAGTGCCTCACAATTGTCTGGGCGTTAAGCAAGTTTCGTCCTTACTTGTAGGACAGACTTGCGACGTCGTGACCGACCATCACGCACTCTGTTGGTTAGCGTCTCTGAAGGATCCTTACGATCACCTTGCAGGTTGGGCTCTTCGTTTACAAGAATTTGACATTCGCGTTGTCTACCGATCTGGGCGAAAACATTCTGACGCGGACGCGCTCTCTCGATCACCAGTGCAATCCACTGAAGATCTACACTCAGACACTGACGTTCCCATCACTGCCATTTCAATCACGAGCATGTCATCTGAGCAGCGTAAAGACCCATGAATTGCCTCTCTCCTTAAAGGCCAACTCCGGCGATTTTTTGACCGTGTCAGGATAATGGTGCTTTTATGTTCCTGAGACACTCTTGCCACGCGCCCGATAGCTGAAATGCTCAGAAAATTCGAAAATAATTTTTAATAAGCAAAAAGGCGCAATACCGAAACCGAAACCCAACCGCGTGTACTGTCCAAGTATGACGTAGTAGTTTGTTACGAACCGGAAGTCGTGCAAGGCATGCTGGTCCCGCCGGCGCGGAATATCACACGCTCCTCCACAGAGAACAGAAAATCGCACACCAAACAAGCGAAGCGCCGGCCAAACTCCGTCAGCTTGTGACCAGCACAATATACGCTGTAGCGGCCAAAGTTAGCGAACCCATCGGCTGCGTCACTTCCGTCGACCGGCAAACCAACACGTCACACACGCAATGTTGCCAATAATTGTGGGAAGCCGGGTGGGCGTTTGCAGACAATCTTTAAAATTCATTTACAAACAATCAGCGCATGTTTCAAGCTTGAAATTTGGCATAAATGACGGAAATGTGCAAAGGAACATACCCAGCGAATTTCATTGAGATCCATTGACGTCGAAAAACCTCCGAAGTTGGCCTTTAACGTCCTTTCAGACACTTCCACCTCTGCATATCCACGTGCTTTGCGTCGTCAAGCCGCCCACTTTACGATACGAGACGCGCTATTACACCGAAGAAACCACGAAGCAGATGGTCGTAAATGGCTTTTGGTTATACCAAGCCACATGCGATCTGACGTATGTTCGTATTTTCATGCAGAACCGTAACATGCTCACGCTGGCGCGTTGAAAACGTACGAACGCCACCGCCGGCGTTACTACTGGCGTGGCATGTACACCTTCGTCCAAAGATATATCAGACTTTGTCGATTGTGCCAACAACGGAAGTCATTTGCCCAGCAGCGTCTACCATGTGCGGCACGCCCTTTCAACCGTGTTGGCATCGATCTATATGGAACGCTTCCTTACAATGTGGCTGGCAATCGATGGGTAATTGTCGCTGTGGACCATCTCACGAGATACGCTGAAACAGCTCCGCTACCTTCAGCTGGTGCTCGGGGCGTAGCCAACTTCATCTTACGACGATTCGTCCTGCGTCACGGTGCGCCACGCGAAGTACTCAGCGATAGAGGGCGCGTGTTTTTATCCGAGGTTCTTCAAGAACTCCTTCGAGCATGCCGCACGGTTCACCGCACCTCTGCAGCCTACCACCCGCAGACCAATGATCTAACAGAGCCCTTCAACCGAACGTTGGGAGACATGCTGGCAATTTATGTCAATTCAGGCCAATAAAACTGGGATGTAGTGCTCCCATTTGTAACTTATGCACATAATACCGTGACACAGTCAACAACAGGCTTTTCACGTTTCTTTCTTCTATATGGCCGTGAACCATGCGCCACTCTTGACACCATTTTGCCTTATCGTCCGGACGCTTCCCAATTCAGCCCTGTTTCTGAAATTGTCGTCAGTGGCCGTCAGTTGTCAGTTGGCCCAGTTGGCCCGCTCATTCGTCAGTTGTCGTCAGTTGGCCCGCTCATTCACCTCGAACAAACAAGCCCTCGAAAAAGAACGCCATGGCCGCGACCAGCAAGTCAAGACTTTCGCTGTGGGCTCGCTCGTCTTGTTCCGCCTACCCTTCCACTCTCCTGGCCTGTCCTTCAAGTGTGCCCCAAAGTATCACGGTCCTTACCGCGTCGTGGAACGTCGCTCTCATATAACATATGTGATTGAGCCAGTCAAGCCATCCACAGACAGGCGCCGTCTTGTTCGCGAGACTGTCCACGTCAGTCGCCTCAAGCCATATCACGACCCCTTCCTTCTGTCGTCGCCTTGATTTGCCTGGATGGCTCCGCTTTGTCTCCGGGGTGTTGTAAGGAGGAATAAGATCAGTACGCCGTAGTGGGCCACCTCCTTAGCCAGAAGCGCCGGGCGCGAGCTGTTGGCTCCCGTGCTGTGATTCTTGTGTCGGTTGTCGCCGCCCGCTTTCAGCGTCCATAGGACTCCTGTTCACGTGCTATTAGCGCCAATAAACCCCGGTTCATAATATAAAATGGCCTTGCGGGGAGCGATACAATGACACGCTGAAACGAATGCTCTGCCGGATGTGCCAAGAGCAGTCGAAGAACTGGGACAGATATATGAGTCCTCTTCCCTTCGCGTACCGGGAGGCTGCACAAGCCAGTTTAGGATTTTCTCCCTTCGGGTTGTTATAATGTCGACTGTATGACAGCTCGAAGGGAGAAAATTGTACACTAGGTACGAGTATGTTGCCGACTTGCGCAGTCGTCTATGAGGTGTCGTGTAAAACAACACAAGAAGAATTGAAGCAAGCAAAAAACAGCCGAAAGGCTCGCGACGATGCAAAGAGCCGCCTGCGCGAGCGAAAGCCGGGTGACAAAGTACTGGCCGCAGAAGGAACGTACAGAAATGGTCGACCGACTCGCGTCGAACGAGTCTGCGAGTTAGAATGTCACGGCAGCTTCGCCCCATCACAAACTGTGAGTGTTCTATGGCTTGATCTCTTATGTCGAATATGTAGACACAATGTTGTTGGCGTTTATCTTGTGCATTAGCGTGATGTATCTTGTTCGTTTATGCTCCTCTCTCTCTCTCTCTCTCTCTCTCTCTCTATATATATATATATATATATATATATATATATATATATATATATATATATATATATATATAGCTAAGGCGTTTATTTGGCGGTACTCAGACATACTGCCTAATGGCGACAGCCACGACCAGGCACGAACTCCCAGTGCGAGCGGCGTCCTTTTTTGCAGATGACCCACTACACTCTAAGGCAAAATTACCCGAAAGAGGAGTTACGGAGCCCAATAGGCGCGCGCGATGAACAGATAGACCGCTGAGTAGTAACCACAGAGGGATGCGTGCCGTGTGCAAACCAGTTAGTCTCCGAAGGCACCAAAGGGATGAACCGCGCGGGAGATACGTCACGTGTGCAAACCGTTGTCAAGGAAACTAACCGTCCTTCTCTCTCTTGGTCAGTCTTCTCACTTGTTTTCATGGAGGCGCGTTGGCGGTTGTGTCGCGCTCGGAGAGTTTGACGATTTAGGAACTACGCCGCGGTGCTGGCGGTGCCTTGGATAAACACCTATGCCGCGTATGCCCGGGTGAGCGTGCGGTGCTGCTTTTACGTTTCGCCGCACCCATGAAGTTTGGAGTTGGTCTCGACTCGCCGAGACGCCGCGCTGTATTTATCCGGCCACGGTGCGCCGGCGGCAACGGCACTGCGTCGACACCGGCTGGGAATGGCGGCCGAGAAGACATAGGCCTATCGGATCCATGAATTAAAAATGACTCCGGGCAGAAATTGGCGCTGGATTATTCCACAAGTAAGTGATCACGCTTTACTTTTCCGTATCTGTCGCTTGCGCGAAGCGCAGCACGCTAGTTGGCAACGGGCTCAATCGCGTTGTATATATCGCGCGCACGAAATGCACCGCGAAGGTCGGCTTCGGCGTCCGCTCGCCTGTGCTTTGTGACTGCCTGAAAATTGGCATCCATTGCCGTCGGCCGCCTGGACGCTATCGCCGCGGTGATGAGCTGCGGGCTCGCGATTTTGGGCAGAGCCCTCGCCGCTGCGGTGCGACTCGTCCAAAAGGCATTGCGGTTGCCGTGAACGAGCTCGGTTGTATGTCGCGCGCTTGAAGTGCACCGGCAGCTGGCGGGTGCTTTAGCTAGCAGACTTTAGCTGCGCTTCAGAACTCTGTGGACAGTTTTCGCCAATGCCGTTGGCTTTCCCATCAATCGGTCGCAAGCAGCTCAGCGCCGTTCGTGGTGGCGGCCCCCGCGCTCGCTCGTTGTACTCTGTCGCTCGATCCAGGAACTTTGTGAAAATTTGTCGCCATTACTATCGTCTTCCGCGGCGCTCGCTCGAAAGCAGCTCTGTGCCGTTCGTGGCGGCGGTTCCGCGTTCGCTCGCTCCTCTGTTCGAGGTTCGCTGGCGGCAGAATGAGCAGAAGCTCCGCGTTCAGCTCCGCGTTGAGCCCCGCGTTCGCTTGCTCGAGCTGTATACGACGCCGCTCGCAGAGAAATGGCCGACTCGGCGGTCGCGGCGCCTAGGCATGATGGCTGCGGCTGCCACACTTGAGCTGTTCATGTGACTCGAAATGCGTTTTCGTTTATGTATGACATCGCGGTCAAAATATTTGCATGCCATATTTTGGACATGCGTATTTATTTCACCTTGCACGTATTTTTCATGTGCGTGTATCTTCCCCACTGTCACATGTGACTAACTATTTGCAATCTTTTTGTACAGACGTTGTCCACTACGTGCAGAAGGCTGCGTGCGCTTGTGCGTGCAATGCCAGTCATCTGTATCTTCCGTTGGAGCAGCTTGACAACGACGACTGTAGGAGATATGACAACGCGGCTGGACCTGAATTTGACATCTGGCAACGAATTCACTGAATGAATGCAGTAACTTTATATGTATATTGCCACGCGCTATTCTTATTTTTACTTTGGTTGTATTCGGGTTTCGCCCACAGAGACCGTCAGCAAAGCTCAGCTCAAACCGCGCCTTATTGTTCTAGAGCCTTCGCGATTATTGTAGATCGTTTTGTTAAGATTGCACGCAAGACGCGACCACTCGAGATTATTCCAGAGCTTGCGCGATGACCTGTGATAAGGCTAGAATGTTCGACGCGTGATGCATAAAAGCCGGCGCGCTCCAACGATGTCCAGTTGATCGACGGCCGACGCTCTGTTCGCCGCTATCAGTGCCAGCGTGTATTGCTGTAATCCTACTTTCCGTTTACCGGCCACAAGTTCGGCCTAATAAACAGTTTCATCTTGGACACGTCGCCTGCTGCCTTCGTCGACGTCACGACCACGTGACATCTGGTGGAGGTGCTGCTTCGTTCATGTACCGGACGCCCCCGTCAAGCCGTGAACCCAGCCCCAGTCGTGAAGGAGACGCCGACACCAACCACGACAAGCGAGTTAGTCGTAGGCAGCAAGGTCTACAACCGGAGTACGGCCCTCTACCCGACAAGACTCGCAAGACCAAGACCCTGACCTCGACCACGGCGACAATGACGGCCCCTGTGCCACCTGCACCGATTGTGCTCCGGCAACCGAAGGAGCCACCAACTTTCCGCGGTTCATCATTGGAAGACCCGGAAACCTGGCTTGAGACATACGAGCGTGTCGCCGCCTTTAACAACTGGAGCACCGACGACAAGCAGCGACACGTTTACTTCTACCTGGAAGACTCGGCAAGAACCTGGTATGAAAATCGAGAATCATCCCTTCAAACCTGGGATAATTTCCGCAGCGCATTCCTGCAGACGTTCACGAGCGTCGTTCGCAAGGAAAGAGCTGCTTCTTTGCTGGAGACCCGGGTTCAGCTACCAAATGAAAGCGTCACCATCTTCACGGAAGAGATGACTCGACTATTCCGCCTTGCCGACGCTGCGATGGCCGAAGACAAAAAACTTCGCCTGCTCATGCGGGGCGTTAAACAAGAACTGTTCGCAGGACTTGTCCGCAACCCGCCCACAACGGTCGCCGAATTCCTCACCGAAGCTACAACTATAGAAAATGCGCTTGAGATGAGGACAAGGCTGTACAACCGCCGCTCACCGACAATGGATTACGCCGAAGTTCAAGCCCACAGCACCGACGACCTGCGCGAGACCATCCGATCAGTCGTGCGTGAAGAGCTGCGTAAGATGTTTCCGGAATCGCAGCCTCAAATAGACTCGATCACAGATATCGTCCGAGCAGAAATCCAACAATCGATGGGCATTTCCGAGTCAGCGCACCCGCATCCGCAGGCTATGAGCTACGCTGCTGCTCTCCGCCGCCCTGTTCCTCGTCCCCGCACTCGTCAAGACACCCCTCCGCCACAGTTCCGTCGCCAGGCGCCACCTTCGCCGCCACCACAGACGCCATACCGCCCACCAGCCGGCCAGCGATACACGCCGAGGAAGACCGACATTTGGCGCGCCCCTGACCACCGCCCACTCTGCTACTACTGCGGAGAAGCTGGCCACACTTACCACCGCTGCCAGTACCGCCAGATGGGAATTCGAGGTTTCGCAATCGACGCACCGCGTCCACAGCGGGGTGAACGGCCACGCGACATCGCCGACTACCTCACAGGAGCGCAGTGGACACCCCGACGACCTTCCCGTTCACCGTCGCCAGGCCGCTACACCTCACCTCATCGCAGGCAGTACACCAGTCCGGCTCGGGGCCGATCTCCGAGCCCTTACCCGGAAAACTAAGGGCAGCAACCGATGGAGGTGCGGTTGCTGAACGACGAAATGCCGAATATCCTCCGCCGACGACGACGACGCCTCAACGAAGTCTTCAGAACGCGCCGCAAGCCGAACGGAGCCTGGATGACGAAACTTCGCGACCGGAAGAACAGACGACGCAACGCCGAAGCAGTGGAACAAGCCGTCGTAGCCGCGACCCGACGCCTCGACCCAACCGCAACGCCAGGCGACGAACTAGCGACCTCGACGTTCTCATCGACGGCCACAGCGTCACAGCTCTCATCGACACCGGGGCCGACTATTCCGTCGTCAGTGGGCCGTTCGCCGCGAAGTTGAAGAAAGTGAAGACTGCTTGGCAAGGCCCTGAAATCCGGACCGCTGGCGGTCATCTAATAACGCCGGCCGGTGTTTGCACGGCGAGAGTCACCATCAATAACAGGACTTATCCTGCGAGCTTTGTAATCCTACAAAACTGCTCCAGGGATGTGATACTTGGAATGGACTTCCTAAGTGACCACGGCGCCGTCATCGACCTAAGATCTGAGTCGATAACACTAACTTCAGAAAAAGCTCTGCCTATCCAGACGACGCCGGGGAACCATGCATTGAACGTGATAGAAGAGCACGTCACCATTCCGCCTCTCTCCAGCATCATAATTTCCGTCGGCACCGAAAAGCCCGCAGACTTCGAAGGCGTCATCGAGGGCGATCAGCACCTGCTTGTAAACCGTCAGATTTGCGTCGCAAGAGGCATCGCCGAGTTGCGTGATGGCAAAGCAAAGGTACTGCTGACAAACTTCAGCCACGAATATAGGCACGTTAACATTGGTGCGACGGTCGCCCTCATCGAGAAATTCACGGACACCAGCCACGCTTTCGCCCTCTCCGATGCTACCGAACCTGCTTCGACGAATCGAGGTCCCAAACCAGATTTCGACGTGAACCCGAACCTTCCGAAGGTCAAGCAAGACCAGCTAAAGGCCCTGCTCCTGCGATTCGAAGACTGCTTCTCGGCGTCGTCAAGAATTCGACAGACCCAGTTGCGAAACATCGCATCATTACAGAAGAAAGTGCTCGACCAGTTCGACAGAGCCCGTACCGAGTATCGACGCGCGAACGCGAGGCCCGTGAAGAAACAAGTCGACCAAATGCTACGCGACGACATAATCCAGCCGTCCAAGAGTCCCTGGGCGTCTCCCGTGGTTTTGGTGAAGAAGAAGGACGGCACGCTACGTTTCTGCGTCGACTACCGTCGCCTGAACAAGATAACGAAGAAGAACGTATACCCCCTCCCACGGATAGACGACGCCCTGGATCGACTCCACAACGCAAAGTACTTTTCGTCGATGGACCTCAAGACAGGCTACTGGCAAATCGAGGTCGACGAGAGAGACCGAGAGAAGACTGCCTTTATCACACCAGACGGCCTCTACGAGTTCAAGGTAATGCCCTTCGGTCTATGCTCGGCGCCTGCGACGTTCCAACGTGTTATGGATACCGTACTGGCAGGCTTGAAATGGCAGACTTGTCTTGTGTACTTGGACGACGTCGTTGTGTTTTCCTCAAACTTCGACGAACACCTCCGGCGCCTTGAAGCTGTACTTCAAGCAATCAAGACCTCCGGACTCACCCTGAAGCCACAAAAGTGCCGCTTCGCCTACGAGGAGCTTTTTTCTTGGGCCACGTGATAAGCAAGTCCGGAGTACGCCCCGACCCGCAGAAGACAGCCGCCATCGCTACATTCTCGCCACCCGCCGACAAGAAGGCCGTGCGTCGATTTCTCGGCCTGTGTGCCTATTACCGGCGGTTCTTTAAAAACTTCGCCCGCATCGCCGAGCCTCTCACTAACCTCACCAGGACCGACGTCGAGTTCAAATGGGAAACGCAGCAAGAGGAAGCATTTCAGGAACTAAAACGACGCCTGCAGACGCCTCCGTTACTTGCGCATTTCGACGAACACGCCGAAACAGAAGTACACACCGACGCAAGCAGTGTAGGACTCGGCGCCGTTCTTGTCCAGAGGACTGACGGACTGGAAAGGGTAATTATTTATGCTAGCCGGTCGCTGTCAAAGGCAGAGGCCAACTACTCCACAACAGAAAAGGAGTGCCTTGCCATCATCTGGGCTACATCCAAGTTTCGCCCCTACCTTTACGGCAGACCCTTCAAAGTTGTGAGTGACCACCACGCCTTGTGTTGGCTAGCTAACTTGAAAGACCCTTCTCGTCGCCTCGCACGGTGGAGCCTGAGACTTCAAGAATTCGACATTACCGTCGTTTACAAGTCCGGGCGAAAACACTCCGACGCCGACTGCTTATCTCGCGCCCCCCGTCGAGCCGCCGCCGCAGGACGACAAGGAGGATGACTTCTTCTTGGGAACCATAAGTACCGACGACTTCACCGAACGACAGCGAGCCGACCCGGAACTCAGAGGCCTTGTGGAGTACCTTGAAGGCAAGACCGCCATTGTTCCGAAGCCATTCAAGCGAGGACTCGCTTCGTCTTTCTTGCGAAACGGCGTTCTCATAAAGAAGAATTTCTCGCCACTTCAAGCCAACTACCTTCTCATAGTGCCTTCAGCATTGCGACCAGAAGTACTCCAGGCACTACACGACGACCCGACGGCTGGACACCTCGGACTTTTCCGCACGCTCGCCAGAGTACAGGAAAAGTACTACTGGCTGCGCCTTGCCGCCGACGTCGCCCGCTACGTAAGGACGTGGCGAGACTGTCAGCGACGGAAGACACCGCCAACAAGACCATCAGGCTTCCTGCAGCCGATCGAGCCTCCTCGGCGACCGTTCCAGCAGATCGGGATGGACCTTCTGGGGCCGTTCCCAACGTCGACTTGCGGAAATAAATGGATCGTCGTAGCCACCGACTACCTCACCCGCTACGCCGAAACAAAAGCCCTGCCCAAAGGCAGTGCCGCCGAGGTAGCCAAGTTCTTCGTTGAGAACATCGTCCTTCGACACGGCGCCCCAGAGGTTCTCATCACCGACAGAGGTACGGCCTTTACGGCTGACCTAACCCAGGCGATCTTGGGATATAGCCACACAAGTCACCGCCGGACCACCGCGTACCACCCACAGACCAACGGCCTCACCGAGCGTCTAAATAAGACCATCGCCGACATGTTGGCCATGTACGTCGACGTCGAACAGAAGACGTGGGACGCCATCCTTCCGTACGTGACCTTCGCGTACAACACGGCCGTACAAGAGACGACGCAGTTGACGCCATACAAGTTGGTCTACGGACGGAGCCCGGCAACGACGCTCGACGCCATGTTACCAAACGTGACCGACGAGGAAAACATCGACGTGACCACCTACCTACAGCGCGCCGAAGAAGCACGACAGCTCGCCCGCCTACGGATAAAAAACCAGCAGAGGACTGACAGTCGCCACTACAACCTTCGACGACGCCACACGGAATACCAACCCGGTGACCGTGTATGGGTGTGGACGCCAATACGCCGACGGGGACTCAGTGAGAAGCTTCTTCGGCGATACTTCGGGCCGTACAAGGTGCTTCGACGTCTCGATGCTCTGGACTACGAGGTCGTCCCGGACGTCATCACGAACTCTCAACGGCGCCGTGCGCGACCTGAAGTCGTCCATGTCGTGCGCCTCGAGCCGTATTACGCGCGTTAGCAAACCTGAGGACTGCACTTATTGCTTAATTATTGTACGTTCTTTCTTTATTGTTGTGATTTATTGTTGCATGCATTTTCCCCCCGTGTTCTGTTTTAAGCATCGGGACGATGCCTTTTCAGAGGGGGGGCATTGCCACGCGCTATTCTTATTTTCACTTTGGTTGTATTCGGGTTTCGCCCACAGAGACCGTCAGCAAAGCTCAGCTCAAACCGCGCCTTATTGTTCTAGAGCCTTCGCGATTATTGTAGATCGTTTTGTTAAGATTGCACGCAAGACGCGACCACTCGAGATTATTCCAGAGCTTGCGCGATGACCTGTGATAAGGCTAGAATGTTCGACGCGTGATGCATAAAAGCCGGCGCGCTCCAACGATGTCCAGTTGATCGACGGCCGACGCTCTGTTCGCCGCTATCAGTGCCAGCGTGTATTGCTGTAATGCTACGTTCCGTTTACCGGCCACAAGTTCGGCCTAATAAACAGTTTCATCTTGGACACGTCGCCTTCGTCGACCTCACGACCACGTGACAATATAGAAAAATAAAACATTTCATTGTCTCACTTTTGTCTTTTTGCGCCATTTGTTGCTCACTGCGGAGAAAAACACGCGATAAAAGTATTAAGCCTTGCAGAGAGTAACTGTGCAAAATCATCCCTGGGGATTAACGCATCATTCGAACTAAGGATAAAGAGTTCATCTCAGTGGAGCATTTGAGTGGACCAACCGTTCGTCCGGTGATGTGCAACCGTGGGGACTAACGGTTGACCGGTAAGGGGGTAAATATGAGGACTAAATGTTAGTCCCTTGAGGTGCAACTGTGGGGACTAAAGGTTGCCCGCGAAAGTGTAAATGTGAGGACTAAATGTTAGTCCCTTGAGGGGGACTAAATGTTAGACCCGGTGCCGTTAGTCCTTAAAGGGACTAATGGTTGTGGCAGCCCCATTAGTCCTCAAGAGGACGAACGGCACACCATTTTAGCACCCTTTTGCCTTAGAGTGTAGAAGGCTCTCGAGAGTGCAACCCATTTCTAGGTTCCAATGCATCGCTACAATTACCCTGGGGACGAAAAGGGAGCCGCCGGGCGACCTAACAGCTTGTCACTATGAGCGGGTCATAGTAGGCCTTCAGGCGCTCCACGTTGACAATGTCGCGCCCTCGACGGCACATGTCCGAAGATTGTTCGATGGGTTCGATCAGGTAGTTGACCGGAGATGTGCGCTCGATGACATGGTAGGGGCCTTCGTATTTCGGCAGTAGTTTTGAAGAGAGGCCAGCTGCGGAGGTAGGGACCGAGAGAAGATTAGGCGACTCACTCCAAGAAGACCATGCGGTCATATTGTCGCGTGGTCGTGACGTCGACGAAGGCAGCAGTCGGTAGGTCCAAAATGAAACTTTTTATTTGGGCCGAACTTGTGGCCGGGAAACGGAATGCCAGAATACAGCGATACACACCTTCACTGATAGCGGCGAACAGAGCGTCGGCCGTCGATCAACTGAACATCGCTGGAACGCGCAGGCTTTCATAGATCACGCGTCGAGTATTCTAGCCTTATCAATAGTCGTCGTACAAGCTCTGTAATAATCTTGAGTGTTAGCGTCTTGTGTGCAATCGTAACGAAACGATCTACTACAACCGAGAAGCTTCTGGAACAGTAAGGCGCTGTCTGCGCCGAGTACTGCTGATAGTCTTTGTGGGTGGAAACCGAATACAGTAAACGAAGCGCGCGTGGCAATGCCCCCCTCTGAAAAGGCATCGTCCCGATGCTTAGAACAGAACACATGGGGATAATACATGCAACAAAATAACGACAATAAATCAAGAAAGTTCAATAAACAATACGCACATGCAAGAAAGTCGAATGAAAACAAAAAGTAAAGCCCTCAGGTTCACTACCGCGCGTAAAACCGCTTGAGGCGTACGACATGGACGACTTCAGTTCGCGCACGCCGCCGTTGAGAGTTCGAAATGCCGTCGGGGACAACCTCGTAGTCGAGTGTGCCGAGACGTCGAAGCACCCTATACGCCTCCGAAGTATCGTCGCAGAACTTTTTCACTAAGTCCACGTCGTCGTATCGTCGTCCACCGCCAAACGCGGTCGCCGGGCTGGTATTCCACGAAGCGTCGTCGAAGATTGTAGCGGCGGCTGTCAGTCGTCTGCTGATTCTTGATCCGCAGGCGGGCCAGCTGTCGTGCTTCTTCGGCGCGCTGTAGGTAGGCGGCCACGTCGATGTTTTCCTCGTCGGTCGCGTTTGGTAACATGGCGTCGAGCGTCGTTGCCGGGCTCCGTCCATAGACCAACTTGTATGGCGTCATCTGCGTCGTTTCTTGCACGGCCGTGTTGTATCCGAAGGTCATGTACGGAAGGATGGCGTCCCACGTCTTGTGTTCGACGTCGCTGTATCCCAAGATCGCCTGGGTTAGGTCAGCCGTAAACGCAGTGCCTCTGTCGGTGATCAGAACCTCTGGGGCGCCGTATCGAAGGACGATGTTCTCAACGAAGAACTTGGCTACCTCAGCGGCACTGCCTTTGGGCAGCGCTTTTCTTTCGGCGTAGCGGGTGAGGTAGTCTGTGGCTACGACGATCCATTTGTGTCCGCAAGTCGACGTTGGGAACGGCCCCAGGAGGTCCATCCCGATCTGCTGGAACGGTCGCCGAGGAGGCTCGATCGGCTGAAGGAACTGGTCTTGCGGGCGGTGTCTTCCGTCGCTGACATTCTCTGCACGACCTTCCATAGCGGACGACGTCGGCGGCAAGGCGCGGCCAGTAGTACTTTTCCTGTACTCTTGCGAGCGTGCGGGAAAATCCGAGGTGTCCAGCCGTCGGTTCGTCGTGCAGTGCCTGCAGTAATTCTGGTCGCAATGCTGAAGGCACTGTGAGAAGGTAGTTGGCTCGAAGTGGCGAGAAATTCTTCTTTATGAGAACGCTGTTTCACAAGAAAAACGAAGTGAGTCCTCGCTTGAATGCCTTCGGAACAATGGCGGTCTTGCCTTCAAGGTCCTCAAAGTCGTCAGCACTTATGGTTCCCAAGAAGAAGTCATCCTCCTGGTCCAGCCTTAGACTCCATCTTGCGAGGCGACCTGAAGGGTCCTTCAAGTTAGCTAGCCAACACAAGGCGTGGTGGTCGCTCACAACTTTCAAGGGCCTGCCATAGAGGTTGGGGCGAAACTTTGACGTAGCCGAGATGATGGCGAGGCACTCCTTTTCTGTTAGAAGTTTGCAGTTTCGACAACACATGACGCATGAATTGTCATGGTGCCGGAGGAAAAAGGCGTGTGTATACACGCCTGACTAGGCTCCTGGCACCACGAGTACAGCAGACAACAGCGGAGAACTGCAGGGAAAAAAAGACCTACACACACAGGCCCATATATATACGCATGTACATAAATGGCACAGTTTCTAGTTAACTAGTTCAGTACAGCAGAATAAAGATCAATAAACCGAAAAAGTACAAACAGTAAATAAAGATGTATCGATCACACCGTTTTTCAATAATACAGGAGATATATTTTGGGTAACACAACAGCAAATGAAGAAATGAAACGAGAATTAATAACGATGTAGCACTCGAACAAAGCAAATTATTTTCCGAGAAAGTATTGTTTTGGTGTTTTTCTGAATGATGACATAATTAGAGAATGTTCCATGATATTGAGTAACGCATGTTCATCATTGCGATTAGGAATTTGCCAGTGCAATAATTGGCTTCCGTAGTTGGTTCGCGTTTTCGGTTTAACCAGGTTCCTAGGTCTTAACGTGTAATTGGTCGTGGCATTGGCGTACTCTTGAGTTCCAAAAATGCCTTTTCGGATAATTTTTGTTTGTACATATTCCTAATGTGCAAAATACGATCCTGCTGAAAGTACTCAGAAGTGTTTTCACACATCGGGAGATTATGGACCACACGAATACACTTTTTCTGCATCCTTTATAAGGTTTCCATATTCGTATTAGAAGTCACACCCCATACAAGAAGACAATAGTGCAGTCTGGAGTGAACAGTGGAAAAATACAGCTGACGCTTAAGCCTTGATGGTAACAATGTGCGATATTTATTCAACATGCCGATTGTTTGTGCTATATGCCGTTTAATGAAGTTAACGTGATGCGTCCAACGCAAATTCTCATGAAAAACTACTCCCAAGAACTTTTACTGGGAAACTCTTTCAAGTGGTTGTGACATAAATAATAAGGGAGATACAAACTCAACTGGCTTGTTAATTGGAGCAAAAACCATATACTTCGTTTTCTTAACGTTCAGGCTGAGTTCATTAGCGGATCAGTATATTGATAGTAATTCTAGCCAATTATTAATTAAAGGAATAAGGCTAGAGATGTTATCAGAGGAGAAGAAAACGTTCGGGTCGTCGGCATACAATACAATATCTCTTGTTCCTGGTACTGCTGCGATATCATTAATGTAAACAAGAAAAAGGGTGGGACCTAAAATAGAACCTTGTGGGACACCATACCTAATATGTTTAACGTCTGATTTAACATCGTTCATTTCTACAAACTGGATGCGGTCTGATAAGTAGCTGCGCAGTAATTCCAAAGCAATACCTCTGATTCCATAGAAGGTAATTTGGAGAAAAGTATGTCGTGCTTAATTGAATCGAATGCTTTATCAAATCTAAGAAAATAACTATCGTGTAGTGTGGATTTTATATATTGGCAATAATTTTATCACGTATTTCAAGTAGCGCGGATTCAGTGGATTTACCACTCTGAAAGCCATACTGATGTGTTGATATGATGTTATGCTTCTGTAGATGTCCAGAGAATCTAGAGTTTAATGTATTTTCAATAATTTTAGAGAATAGCGGGAGTATCGATATTGGCCTGTAATTGCCAATGCAATCAGTGGCACCTCCTTTATGAAGGACGACGGCCCTGGCTATTTTCATGCTATCTGGAAATGTGCCTGTTGAAAACACAATGTTTGTTAAGTCACAGATAACATCACACAATGACTCTGCAACTGTTTTTATTGGTTGTACTTTAATACCATCATAACCACAAGCGGAGCTGTTTTTTAAGTTTTTTAATAATGCGCACAATTTCTGTGGGGGTAACAGGACTCAGATACATGGTATTCTGCAAACTCGTGTATATGTACTTTGCAAAGTTATTGTTACCTTTCGAATCAAATGCTCCAAAAGATAAGAAATGCTGATTGAATACTTCTGCGAGGGGCTTACCACTCAGGACTTTATCGCCAAGCGTTAGCTCCTGTGGGAGGTCGCTTTTTGTAGGCCGCAATAGGTCCTTGAGGGTACGCCATGTTTTCTTAGGATCATAGAGAATATCAGTAAATTTGTTGGCGTAATATTCAACTCGTGATTTTTTTATGTCAGCATTTAATTTATTTCTGGCTTTTTTATACTGCTTAAGCACTTCGGTGTCTCTACATTTTATAAAATCACAACAGAGTTTCTCTCTCGCTTTGATTCTCTTAACAAGTTGATAAGTAATCCACGGCTTCCTCGCTTTTTTAAACTTCCTAATTTGTACCACAAGAAACGAATATTCATAAATTTCAATAATTTTCTCAATGAAAGTATTGTATAATAGGTTTGTATCGCAATTTTTACCATTTAAAATTTTATTCCAATTTACCGATGCGATGTGCTCACGAAAATTATCTGCAGCACGCTTAGTTATCATCCGCGTTGTTTTGCTCCAGTGCTTTGCTACAACATACGATAATAAATACTTGGAAATGAAGCAAAACAAAGGTAAATGGTCACTAACTGCACTAACAAGCACTTCTGCTTTACAGCACTTTTCTCTTGGTTAGTCAGACAAAGATCAATCAAAGTTTTACTACAGGCGTTGATGCGGGTAGGCAGAGTAATATTGTTTGAAAAACCGTACATTGATAGAAGGTCAACAAATTCATTAACTTGTGTGTCACCAGATTTTAGCAAGTCAATGTTGAAATCACCTAAGATAACAACAGGTATGTCAGTGGACGATAGAGAATCGAGAAATATTTCAAACTGACGGAAAAATTCAACAAGTGACCCAGAAGGAGGCCTATACATGACACCGGTTATGAAGTTTTTACATTTGATAAAAAGCAGTTCGTAGTCCGAAGACATTGCACAGTGTTGAGCCATCACTTCATATCGAACGGCGTTTTTTATGTACAGAGCGACCCCGCGCCCTTTTTTACTACATCTGTTCAAATACTCAGCGTTGTAACCATCTATTTGAATGACATCATACACAGTATTGAACCACGTTTCCGCAAAATCCAAAATATCAAACTCAAATCCCAAGGACACAATAAACTCATTTATGTGGTTCTCTTTATTCGCTAGCTTTGCGCATTTAAATGGTAGAATGAAAGGAAACTCGAGCGTTTACATTCTTCCAAAGCAAAATCACGAAAAGAAACTGGATTGAGATAATAAGTAAACTCGAGCGTTTACATTCTTCCAATGCAAAATCACGAAAAGAAACTGGATTGAGATAAGAAGTATAGTCGAATGGAACTGCCATAGCAAAGAAAGAGAGCAATCAGAAACAATACGTGTAGTGGCAGCATTAAACCATTAGCGCAAGATCACTTTCTCGGTGAAACTTAGGGCCGTCCAGATGGCCCAGGACACGTCGATGAGGCTCAGCTTACTGTCTTTCTTTATAACATGCTGTGTAAATGCCTCCACAATGCTACCATTAATCACCGTATCGCATTTTTTTTGTCTTTATCATGTTGATTTTGTTATTGTTTAGTATTCATGAGTGCAGATACATAGCATCTAGTTTGTTCTGTGTCTATTGTTCTACTGCTCTATTTGTGCAATAATCTTCAATTTTTTTAGTTTTTTCACTGCTCACACTGTGGCTAATTTCTTAAGCGTCTGAATTTTGAAACTGCTGCCATGTACGTGTACCCTCAGGCACACTAAAGTGGTTTTATAACCACTTTTCGCGTGCGGGACTCCCCAACGGGTTGAAAAGCACTGATGTTTAAAAATGTGGCAGTGAATGCTAACATGCTAAAACAAACATGAATGAGAAATGCAAACGGTGAACTGCTGCACTACTAGGAATAGTGAAAGTTTTTGATGTCCTATCGGCTGATAATTAGAAACACGTGATACACGACCGCAAACATTTACAAAAATGAAAACGGTAAGTGCAAGCACCATCTTTCACTGTAACTTTCGTTTGCTGTCACTCTCTGTCGTATAAAAAAATTATCTGGCTCTGTCGCATGCATAAAAAATTACCTGTTGTCATATACACTTGTAATAAACCCACTTGCTGCTATCCAGTAACACATGCATTTTGGTGCAGTGTGGCGATGGCCGCAGAGACACTCGTACATTGCACAAGGTGTGCAAGGCCCTACGATAATCCATCCTTTATTTACATTGACAGAAAACGCAACTGAAAACATTGTAAACTTAACAAAACAGCTACACCGAGGTCTAACATCGCGTCTGCTGTAGCTTTAGCATTGCCACCTGAGAGCAAGCTACGAAAATTTTTTATCGCGAATACGTTAATGAGCCTGTTTTGCAGAAATTCGTGCGTTGGCGTCTGATTCCCTTGTGAGCGAGGAATCGGCGTCGCGTGATTTGCTCAAAATTAAGTTTGGAGCAAATTAATCCCTAATAAAAACCGTGCATTGCGAGTGAGAATGGGACGAATGTCCTATGTGTTGCAAGCACATGTTCTACCACGGAGCCACGCCATTGCTTTGATCAGTTTCTATAGAACTCCACAAATGTTAGTTATGGGCTGTGAGACTGCCATATGATGCAATGTTTCGTCGCAGCAGCGTTTTATCGCGCCAGGCAATTAAAACGTATGAATTGCACAACGAGCGGGTTGTTTGAAGAGCCGCCCAATTCAAAGTGCTAAGATATACCGCTCACAAGCATCACAACATTGCAAATGCGTAGGTGCGCACGTGGTTCTACGGGTTCGCAGTAGGTACTCGTATATTCGCACAGGCAAGAATTATGGCGCAGGTCCTTGCAACTGTACTTGCAGCAATCACTCTATAATATCTGTAAACGGGGATTGTAATTCACAGGCATGTTCCCTCCTTTCGTCATTGCTGAGGTGTTCACCGAGAAACGAAAATACGCTACCGGCTGAGAAGGAATTGTTAGATTGATAGACCAGTGATATATCGCCAGCCTAGTCATCAGTGAGGGCGCGTTCTGCGTAGATTGAAGACAGATGAAGCGGAGAGAAGGCAGACACACCACCACTCGCGTGCTCGGGAGGTCGGACTTCTTCGGTGAAGTCACACGCACGTGACCTCGCTTGCGCATTAGAGATGATGCGTAAGGAATATGATTTCCCGGCTCCGATGCCGAGGAAGGCACGGAAAGCGAAAGTAAAGGATTTTGGTTGCGAAGGCTACGCGGAGCGAGGGGGCGGGGGGTTTTAAGATCTCATCGCCTAACAGTTTTGTGCGCTTTCAAAATATAGGATTCCTCTGCTTGTATTAAACCAATATAAAAATTGAAGGACGCTTTGTAATTTCTAAAGTCTGTTTGGCTGAAGCATGTGGCCATTCAACTGACTTTTTTTATTTTCATTTTTTTCAGAGGGAGAGCCTACAGCTGCCACCCCTTCCAGGGTCCGGACGGAGGTACGGGCAGACGCGCGTATGAGACCATAAAGGCTTTTACCTTAAATATTTGTTGTGGGTATAAATCTCTTCATCCCGCACGAAACCACCGCCAGTATCGAACTATGATTCGTTATGTCATTTGTTGAGGCGCCGATTATGCCTCAAGCGTCTTTAAACGTTTTTCTTATTTCAATTTTCGGGCTGCCATAAACTAAAACAATTATTTGGCGCATGTCTTAGTGAGCTTCATCTGAGATGTATTAGCCAAAATGGTTTATTCATTTATATTCAGATAATATATATATTCAGAAAAGGAAACGCACCGATGAAAGCACAAGATGATTCTAATTTTCTCGCAAAATGTTCGTGCAACGTTCATTCGTAGCCAATTAGACTACCGAAGCCAATTCAAGCCCTAATGTAATGTTCCAAATGATAATAGTTAAATCGAAACACTACTCCTCAATACCGACGATAGTAAGCTACATGGATGGATAGAAACACTTTATCGGAAATTCAGGGGAAGAGGAAGATTGGAAAGAGCGAGTAGGTGGGTCCCTATTCGATGACTCCAGTGATCCTGGCTACACGCTCCGCCTGATCCAAGAGGCCTCTTGGACCTCCAGCCCTGGCCGAGTGAGGAGGATCTCCCTCGGTTCCCCAGAATTCGTGCGTTACCCAGGCGAGTTTGCCTCATGTGACCTTGCTGCGCATTCCCACGTCACATGTGCCAGTGACAGCCGTGCACCACACCATGGACAAGCGCCACCATGTAATGTGGGATTTATGTAGCGGGCCCTTCCCAAATGGAGACAGGTGTGCATTTGGATTCTTCTATATGCGCCAGCTTCTGCTACTCTTAGCTGCCGATGCGGTGGGGCAAGACGTTCTCTCGTGCGACGTTGGTATTAGAGGATGTCTTGGGCCGTAAGCGGACTATCCTGGCACGGGCTCCCAAAACGGTTTGTCAGTTCTCGAGCTAAGGAGTGCACCCTCTCGTTGCCTGGGATGCCCTCAGGACGTGGACACCTTATTACCACGCGCGTTTCTTTTACTGTATTGGGTTTCCGCCCATAAAGACTAGCAGGAGTACTCGGCGCAGACAGCGCCTTACTGTTCCAGAAGCTTCTCGGTTGTAGTAGATCGTTTTGTTAAGATCGCACGCAAGACGCTAACACTCAAGATTATTCCTGAGCTTGCGCGACGACTAGTGATAAGGCTAGAATGTTCGACGCGTGATTTATAAAAGCCGGCGCGTTCCAGCGATGTTCAGTTGATCGACGGCCGACGCTCTGTTCGCCGCTATCGGTGACAGTGTAATGTGACTTTCTGTCTCCCGGCCACAAGTTCGGCCCAAATAAACAGTTTCATTTTGGACCTACCGACTGCTGACTTCGTCGATGTCACGACCATGTGACATCTGGTTGAGGTGCTTCCCGGTCCATGTACCGAACGCCCCCCTCCAGCCGTGAGCCAAGCCCACACCCTCAAGGGGACACCGACGTCAACGCTGAGCAGCGAGCCAGCCGCAGGCAGCAAGGTCTCCCACCAGAATACGGACCCCTACCCGACAAGATCCGGGCCACGGCGACGAAGACAACAAGCACGATGACGACCGCAGTGCCCCCTGCGGAAGTCGTGATGCAGCCACCCAGAGAGCCGCCGACGTTTCACGGATCTCCAAATGAAGGCACCGAAACCTGGCTTGAGAGATGCGAAAGGGTCTCAACATTCAACAATTGGGACGCCGACGACAAGCTGCGCCACGTATACTTTTACCTAGACGACACAGCTATAGGACCTGGTTCGAGATTGGCGAGTCCACTATTCGAATCTGGGACATCTTTCGGGGCACTTTTTTGAAAGCGTTCACGAGTGTCGTCAGAAAGGAAAGGGCTGCGACCTTGCTGGAGACACGGGTGCAACTTCCTAACGAAAGTGTCACTATTTTCGCGGAGGAAATGACCCTGACTCTTCCGCCACACTGACCCCGCCATGTCCTTCTTGATGTGGGGGGTTAAGCAAGACCTGTTTGCCGGCCTTGTACGCAACCCACCAACGACTGTCACGGAATTTGTCTCGGAGGTCACGACGATCGAGAAGGCGCTGGAGATGCGTACTAGCCAGCATAGGCGTGCGCGCGAGGGGGGCAGAGGGGGCGGCCGCCCCCCCCCCCCAGTAACCTAAGAGAGGGGGGCGCAAATTCTGCCCCATACATTGATTTAATAGGGAGGGGGGGGCGCTGCGACGACCCTTCAGCCCCCCTGCCCCCCCTGAAGGGGAACCCTGAGCACGCCTATGCTAGCCAGTACAACCGCCGCATTCCGTCGACGACATACGGGGAGGTTCAAGCGCTATATCCCGATGACCTGCGCGACACCATCAGAGAAATCGTTCGGAAGGAGCTGCGAAAATTCTTACCAACTTCGCAGCCTTAGGTGGAGCCGATCACCGACGTCGTGCGCCAGGAAATCGGGCAAGTTCTTGGAGCGCCTGAAAAAGCGCAGCGTGAGCCACAAGCGATGAGCTACGCTGCCGCAGCTCGTCGTAACGCTCCCCCGCCGTGCCCACGTGAAGACTTCGCTCCACCGCACTTCCGCAGCCAGACACAGCCGCCACCGATGCCACACCGTCCACCTACCAGCCAGCGTTCCGCTCCGAGTAAGACCGACGTTTGGCGCGCCCCTGACCACCGCCCCCCTGTTACCACTGCGAAGAAGCTGGCCACACCTACCGCCGTTGCCAGTACCGCCAGATGGGACTGCGTGGTTTCGCCATCGACGCGCCGCGTCCACAGCGGGGTGAACCACCACGCGACAGGGTGTTACACCGCCAGGGTGTTACACCGCACCGCAGGCAGTACGCAGCCCCTGCTCGGGGCCGCTGTCCGAGCCCTTATCCGGAAAACGAAGGGCAGCAACCGATGGAGGTGCGGTTGCTGTACGTCTAACGACCGAAGATCCTCCGCCGACGCCGCTGCCGTGACGACAACTGCTGAACACTGTGAATGGCAATTTTGCGCAAAAAGGGACACGAAAACGAAAGGAAGAACCCACAAGACTAGCGCAGACTAACAACTAAAAGTTTATTGTCAGAAAAACACACATATAAAGAAAAGGGCAGACACGTGGTTATGATTACAGGTTGGCGGTTAGATAATCTACCTCAAGTTTATGCAAGTTCACGGAAAGTTCGGAAAAGGGGACGCAAGCCGTGAACAAGAACCTTAGGCGAGTCAAGGACAAGCCCGCTGACTTGAAGAAAAGGGCTGTAAATCTATTGTGCGAGAAGAAGCAAGAAGGGTTATGCGCTGGTGTCAAGAATGAGAAAGGACAAGTATTGAGGTTGTTCTTCACAGTAAAAACCCATAAGGAAGGTGACCCCTTTCGGGTGATTGTTTCGGAACGCGGCAGCTGGCAGTACTTGGTGTCTGGTTACTTGCAGAAACATCTTTCGTCCCTAAGCATCAAAGACCCCTTCCGTGTCAAGAACTCTGATCACGTGATCCAGTTCCTGGCGGCTGGAACTTTCTCCCACATGTCTGGGTTTAGTGTCGACGTCGAGGACTTGTTTTATTCTCTGGAACATGGTAGTCTACTGAAGTTCGTGCGCGAATGCATACAGGATGATAACGATGAACAAATCTTCCAAAATGAGTGCGGTATATCTGTGGGGGCCTTTTTAGAAATACTAACCATGTATTTGGACTCGACTTTGGTTGCTTGGAAGGCTGATGTGTATAAGCAGAGATCCGGCGTATGCATAGGTTCCCGGGTTGCGCCCATACTTAGCGAAATTTTCCTGAGCAGGATAGACCGCGACCTTGCAGTAGTGCTAGATGGTTTAGTGTGGAAGGTAATGCGGTATGTGGATGATTATCTTGTCTTCGTTGCGGGGAGTGGAAGTGCCAATGCTAGGGACAAGGTGCTTAAGGTCTTCAAGGAGAAAGGGTGCGGGTTGAGCTTCACTTCCGAAGTTCCTAGGGAAGGGCGCATCCAGTTTCTCGACTTGAGGATCACGAGAGAGCGTGAGCACACCTGCTGGATGTATTCTCCGAGGTCCGTGAAGCCAGTTCTGGATTTCAGGTCCGACCATTCTAAGTTAGTCAAGGATGGGATCGCCACGTCTTGTCTGGAGTCCGCTTTGCGTAAGTCATGCCCACATCAAATGAAGGAGGCTTTTTCTAATCAAAGCAATCGACTTGAACGGTCCAATTATCCATGCAAATGTTTGGCTTTCCTCTGTGAACGATTATTGAGGAAGTTGAAACGTGAAGGTGGTGGTGGTGCAATGACGGAGGCTCATGTTAAGGATAGGCCGGTTGTAAGCATTCCGTATGTGCATGCCTTTTCGCACCGCATGAAGAAGGTGGGAAGTCGTTTTGGCATTGACGTAGTATTCTCCGCCAAGAATAAGTTAGGTCGCATCTCCGCAGCCGTTGAAAGGAAAGTTGAGGGCGGCAAGAAAAGATGGAATGATTGTGATGTTAAACACCGGGACAGATTGGTTGAGTGTGGTAAGGGGGGTAGTATATCGTATCCCACTATCGTGTGGAAAGTGTTACATCGGTCAAACCGGGCGCTGTTTGAATAACCGATTAATGGACCATAGGAACTCGTTGAAAGGGCAGCTTTCGTCTAATCTCTGCCTGCATTGCAAGGAATGTAAGTGTCATCCACTATTGAATGAAACAAAAGTGTTGTCCAGGCTCAAAGATAGGACCGCGCGAGAGATTGTTGAGGCTTTTTATATTGACAAGTCCGGTGACTTGTGTGTGGCAAGGCCATCGGTGAACTTGCATAAACTTGAGGTAGATTATCTAACCGCCAACCTGTAATCATAACCACGTGTCTGCCCTTTTCTTTATATGTGTGTTTTTCTGACAATAAACTTTTAGTTGTTAGTCTGCGCTAGTCTTGTGGGTTCTTCCTTTCGTTTTCGTGTGTCCCTTTTTGCGCAAAATTGCCATTCACAATGCAATACCAACTCGTCCAACGCTCCGTTCTTCTGCTGAACACGACGCGAAGCAGACAGAGCCCTGCTGACGAAACCTCGCGGATCGAGGAAAACCTCACGACGCAGCATGGAAGCGGCGCAACAAATCGACGGAGCCGTGATCCGACTCCGCGACCTAACCGGAACGCAAGGCGACGGACTAGCGACCTCGACGTTCTCATCGACGGCCACAACGTCACCGCTCTCGTCGACACTGGGGCCGACTATTCCGTCGTCAGCAGGCCATTCGCCGCCAAGCTGACGAAAGTAAAGACCGCGTGGAGTGGACCTGAAATTTGGACAGCTGGAGGCCACCTGATAACTTCAATTGGAGTCTGCACGGCGAGAGTCACCATCAATAACCGGACTTATCCTGCGAGCTTTGTAATCCTACAACACTGCTCCAGGGATGTGATACTTGGAATGGACTTCCTAAGTGACGACGGCGCCGTCATCGACCTGAAGTTTGAGTCGATAACACTAACCTCAGAAAACGCTCTCTCGCCCCACGCGACGCCAGGGAACCATGCATTCAACGTGACAGAAGAGCAGGTGACCCATAAGCGGAGTTTTCATTTTCCCGGAGGGGGCGTGGCCCGATTTGCTCTTTCACAAATATATATATATTGTGATGACCGAAGTCGAAGAGGGAGAACTGGGTTGTGGGGTTGGGGCTTGTCTCTGGCTCAGAACAGAATAGAACAGCCGGCCTAGTGAACAGGCGTTGTATCTACGTATCTGTGTCGTTCCATTACAATGGCGCAGTCGCAAAACGTCGAGTCATCGGAATACGTTAACCCGCCTACGTCCGTGGCCCTTCGCAGTCAACAAGTACTCCCGGAGTCCCAGGACGGCGTCCAAGCCTCCACGGCGTCTCCACGGCAGTACTGCGACGCCGACATTGCCACGCTGGCTCAACAGCTCAGCAGTTTGGCAAGATGCTCAACTTCTGGCATGACGCTACTTTCTGAGACTGCAATTCCGGAGTTTCATGGTTATAAGGACGACCCTGCCACCTGGATTGGCAGCGTCAACTCTGTTGCGCTGAGGTATTCTTGGCCAGAGTCCACCACGAAATCCGTCGCGGAAGAGCGTCTCAGAGGAGCTGCACAAGCATGGCATCGTTTTGAGGGACACAAGTACGCCTCATGGTCTACATGGAGCGCCGCCCTGACGTCCATATTTGCACCGCTTCCAGGTGCTTACGACGCTCGATTTATGGAGATGCGGTCGCGCCGGCAATCCTCAACAGAATACATTTCGGCCTATATCTACGAGAAATTACGCCTCCTGCAAGCCTGTGACATAGCCTGCCCGCTCCGGCAGCCAGACAGTACGTCGTCGATGGCGTATATGACTCGACGCGCGCGGCCATACTGTCTATGCATACAGCACAGGATGACATCCGGACTTTCATTCGAAGGGCGGCAGAATTGCAGGACACTGCCAGACGGCGCGTCCTTGCTCTCCCTGCGCAGGAGCGCACTACCATGCGACATGGTTGCTGTCGTTGCAGTCACCGCGGACATGGATACGAGAGCTGCCCACAAGCTCCGCATCAAGGCATCCAATACCAAATGCGGCCGTTCCCGACAGTTCGCGTCCGCATCGACGGCATCGGGGAGCTTACGGCTCTAGTGGATACAGGAGCACAGCGCACAGCGTTGCTTCGACGACACGCCTCCGCCACCCTCAAGCCTTGGACCGAGCCACCCCTTCGCGGCCTCGGCGGCAGCGCCTTATCTGACGGTGCAGTAGACATGCAGATCCACACCGAGGCCGGGAGCAAGTTCCTTGCGGCTGTTCCCGTCTTCGAGCAGTTGCCTGCCGACTTGGTCCTGGGAGCTGACTATCTCCTGTCTGGTGACGTACAGCTCGTCATCGAGAGTGGCGGAGTTTTCCTCCGTCCACTGGTCTCGGGTTCGACTGCAGTCACTGGAGGTGAGCCTGCCGGAACTACAACACTTTCCTCAGTACTCGAACGGCACAGACCGATTTTTGCGGAAAGCACGTCGCAGCTACCGGGTACTACCTTACTTGAACATCCCATACCCACAGATGGTCATGCACCCATCTCTATACCACTGCGACGTTACGCCGAACGCGAGCGGGCGGTAATTGCCGAACAAGTGGAGGAAATGCTGGCCGCTGGCGTAATTAGACCATGTTCTAGTCCCTGGGCCGCACCAGTTGTCCTTGTCCGGAAGAAGAATGGGAGCCCCAGGTTTTGCGTCGATTATCGGGAGTTAAACAAGCACACCATCCCCGATTCATATCCACTTCCTCGCATCGACGACGCCATAGACACCGTACGGCACTCGAGATTCTTTTCGTCACTTGATCTTCGTGCGGGATATTGGCAGATTAACGTTGCCGAAGAATACAAGTGCAAAACAGCGTTCCGGACACCTTCTGGCCTCTATGAGTTTAACCGCATGCCTTTTGGGCTGAGAACAGCGCCGAGTACATTTCAGCGCGCCATGAATGTTGTCCTCGGCCCGTTGAAAGACCACGCTTGTGTCGTGTACCTGGACGATATATTGGTCCTGGGAACAACAGAGGAAGAACACCTTCGAAATTTGGATGAAGTTCTGCAAAGGCTATTTGATGCTGGATTCCGATTGAACCGAGAAAAATGCCAATTTCTATCGCCCACGATCTCTTACTTGGGACACACCATTTCTGCAGATGGTGTTCAACCTTTGCCCGAACGAGTAGCAGCGGTAGCCAACTTCCCTACTCCAATGGGTTTGAAACAGCTGCAGGCATTTATAGGCCTCGCGTCGTACCTGCGCAAGTTTGTTCCTAACTTCGCAACGACGGCAGCTCCACTCACAGATATGCTTAAGAAAGCGTCGACTTTTGCGTGGGGCTCTTCACAAGATGCCGCCTTTCAAACCCTCAAGCAACGGCTGACGCAGTGTCCCGTTTTGAGTCACTTCCAGGATCAGTGGGACACTGAAGTACACACTGACGCAAGCCAGGTTGGTCTAGGAGCAGTCCTCGTTCAGCGCGACCCAGACAGAGTTGAGCATGTCGTAGCTTACGCCAGCCGCAAGTTATCAGATACGGAACGTCATTACCACTCGAACGAGTTGGAGTGCCTGGCTGTTGTCTGAAGCGTAGACGAGAAGTTCCGGCACTACTTGTTTGGCCGCAAGTTCACGGTGTTGACGGACAATGCTGCCATTACATGGATGTTTGCCAAGCAACACCTTAAACACAAGTTCGCTCGCTGGATAATCCGACTGCAAGACTACACCTACGACGTGAAGCATCGAGCAGGGACACTAAACCAGCTTGCTGATTCCCTGTCACGAAACCCATGCGAGGAAAGCTCACCCGAAATCAAAGAAGGTTGGATTTGGTTCTCGCAACAGGACGTTTCAAACTCTCAACGGTACGATGCGGATTTGGCAGCAGTAATAACGTCCCTCGAAGACACGCACAGTAACTCCAAGTTTGTCCTTCGTGGAAGAACAATGTATCGACGCCATTGGACCACTGACCAAGAAGAACGCCACCTCTTAGTAATTCCATCCACCATGCGTTCCGAAATCCTGCACGCCATCCATGATGCCCCGGAAGGTGGACACGTAGGCTGCCGTGCTACCCTTCGGAAGATCCAGGACCGTTTCTGGTGGCCGTGAATGGAGAGAAGCGTTCGATCCTACGTCGCTAGCTGCGAGGTATGCCAAAAGCATAAGCGTCGACCGGGATGCCAACCGGGACTGCTCACACCTATTCCGCCCCCTGACACTATTTTTGACACCATCGGGATTGACCACGTCGGTCCATTACCAATTACAGCAGCAGGGAACCGGTACATTCTAGTCGCAGTGGACCACTTGTCTAAGTTTGTGGAAGTCGCTGCGGTGCCTTCTCTCGAAGCTAGCCTTGTCATCAAATTTCTACAGGACCACTTTGAATGGAAACACGGCCTACCTAGGAAGATCATCTCAGACAGAGCGACTACTTTCCGCAGTCAGGAACTCCAATCGTACCTCCGAAATGCTGGTGTAGAACATCATTTCACTTCAGCGTACCATCCCCAAGCGAATGGCTTGACAGAGAGGTACAACCAGACTTTACAGGCTCGACTTATTCCATACTGTAAGAACAAGAAACCACATGAAGCAGACTGGGACGATCACTTGCAAGCAGCTGCGTATGCAATTAACACGGCGTTCCAGGCATCAACTGGAACTTCACCCTATGAAGTGGTCTACGGGCAGATCCCGAAACTGACTGCCGTTCAGAATTTGAGCACCCCATTAAAAGTCGGACGTACCGCTTCAAGACAGACCACCTGCCGCGTCATCCGGGCAGGTGGTCAGAAAACTGCAAACGCGCAAAAAGGCCCAGAAACGGTACTATGACCGCCGCCATCGAACGATGCACGCAGTTGCCTGGGAAAAAGCTTTACGCGAAGTACGACGGACCCTTCGTCATCACTGAAAGGCTGGGTGAGAACACGTGGCGTGTACGATATCCGGCATGTGAAACCAGTGTGGACAAACGCAAGAGAAACAATTTTTCCGTTCACGTGTCTCGTCTTAAGAAGAGAGAGCTTCGGAAGAACTGATAAGCCGCGTGTCCTGTGTTTTTTTTATGATGCGCACCAAAGCAGTGTGGCCGAGTGTGATGACCGAAGTCGAAGAGGGAGAACTGGGTTGTGGGGTTGGGGCTTGTCTCTGGCTCAGAACAGAATAGAACAGCCGGCCTAGTGAACAGGCGTTGTGTCTATGTCTCTGTGTCGTTCCATTAAAATATATATATATATATATATATATATATATATATATATATATATATATATATATATATATATTCAACCTCACTCTAATACAACCTCAGTCTCTTAGGCATCGATACCCGCGATATCATTTTTTATCTCTAGTGGGAGACACTTCATTATTTTTAGGGGTGATGCTCCTCAGGGTGTGGGTCGTTCCCTCCTCTGCAGTAGTAGTAGTAGTAGTAGTAGTAGTAGTAGTATGTATGTATGTAGCCAGCTCTAGTTAGTTTTAAGAATTGCTCACTAGATGGCGTTGCCTGTATATCTCCTTGGAAATAATATCACTAGATGGCGTTAGTGCTTTTTCGTATACGTTGATTCCGAGCGCCCTGCAGCAGCTCGGAAAGCTGCTGCAGGGCGCGCTCGCCGACACGACCAATTTGTAGACAACCAAGAAATTACCATTTGGCCAGCAAGTGAGTGCGAAATAAAAGCATTCCCAGACTGGTTGGGTAGGGGTTGCTTAGTGTTCACAGTAGCAATTTTGTGTTCTGAAAACCATTCGCTACGCGTTTCAAGAGTAGTTTGTCATTGCTTAAGAGGTCGTTTCAGTTGTTTGTCAACGCAACATATTATGCGCATACAAATCCGTTTGAGGGGGCATTTTTATGTGAATGTTTGACCTGTCACTGTTCAAAGGTCCCAATTTTAAAATCCTGAAATGAAAAACAAGCGGGTATGAACAGCCCCCTGTGAAATAGCTGCCAGACAGGACGACCAACAGCCCGTTGTCAATGTACGGGGGGCCTAAGCCAAGCTCTTAAAATATTTCCCGGGCCGGCGCCTAGGGGGCTCCGCCCCCCATGAAGCCGTCCGGAGGGGGCCCGAGCCCTCCAGCCCCCCCCCGTACTCTCCGCCTATGAGGTGACCGTTCCGCCACTCTCCAGCATCATAATTTCCGTCGGCACCGAAAAACCCGTAGACTACGAAGGCGTCATCGAGGGCGATCAGCACCTGCTTGTAAATCGTCAGATTTGCGTCGCAAGAGGCATCGCCGAGTTGCGTGATGGCAAAGCAAAAGTACTGCTGACAAACTTCAGCCACGAATATAGGCACCTTAACATTGGTACGACGGTCGCCCACATCGAGAAATTCATAGACACTAGCCACGCTTTGCCCTCTCCGATGACACCGAACCTGCTTCGACGAATCGAGGTCCCAAACCAGATTTCCACGTCAACCCGAACCTTCCGAAGGTGAAGCAATACCAGCTAAAGGCCCTGCTCCTGCGATTCAAGGACTGCTTCTCGGCGTCGTCAAGAATTCGACATACCCCAGTCGCGAAACATCGCATCATTACAGAAGAAAGTGCTCGACCAGTTCGACAGAGCCCGTACCGAGTATCGACGCGCGAACGCGAGGCCGTGAAGAAGCAAGTCGACGAAATGCTACGGGACGACATAATCCAGCCGTCCAAGAGTTCACGGGCGTCTCCCGTGGTTTTGGTGAAGAAGGACGGCACCCTACGTTTCTGCATCGACTATCGTCGCCTGAACAAGATCACGAAGAAGGACGTGTACCCCCCTCCCACGGATAGACGACGCCCTAGATCGACTCCGCAACGCAAAGTACTTTTCGTCGATGGACCTGAAGACAGGCCACTGGCAAATCTAAGTCGACGAGAGAGACCGAGAAAAAACTGCTTTCATAACTCCAGACGGCCTGTTCGAGTTCAAGGTCATGTCTTTTGGTCTTTACTCGGCCCCCCGCGACCTTCGAACGCGTTATGGATACCGTACTGGCCGGCTTGAAGTGGCAGACTTGTCTTGTGTACTTGGACCTTGGACGATGTCGTTGTGTTTTCCTCAAACTTCGACGAACACCTCTGGCGCCTTGAAGCTGTACTCCAAGCAATCAAGACATCCGGACTCACCCTGAACACACAGAAGTGCCGCTTTGCCTACGAGGAGCTCATGTTCCTGGGCCACGTTATAAGCAAAGTCCGGAGTACGCCCCGACCCGCAGAAGACAGCCGCCATCGCTACATTCCCGCCACCCGCTGACAAGAAGGCCATGCGTCAATTTCTCGGCCTGTGTGCCTATTACAGGCGGTTCGTCAAAAACTTTGCCCGCATCGCCGAGCCACTGACTAACCTTACCAAGACCGACGTCGAGTTCAAGTGGGAAACGCCGCAGGAGGAAGCATTTCACGAACTAAAACGACGCCTGCAAACGCCTCCGTTACTTGAGCATTTCGACGAACACGCCGAAACAGAAGTGCACACCGACGCGAGCAGCGTAGGACTCGGCGTCGTCTTTTTGCAGAGGACGGACGAACTGGAAAGGGTTATCAGCTATGCTAGCCGGTCGCTATCCAATGCAGAGGCCAACTATTCCACGACACGCGTCGGTGTGCATTTCGGGCCCAGCAGCGGCAGTATACGGCACGTAGCATCGTCTTACACGCATTGATTTTGCCACCTTGCAGAAAATAGAGCGCAGAACTTCAATCCTGCTCCTGCGCCGCGGCGACGATAAGTTGGACCAACGCCCCCCCACCCTGAGTGACCACCACGTTCGACACTAGAGGGCATCGGACGTTAAAAGTACCTGCACATCCTGGATTCCCGGCATTTCGGGCGCAGCAGCGGCAGTGGACGGCACGTAGCATCGTCTTACGCGCATTGGTTTTGCCACCTTGCAGAAAATACAGCGCAGAGCTTCACTCCTGCTCCTGCGCCGCGGCGACGATAAGTTGGACCAAAGCCCCCCACCCTGAGTGACCACCACGTTCGACACTTGAGGGCATCGGACGTTAAAAGTACCTGCGGATCCTGGATTCCCCGCATTTCGGGCGCAGCAGCGGCAGTGGACGGCACGTAGCATCGTCTTACACGCATTGGTTTTGCCACCTTGCACAAAATACAGCGCAGAACTTCAATCCTGCTCCTGCGCCGCGGCGACGATAAGTTGGACCAACGCCCCCCCACCCTGAGTGACCACCACGTTCGACACTAGAGGGCATCGGACGTTAAAAGTACCTGCGCATCCCGGATTCCCGGCATTTCGGGCGCAGCAGCGGCAGTGGACGGCACGTAGCATCGTCTTACGCGCATTGGTTTTGCCACCTTGCAGAAAATACAGCGCAGAGCTTCACTCCTGCTCCTGCGCCGCGGCGACGATAAGTTGGACCAACGCCTCCCACCATGAGTGACCACCACGTTCGACACTAGAGGGCATCGGACGTTAAAAGTACCTGCGGATCCTGGATTCCCCGCATTTCGGGCGCCGCAGCGGCAGTGGACGGCACGTAGCATCGTCTTACACGCATTGCTTTTGCCACCTTGCAGGATGGTGTTCGTTTTATCTAGCACTTCGCGTTAAACTTTCTCCTGCTGCTGCTGCGCCTCTGGTTGAACATTGCCCGCTGTTGTCATGAATGAATGTTTGGCTTGTAAGGGCAACATTCAGCCCGAACAAATACCACTCATATGTACAATGTGTAACTATGCGTATAATGTTGGTAAATGTTCGGGAATTACCGTGGCCACCTTTCTTAATAAAGGCGAGTCTTTGAAAAACACGTGGAAATGTGTAACGTGTCATACAAGCGAAAAAAAAGGCGGTGCGTCATCTAATCAGTCTGAAACCAACGACTCGAATGCAAGCTTAACAAGCTAAATGGGAACATTTTAGCACTTCTTCCTCTAGTGTCCAAAGTGGACGCTTGATCTGAAGCTGTGACAGCAATTAGTGGCATTGAGGCATCCATCAAACTGCTCTCTGACAAGTACAACCAAATACTTGCGAAGATTGACAGTCAGGGTACCGAAGTTACGGCCTTGAGGAAACGTGTTGAACACCTAGAATCTAAAACTGCTGAGACTGCTCCAAGCTCTCAAGAAGTAAAAGACCAGGTAAATGAATTGGAAGAGTACATCCGCCGTCTTAATATCGAGATTCATGGCATCGAAAAAGAAGTGAATGAAAACCTGCTTGATGAGATGAACGGTCTGGCTCGCACTCTTGAGCTTCCCGAATTATCAGATTTTGATCTTGACTCCCTTCATCGGTTGCCACCACGTGCTGGTAGGAAGCCTGTGGTGATAGTTCGTTTTCGATCTGTCATGTTAAAGGAACGGTGGATGCAAAGCCGCTCACGCCTTCGAGAGAAAGAACCGAGCTTGCGCATTTTCGACAAATTAACCCCCCACAAACAAGAGGCTATTATGGCTAGCTCAAACGAAGGGAAATGAAATGATGTACAACAACGTGTGGCAAAAGAACGGGCACGTTTTCGTTCGAAAGGCTGATGGCGACCGCGCCATTCGAATTCATCGAGAAAGTGATCTTGCGCTAATGGTTTAATGCTGCCACTACACGTATTGTTTCTGATTGCTCTCTTTCTTTCCCATGGCAGTTCCATTCGACTATACTTCTTATCTCAATCCAGTTTCTTTTCGTGATTTTGCTTTGGAAGAATGTAAACGCTCGAGTTTCCTTTCATTCTACCATTTAAATGCGCAAAGCTCGCGCAAGAAAGAGGACCACATAAATGAGTTTATTGTGTCCTTGGGATTTGAGTTTGATATTTTGGATTTTGCGGAAACGTGGTTCAATACTGTGTATGATGTCATTCAAATAGATGGTTACAACGCTGATTATTTGAACAGATGTAGTAAAAAAGGGCGCGGGGTTGCTCTGTACATAAAAAAACGCCGTGCGATATGAAGTGATGGCTCAACATTGTGCGATGTCTTCGGACTACGAACTGCTTTTTATCAAATGTAAAAACTTCATAACCGGTGTCGTGTATAGGCCTCCTTCTGGGTCACTTGTTGAATTTTTCCGTCAGTTTGAAATATTTCTCGATTCTCTATCGTCCACTGACATACCTGTTGTTATCTTAGGTGATTTCAACATTGACTTGCTAAAATCTGGTGATACACAAGTTAATGAATTTGTTGACCTTCTATCAATGTACGGTTTTTCAAACAATATTACTCTGCCTACCCGCATCAACGCCTCTAGTAAAACTTTGATTGATCTTTGTCTGACTAACCAACAGAAAAGTGCTGTAAAAGCAGGAGTGCTTGTTAGTGCAGTTAGTGACCATTTACCTTTGTTTTGCTTCATTTCCAAGTATTTATTATCGCATGTTGTAGCAGAGCACTGGAGCAAAACAACACGGATGATAACTAAGCGTGCTGTAGATAATTTTCGTGAGCACATCGCATCGGGGAATAGCAATAAAATTTTAAATGGTAAAAATTGCGATCCAAACCTATTATACAATACTTTCATTGAGAAAATTATTGAAATTTATGACTATTCGTTTCCTGTGGTACAAATTAGGAAGTTTAAAAAAAGCGAGGAAAAGAGATAAACTCTTTTGTGATTTTATAAAATGTAGAGACACCGAAGTGCTTAAGCAGTATAAAAAAGTCAGAAATAAATTAAATGCTGACATAAAAAAATGACGAGTTGATTATTACGCCAACAAATTTACTGATATTCTTATGATGCTATCAAAACATGGCGTACCCTTAAGGACCTATTGCGGCCTACAAAAAGCGGCCTACAAAAAAGCGGCCTCCCCCAGAAGCCAACGCTTGGCGATAAAGTCCTGAGTGGTAAGCCCCTCGCAGAAGTATTCAATCAGCACTTCTTATCTTTTCGAGCATTTGATTCGAAAGGTAACAATAACTTTGCAAAGTACATTAACACGAGTTTGCAGAATACCATGTATCTGAGTCCTGTTACCCCCACAGAAATTGTGCGCATTATTAAAATTTTAAAAAACAGCTCCGCTTGTGGTTATGATGGTATTAAAGTACAACCAATAAAAGCAGTTGCAGAGTAATTGTGTGATGTTATCTGTGACTTAACAAACCTTGTGTTTTCAACAGGCACATTTCCAGATAGCATGAAAATAGCCATGGTCGTCGTCCTTCATAAAGAAGGTGCCACTGATTGCATTGGCAATTACAGGCCAGTACCGATACTCCCGCTATTCTCTAAAGTTATTGAAAAGGCATTAAACTCTAGATTATCTGGACATCTAGAGAAGCATAACCTCATATCAACACATCTTTTGGCTTTCAGAGTGGTAAATCCACTGAATGCGCGCTACTTGAAATATGTGATAAAATTATTGCCAATACAGAAAATCCACACTACACGATAGGTATTTTCTTAGATTTCAATAAAGCATTCGATTCAATAAAGCACGACAGAGTTTTCTCTAAATTACCTTCTTATGGAATCAGAGGTATTGCTTTGGAATTACTGCAAAACTACTTATCAGACCGCATCCAGTTTGTAGGAATGAACGATGTTAAATCAGACGTTAAACATATTAGGTATGGTGTCCCACAAGGTTCTATTTTAGGTCCCACCCTTTTTCTTCTTGGCATTAATGATATCGTAACAGTGCCAGGAACACCAGATATTGTATTGTATGCCGACGACCCGAACGTTTTCTTCTCCTCTGATAACATCTCTAGCCTTATTCCTTTATTTATAATTGGCTAGAATCACTATCAATATGGTTATCCGCTAATCAACTCAGCCTGAACGTTAAGAAAACGAAGTATATGTTTTTTGCTCCAATTAACAAGCCAATTGAGTTTGTATCTCCCTTATTATTTATGTCACAACCACTTGAAAGAGTTTCCCAGTACAAGTTCTTGGGAGTAGTTTTTCATGAGAATTTGTGATGGACGCATCACGTTAACTTCATTAAACGGAATATAGCACAAACAATCGGCATGTTGAATAAATATCGCACATTGTTACCATCAAGGCTTAAGCGTCAGCTGTATTTTTCCACTGTTCACTCCAGACCGCACTATTGTCTACTTGTATGGGGTGTGACTTCTAATACGAATATGGAAACCTTATAAAGGATGCAGAAAAGGTGTATTCATGTGGCCCATAATCTCCCGATGTGTGAAAACACTTCTGAGTACTTTCAGCAGGATCGTATTTTGCACATTAGGAATATGTACAAACAAAAATTATCTGAAAAGGCATTTTTGGAACTCAAGAGTAACCGCGAGAACTTCTTTTCGACGTACGCCAATGCCACGACCAATTACACGTTAAGACCTAGGAACCCTGTTACACCGAAAACGCGAACCAACTACGGAAGCCAATTATTGCAATGACAAATTCCTAATCGCAATGATGAACATGCGTTACTCAATATCATGGAACATTCTCTAATTATGTTATCATTCAGAAAAACATCAAAACAATACTTTCTCGGAAAATAATTTGCTTTGTTCGAGTGCTACACCGTTATTAATTCTCGTTTCATTTCTTCATTTGTTGTTGTGTTAACAAAAATATATCTCCTATATTATTGAAAAACAGTGTGATCGATACATATTTATTTACTGTTTGTACTTTTTCGGTTTATTGATCTTTATTGTGCTGTACTGAACTAGTACACTAGTAACAGTGTCATTTATGTACATGCGTATATATATGGGCCTGTGTGTGCAGGTCTTCTTTTCTCTCCTGCAGTTGTCCGCTGTTGTCTGCTGTACTCGTGGTGCCAGGAGCCTAGTCAGGCGTGTATAAACACGCCTTTTGCTCCAGCACCATGACAATTGAAGCGTCATCTATTGTCAAAACTGCAAACTTCGAACAGAAAAGGAGTGCCTCGCCATCATCTGGGCTACGTCAAAGTTTCGCCCCAACCTCTATGGCAGGCGCTTGAAAGTTGTGAGAGACCACCACGCCTTGTGTTGGCTAGCTAACTTGAAGGACCCTTCAGGTCGCCTCGCAAGATGGAGTCTAAGGCTTCAAGAATTCGACATCACCGTCGTTTACTAGTCCGGACGAAAACACTCCGACGCCGACTGCTTATGTCGCGCCCCCGTCGACCCGCCGCCGCAGGACGACCAAGAGGATGACTTCTTCTTGGGAACCATAAGTGCTGACGACTTTGAGGACCTTGAAGGCAAGACCGCCATTGTTCCGAAGGCATTCAAGCGAGGACTCACTTCGTTTTTCTTGTGAAACAGCGTTCTCATAAAGAAGAATTTCTCGCCACTTCGAGCCAACTACCTTCTCACAGTGCATTCAGCATTGCGACCAGAAGTACTCCAGGCACTGCACGACGACCCGACGGCTGGACACCTCGGATTTTCCCGCACGCTCGCAAGAGTACAGGAAAAGTACTACTGGCCGCGCCTTGCCGCCGACGTCGTCCGCTACGGAAGGACGTGCAGAGAATGTCAGCGACGGAAGACACCGCCGGCAAGACCAGCAGGCTTCCTTCAGCCGATCGAGCCTCCTCGGCGACCGTTCCAGCAGATCCGGATGGACATCCTGGGGCCGTTCCCAACGTCGACTTGCGGACACAAATAGATCGTCGTAGCCACCGACAACCTCACCCGCTACGCCGAAAGAAAAGCGCTGCCCAAAGGCAGTGCCGCTGAGGTAGCCAAGTTCTTCGTTGAGAACATCGCCCTTCGATACGGCGCCCCAGACGTTCTCATCACCGACAGAGGCACGGCGTTTACGGCTGACCTAACCCAGGCGATCTTGGGATAGAGCCACAGACGAACGGCCTGACCGAGCGTCTAAACAAGACCATCACCGACATGCTGGCCATATACGTCGACGTCGAACACAAGACGTGGGACGCCATCGTTCCGTACGTGACCTTCGCATACAACACGGCCGTGCAAGGAACGACGCAGATGACGCCATACAAGTTGGTCTATGGACGCAGCCCGGCAACGACGCTGGACGCCATGTTACCAAACGTGACCGACGAGGAAAATATCGACGTGACCGCCTACCTACAGCGCGCCGAAGAAGCACGACAGCTCGCCCGCCTGCGGATCAAGAATCAGCAGACGACTGACAGCCGCCGCTACAATCTTCGACAACGCTTCGTGGAATACCAGCCCGGCGACCGCGTTTGGCTGTGGACGGCTATACGACGACGTGGACTTAGTGAAACACTTCTGCGAGGATACTTCGGATCGATAGGGTGCTTCGACGTCTCGGCACACTCGACTACGAGGTTGTCCTCGACGGCATTTCGAACTATCAACGGCGGCGTGCGCGAACTGAAGTCGTCCATGTCGTACGCCTGAAGCCGTTTTACGCGCGGTAGTGAACCTGAGGACTGTACTTTTTTTTCCATTGGACTTTCTTGCATGTGCGTATTGTTTATTGAACTTTCTTGATTTATTGTCGTTATTTTGTTGCATGTATTTTCCCCATGTGTTCTGTTCTAAGCATCGGGACCATGCCTTTTCAGAGGGGGGCATTGCCACGCGCGTTTCGTTTACTGTATTCAGTTTCCACCCACAAAGACTATCAGCAGTACTCGGCGCAGACCACGCCTTACTGTTCCAGAAGCTTCTCGGTTGATGTAGATCGTTTTGTTAAGATTGCACACAAGGCGCTAACACTCAAGATTATTACAGAGCTTGCACGACGACTAGTCATAAGGCTAGAATGTTCGACGCGTGATTTATAAAAGCCGGCGCGTTCCAGCGATGTTCAGTTGATCGACGGCCGACGCTCTGTTCGCCGCTATCAGTGCAGGTGTGTATCGCTGTAATCTGACATTCCGTTTCCCGGCCACAAGTTCGGCCTAAATAAACAGTTTCATTTTGGAGCTACCGACAGCTATCTTCGTCGACGTCACGACCACGTGATTATATGATCGCATGGTCTTCTTGGAGTGAGTCGCCTAATCTTCTTAGCGCGATTCGTGGCAATCTCCCTCGTACGTACATTCTGCACGCTGCTTGGGAATCGGAGATAACCAGGGCCGACTGCCCGGCGCTGTCGGAATGTTTGATTGCCATCGCGATTGCTGAGGCTTCGGCAGTGGCTGTGCATTTGGTCTTTACTGAGGCCGTTATATCAGTTTGATTGCGTTGCGTGTTGCGAACGCCTACTATGACGTGTCCTCTTTCGCTCCGAGCGGCATCCATGTACAGCACTTGGTTGTTTTGGAGGCTTTTAATAAGTTGCTTGGCTCGGGCTTGTCTTCTACCTTTGTGGTGCTTGGCATTCATCTTCTTTGGTATTGGTGTCGCTTGTATTTGATTACTGATGTGGCTTGGATTTTGGTGAATTTTGTCCCTGCAGTACTGCGGTCTGATCGGTTATCGTAATTCAAATAATATTAGTGGTCCGGCTTGTGTTAGACACAGTTGTTCCGTCTGAGTTATCAGAACCGCTGCCTTCAGCTCTTTAAGTCTTTTGTAAAAAAACTCCTGTGTCGTGGAGTCTTGCATTCGCGGTGTTCGCCGGCAATCCTAGTGGCGCTTTGTAGGCGCCCCGTATGATTTGGTCCACAATCTTCATTTCTGAGCAAGTTAAGTTTCGATAGGGTAGAGCGTATGTTATCCTGCTGATGATAAAAGCTTGAACAAGCCGTATTGTTTCGCTTTCATGCAGGCCTCTCCCTTTCTTTGCGATTCTTCCAATTAGCCGAGCTATTTGCTTGATTGTCGTTTTCAGAGTTGCGATAGTGTTATCCGCTCGCCTGTTACTTTGGATCCAGAGGCCCAATATACGCACATTGGTCCTTTCTGGAAGTGTGCTGTTTCCTAATTCAACATGTAGATTTTGCCTGTTGCGGTAGTTTCTTCCATGAACTCTGATCCATTCGGACTTTTCTGGTGCACAGGCCATGCCATGTTCTGCCGCAAAATGTTCAACAGCGCTGATGGCCTCTTGCAAGGTACTTTCTTTGTGGCCTAACGAGCCTTTGTGCATCCATAAACTTATATCATCCATATAGATCGCAAACATGACGTCTTGGACCTGATTTAACCTTTATGCTAAATTGTTCATGCCAATGTTGAACAATAATGGCAACAGTATAGCTCCCTGTGGAGTCACTTTGTTAGCGAGGTCTATCTTCGGCGATCGTAGCACTCCTGCCAGTTAGGAAGGGTTTGACATAGTCAAAAATTCTCTTTCCACGGCCCATTTGTTTTAATTCCTCTATGATAAGCTTATGGGACATAGTGTCGAATGCGCTCTTTAGGTCCAACGCCATCACAATGTTCTCCGCTCCAGTCGGCATGTTGTTGATTACTTCGTCTCGGAGTCTGAGGAAAACATCCTGTGTCGTCAGGTGTTTGCGGAAGGCATACATGTAAACGGATAGTAGGTTGTGACTTTCGATGTAATGAGTTAACCTGAGCAGTATTACTTTTTTCAAACAGCTTCCCGAGACGTGACGTAAGTGATATCGGCCTCAGGTTTTGAAGTGTTTTCGGTTTTCTAGGTTTGGGAATTAGGACAATGGTGGCTTCCTTCCATTGTGTGGAATTGTACCTGCTTCCCATATGTCCTTGTTAAAATAGTCGACTAGACGTCCTAGTTGTGCATTGCTGAGGATGCGCAGCATTGCATTGGTGATGCCACCCTCTCCGGGTGCTGTGTTTTGTCTGACGTCATGTGCCGCTGCGTATAATTCCGCTACTGTGATGGGCTCAACTAGAGAGTCGTTTGTTGGTCCTTCGCAGCTAAGCGCTGCGACGCTATCGCCCCCCTGTATTCATATATTTGTCTCTGAGAGCTTCGATCAGTGTTGGGCTGTCACCTTTGTATTCGCCCACTATGGTACGTATTGTTTTCGCTGTTGACGTCTTTTAAAGTCCGGGTCTATCATGCAGCGTAAGATAGCCCATGTTTTAGCGGTGGACAGCGTGCCTCTCAGTGAATCGCAAAATTGGAGCCAGTTCTCCGCTTGCAGCTGCCTGGAAGACTCGTTAGCTTGTTCCGTTACAGTTGCTATTCTTGCCCTTAGTTTTTTTTTGTTCAGCTTCTGGGTTTTCCAACGAGTAAGCTACATGAAATGTGTGTGGCAATGCAGTTTTGAAGTATTCTGGCAAGATGATTACTGTGGCGAAAAGTTGTTGAAGCAGGCGGTACCATATTATCAGTGACCAATTGAAGCATTTTCCCCCCGTTATATTTCAGGCACCTGGCTCTTTTCAAACTAATGCCTTTGCTTAGCTGCAATATTCACTATGAAAGGTATATGTTCTTTTAACTACGATGCACAAGCTCATGCTTTTGTTGGGGCCGACCAGCCCAAGGAAGAAGGAAAGTTGATGCGTTCCAGCTGCATATTGAAAGGCTTATTTATGAAGAACACACAAGCGCCAAAACGAGCTTTCTTTCGTAATGACTTTTATTGTTTCGCTGTTTTCCTAGATGCGTTGAGAGATGTGTATGCAGGGATCATACAATTTCGTTTCAATACATAAAAAGCGGTTCTGCCGTTGCCTGTTAAGTGTTCTGCCATTATTTTCAAGCAATGTAGTCATTCCATTTTTTTAGAGGCACTAATAAATGTAATGTCAAAAGATATGCATCTTAGCCTCCCAATTACCATATTCACTTAAACTTCCACAATACAATAACGATTTCGAAAAAAAAAAATACGGCACATGCGGGCCACTGCGCTCGAGGGTCCTGCACACGCGTTGCGCCACATTTCATTTATTAGCAATGAACGCAACACAGTGCGAAGAAGAACATCTTGATATCCGCGTTGTCATTGAAGTACACATGAAAGAACATGGTGAGTAGGCACCAATGATTGAAAATGGCACCAAAGGTACTTAAAATATTAAAAAATAAATATGTCTCAATAGAAACACAAATGAATAAACAATACCACCAAAGATACTTCAATATAAAACAACAAATAACTCTAAATGAGGCATCAGTAGTGACGATTTGAAGAATAAATATTGGAAGGGAAATATTTCGTCAAATATGAATGATAGGTGAAGGCTCTACATTTAAGCAGTGAAAAAAAGATGCGTGTCCCCGCAGTTATGCAGAATTTCTAGCCTCCATTTTTTTTTCATTTTATTTTAGGACCTTATTTCTTATTTTATTTTACGAGGGCTGTTTATCACGAGATTTGTGGCCGTGTCCCTGGAATCAGAACGACTGGTCCCAAATTGGGAGTCTGCCGGGCAAAGCAGTGAAGTTGTCAGGTACGAAGTAATGCGAGTTTATCTCACTGCCAATGCTTTACAGAGTAAGTAAAGTGAGCAAGTCACAGTGATGTTAGCTCTATGAGTCTCTGGGGAGTGTCTATGAAGTGTCACCACCAGCAATGTTCATCGCACGCATTTCACTGCCAACCCGTAATAAGCAAGGAGTAAGAAGTCTTCGAAAAATCTAAATTCACTTGGGTGGCGGCAGCACAAATGCTGAGAGGTGCACTCTCTAAGCATCTCTAACGACACGACGGCTAATAATGTCTTATATCCTTAAGATTAACTGCCAAAACTACTGAGTTACGTGGTTTACATACAAACCCATGCCGATGACTACATCGCTAGATGCTTAGCCTTCCGATTGGTGCTTGCATAAGCTTTAAAACTCAATTTAAAAAGAAAATGCCCCCCACCTCCCCGAAGGGAATCGCGACGCTTCACTCCATTTATATATGGTGGTTGTGGTTCGAAGAAGGAAAAGACGCCTAATTTCTGCAGCCCGGTCGGTAGCACGGCGCAGCGCCTTTTTTTTTTGCTTTTTTTTGTTTTCTTTTAATTTTTTTTTAAATTTGTTTTCATATATAGCTCCACCGAGCTCCCGCGATGCGAGCGCCCTCACGCGTCAGAGCGCGCTCCTCCTCTCCACTCACTCTCTTTTTTTAATTTTTTTTTTCATATGTAGCTCCGCCGAGCTCCCGCGATGCGAGCGCCCTCACGCGTCAGAGCGCGCTCCTCCTCTCCACTCAGAGGGCAGAGAAAACACCTGCCGCGGACAACGTCAACGCCAGATGCCTGACATAGCCCGACTATGAAATGCATTCGCATTTAAAACTGGGGATGCGTAAAGCACGCAGCGATGGAGCGGTGTTTCCTACTGGAACATGCCAATCGCTGCTAATGTGCAATGAGAGACACAAGACTCCGACTGGACACAGATACTCGCAGTCCGCTTTTAGTTAACGCGCACGCTGCGAATTTTTATTGTTCAACAACGCACAGGAGAAATCTCCCTCCGGCACCACCTTGGAGGTCAAGATCCATTGCCATATATATGGGGTGGCCAGTGAACGGTTGTGCAGCGCGAGCAGTCGGTTTTATCAACCAAGAAACTCGCTAGCAGACGCTGCCTGTGTCTGCGTCGCGAGGCGAGAGAGGGGGGGGGCGTAGGAGAGGAGAGAGAGGGGGGCGCGCATGCGCAGTGGGAGTGTGGACGCTGCGGGCAGAGATGCCTAGAGAAGAGAGGGGGGGGAGCGTAGGAGAGGAGAGCGAGGTGGGACGCGCATGCGCAATGGGATTGTGGACGCCGCGGGCAGGGATGCCTAGAGGAGAGAGGGGGGAGCGTAGCAGGGGGAGAGAGGAGGGGAGGCGCATGCGCAGTGAGGGTGTGGTTGCCGCGGGGAGGAATGTCTAGAGGAGAGAGAGGGAGAGAGGAGGTTTTTTATTTTTATTTTTTTAAAGGGCTTGCCCATGCGCAGTAAGAGTGGTCATGCCGCACACCACCACCACCACCACCGGATTAAGCTTCGCCATAAGATGCTTCACATCTAACACCTGCCGGCGCTTACCTCCTCAACCTATCCTCCTCCTCCTCCTCCGCGGACAACGCTGGACAACGCCGGATGCCTGACATAGCCCGACTATGAAATGCATTCGCGGAGCGCTCAGCACAGCCACAGCGAAAGCTGTGAGAGCGGTCCATTTAGAGGCTTTTTTAAACATTCTTGGGGCAAATACTACAAGCGCACTTGCATGGTACCACTATGCCATTGTTGGTTGGTTGGTTAGTTGATCCTCAGCAACCTGGCGCAACCCACCGCGGGGGATCGGCCATGAAACGGGAGGGACCTTATTGTAGAGATAAAATTGTTTTACAGTCCGAATATACTTAGGAATGGATGGTTTAAATGGTTTAAAAAGAAATTCACGGCTACAATCCAAATTTAAAAAATAACAATAATAAAAACAAAAAATAGACGTAAATAAAAGATTAAGAAGCCAATAGGTTGAAACAGTGAAATTGTACATAAACTTAACATTCTATTCATTTTGTCTCCCGCAAAAAATCGCACATGGCTTCGACCATCCTAATTTTTGTGTAGTGGGGAAGCGTCTGCTATGCCATTATTCCTCGTTCTTCAGAAAAGCGTGGTACCCGCTACGCTCTTTTAACGCAATATGTGCACTTTGTTGATGCTGTGGCTGACGACGATGAAGAATTCTGGCGGAGGCTTTTGTAATAGGTTGGAGCATTGAACGCCCCACTCGTTACGCAATTCGCATTGTGTGACGCCTGGTTCTTACTTTACTGTTCTAAAACGCTTTACAGCACACGTTAACGCGATTCCTTACCCGACATGAAGCCTGCATAGGGTCAGTTTGCACCGCAGTTTCAAGATTGTACTTGTTTCATACTATGAGTGTCATTTATGTTCATTGTAGCACATATTTAATAAATACCATGAAAGAAAAAAAAATTCAAGCGTAGCTCAGTGGTAGAGTGGTGGGCTGCCACTCAGGAGACCCGGGTTCGATTCCCATTCTGCCATAGGTTTTTTTTTATTTATTTAGTCTTTTTTTATTTCGTGCAATATTGGTTATGGACCCCGGCGGCGGCGTCCGACAACTACGGCGGAAGAACGACCCTTGTGATCTCATAACAGCTTTCGCTGTAGTATGTATTAGGCTTGGCTTGTGGCTGCTACTTACAGATCACGCCTGTAGGCACGCAGTGATGTGATGTAGCAATCAAATCATGTTTCAATGTTTTTTTTATTAGGACTCCTTTGTTAGGGGAGTTGTAGTGTGATCTTCCGTCCTTATCGTGTGAATACATCAGCGGTGACATTCAAACTCCCTCAATATACCTGCTACAGGGAATCAAAACGCTATAGTGTGCGTGGACGTGTTGCGCACAAGATTGTAGTTCCACTCCCACGACGCTCATATGCGTCTTGCGTAAAGTGCGGCGCTTTTGCATTTCTACTGCTCGGAGAAGGCACTGAACTAGCCATTATTTCCTCGTCATACCAGAGTCGCTTCATATAGTTGACCAACATCGCGTCGAAGATAAAATGATGAGGTATTAAATGCAGAGGACTTGGCTTTGCTCCTCTCAGCATGTGCAGCAGTACTTCTCGTGGCCAAGACCGTGGTCATACTGCTTTGGTTTATAAAAACTGAAGTTCTTGAAGCAGGGCTGCGTCTTACACTTCAAGGTCAATAATCTCACTAATTACATGCAATTTCTCTCTCTAAATGTTTCTAAATCATAACAACCATGTAACAAACCAAAACGTTTTTTATCGTTTAAAAGACGGCTAGGCGGTGTAATTGATTACAATAACCTAATTACATGTAATTCTTTATGCCCTGGTTTAAGCAATGTAGTTGTGCAGTACTGCGCAAGACTCATCTCTGATCTCAAGATTGTCAATAAATATTTAGGATATAATCAGAAGGCCTGCCTTCAGAAAGCGTGGGATATTACTGGTTTAGACACATTTAAGCAGGCTGATGTAATATAGCACATGTTCGGCCCAACAATGGCCGTTTTATTTTCAATATTTATTGCTTATTTACTGTCTTGTTTCATTTCTGCAGCTCACACAACCGATCTACCTAGTTATTTTTGGGTATTTTAAAAATATCGTCAAATGTGGTGCTTACCAGACAGATGGGACACAACATGCTTTCCAAGCATACCTTTCTCTCACTCCTCATCAGCTGCATTGGTGGCGAAGTAATATTTAAATTATGCTTCTCATTCTCTTCGTCTGGCCTGTACATATGTAGCAAAAAGAAAGCGTACTAACTTCATGCAACACATCAAAATAACATTATCGGTGCGTTCATAGGTACTCCACAGTATGAAGTAGAGTTGTAATTAAAAGCAGCATTTTTTTTCAATTTAATTTAGCATATATTCAGTTACATCCACTAGATCAATGGAACAAATATGGAAGATATATTTTTAGTCATTCTTTCTATCTTGCCTACATGTTTTGCCTGAGGGCAAGTAAACATTGCAAGTTAGCAATCATGTAATATATTGGCCACTGATACATCCACCACCCCACAATTATGCTGTTGTCAGTGAAATGTTTCCTTGGCAAAGTGTGCCATTAAATTTTTGGTTGGATGTTAGCTCACCGACTGCTATTCCCTCTTTCAGATTCGGCATTCTTAACTGAAATCGTCAGAAAAAAATTAACAGTTTCATGCATGTAGCTTATGTGAATCATCCAAACTGTCGTAAACAAGATAGCTGACTTCGGTTTAGGGGCGAAGAACCTCAGGGTCGCACAATGTCTGGCCGTTGTCTACGAGATTCGCCTCGCCGTTGTCTTTAGTCTAAGCACAGGTGCGAAACATCTGTGCGCAATACCCTCTACAGAGAGGACATAGCGCGCATATGCTTTACAAAAATAAAACGCCACAACAGCGTAAATACAACGACATTTAAACACCCATCAATCAAAGCATATGAGAGAGCAAAAGCTTGACCAGAACAATATAGAAGGCTAAAACACCAAAAAGCAGCAAAGCGGCAACGCCAATACCATGTGAAGAAACTGAAACATCTGTGAACAACAAAAAGCTTATCAAAAGTCTTAACCAAAACAAATAGAATAAAAAAAACGGCAGCGCTGTAAAAACACCGAGATTTAACCACCTATCAATCAAAGCGTATGAGAGAACAAGAAGTTAATGAGAACAAAATGGAACGCGACGATTTACGGTCCGATGTACCCTGCTTCACCCGATCATCAGCATTCACTTCGTGGAACTGCAGCAATTTTTTAAATGCGAAGCATTTCTTAGCGAACTTCGGCGACTTTGAGCGTATCTATCTATCTATCTATCTATCTAGCCGCCTACGACTTTGTGCTCTCCTGGCCGTATCGTTAATGGGACTTATACCAAAATTGGTGTGGCATAACATGACTGTATGACAAACATGAGTGGCTGGTCATATCATGAAAATCATGAATAACTTGTCATGAAAAGTATGATTTACACGCCATGGCCATAGTGCTCCTGAGGCCGTTTCCTTAACTTGATCTATCTAAAAATTGGTACGATGAGACATTTCTCGATAATCAACATAAATGACTTGTGGTAATATGAAAATCATGACCTGCATGTCATGTACAACATGATTTACATGCCACGCTCATGGCGAGCTGACGGCCGCTTCGCTAGCTTGGTATACACCAAATTTGGAATTGCGTGACGTGAGTGTATGAAGAACATAAATACCAAGTGGGCATATGGAAATCATGACATGTCATGTGCAGCGTGACTTGCATGCCACGCTCATGGCACGCTCGCGGCCGTTTCGCTGGTTTGATATACACCAAATTTTGTATTGAGCGACGTGATCGTATGATGAGCATAAATGACAAGTGGTACTATGAAAATCATGACATGTCATGTGCAACATGACTTGCATGCTACGCTCATGACACTCTCGGGGCCGTTTCACTAGCTTGATATACACCAAATTTGGTATTGAGTGACGTGACTGTATGACGAGCACAAATGACAGGTGGTAATATGGAAATCAGGAAATGTCATGTGCAACATGACTTGCATGCCACGCTGATGTCATTCTCGTGGCCGTTTCGCTAGCTTGATATACGTCAAATCTTTAATTGTCTCATGCTCATGTCCGTCCGTCCCTCCCTCTAGCCGTGCCCTGGCACGGTGCCAGTTGGGCGCCGGGGCGCGCAAACGGACGCCGGTCGCGTCGGACTCTACAGTGCTCGCGCTTTGCTTACGTAGCGTGCTGTGCCCAGCGTCTCTAAATCATGCAAGGAGGGAGACGCGCGCATGACGTTCCATTCTGACCGACCCCGTCTCAGTGGGCACAGGCGTTGGAGGAACGCGCCTTGGAATTGACAAAGTGTCCGTCAATTTAAACGCTGGAACGCGGATGGCGTCTGCACAATGCGCAAAGCGCGAGAATACGAACGCATGCCAAACGGAGGCAGATTGGTGTCGCGTCTCGCTGCGATTCGAGTTAAAAAATTAAGCGAACATAAGTGGCAGGTGGTAACACGAAAATCTTGGCATGCATGTCATCTACAATGCGACGCTCATGGTGCGCTTGCGTCCAGTACGCTAGCTTGGTATACACCAAAATTTGTATTGCGCGACGTGACTGCACGACGAACACAAATGATAGGCCCTAAATGTAACTAATGACATGCATATCACGTACAACATGATTTGCTCCTTGCTGGCTGCTTCGCATTACATCGATTCCCACATGCGTGGGATCTGCCGGTTTTTTTAGCTCTACAGTTTCCCATATACTATACAAGATTTGGCTTTGCAGCATGCTAAAATTGTGGCCCTCAATATCATGTTAACCCATTAGGGCCTACTGTACTTTACAGAGTAGACTTTCTTTTTCAAGAATAGAAAATACAAAACAGAACATTCTGATCTTGCTCATTAGAATTTCTGATGTCAAGGGTTACAGGAAGATAATCCTAATTTAGAATATTGGCTCGGTTATATTTTTTCTGATTTATGAGTCGTCAAACTTTAAGAAAATGAGAGCCTTTTAAACGCACGTGATCAGTGCTAATTCGACTAGAGTAATTTGAAGTTTTACATTTTGTATGTTGTAAAAAACGGATTGCTTCTGCTTCAGCAAGAGCAATATAATCCTTGCAAAACGCGAGAAGCCTATAGACTGCATATTTTGCTGTGAGGAGTAATCAAATGTTGCTGTACTTCATTTAGTACACTGGGACTTCATCAGAGCGCACATGTAAATCTTGTGTGTTGCATCAGAGATTGAACAGTGTTTAATTTGGTATGAATGCAGTTTTTTTCGGTTATCTCAGACTCATGAGGCTGCGAAACATGTCGCTGTGAATATAGGAAAGCATCTCGATGTTTTAATTGTCGATTCTGACCCTAACATGGGAACTTAGGAGAAGTAAGGGGAATGACAATGGTACGAATGGATGCTGTCTGCTCACGATCAAAAATAGTCACAGTTTCGCCACAAGGCGAAGCAATGAATGCGATAGCAACAAATTGGGATGTCAAGCGACGAATGGCAAGCAGGTCGAAACGTGCAGCGCGCTGCTCACGCACACCTGACGCACGAAAACAACATGCACAGGACGTGAGCGAACTAAAAACATTCACAGCTCGACACTTAACGCGCTGCTCGAACAAAAACGACCCACGAAACCTATTCGCAGGTACCGACGAGGGCGAATTAACAAGTGTCACTGTTGTTACTTCGCTGTGTTTTAAAAAGCGTGCTCTTTTCGCAAACGGGGGGAATGCAGCGAGCGATGTGACCTTCGCGCACCCGGTAACTGCAACGCTTTCAGTCCGGCGAGAGCCCCATCCTCCGGCACCGCGAGGTAAGCGCGCGCGCGCACGAGCATCTACCCCCCCCCCCCCCCCCCCCACCTTCAGGCGAAGAAGTGCGCGCCGCCGGAGAGCTAGGAGCGCCTGAGAGCGCGCGTCGCGACGAACTAGCGAAGCCCCGCCGAGCGCGGCCTTTGCACCATCTCGCTGGTAATGTTGAAAACACGCTGAAAACTGGCTGTATATAAATAGCTCGCCGTTTGAACTTTGGAGGACGTTCGCCTTCGTGGCTGAGTGGTTAGCGCCGCGCGCTGCAGAGCGAGAGGTCCCTGGTTCGATGCCGCGCGTCGGAAACATTTTCCTGAATTATATTTCTTTCATGTTTTTATAAATATATAGATGCATATACATATACGAGACATGACAGCGACGCCGACGCCAAAGGCGAAAACCAGCCGAGAGTGTCCATATAATTGCTATCGCAATAAAAAAACATGGAACCAAAGAAACCTGGGTACATAACTTCTGTTTTGACTCAGGAAAATACCTTTGTTTCGAAAAAGGGCAAGGACAACAGCATAGTTGATAAGCTGACGTAAGACTACACAGTTGAGTCACTATGCTCTCTATCGCGGTGGCCATTCACTGAAAAGAAAAAAAAAATATAGTGCCACTGTCGTCCTTCATCCGCAGTATCAATGTCATGAGGGGATTTGAGCTCTACGATAGAACTGCGAATGACTAGACAATTTTCATCCCTGAGAAAAAGTTGTACCCACTTCTATTTCCCCAGATGATCGAAATAGCCGTAGACAACGCCTAAAGGGTCTGCTACCACACTGTTTTAGTAGACCATCTACGCGTTGACTATTGTCCTTTAGTCGCATAAAAGCAAAACACTCACTGCGCCTCTTTATACCCAAGAAAAGTTCCAAAGCTCGCCAGCTTCCCCCCGTGCTTGCTATTACCAGGCCCCGGAGACTCTCAAGTTCCAGCGATGGCCGCAGAGGGCGAAAAAATCGACCACGGCGAGTTCCATCGAAATGCGCGTATAGTGGAACTATTGACTCCTCTTTTAGCGGTCGGATAAGTTAGTTCGGATTTTCCGTGTTAGGGGCGCTCAACGAGGTCAACTATTTCGTTTTAGAATGTGTCAAAAGATTGTTAGAAGCTTAGTTACAGTGTCATTTTTCACAAAGATAGTAGGGATCGGTTTTAATGTTACTTCTATAGTTACTACAAGAGCTTGAGTGTTTGAGAACAAGTATTGAGATTACACTGACGCTCGAAAAGCAGCAGCCTATTGGCATCGGTTGCGTTTCGGTCGGTTAATTCATTCAAATTGTACCGCGGTCGTTTTCTGTGATCGGCATCACGCAGCTCCGTTTCATATCGGCTTTGATATATCAATGCGAGTTTGTGTGTCAGACTTACCATGCCGCTACCTCAAGGCGAACGTGTCTAAAGCCTGTGAATCATGTCAGCTGCGGCGCTTCACCGACTTTATAAACGTCGGGCTGCACAGCTTCCAGCGTGAAAATTGAACACCGGCAAATTGCTCGGAGACTACCTACGAAAACGGAATAACGATGCACAATGTGCGCGTGGGCATCGGTGAGTGAAAATGCACTGCTTTGCATGCACTTGAACATAGCTTTTTTTTTGCATGCGCTACGGTTTTTGTCAATTCATAAGGTTTTACGACTTGTCCAGCTGATGAGATGCACAGCTTGTGGGTTCTAATGACATTTTCTCAGAAGGGGCGGGGACATGGGGGAAACATATTCAAAACACAAAGGGTAAATTCCCCGCCTCCCAGCACCCCCCCCACCTACCCCCCCCGAAGAAACTCACTTATCCTGGGTGTCCCCCCCCCCCCCCTGGTAAAGAAATCCTGGCGCCGCCCCTGTTTCTCAGATCGCTTACTGCGTTCTCACATTTGCAGATAATATCTTTACTGCTTAACTTTGCCACATAAATCACAACATAAGTTTTACCTGTTTCTGCGCAAACGAGTCCGCTGCAAGATATGCTCTTGAATTCAATGCATAGTAAAGCCAAGTGAACTTACAGTATCTATACGCATTTGAACATTTTCATACGCAAGGACAGTTACATTTTCATATACCATATAGTTTATCCAGTTGGTCAATTAACTAGATTTGTCCACTCATGGGCTTGTCTAAAACAAATTCACAAACATCGTTTTCGTGCAGTCTTCACATATACATTCTTCTTAAACATGAATCACAAATACATTTACTCTTCTACTATAGTAACCATGACTGCTTTTTCCTCTTTCAGCCCAACCACAGCCTCCAAGCAACTGCTCATATCAGCATACGCTTGGATGCTTTATCTCTGAACCTATCTCAGGTCAGCAGAGAATGTGTCATCACTGAAAGTAAATTCATGGGCCAAAATCCTCGCAAGGTATGGTTGCGGATACTTTAATTATTGAACCAATTTTTGTTTAAACATTTCTGTCTTACTCTTTCTCATGACTTGTTTTTTTGCAGGAAACTGGACAAAAGAGGGATCATTGGTTTCCAAGCTACCCACATCAAGTCGTAAGAAGCTCAACAGTTGCCGTAGTGACAACCCCATCGGCCACCAATATTTACGAGGCATACAAACGCAAGCCTTAGGTATACTGAAAAGCAGTGATATTGTACAGTATGTTGAAGCAGTACAAAATTGGGTGCACCAATTATTTTCTTGCTTCATGAATTACTCAATTTAGAGGAAATGTGCACGCTTCAAATTTTTTTGGATAGTGCATGTGATGGGGTGCACATACTGTACTTCATTCTACGTGTCAAACTTTGCACAGAGTATCACATATAACTGGGTAGCAAATGGGCCAGTAGTAGTGCATATTTAGCAGCACTGCTTTTTCGGTATAGATTGCTGTGAATGCGAAGACTGTCACAAAGGAATGGCAAAAACAGCTACAGTAGTGGTGAAACGAAAAGTTACTGCTACCGCTTACTTGTTGGGAGTGACATTGTGAAGGTTCTAAAATAGGAAACTGTGTGCAAGCACTCGTCCCTTCATTAAACAAGACATGTCGTGCAGTGGTCACCTGGAGATGAGTGGATTTAAGGGCACCTCAGTGTATAAGTATTGTTGGATGGCACTTCCAACAATACTTATACACTTCCAACTCTGGAATACATAATATTTGATGATGGGCGTAGGTGAATGAAAGCATGTGCATAAACATTTTGGGCAGTATTCTATGGAATAGGCTGAGGAATTTGTAAAGCATCTAAAAAATTCGTTTTAGCTCTGTTCAATGAACATTGCCAATACATTAATGGGATGATATGTAAACACGCACTGTCCAGAAAAGAGGGTACGTCACCGTTGCATTTGTGCAAGCAATTTGTTTTGTATGTGAAGTTGAGCCACATACAAATAGCAAATACAGTAAAAGCTGGTTAATTCGTACTCGAAGGGGGAATGTGAAATTGTTCAAATTAGTGGGCAGGCACTAGAATGAACAGACATTGTGCCACAATGCGTGGGCAGAATCCAAAGAACCCACATCAGGGCTCTTGATCACGAACTAGGCGCTACTACACGTTTGTGGAAGGTGAATTCCTAAATTAAGTTCATGGAGCTCTAACAGCAAACCAAATTGATCAGTCTGTGATCCACCAAAAAAAAAGCATAGACGTGCATTGCGAGCAGTAAGCCTTAATGCCGAAATATGTGATATTTATGCTTCAAAAACACGTTTATTTAAATGACAGAGTTAACACAATCAAAATTAAAAGTAATCGGTAATTTGCATTCCCTTGCGTTTCTTCCATAGCGACTCCATGAGCATTGTTTGTAGCTTGCCCACGGGCTCCAGTGCAGCATCTGAAATCTCATCTGCTGAGAAATGATAGTGTTTTGTTGTTTTGCATCTCTAGTAAATTTAGTTTGGTTTGATGTTGCAACATATTGTGATCACTCTGGGCAGACTTCTGCAAGGAGCGGCGAAAACCAGGGGCTCCCAGTTTGAGCTAACTGTTGTTGATACCAATGCGTTCGAATTATTGGGAGATTCCCCCCGTAGAAATACGCAGGGCTGTGCCGGGACCAGGGCATCAGTTCGAATTAATTGTAACTTTGAATTAACTGAGTTTGAATTAATGAGCTTTTACTGTAATAATATTTGTTCACGATAACAAACCTGACATGACATGAAGTTTTTAACAGATCATAAATTGAGTGCACTCAATAGGTGTAATCAGAGTTCATTAGAGTTGGCCAGGGTTTGTACATGTTGAAAATTTGAATGTGTACTGAAAGCTATTTCCTTGGTATTGCTGTGAGCTATGTAGCCAGAAAAGGCTAGTTTTGCATGATACTCATGTTAAGAGTGAGGCAGACAGTTAGGAGGTAGTGAAGAATGAAAATGTGAATTCAGCTTCTGCAATCGTCCTTCATATGAGCAGTGTCTTTGATGACTATGCACCGGTGGCACCAAAAAAATGGACTGATTTATTTATTTGTCAATGCAAAGCATAACAATTTTACGAGGGTTATTGAAAAAGTAAGGGCTGTTTGATCCCAAACAAATAAATATTGATTAGCAAAGGTTTTTATTGGCGGGCTTAGTTTAGCACATACCTACTTCACTTTTCCACATAATCACCGTTAGCTTCTAAGCACTTTTCGTACCCCCACACTAGTTTCTTTAGTCCCTCTACATAAAAGTTCACTATCTGGGAATTGAACCTGTTGACAGCGGCGGTCTTCAATTTCTTGCTGTCTTCAAACCGTTGTACCCGGAGCCACTGTTTCAAGTTAAAAGATAGGAAATAGTCAATTGGTGCTGGGTCGGTACAGTAGGGTGGGTTATCAGTGTTCCCAACCAATACCTTGAATCTTCTCATTGGTTCTGGCTGTGGTGCGAGGACGCATGTGGTCATGGAGGAGGACGATTCCAGACGAGAGTTTGCCATGCCATTGATTTCTTATCCTACATTTTTGCTTGGTGAGCGTTTCACGGTATATGTCAGCTGTAAGTGTGGCCCACATTTTGTGAAATAAACCAAAAGAATGCCCTTTTCGTCCCTGAAAATGGTAGCCATCATTTTCTGAGTGGAGTAAAAAATTCCTTGAATTTTTTCGGTTTTTGTGAAGGGGAGTGGAACCACTGCATTGATCGTTGTTTTGTTTCTGAAGTGGCATAGGATATGCAAGTATCGTCATATGTAACAATGTGTGAAAACAAAGCATATCTGTCTTGTCGGTAGCCGTCCAAAAATGCTCGTCCACTTGACATTCTTAGGTGTTTGAGTTCGTCGGTAAGATTTTTTGCTACCCAGCTTAAACAAATTGTGATATCCGAGCATTTCAGCTAAAATCGTGTAAATTGAGTGAGGCCAACAAGGGGAACTTTATCTGACAGACGACTAACTGTTACTCGTTGATCTCATTTCAATGCCCTGTCCACTTGAATAGTTCCACTAGTCTGGACGCTTAGCCTGCCGCTCTGCTCATTGCCGTACACATTTGTGCAGCCGTTTGTGAAGTCTCGACACCATTTTCTGACCTTTCTTTCCCTCATCACTGTTGGTCCGTAAACTAGGCTGATGATTCTTTTGCATGCAAAAATCGAATTACAGCGTGCAACCTCACAACAGGCGGGAGCAATGATTTTCGCAAACAATGTCATCTGCATTCCCCGACGAGCAGATGACTACTGAGCCAGAACAATAACTTCAGTACTTTCGCGGAGAATTAACAGATGGTTCGGTGCATATAAATCTTTACTTTGACGTGTAGATATTAAAGGGTTAGCAAACTGCCCTTACTTCATGAATAACCCTCGTGAAAAAGTTAATTATACAGATTGGACAGAAAGGATTAGTTACTGCCTATTTCTCCAACATTGCTACTGTGACTTCCAGCACTTCCTAGCTGTCTAGTGTACTAATGTTCCATATGTCCTATTGTATGTGCATATGTCATGTGCAATGTATTGCGAGTGCTGTCCACCGGTGTATCGTTTCTTTTTGCAAATGAGTGCTTTTAGGAACACCCACAGGCATCCTCTATCTCATGTGTCAGCTGATCAACAGTGGGCGAGCAAGGGTAGCTCAATTCTATAAACTTATCTTCCGTGACAACCTTCACAAGAATGTCCACTCGCTGAAATGTTGGATTCAGGCTAAGGCTTTCATTATTCGCCAACTGTTACTCAATTGAAGTGTCTATGTCAATGCAACCTCTTCGCCTCTTTGAAATATAAACCAAGTTTGCTTTTCAACAGAATCCCGTAAATGGTGTTTTCCCAGAATAGACGAGGTTAGCACAAGTGAAAGTTGATCTAGATGTCGGAATTAGTCGTAGCAAGGTCGGACGCGCAGGCACGAATACAAGGATATTACGCAGAATAACGAGAACGCGTTACGCGCAGGAATATCAAGCATAACAGCGTGGTTTCACTTTTTTTTCAACGCGACGCGCCTCTCGCCAATGTTTTGTCAAAATATTACATTGCGGCTCAGGCTAATCTTACTGACACTGCATCTTTTGAGGGCAGTTTTAATCCTGTTTGTTTATACAGCTCAAATCCTCAAACGCGCATGTGTAGTGAGAAAGACAACGGGCAGCACTGTACGTACGCAAGTAATGTGCTTCGGTCGCCCAGCGTAAATATCGTTGTCTGACGCGTCGTTCCGCGTATTATAAATGGTATTCTGAACGAGCGAGGAGACAAAGTTGCTCAATTTCAGCAGGGAATTTTATTAAACAGATGGCTAATACTGTTTTTTTTTGTGTGTTGTTCAACTCTGTGACTGACAGTGCTCCTTGTTTACATGTATACTGCTACATTCACGATTGCCAATAAACAATGTAAGCTTACTTGCTTGGCATGTTTTTTTGCCAGTTGAGGCCTCGCGGTCACCTGGCGACTTAGCGGAAATATTTACATTAGGCTGCCGTGCGCGCGAATACTATCCCGCGACAGCGGTGAATAAACGCCCGCAACCTACGGGCGCGCACAGCGACCACCCGCACCTGCCAGCAATGCAGCAGCCATATTGCCCCAGCGTAATGATGTTGATAGTTTTAGCAGCGCCATCTCTAGGTCGGATACTTTAGTTCACAACGCCACCGCTACTCTTATTTGTGTTGCACTGTCAAAGGTACAGTTTCCCTTCTCTACATAATGGTATAGGTGTTCTGTGCTATTACTCTCTATCCATACGGACATGTTTAAAAAAGCTGGCAAAACAGTTCAATTCTGCCCAAACACATGGAAATGGTGTTGCGAAAAGCATGACGTTAAGCTTTCCCTAAAGCACTGGTCTTTGATTAAGTTGTATGAGCCAAGATAACTTTGTTACTTGTTTGGCAAGGGTCCATGCATCGTCACCTTGCCCGCTGCTATCTCGAAGGCGAAGAGTACTTTTTAAAGTACAGTACCATAGCTCCTGAAGAAATACACTTAACTCTATGAAAATTTCCAAGTGTGTCTGTCTGTTGTGCTTAATTAAATATGCAAAATGTCAATATAATTGGACTAGTAGTTCTTCCGTGGGCCTTAATGGGTTAAGCTGCCCATTCACAACATAACATGGCCAGTTCAGAAACCATGCTTAGTCATCTTATATTGGTATTCAAGTTCTCTTAGTAACATTCTACCTAGTGCAAAGCAAGAAAATACCGGAATTTCAAACTGTCTGCATTGTCACGTCCCTCTGACACACAATCTAGTCCACAATGCACCAATCCGCGATGCGTCCATCGGAGCCTAAAGTGATACTAAAGAAAAATGGGAAAAATGACACCTTGCACTAAAACAAAATTCCACTAAGCCATTGGTTTCGTTTATCCCAGAAGTGGCTGTGCGCGGCGGAGTTGCCAGCCGTAGAGTAATTACCCTACATGCAGCAATTTTTCGGCCAGCATAGGATAGTAGCGCGGGGATGAAGGGCAATTTCAACAGTTCGCTCGTCATTGATCAGTGAAAAGTGGAGAAGATGCGCGCGACATATCCGAGGGTTACATTGCTGGAGAGATCCGAATTGAAATTGCCTGAATTCAAATGTCACTTTCACAACAGACGAAATATATTACGTCAAGTATCCTTGTGCTAGGTTTGTTTTTTTTCCTTTTCTCGGAGATTTTTTTTTTCCTTTCATTCTCGCCTCCAATTTGTTCGTTGCGTGGAGGGGCTTAAAAATTTAGCGACGGTGGTGGGCCTTACTTATTAAGGCCACTGCCTCAGATGCCACAACATACACGAAAGGTGATGACCGGTGCAACCGGAGTGTTACAAAAAATCATAATGATACAGCGACGCCGCCTCATGATGCCATTCTGGCATGACATATTGTGGCATTACAATGTCACCTAAAATTAAGTCATCAGATGTCATCATCGCACGCTAACTGGTGGGCCGATCCCGTACGCACTATATAGGTATCAACGTCGTAGAGCGCACGTTGTCGGTACATCATCATTGATACACAGTGCTATTTCTAGGTGTAGTGTAAAACGTAGGGTAAATAAAAAAGTTGTGTAGGGTAAAGGAGGATAACTTCGACCATTGCGTAGGGTATTTTCCAAAAATTAGTTGGCAACAGCGCTGCACAGGCCAAAAAGTACACCACCCATACCCCGCGCTTTCCCTCTATCTTCTAAAGTCTGCGACAGACATCATGCGTGCATGGTGCAACAGCTCTATTACTCTTTTCTTGGGGGTTCGATATGACCCGCCACATCTCTTCCCACCTAGAATCCCTCAAATTCCTAAGCAAACCCTGACCTACCGATAACAACATATCTTGAGTGAAACCTGCAATCTTAAAATGGGATGCTTACTCGCAAATGCTTCCTCCACCCTGTGATGATGGTGAAGGTAGAAAACTTGAGGCACTGCACCGACAAAAGTGAAAGTTTAAAACACAAAAACGTCGTTTCGGCTCCCGCACGGGACCCTTGTTCACGAATGAAATGAAAACAAATCGGAGCAATTCACCTTAAATACGTTTGAATATAAAAAGCAACCGATGCATGTGATTACTTCCTGCATGGTGCGTTATCCCTCGTATACACTATTTCAAAGACTGCATATACTGCCGTTCACGGACGTACGCAGCTACAAGATTTCCAGTTTAGTAAGTGAAAAAGTAAACATAAATACGCCCCTGTTCCATTACATTTTCACGTTTCTATCGTTAAACAGATGGCACGCAAGCGTCGGTAATCTTAACCTCTCTTCAGGTGTCGAATGTGTACGGAGAAAGACTAATCTATTTTTCTGGTGCTAAGCTGTGCAACAATTTGCCTCGAGAAAAAAGTTCCAAGAAATTTCGACGTCACCGCCAAACAATACTTAGCTTCTAACCAGGCATTCCGAGTTTTCATTTGCTCTAACAAATGTTCTTCTCTACGTGTAGTGTGTTCGTAGCAATTTTTTTGTTCGTTGTTTTTTTAGTATGGCTCATTGAATATGTTAATACGTATCGCTCATGTATGATAATTGCACCATTGTTCAGTTTGTTTTCTTCAAAATGTGTCATGTATATACATTGTGTTGCTAGTAATTATGTGTTCGTTACTTTTGTATGGTTCTGTAAATATGTACAATATTGGATGCTTATCATGATACTTTTACTGTTTATTTTTTTTCTCTGCAACACAAATTTTTATAACTTTCTTTGCATTGCAGCCATCACTAGCCGTTTAGGCTGTGAGATCAAATATTTGCGTGAGCATTTTGTATATTCTAGTGCAATAAACTCTTGTTTGATTGTATAGCCAGCTAGATTCTGTTTTCGACATTATTTCTTTCAGTGAAACGTGGTTGAATGCTGACGACCCATGAGTATGCAGGTTTCAGGTTGCTATGGCAACCACGCAACTCGCGTGCGTGAGGAGGTGGAGTTGCCTTGTATGTGTGGGACAATACTTTGTGCAATGCAACGCATCTTTAGAAACGCTGTTTATCAAAAATGAAAGAGGGCTAGTTATTGGTGTTGTATACCGCCCACCCGGTTTTTCGATCAAAACGTTCCTGAAGGAATTTGAGTCTGTGCTTATGAGAGTTTCCTGCGTGCACTACAATAATATTGCAGTTGTTGGTAACTTTAACGTTGACCTGTCTTCCGATACCTCGATTGAATACATGTTCCTCTTGAAATCTTTTAATTTGCATAATGTCATAACTGACAAACACGTATCCCTAACACATCATGCACTCCTATTGATCATGTCATTTGGAACGTGCGCAATGCCGTACATGCTGGTGTGCTGCCTGCTCCGATCTCTTGCCTATTTTTGTTACTCTTACGATTGAGCCTCTGAATACCAAACTTTCTAGGGGAAAATAACCTACAAAGAATAACTGTAAGTAACTACGAGACAAGATAAGTCAGATAGATTGTTGTGCTATATACGACGAGGGTGTAATATAGAATACAGTAACTTGATATGCTCACTTTAAAATGGGGTGCCACTTAGTACCAGAATACTTAGCGAATGACACTAAGTAGTCTGTAAATATTGAAACAAAAAGACCCCTGGTCCCGCAAGAGAAAGCAGCACAGAACAAATGTGTATTACCTAAATCAGTTGAAATGTTATAGGAAGGCTTCAGTCTCCCTAATGAGGAAACGAAAAAAAATAGAACACTAGGCCAAGCTTGTCGAACAGGCTGAGTGCCACACCAAGACGTTTTGGGAAATAGCAACAGCCGCAGTCGGACTTGACCGGGACAGACGTGTTCTGCCTGATGTTATAATTCAAGGCACGGTGGATCACTTTAACAATTATTTTGCAGATGTAGGACGTGTTTTGGCTGCTCAGTTTCCAGACACTTGAGATCCAACGCGTCCCGAAAGACTAGCTTCTGATAGCTTTACCATGTAATAGATAGAAATGTCTCATATCGTGTCAGTAGTCAAAAAGCTAGACGCCAACAAAGCGGCTCGGCTTGATAATATTACTGTTAAATTATTAAAAAATAACATACACATTCTGGCAGACTATGTGCTGTTAGTGATTCAACACTGGGACTGTGGTATATATCCAAATGAACTTAATTTAGGCAAAGTTTTCCCTGTGCACAAAGATGGAGACCGTTCAAGTGCCTCAATTACAGACTGATATCTGTGTTAGGTGTACTTAATTCAATGTTGGAAAAATGCTATCAGTGCAGATAACATCATTTCCATACAAAAATAATATAATTTGCTCAAACCGGCATTGTTTTCGAGCACACAGATAAACATCTACCGCAGTTTTGGTATTAGCGCAACAAGTCAACAAAGCCTGGAACGACAATAATTTCGTTGTCGTAGTCTTCCTAGATAGCAGAAAAGCTTTCGATTCCGTCAACCACAACAGTATGTTATGTAAGCTTCATGACTATGGCTCCCGAGGCAAAATTAACTAGCTTCTGAAATGCTACCTATCCGAACGACAGCAACGAGTAGTAATGGATCGTGTCGTGTCTTCTACTCGATCGGTAGTCTGTGGGGTACCACAAGGCTCAGTTATTGGACCCACTCTTTTTTCACTGTATGTTAACGATTTCCACTCCGTCCGACGATGCTCAGAAGCTTTAATGTACGCAGACGATACGGCACCAATCTTTGTAGCCACCGCAGCAGCGACCTCTACTGAGAGGTCGTGCTACGGAATGCCTGGGTATAACACATGAATAGTATGTACGTCTCTTAAAAATGCCAACAATGATTGAGGTTTGAAAACCGGATCCCTACCGATGAACATTGATGGGTGAAATGGTATTTGCTGTCGATTGGGAAAAGGAAAGTGCTGTTTTTCGAAGCGTGTCTAATTCATTGCATTGGTTTAAAATATGAAGCACGGTTAGTGCTTCACATCTGTCACACAGAGGTGCGAGTGTCTGCTGTGCGTGTGCCCTGTCCTTAGCCTTGTAAGTGTAACTTCTGTGCGACGTGATTTTGACACTGGCTGCAAATGAACAAGTTGCGGCTTAATAACGTGCAGTTTGTTTTGTGTGTGCCGATCCCATGTTCTCTACCAATAGGCCCTCAGCTTTCGTTTAAGAAGAGGTTTTAAGTCAAGCGCATGAATTTCTAGTGATGTATCGGCAGCGGTTGTGTCGACGGATGCAGCTAGCTGGTCCGCCAACACGTTTCCTTGTATTTCGCGGTGCCCTGGCACCCAGCAGACTACGACATGCTGTTTGAGTGAGTAGACTGTGCATAGGAGTGAGTAGAGAGATACAAGGACAGGGTTTTTGTGTTTTTTCAGGCTTTTAAGGGCTTTTACCACGCTTAAGGAATCGGTGTATATTACTGCACTTGGTAGTTTTAATTGTTTAAGGTGTTTGGCGGCCGCAAATATCCCGTAGGCCTCAGCTGTGAATATACTTGTATTAGGATGAAGAGCACCGGTATCCGAAAAGGATGGACCGACCGCAGCGTAGGAGACAGAAGTATCAGACTTGGAGGCATCGATGAAGAATTCTGGATAACCGTATTTGAACTGCAATTCAAGGTAGTATGTACGTATATGTGGAATAGGTGCGTGTTTTGATACTTCCACGAAAGATACATCGCAGTCTATAAGCTGCCACTGCCATGGCGGCAGATATGCAGCGGGAGTCATCAAACGGTGTTTTAGAAGTGGCACAGCCGTTTCCTTAGCGAGGCCCCTCACACGAAGTGAGTAGGCCTGTCTCAACGAAGGACGGTGGTCGAATAGGACAGAACTAGACAGATCATTGATTTTGTAGTGTGAGGGGTCTTCCTTGTCTGCATTGACTTTGAGATAATACATAAAATACATGTAAGTTCTCTGCAGGTGGAGCGACCACTCATTTGATTCGACGTACAGGCTTTCTATGGGGCTAGTGCGAAAAGCGCCCGTAGAAAGGCGAATGCCTAGATGGTGGACTGGGTCAAGCATCTTTAAGGCTGCTGGTGTCGCAGACTGATAGGTTATAGCTCCGTAAGCTAGACGCGTGCCTATGAGGCTTTTATAAAGATTGAGAAGGCACTTCTTATCACTACCCCACGTAGTTCGTGACAACACTTTCAGGATATTCATAGTCTTTATGCACTTGTTCTTTATATATTTTATGTGAGATATGAAGGTTAGTTTGGTGTCAAGAATGAGGCCTAGGAACTTGTGCTCTGACTTAACAGGCACACGTTGGCCATGCAGGTGAATGTACGGATCACGGTGAATTCCTCTCTTTCTGGAAAATAAGATGCACGTGCTTTTTGTGGATGAAGTCCGAACCCGTTTTCGTCAGCCCATTTCGAAATTTTATTCAAGCCAAGCTGAACCTGCCGCTCACACATGGCAATATTACAAGACTTACAGCCAACCTGCACATCATCAACATAGGTGGAATAGAACATGTTGCGCGGGATGCAGAGTCGCAAAGAATTCATTTTGATAATAAAAAGTGAACTCAGCACACCACCTTGAGGCACTGCAGTTTCCTGGACAAATATTCGAGACAAAACATTACCTACTCGGACACGAAATGTACGATGCGAGAGGTAGCTCTCTATTATATTTAACATTCTTCCAGGTACACCTAAATGCGAAAGCTCTCTTAATGTTAGTTAATTTCATTTTTAATGGCGCAAGAGCAGCTGAGGCTATGCTGTGCCAGACACAGGGTGATAGGTAATGAAACGGTGAAATGATGTCGTTTACAGCTTATTTAAAAAGTCACATTCTCTTAAAAACTTCAGCACAGCAGACAAGGGTACAAGGGGATCATCTCCAAGAAGTAGAGCTGGGTGGATAGGCGTTTGTTGTTTGTATAGTTGGCCGAAATATTTTCGTCTGTAAGTTTCAATGTGGGGACATGTGATCAGTATGTCTATGACTGTCAATGGTTCTTGACATTTTTTTTCACATGTTGGTTGTTGTTCATTTCTAAGCAAAAAGTTGTGAGTCAGGTGTGTGTGCCCAATACGGAGTCGGGATAAGATGACCTCAACAAACCGTTCTTGGTGGCGACATGTCTTCCATTCTCCTAGTAAGGGCTTTATTAGATGGAGCTTATTATTTGTGCATGAGTCCCACTGTTCCTGCCATTTAGCTAATAATGATGTACGAATTGTTCGCTGGCTGTCTTTAAAGGGAATTTTAATTTTTGTTAGTGTTTCGTGTGCTGCCAAAGAAGCATATTTATCAGCTTTTTCATAGCCAGGTATCCCAACATGGCTTGGGATCCAGCAGAAACGAACAGAAACATTCTCGCTATTTATAAGTATGAGATTTAAGATGTCTCCAACTAAGGCTTGGCACTCCGATTTGAGGTGTAGAGCTTTCAGTGCACTTAGCGAGTCAGTGTAAATGATCACTTTCTTGTGTTTGCCAGCGGTGACATATCGAACCGCTTCCTACAAGGCATAGACTTTAGCTGTGAAGATGGATATGCATTGTGGTAGCCTGATACTGATAGTGGAGTCCTCTGTTACGATCCCTATACCAACATGATTTTCTGTCTTCCAGCCGTCTGTGTAATATTCGATGTGATCTCCGTATGTGTGTTGGGTTGCACGGAATTCCTGAATAAGGTTTTCTGGTGATGTGTCTTTTTTCTGTAGGCGGGTTAGAGAAAAGTCGCAAAGTAGCGTCAGGTCAAACCATGGGGGCAGTCTTGGTGGTTTGGTTGCTACATTTAGTGAGTCTTCAGATATTTCATATCTGCGGCAGTATTCTTCGAACCGTAGAAGTGGTTTGATTAACCTATTAAGGACCACGAAAGAACTACTGGTCCGATTTTATTGAAATTTTCCTTATTTAATTAACCACAACAGATAACCACACGTGCAAATTTTCATAGAGTTGCGTGCGTTTCTTCAGGAGTTATGATACTGTACTATAAAAAGTACGCTGGGCCTTCGAGATAGCAACGGGCAAGGTGACTTGATGCAAGAATGGCAAGTACGCTGGGCCCTTGTGAAACGAATAACAAAGTTATCTTGGCCCATGCCACTTAATCAAGGACCAGTGCTTTAGGGAAAGCGTAACGTCACGCTTTTCGCCACACGATTTCGATGTATTTTGGCAAAATTCTACTGTTTTGCCGGCTTCGTGTGAAAATGTCCGTATGGATAGAGGGTAATAGCAAGCACAGTAGAATCTGGAGAGCTTTGATACTTCTCTTGGGTACAACAAGGCGCAGTCAGTGTTTTGCTGTTATGCGACTAAAGGACAATAGTCAACGCGTAGAGGGTCTGCTGAAACCTACAATGTGGTAGCAGACCCTTTATGCGTTGTCTGCGGCTATTTCGATCATCTAGGTAAATAGGGGCTGGTACCACCTTTTCTCAGCGATGAAAATTCTCTAGTCATTCGCAGCTTAATCGTAGAGCTCAAACCCCCCTCATGGCATTGTTACTGCGGATGAAGAAGGAGGACAGTGGCACTACGTTTTTTTTTCTTTACAGTGAATATCCACCACGATACAGAGCATAGTGACTCAACTGTGTAGCCTTTCGTCAGCATAACAATTATGCTCTTGTCTTTGCCATTTTCGAAACAAAGCTGCTTTCCTGAGTCAAAACAGAAGTCATCTTACCCACGTTCCTCTCGTTCCATGTTTTTTATCGTTAGCAGAAAGCATCCATTCGTACCATCGTCATTCCCCTGCTCCTCCTAAGTTCCCATGTTAGGGTGAGAATCGCCAATTAAAACATCAAGAGGCTCTCTTTTATTCACAGCGACATCTTTCGCAGCCTCATGAGTCTGAGATAACCGAAAAAAACGGCATTCATAACAAAAAAGCCTGTTGAATCTATGATGCAACGCACAACAAGAGTTACATGTATGCTCCCACGAAGTCCCAGTGTACTAAATAAAGTACAGCAACATTTGATTACTCCTCACAGCAAAACTATGCACTCTATAGGCTTCTCGCGCTTTGCAGGGATTGAATTGCTCTTCCTGAAGCAGAAACCGTCCGTTTTTTCAACATATAAAATGTAAAACTTCAAATTAATTTAGAAAAAGTAGTACTGACCACGTGGTTTTAACAGGCTCTCAATTTCCGAAAGTTTGACGAGTCATAAAACAGAAAAAACATAACTGAGTCAATATTCCAAATTAGGATTTTCTTGCTGCAACCTTTGGCATCAGAAATTGTAATGAGCAAGATCAGAATATTCTGTTTTGTATTTTCTATGCCCGAAAAAGGAAGTGTACTTTTTAAAGTACACTGGTCCCCTAATGGGTTAAGTGAGGCTTGTTGAAGTAGTGTAACCGTGAGTCACATTTCGTGACGAAGTCGTGGTTGATGTGTTCAGGTGATGACTTGATTCTCAAAACATAAGACAGGGTCAGCGATATTCTTCGCTGACCAAGAGGAGGGTCATTACACTCTACATATAAACTCTGCACAGGTGATGTTCTATAGGCACCACTGCACAGACGTAGACCGAGATTGTGGACAGGGTCGAGGCGCCGAATGTACGATTCCCGTGCCGAGCCGTAGAGAATACAACTATAGTCCAAAATACTGCGCACAATAGAACGATAGATACGTAGCATGCACAGCCGGTCCGAACCCCACTGCTTGTGGGATAACACTTTTAGAAGGTTTAGTGCTCCGTTCGCCTTTATTTTCAATGCGTTTATTTGGGCTAAGAAGTTGAGCTTCTGGTCGAATGTGACGCCCAGAAACTTATGTTCTTGCTTTACTGATATGGGAACATTGTTTAATCGCAGAACTGGGTCCTGGCTTAATCCTCTCATTTGCTTATAGAGAACAGCAGCAGCTTTTGTGTGGAGAAGTGAAAACCGTTTTGGTCAGCCCATTTTGTCAGCTTATTAATTGTACTTTGGAGTTGTCGTTCGCACGTTGATAGGTTCGAGGCACGATCGGAAATTTGCAGATCATCAGCGTAGAGAGAATGCATGACTGTGAGGGGGATAACCTTGTTAATGGAGTTCATTTTGACCACGAAAAGGGTTGTGCTGAGAATGCAACCTTGTGGTACGCCATTTTCTTGGACAACTACTCGAGAGAGTATTGTACCGAGACGTACTTGAAATGTTCTATTGGAGAGGAAGTCACACAAGCAGTTTAGCATTCTTCCACGAATCCCCATGTCTGCAAGGTCTCTAAGAATCCCGTATCGCAACGTCGTATCATACGCCTTCTCTAAGTCGAAGAAAACCGTAAAACAGTACTGTTTGTGTAGAAATGCATCTCGTATATCGTGTTCCAGTCTAACGAGATGGTCAGTGGTAGAACCGCCTTTTTTGTATCCACACTGGTGCGAGTCTATAAGGTGTGTTGAGGTAAGAATGAAAGTAAGTCTTATGTTTATAATGCTCTCGTATGTTTTTGCCAGACAACTTGTTAATACTATCGGCCTGTAGCTGCTCGTGGATGTTGAGGGTTTACCAGGTTTTTAGGAAATGTATGACTATTGAATTTTTCTAATCTTCAGGCATTATGCCGGATACCCATATTTTGTTGAAGAATTGGAGAATAGCTTCGGCCCATGCTTGGGATAGGTGCGCCAACATTGTGTAGTGTACCCGGCCAGGCCCTGTTGCCGTTTTTTTGCCGGCGGAAAGTACCCTGTTTAATTCGTGTAGTGTAAGAGGGTGGTTGTAACATTCATTTGAGGCGCTAGTAGTAGGGAGTTTTTGTTTTTCAGCATTTTATTTGTATTTGAGGAATGCATTGGTATAATTCGCTGAACATGATACCTCGTAAAAGTGTTCGCCTAAAAGGTTGGCCTGGTCTTCTAGTGTTGTTTGTGTGCGTGGACTTGTAAGCAGTGGTATTGTGTATGATGAGTATTCTCCTCTGAACTTCCTCACCTGATTCCAGATATGCTTAGATGTGGCCGAACTATTAATGGATGATATGTATTTCTGCCATCAACTCTTTTCTGCCTGCCTTCGGATGTATCGTGCTTTGGATTTTGCCTGTTTAAAACTTATGAGGTTGCTATAAGTCGGGTACCTTCGTACGGTTTCCCAGGCTTTGTTTTGCTGTTTTTTTGGCTTCGGTTCACTCATCTGTCCACCAAGGATTTAACTTCTTGCGCACAATGCCAGACGATTGCAGTATCGCCTTTTCCGCCGCTGAGATGATAGCGCCGCTGAGATGATAGATTTTATTGAGTTCCTGAACAGAAAGTTCGGGTGAAAAAATATGCTCGAGCTTTGCGTGATGCGTAAAAAGCGGCCAGTTTGCGAGTTGCAATTTCCACCGGCGTGGCTTGGTGGCGAGTGTTTGATACGATGACATGAGTTTGATACTGGCGGGTTGGTGGTCGCTGCCATATGATTTTCTAAGGACTTCCCATCTAAAATCGGTGAACAGACATGGCGAGCAGAGAGCGAGATCTAAACAACTAAAAGTGCGTGTTGGCGAAAAATATGTAAAACCACCCGAGTTTAAAAGGCAGATATTGTTTGATAAAAGAAAAACTTCAACAATCTGCCCTCTTCGATCAGTTTTGTCACTACCCCAAACAGTAGAATGAGCATTAAAATCTCCTAATATAAAAGGCTTTTGTAGCTGTTCCATTAAATTTTCTTAGTTTCTAGTGGTAAAATGGCTGTGGGGCGGGATGTACAGCGAACAGATGGTGATGGTTTTGTAAGATAAAATGGTGACGGCTACGGCCTCGAAAGATGTATTCACTTGGACGTCTCGTGTAGGAATGCCCCCCTGCACGACTATGGCTACACCTCCCGACAAACGGCTAGAGCGTTCGCGGTCCTTTCGGACAACTGTAAATCTTTTAAGCACTTGTTTATGTCTTGGGCCTAGGTTTTTTTTCTGGAAGGCAGAATGCTACGGGTGAGAACTTGTTTATAATGTCATTTATGTCACCTAAATTATGTAGTAGCCCTCTACAGTTCCACTGAACAATAAAAGCCATTTTAGGTAAAATTGAGCAAATATACAGCGGTAAGGTGTTTCGTTATTTAAAAATGGTAGGTGACATGTTGAACAATTACACTTCATGCAAGAGCAATACCTGCTTAGGTTATCGCTTTTTGCTGAACAAAGTTATGGGTATTTTGTCTTTCTTGGTGCGCTCCTCAGAGCGCTTGTCCTTCGGTGTTGTTGACACCCAAGTTTTTGCGTCGACCTCCATTGCCTTCTCGGAGGCGCTGGAAGATCGAGAGTGTGTGGCTGAGACCTTGGTCTCAGGCCTTGGCGTTCTGTTTATTTTAGGGCCCAGCGGGACCGGAGTCGGCTGGCCCTTTGAGGTGGACGGAGTAGCAGAAGCTGCTATCGTCAAGGTTGGCGGGAGAAGTCACTACCGGACCACTGTATGTGGAACCGGAGGACGTCTGAGGCCTCTGTGACGCTGTCCCCGCCTGCGTCACATCGGCATAGCTTCGCCTATAAAGGTACGAGAGTCGCTTTCGCGCTTAGAAAAATAAGATCTTTTCTTTTGACAGTGAGAGTGATGATTCCTTTTACGTTTTTCCAGACTGGACATGAGCGCGAGTACGCTGGATGTCCTCCTTTGCAGTTTACAAAGAGTGGAGACGATGTGCAATTTTCTGAACAGTGGTCGTTTGCGCTGCATTTCGCACACGTTTCTTTACCCCTGCACGAATGTGAAGCGTGTCCAAATCTCTGGCACTTGAAACAACGTCTGGGGTTTGGTATATACTGTCTTACATTTACTTTCATGTAGCCTTCATCGAGAGAAGTAGGCAATTCACTTGTTCCGAAGGTCAGGGTTATATGTTTTGCGGGAATTTCTTGGTCATTTCTACGGATTACTATTATTTGAACTTTGGTTACATTTTGTTCCTGAAAACCCTCCAAGAGTTCCTCGTCACTCAATCCAATGAAATCGCCCTCTGATATCACACCTCTACTTGTGCTTAGTGACCTGTGGGCTGAAACTGTAACTTTTGTGTCCCCGATGCTCATGAGTTCCTGCAATTTTCGCACTTGACCTTTTTCTTTCAGTTCAAGGAGGAGATCCCCACTAGACATTTTGGAGGCTTTGTAGTTAGGACCGATTTTTTCCTTGAGGCAGCTGGCCACTAGGAATGGGGATAGTTTTTTAGCGGGTGTTGTTTCACTATGGATGACGTGGTATCTGGGGAAACTGGGTATGTTGCTTCGGAAAAAGTGGAATGTTGTTTCAGTGCGGTTTCTCTTTGGAGGTCGCTCAAGAACGATGGAAACTTGAGATGCCATAAGGTAATGAAAATATTCGGCAACAGCGCCGACCGCCCACCATGGAGCCCTGCAAGGGGACGCGGCAGAACTTCGTGAAAAAGCCTGCTCAACGCCAGTCGTACGCCACCACTATAACCCAATATGGGTTACCCAAGGTTGGATATCCACACAAGGTTAAACCTCGCCGCCAAGGAAGTTCGAAGTAACTAGAAGCGAGGAGTAGACAGGGTAGAATAAAAGTGAGAGAGAAAGACGAAGATGGGAGGAGAGAGACACAGGAAAAGGCGACTGCCGATTTCTTCTGGGTGGGTCAGCCCAGGGGTGCCGTCTACTTGAAGCTAGGGCCAAAGGGGTGTGTTGCCTCCGCCGGGGGGCCTTAAAGGTCCAATCACCCGGCATTGGCTCAACCCCAAGGATCCCCTTTTCCGCGGACACGGCTCAGCCAAGCACGGCTAAGCGTGGGAGGGAGTCGAAACCCCCCGGTAGCTCGGGTCCGTGGTGTCGCCACACACCAAACGCCTGCTCGCGCAGACGCCCCTGCGGTGAGGTCTCTTAATATTCCAAAGCGTCATGTTGTGTCGCACGTCTTTTCCATGTCGAGGAATACAGAAATAAAAAAAATGCTTATGGGCGAAAGCGTCACGAATTTGTGCCTCGAATCGTATAAGGTGGTCAGTGGTTGATTTACCGTTTCGAAACCTGCACTGGAATTCGTCAAGCAGATTGTTTGTTCCAAGGAAATGTAGGAGTCGCCTGTTAATCATTTTTTCGAAAACCTTGCAGATACAGCTTGTTAAGGCTACAGGCCTGTAATTGGAAACCGATGATGGGTCCTTGCCCAGTTTTAGAATCGGAATTAACAGTGGCTTCTTTCCAGGCAGAGGGTATCTCGCCGGAAAACCATACAGCATTGTACAGGGTAAGGAGAGCTTTTTGGGTTTCAGAGGGGATGTGTTTCAACGTTTCATAAACTACACGGTTGGAGGCTGGGGCGGATTTATCGCAACAGTTTAGCGATGCCTGTAATTCAGGCAAAGAGAAAGGTTCATTCTATTCCTCGTGTTTTGAGGACTTTCCCTCTAGTTTCTGTTTTTTGATTTTTGTTTTGTATCTTTGGAAATCTTCAGTATAGTGCGACGCGCTAGATACCTGTTGGAAGTGTGCGCCAAGGAAGTTCGCCTGGTCTTCCAAGCTGTTGCCTTCTATGTTGACTAGAGGGAGTGAATATACTTGTCGTCCTGCTACCTTACCCAGGCAGCACAGAACGTCGGCCCGATGTCGGCGACAGATTGGCAGTTCCTGGCCCAAGGACGGCCCATGATTGACAACATGCCGCCAATATTGGCCAGCCAGTTTAATAGAACGGCGATGTTGGACCAGTATTGACAATGTGCCGCCAATATTGGCTGTGCCAGTCTAATAGAACGGTGACGTTGGACCAGCATTCAGAACTTGCCGCCAATATCGGCTGTGCCAGCCTAATAGAACGGAAACATTGGGCCGAGTTATACGAGCAGAAGCCAATATGGGCTGAGCCATCTAATTAAGCCGGAATTATTGGCCCGTCATTCGAACGATATTGCCGACGTCGGCTGAAGAGTGAACTTCGTCGGCATAAGATCGGGCCGTTACGTGCCAATTTCTGCGCCCGCTGTTGTTTAGCGTTCTTGTGGTCCTACTTCACACGCCGATGTTTCAAGTTTGAGAGATTAATGTGCCAGTCACAACATAAGAAACATATCTTAGTGATTAAATCACACAGCTCTTTGATTATGCATGATCGTGGTCGCGGCGATAGCAAGCAGGACACACGCTTCGATTTGTGTCCGATCCGACGTCGAGTCGTACAGAAGCACCGAATCGTATGCCTGACAGGCGACAAACTGGGTAAAATTTTCTCGGTTAAGTAGTCTAGCGTGAGTACGATACGATTTGTGCCCGATCCGACGTCGAGCGCGCCGATTGTACTCGCGCAAGGCGAAGCAACCGCGGTTTCCGCTGCCGTTCGCAACGCAACCGTAACGGCGTGCTCGACGTCGGATCGGACACAAATCGTATCGTACTCGCACAAGACTATTTAACCGAGAAAAAATTACCCAGTTTGTCGCCTGTCAGGCGTACGATTAGGTGTTTCTGTACGACGAAGCAACCGCGGTTTCCGCTGCCGTTCGCAACGCAACCGTAACGGCGCGCTCGACGTCGGATCGGACACAAATCGTATCGTGTGTCCTGCTTGCTATCGCCGCGACCGATTTGGCTGTTTCGCGTTCACAGCGCACTACCGGTTAACGGCGCTTGCAGATGCTTGACGTGTGGGAAATTGGGGTTATCAGTTGACTATAAGTGTTACGGCCGTGATTGAATCGTACAATGTATGCAGTGGCCGTAATCTGACACACCCACACACGCGCACTGTATATTCATGGAACGACGTCCCACACGAATTCCCTTCGACATCGCTGCGAACGGACGGTAAAGTGTGGCGGGGTGCGTGGGCGTCGGGCACCTTCGCGCCGGGTCTTTGCGAGTTCGAACTACGTTATACTGCATTTCTTTTAATACATGCTTATATGTACCCTACTCTAGCTGCCCAAAACAGCAGTTTCCGCGGTACGAAGACTGTGCGCAGTACGACGCAAAAGAAAGAAAAAACGTTTCCGTGAGTTCGTGTGCTGACATATAGGACATAACACGCCGAACCATTAATAACAAAAACAACGCACGCTCACGGCGGCAGTGCTACTTTGATTAAATACAGAACCATGAGATGCCCCTTCCCCCCCCCAACCGCACGCCTACTCCTTAAATAGACGGAAAGAGGCGAGCGTTCCGCACATATCTGGCAAGCTGGTTACTGAATTGGAAAATTTTATTTTAGACCCGGCCGCTATCCTTTGTTATTATTTTATCGTTTCCTGATGACGCTAAGGCTAGCTGTCTTTCGGGAGATCAGTGGACGTGCCCATACAATCCGGAGGATACGTCACAAATCGCGGCAGTCTCCCGGAAAATCGGGAGAATCTTTTGGCAGCTGGTGTCAGGTCTGGTCATTCAAACTGAAAGGCATGTTTATGATTGAATCTCTGAAGCTACGATTGTTGCATTTATTGCAACCAACAAGCTGGCGTGAGTGTCTGTTGAGACTACCAGTATACTGAAAACTGTTGCCCGTGCTGTCAGCAGCTGTGCATGAGCTCTGTTTAAATTTCTTTCTCACAGCGTCTCTCAACCTACTTCAATCCTCATCTTTCTAGTTTTCTTTCTCCAGACTCAGTGTAGAAGAGCAAACAGTTTTGTTGTGCTGAGTGACCTCTTTATTTGTCTTAATTATCACATATATTTCTGCACGCAATTCTGTGCCATATGTGCCTCCAGGAGGTCCTAATCAGTGGGAGAGTTGAACAGAACTACAAGCAGTTAAGGGAAATGGAACGGTGCAAGCCAAAGTAGCTGGTGTATGTCACTCTTATATTATCATATAGCTGCTCTACACAATTGAAGTTCTCATTGAGTCTTCATATTCATGTATTATAGGAACATGTTCCCTCAAGGCTCTTTGAACTGCAACAACCACTTTCACCTTTACTTTGACATCCAGTTAAGATATTAAGCTTAGCTGCATTAGTAAATTTTGAAATGGCCACTGTTGCCAGAGAAGCAGTTTAATTGATGAGCAACAGGAGGCACAAAAATGCAAGATGGGCGCTTTGTAGTTAAAGGCAGTGGCGTAGACAGGGGAATAGCACACCGGGCACATGGCCCACCCCTGAAATTTTCTGCAGTGGGATACCGAACACAAAATAACACATACTCGACACTTGCCTGCCCGGATGCCACTTAACATCAAGAACGTCACTGCCTTACCCTCCACCACACAAATTTCTGCCCAACTGACTGGTTAAAGCACCCACGCAAAAAAAAATTTTTCAAGGCTTGTGCAGCTTATGCTTGCAAACCGTTATTTTTCACCAAAGGAAACAAATATATAATCTTAGCAAGTGTTAGTAGTACTCTTCCCACCTGATGTGCAGCTAACGTAAAGAACAGGCCCTGCTTCTCGAGCTTGGAATATATACGGAGCACAGATACCCAGCTGCAACTAGGAAAGGGCGCACCTGCAGTAATTAGTTCGCACTTTTCAAGTTTCCCGCTTTGTCAAAACGCCTGGCTGAGTGAGCACTGCATCCAGTGCAACGAGGCAGCCACGACAAGGTCCCACTTACAAAACAGTCAGCAGCTGAGAAGAAGCAATGACATGCCAACCATCCAAAAAAGAACATCCAAGAAAGGAGCAGCAACTACTCTTACAGTGGATAAAAACCTGCTAACAGCTGAAAGTATTCAGTCGTGCTCATCTTCCAGCCAAGTATGATAAGGGTACACTGAGAAGAGACCTTGAAGATACGCCACCAGCAGATGACAAAACCAGAACAGACAGAGCTTTCTCTTCATCATACGAACCATGGGCGTCAGCAGGGGGGTGCAAAAGGGGCACTTGCCCCCCTCAAGCCACGCCATCAGTTGCCCCCCTAGCCAAGCTGCAACAATGCTCCCACTACCTCCCCCCCTTCCACAGCCGCAATGCAATGCGGGTTTGCACCCCCCAAGACAAAATCCTGCTGATGCCCATGGTACGAATGGTCTTTAGCTGATAAGGCGAGTAAGTCACTGCATGGCACGAACAAGTGCACGAGGGAGAGCTGTCACATGAGGTTGTCGGCAGTCGGAGGACACAGACTAAAATAACAGTAGAAAGAACAACAGAAAACCCCAAGCAAAAGTTACCATGCTTCTGAGTTTTTTTTTTTTGTGTGCAAATGAAGCTAGCAAAAAGTGGAACACTAGGTAAAAGCGCCACAGTCAACACCTGCAAGTTACAGCTTTCAGAATAATACAACGCACCGAAGAAGCATGCAAAGAGCTGCCTTACGAAGGCAAATATAAAGCGACTGAAGGCTGTGTGCCCCTGACCGAGACAACACCACAACCAAAAGGAGAGCCTTTCAGCCACGTCAGCAGTTCAGGCACCACACTGAAAAGTCACGAAAACATACGTTCAACGCCTTTGTGTCATGAGAACGTTAAAAAGAATGTATGTACACAAATGCCAGAAGCACCGATGGAAAAGAAAGCCATTACTCGTATATCCGGCTCTTCCTCCATGCACCGACAGATGATACTCACACCTGGATCCTCAACAATGGCTTCATACAGCTCTCGAATGTACCCTCAAGTGTGTTAATGCCAAGTGGACGAGACAGGACGGCAGACTACACTGTGACACAATGAACACGTCAACCACTAACCACAGACTTATGCTAGAGTGGATGCCGTCTTGAACACCTAACGCCACTGGTGCCCACTCGACATTCCCAACCGAAATCTCGACCTCCCAGACAACATAAGATCGCTCCGACAACCTGCCATCTCTCGCCATTCCGTGAAACAAGAGTATGCACACACCCAGCTCATCATTAGGTGGTTCAAGTCCTCTTGCTTCCAGGCTTATAGACACTGACTCGCTGAATTCCTCTCTCTAAGCTCACCACCTTCATCAGTGCTGGGAGTGTGTTCGAAATTAAAGGAGACAGAGGAGATTGGCGGGGGGCGCGTGCACATGGTATTCCTCGGACAAACAAGCAATGGCCTGCATGGTCATCTTTGACCAGCTTTTGCTTCTGTCCCATCCGTTATAGTCATGTTGACATTTTAATGTACTTGCACTACGTGAAAGGCATAAAAAAGTAATATAGAGAACAGCATAATAAGTGTGTAATCTTTCAGATCTCTTTTAATTATTGCAGCACTTGCACTGCATGTGTTAGAAATAAAACACCAAAATGTTGCTCTAGTGACATTGTGTGTATTTTATACAGAAATATTTATACTGTGTTTCGGCTATCTTTCCACATGGGTGGCAGTAGCCAGGCTTGCTTCAACTAGAGTGAGGCTTGGAAGCTGATGAGCAGAATGAAGATCAACGTGCTTTCTTGTATAGTCCCTGTCAGACTCAACTTGCACGTTCCTCACTTTATATAGCCTTTGTTAAAATCTAATACTGTGGCTTGCTGCAAATAATTTTTTCTATATGAAAAGTGCTGTCACTGTCCTCTTACTTAATTTGCTTTGCATTAGTGTTCCATTCAATTAGTTGCAGCAATATTTGCAACAATGACTAGAGCTGTGAGCAACAAATTCAATTCATTGCACTAAAGCTGCTGGGAATATGAATAGCATTATTTCAGTGTGCTGGAATGAACGTGAAAAAGAATAAATTGGGCAGCACTATACATAAAAATTAAGGCAACAGTGAGGTCTAAAAGATTTGTACTAGTGGATTTTCACATGAACAAGTGGGGAATGAGCTACTATGTGAATGTCTAGTGCACACAATAAGCTTTCCTGTTTTAGAATGGCACGACAAAGAAGACAAAAAGACTAACGAGCCACACAAACACAAGCTTCCTGAGTAGTCTTGTCATGATATGTTTCAGAAGCATAGGTCGACAAAAGATGTGGAGCTCACTCAGACTCACTCATGAAATATATTTTGCCCTTCGGACTCATTCAGACTCAGATTTACCAAAATATTCCTAAACCGAGATCACCCAGACTCAGATTCACAGAAATTTTTCTCAGCCGGACTCACTCGGACTCAGACTCACCAAAGTATTACTCACTTGGACTCACTCAGACTCATGGCTTTATGTGAGTATGAGTGAATCTGAGTGAGCAGACTCATGAGTCTGTTAGCGTACAATTGGCTTTCTTGAACAGGGTGTCAATGCTCTTTAAACCACTATCTCGCATAATCGGTGCTCTACTTGGCGCCTTGTGACCTCGTTTGTTCCAATATATCATATCAGTGAACGCAATCCAGTAAAGAGATTTTTATAGAAAGAGATGACGTACAAGAGATAATTTGATAAAAAATTCCGGGGAAAGCGTTTCCCGGTGGGGGGGGGGGGGGTTGTAGGCCACGGCACCTTCTCCTCTATAACTCAAGCCTCTGATCAATAAATAACTAGCAGGCGTATGAACGCTGGGGCTTTGAAGTATGTGTGAGTCGTCATGAGTAGAAACATCAGCCGACGTGAGGCTGATAGTGATGCTGAAGTTCAGTAAATAGAACCATAGATCGCCAAAAAAGCGTAGAGCTCTCTCAGACTCCCTCTAGAAACACATTTTGCGCCTAGGGCTCACTCGGACTCAGACTCACCAATATTTTCTCTCAACTGGACTCAGACGCACTAAAATGTTTCTCAACTGGACTCACTTGGACTCAAACTCACTAATATATTACTCACCTGGACTCATTCAGACTCAGACTCACGGCTTGATCTGAGTCTGAGTGAGTCGACTCATGAGTGAATTCGCTGACTTATGTTCAAAAGTAATCAGAACTAATGAGATGGCACATTCAAAATGAAAAACATTCATGTGTCAGCTTTCCTTCAATTGCATTGCAGGATAAACAAATCTTTCACCTTACTGGATAACTTGTTTTTGTTTTTTGGTTTTCCTGGTCACTTTGCGTAGCCATGTGGGTGTATAAATCTGTTCTGTAATGCATGTTGAATAAACTTCAGTTGTGAGTCGGCGCTTGTGTTTGTGTGGCTCATTAGTCTTTTCATCGTCTTTGTTGTGTCATTCTAAAATCATGCATCCGTACCAACTCACCGAACTGTCAGTCCTACTTAAAGCTTTCTGGCTCCTATAGTTGCATGTATTGCTAAACCAATGTTAGAGTTATTACCAAACATAACTCTCAAAATGCTTGGAGGACCATTTGACGTATGGCAGGGTTCACAACATTTGTCACATTGGTTATTTGAACATTGCGTTTTGCTGTCCAGGGGTGCATGCACTTTTGCAATTAAATGTGGCTTTACCTTCAGCGATTATGATGTGAATGAGTTGAGAAAGACAAGCATGACTTACGTTAATGAGCTTGTTGATGTATACAATTGAAACAAAGGCTCAAGGCACGTGAGCATGCTGTCTTTTATGCCAACTGATAAAAAATGCAGGTGTTTAGAATAGTGTCTGAACCTTCTTTGAGTGAGATCTGGTTGCAGAGGTCAAGCTCACATATCAAACACAAAGTTACACTTATTTTTTCATAGCGCCTGAAAGCATAGGTACCAGGCCATAGAAAGTTAAAATAACTTCTTCACTTTTTATTTGTAGCACTCAAGAGCTAGCACATTAGCAAACCTCTCGAAAACATAGATTTACTCAGTTGTATAAGATATAACACTAGAGCAGTTATTCAATATTTTTTTATAGTTATCATATCACAAGTGCCATAAATACAATCGTTCTTTTTTTTTGCACCTAAATATTATTTCGAGATACCTAATTCGGTGCATAAATAAAATACAAAAAAAATTTTTTTTCCAGATGCCTGAAGAACTGATGCTGGTAAAGGCTTTTTTCAGCAGCTTTACTTGAAACCACGGTCAACGTGCAGTTTTAACCATGGTCTCGTGGAGAATGTTTATGGACGTTATGTGTAGGATATTTTGCTGTTTCAGGCCACTGGCGATCACATCTGCATAGGTAGTGATTCACCTGTTTTGTTTTCGTATAACACTTCAGTAAAGGTTACTCAAAAGAAAAGTTTTGTGAAGTGGGCAGCTAGGCACAGATGAGGGACAGTTTTCAGCCCGTATCATTCTGTTAAAATGTGGGCAGGAGTCAAGTTCCCTCCTAACATATGTGTCTTCCTGTGCGCTATCACAGAGCTAGTAGGTCGAAGCTTCTTCATGATGTCATGTAGACGAGATGTGTAGCCACCGGCAGGAACGTGGGCTTCGTGTTGATCAGACTGAAAGAACATGGTCACTTGGCAGACTTACAGGCACCCCGAAAACAAGTTTTACAGTGCTGCAGCCAATGTGTTCTTGAATGTGACGCATATATGTTCCATTCCATTGCTCATTGGGAGGTAGGCTGCAGTGAAATGTCGGCCCAAATTGGCTTTCTCTATCTGCTGTGACTGAGGACGGCATGCCCAAGCGATGCAGCCAGCTGCTACAAAATCAGGAGCAACAGTTGCAGCCGTAATGTCTGGAATCGGCATAGGCGTACGCACGAGGGGGGGCAGAGGGGGCGGCCGCCCCCCCCTAGTCACCTAAGAGGGGGGGCGCTAAGTCTGCCCCATACATTGACTTAATAGGGAAGGGGGGCGCTGCGACGAGCCTTCGCCCCCCCTGAAGGGGAACCCTGCGCACGCCTATGGGAATCGGATTAGTAGTATCTTCCACCCAACGCTTGAAACAATCAACACGAGCCAACAAGTTTGGCTTTGGCAAGATGGCAATGGCACGATAAGATCTACAAAAATGTGGTTGAATCATGTGTTTGGGCCTGCAAACATATCCAACAATGTCTCAATGTGACTGAATCTTCAAGTGCTGCAAAGTCATTGTCACTGGTGGAACACCCACGTGATGCTACACCTTATGTTATCTGCCTGGGGAAGCTTTGGATTGCCTGAGTATTTGAGTGTGAAAGACTGTCTAGTGATGTCAGTACTAATTGTGTTTGCGAGTGGCCATGAATGGTCAATGCTTGTGTCACAACATATGTGCCACAGCAAATGCGTCCTGTTCCTGGCTAAGGACTGTGCACCACTGAAAGTCTAGCAACATCAAAGCTTATAATTCTTGCAGACGGCAGAATTTGTTGTCATTATGTCAAGCAGTTGCCACTTTTTCTTGGTCTATTCCTCTGAGACAGATGAAGGCATTGATTGGGCTATGTGATGCATTAGTGACAGCGTTGTCAGCTCCCTTGATATATATGTGGCTAATGTCTATAATGAATTCTGATATCTTTGACATCTGCTGTAGTTCATGGGCAATGTGGATGCCACCATTGGAACTGAGGGAGTATATATGGCGTACAAGAGATATGGACTCATGTATTTTATAACAAAGAACTCATTTCCTTCCACGTAATGATGAAAATATTGTACTGCTGCTTCAGCCTTCATCCAAAAATGCTGTAACGCTGCTCAGTGGGTGTCAGTTTTCAGCAAAGGGAAGCGATTGGCCACGATACTCCTCTGATGAGTTTTGAAGGACATCCAGCACCCAAAGCTGCATTCAAAATGTCGTACAATGATGCATAGTGGAACTCTCATTTGATGTTCGGGTAGTAGCATTGCCAAGGCATCTCTTGATCCCAGAAAGTCTGCTTGGCCGTTCTTGGTCCAGGGGAGCTCAATATAATAGCAGTTCCGTGTATCAACAGCAAGAAGTGGAGGGGATGTAGAATGGCCTGGCACCATGGTACAAAATGGTGGTAGGAGTTCACAAGATGAAGAAACTCGCAGGGCTGATCAGCATCTAGTATTCGGAGATGGGAAGTTCTCAACAGCTATAAGTCTGCCTGGATGGGGTTGAACACTGGATGCTAAGATGACAGGGCCTTGAAAGGTGAGCTTGTGGACATCAAACACATGCAGCTGACAAATGTTCCTTGTTGGGGTGCTGGATTACAGAATGCAGATGTGAACTGTGCTCATCTGATAACTGCTTGAGTAGCTTTTGAGGCAAGCGTGACTGAATTCGAGGCTGGGTAAAACGCTGAAATGTCAGTCTGGAAGCTCTCGTGCCGAGCAGTATGCACACGACCTCAGACATGGCTGAAGGGTGTCAGTCCATAGGTCGGCAAAAATTGTGGAGCTCACTCAGACTCGCTCATGAATTATGCTTTGCGCTTTGGATTCACTCGTACTCAGACTCACCAAAATTTTCCTGAGCCGGACTCACTCGGGCTCACGCAGACAAACATTTTCTGGAGCCGAACTCGCTCGGACTCAAACTCACCAAAATATTACTTACTCGGACTCAGACTCAGACTCACGGCTCGATCTGAGTCTGAGTGAGTCCGAGTGAGTCGACTCATGAGTCCGTTTGCTTAGAATTAGCTTGTTTGACCATGGTGTCAATGCTTTTTTAATACCAATATCTCAAGTAACCGGTGCTGTTCTTGGCGCCTTTTAACATGGTACCTTGGAATACGAGTCAGGAGTGGTTGCAAATGAATAAGGACATTTTTCTTGAAAGAGATTACAATATAAGATGTACTTATCAAGCACTTCCCTGGAAGAGTTGATGGGGGGGAGGCCAAGGTACCCCCCTTACGTAATTCACACCTCTGATAAAAAAATATTTCAATGGCCTATGAACGATACTGCTTTGGAATGCGTGTGAGTAGACGTGAGTATAAGCGTGAATTGAGGTAAGGGTGATAGTAATGCTGAGCATGAGTAGATAGGATCATGTGTGGGCAAAAATAAGTGGAACTCACTCAGACTCACTCATAAAATATATATTGCACTTTGGACTCACTCGAACGCAGACTCACCAAGATTTTCCTGAGCCGGACTCACTCGGACTCACACTCACGAAAATTTTCTTCGACCGGACTCACTCAGACTCAAACTCACCAAAATATTACTTACTCGGAATCCCTCAGACTGACTCACGGCTTGATCTGAGTCTGAGTGAGTCGACTCATGAGTGAGTTCGCCGACCTATGGGTGTCACTGTCATCATGTTATTTGAAACGTCTTCTGGAAAGATTTAATGGTAGGAGCACACGAGGCCAAATTTTGGAGAAAATTGTGGCATCATAACATCATGAGAATGTGAAGTGCTAGTTATTGAACAGGCATGGTTGCTTGGTTGAAATAGGACTCAATTTACTCAAATGAATGTTGCTGCCATGCCATTGGCCTCCTGGTTTATACACTTCGGCACCAATTGCGGAACATGGTAACACCAACACAGAGCACACATTGGGCTGAGCGAAGTTAGTGCAAAATCTGGAAATTTGTATATAATTTGAGATGGCTGCCTCAAAAATTCTTTTGAATGGCAGCCCAAGACACTCCTTCCGAAATAATATATGTAGTACATCAATTCTGTTGTCCAGTCAAACCATTTAAACTTTTATTTGTTTCTCGGTCATCTTAGCCCCCAGGCTCTTTCTCAATGAACCATCCCATTCTGTTTTGGTGACACCGCGGTAAAATAGATGAAACAGTAATAATGTAGCGTACAATAACGTTGCAACGGATAGAAGCAGGCTGAATTGCCCTACAAACACAAGTAGTACTCTGACCTATCGCTTGCACGGATGCAGAGTTTTCCTTATCGGCTAAGCTATCAAAATATGTAATCTTGTTAGGGCTAAGCTAATAGAGAAGGCTGCGGGCGGGAGTAGACCGGTGGACTGGCCTACGCATGTATACGCGTCATTTACGAGCTGTCTTGTGTTCACGCGGTCTGTATGTTGCGTTCAGAGCGAGGTGATGTCAGATTAAAAGACGGCTTATGTGACCAGCTGGGTCACATTGTCAACGGCGCGTAGCCAGTTATTTCGGGGTTGGAGGTTGAACCCCACCTTATGGCAACGCCTCATACACCTTACTCCCACTTTAGCTAGGAGACCATTGTCAGAAGTGCGCTTGTTCACCTCTTTCACGACTCTGTGAGGATCGCCTGAGTTTTCTTGTTGATTATTTGTAACAGTGTTTTAGATCGTGATCAGGCTTGGACTGAATTTCGTTATCGCTATCGAGAATGGTCGCTGCTACACGGTCCAAACTAATCCGGGTTGTGTTTGGTGCAGACGTCAGCAAGATCACGACCCGGGACTCGGAAATCGCGATGCGCAGATCGCGACCGTCTTAACAGTCTTAATCCCACCCCTATGATAGCATGATAGGTGTCCGTGACGTGACACACAATTAGGACATTCGTAAGTAGTAGTTCGCTTGTTGTGTCAGTTATATAGCCAGCTAATGCTGTGTGAAAGGCTTAAGTGTCGTGTTATTTTAATAAAATTTCATTTGGGAATCGGCACACCGTTCTCTTTCTACCTCTTATATTTCGTCCTTTACGCCAAACACGACCTACTTGTCGCGATATATACCTACTCGCCCAGCTGAGCGACAAGTGGGTTTGACATTTGCTGGTTGACTGCATCATCGCTGCCTTTCTGACTGCTTGATAGCACTTTTGTGAAAGAGGCTTGAAGGCATTTCTACTTTTGTTGTGTGGTTGTGAATGAATACTTCCCTGGCCACATTTCGAGCTATTTCGGTGGCGTTCCTTCACGAAGACCTGGCAACCCTGATTTTGTCATCCGGGCATCCGGGGATCTGGGCGGATAACTTCAGCGACAAGCCAGCGAACTTCATCGATTAATTTGTGAGTACAAGTTGTTCTTTCATACGAGTGCTTTCTTGTTCACACCTGTCACGTGCATCTTAATCAACTGGTAATTGTGTGCGAGTATTCGGCTAGTTAGTAGGGCGAGCAGTTGCGGCTAGGCCATCAGTCGCGTACGTGCGACCCGAGTGATCGATCTTTGTTATTTCGATTGGAGGGTACAGAGTAGAGCTGTATATCAGGGATTTCATGTGCAACTTGCGTAAGCGTACCGTAACGTGACAGGAGCCTATGTCGCCTGCCTGCGACTCGGGCATCCTTTAGAAAGTGCCACAAAATTAGTGAGCCTTTCGCGCGAGAAATGGCGGTGTCGCAATTTCAATAGTGGGTTCAAGAATGTCGCGTGGATTTGATGTGAACACTATATGTCCTGAAAAAGAATAAACGTAAAGCGCTTCTCTGGTGTTCACTGCGGCCAAACGGTACATTTAGTCCCGCGCGATGGGTGCCAGAAACTGATGTATCATCGCACCACCACGCTTTGAGCTCCTGTTTTTCCTGATCATGAGTTCATGGGCTGGCAGGGTTCACATATGGGCACAGGGTAAGCCCTACACTTCCCATGCGTTTTCGACCAAGCTGAGGAACCGTTTTCTGAGCAACTAAAAGATGTACAGTTTTGCTAGCTGTAAATGATTAATGGGATCCCATGATTAATCGTAATCTAAAAGTACTTTTTTCCTAAAAATGTTCGTCAGCCAGGAAAATACTTTCTCAGAATGGAGCAAATATGCACAATATGCGTCAAGCGTTTTGTACTGTTCTTTGCTCACAAAACCGATTATTTGTACATGTATGCGTCTTCCCCTTCAATAAGTCTGCACTCGTTCTTGTATCACTATAGACGTCAGACTCTGGAGTTTTGCAGACACCTAGCGCCACCTGTCGGAGCAGTTTTGGGTAGTGCAAAGTCCGGCTCCCTTGCACAGTTTGCTGTGCAACCAGGTGCAACTAGCGAGTTGGAAACAACGATTAACCTAAATATTTGGTGTGTTGGCGCGTTGAACACTCAGAAAAAGAGCTACGAATTTCTCTCCGCTAGTCGGAGGCGCAACCGAACCGCCATGAAGTGCGTGCCAGAACGACGGCAAAAACAAGAGCAGACGCAACAGCTCCGCGCGCTACGAAGAAAGGCCAGAAAGGCTTCAGTCGATGCTACTGTTGCGTTGTGAATTACAACGGACGCAAAGCACTTCAGTTTTACCGATTTCCGTAGCTGTTGCACGAAGCAGAACGGCGAGAGCTCTGGATACGGGCCGTTGCGAACATGTTGGGTAAGCGAATTACTCGCGTTCTCCACAGCCGGTCGCATGGGAAAGTGTGATAATGTGGGTCTCATGTTAGCGTTTTGAGTAGCCTTGACGTAGAACCGTGGTAACCTTGACTATGAAGCTCAGGAGAGCCTCAGACCGCAGTGCGCGCCGTGCAGCAGGTAAATGCAGACTGGTGAAGCGCGCGATAAACATCGCGCACTCCGCGACCACCCATAATCTGAACTGGTCGTCATCACACAGCATCACGCACATACGCATTGAAGGTTCAAAGTTCCAGCTTTAAATAGCAAATGCTAACACGTGCGTCATAGAAGTAAATCGCAAACTGTTCGTCGTGACCACCGTCAGGTTTTTCTTGCCCGTGGTCTCCGCGATTGCCGGAGTTATCTCGGAGGCCACGGTTTTGACTTTCGTTGTACGCCGAGAAAGTGGACACGCACGTATCCCCATTTGCAACATATACAAACGGAAGACAACCGTCAACCGCACATTCGAGGATGCGTAATAAAACAGTTCGACGCACTGGAAGCGAGAGATGGATGGAGAATGCAACTGCAAAGGCGAAAATCACCGCGACCATTTGTGCCTGATAAAGCAAACTTTGTACCACTGATCATAAGAAACATTGCTCGTATACGTACTTCATCGCTTTGACATTATGTATATGCCCAAATTTAACGCAATCAGGTGTTAAGAACGCACGTCGGAGTGCCTCGAACTCGATGTCATGCGATGCTCGCTTGCGCTTGCGAGTTACAGCACGTCGAAATAACTGAAACATCTTTTGCATTGCAGCCGCAGTTCACTTTGATGAGCTTCCTACTTTTCTGAAGAGAGAGTGGATTGACGGAAGAAGCTTTCTATGTCCTTCATTTTTAGGAAACAGCCCTCAACGCGAGAGAAAGAGGGGGGTTCTATAGTGGCCTATGCACATTCGCTTGCGGACGGCTCTCTTTGCACTACCCAGTTATGGCCAGGGCGGCGATGAGAGCGCTGGTGGCGGCGTTTTTCGCAGCGCCGCCTGGGCAGAGTCTGACGTCTATCGAAGTGAGAAGTAGTGTGAGCCACGTAGTATAATGTGCTTGCCCATCACCAAGGCTAATTTTATGTGCGGGATTGATTTCTGTGAACATTTGTACATCATCTGCAAAATATCAACAGCGAACATGGCTTGGAAGGTATTTTACATGAATATTGAAGCTTGCATGCGCGAACAAGCGCTGTATGCCACACCTCGCGGTATTGACACCCTCAAAAGTGACCCCACTGTGACCCCCCTACTTCCCTCACGTCACCACACTGCAGTCGATACAACAAGTTATGACGACGTCATAGCTGCCATTTTTTCTTTTGCCCCCTTAGCTCCAGCAGACCACTAGTTGGTGGCTGCTCACGAGTCCATGGCTGAGGTGCTGGCGTTGAAAGTTTTGTGTTTGACGACACCGCTGTCGCGTTTCCTGTTCGAAAGGACTTCTTGATGCACACCATGTGGAAGTGTGTCGCAGTTCTGTGTGCTGACGTGGTCGAGCGTTGCACTCGCTAGGTGGTGCTGTACTCGGCGGCTTGTCGCTTTTGGCGCTCTCTCAAGCCTAAACTGAGACTGGTTGGTATTGAGGAGCCTATAATTAATTATCTCACATACGCTGCAGCAAGCAATGTGCCTTGTCATGACTAACAGGCCCCCCCAGCACCACATTGCAGCAAAAAAACGCGAGGCCAAAATTTTTGTGTCAGGACCCCTGTCAGATGATCTGACGTCGCAGTTGCCTTGCCCAACGTATCCCGCCTTCACATCATGGCTGCCAACACTAGTAGCAGCAGAGCGAAAGTAGCAGGAGCCACAACAGTAACAAACAGCCATAAGCTTGCCGTGACGGATGTCGTCGGTGAACCTGACAATGAGACATTCGCTCGCGACGCTGGTGCTGAGGCAGCTGGTTCGAGCGTAAGGGTTCATTTTTGCTGCACCCAGAGAAAAGTCGCGTTGGTTTGCTGCTCCAGTTGCTCCAAAGCAGAAGTCCTCGGTAGCATCATTGGCTCATGTTATTCTCGGAGAACGTTTAAGTGTTGCCGGAACACTGCTAAAGCTTGTGCTTGAAAAAAAATTCCAAGTTCTAAAAAGTGATGCCTGTGACTTGTAAGTCTGGTGGGAGAAGTTCATGTGGTGTGGTGCTGCTGCTTACACCCACACCTTTGTGAGCACAATAAATTGGGCAGGATCATAACCTGTGCAGGTTGCGATCACTCAGTGACAAACTGCAACCCACGACCAAAGGTAATTGGTCTTTGAGTGACCTGAAGTCACAAACTTGGTGGTAAAAGATTGCGGGCCACTTATAGAGCAGATGCAGTCACTGCACTGTACCTCACACTGTGGCAACATTGGAAACTCAACAGTCATCTTCGTGCTTCTGAAAGTATTCCTTCACTACTTTATTATGGTCTATCACTTGTCAAATTACCTTGACTGCAGGTGGCTCATTTCTTGATTCCTGTCTAATGAAAGCTTGGCATGATCTTCAGCCATGGCTCGCACCGCCTTGTCCGTCTGTTGTGCGGCGTCGACAACATTATTGTCAAATATGACTCAATGAGAGAAGCTCTCTGCTTGAATGCCTCCTTGAATTAAAGCCACACTGACAGGTCCAGTGGCTCATCATCCAGGTCGGGCGATTCCTCGCTGTCAGGGTTGTAATTTTCCCTGAAACCAGCTTTCCTCAAGCAGTTATTTTTAAAGAACCCTTGACACCGAAACTGAATCTTCGACATGTTTTTGTTGTTTGATTGTGCGGTATACGTGGGCACTTCTAAGCGATTATTAGTGGCAGACTTAGCTTTTAACCCTTTAATGCCTGAATTATGAAACCGCCGAACAAAATAAAAAACTGTTTTCATTTTCCAGCTTTAAATAGCAATCTTTAATTGATTCTGCAGTTAAACTCTGCATTTTAGATAATTTATATCTAAAATGCAACCTTAAAGCATACTTTTAGGTATATCGCGAATTCGCGATATGCCACAGAAATGAGGATCTGGCAACAAAAAATGCACTTCAAAACTATGTAACATGTTGTGTGCCACTTCCTGAATGTGTACACACCAAATAAACAAAATTATCGAACATTGAACTTACGTAACTCAGGTGAGAAAGAACGAAGAAGTGAGAGCTGTCGCACGTGCTTCGCGCTCTCCGCCATCAGCTACAAAACAATTGGTTCTAGCATTGAATACCTTACTCAAGACGGCACAAGAGTATTTCATTCTGAAAGCTACATTCCCCGTGAGTACTTGACAGCTGGCATTAAAGGCGGCACGCGTCTCGTGACTTGTTGGCTCGGAGTTTTTCGGTATGTCGCGAATTCGCGACACCCGGCAGTAAAGGGTTAAGATAATTCAGTTTGGTTTTAGAGCAAGCGTGAGTGCTCACATTAGTTGTAGATAGGGGCCCTTTGCAGTGTTCCACGAGTAAAGTGAGTATTCTCGACGCCACAGAGTATTTGTGGGGTGTACATAATACCACGACTGGCTATTGTTATTCACCCCTCTCTCTCTGTTGTCGGGCTGCTCTCAAAGCAGTTATCGCTGCTTTGGCTAGTAATGCCTTTTTTTTTTTGGTGAGGGGACAAGTGCTTCACAGGCATAACTTATACTGAAGCACCAACATCATTGCTATCCTTGCCGCATGCGAAGCCTCAATTTGAAAACAGTGCTTTCAAGGTCACCACAGCTTGGGTGCATGTGATCTTAGGTGCTCCCCCACTGTGAGGCGCTAGTTCCTTATGATTTTATACCCCTGTCACATGAGAGGGTTTAATGTCATTTCTATCTAATGACATTCGACACATCTTTTATAGTTTATATGGAAATTGAAGCCTCTGTTAACATTTCACAGCGCACGGGGATTGGTACATAATTTTTCTGGAGGGGGATCAGCGTTTGGGAAAACATGTGCTCTTTTTGGGGTATAAATATTAAAAAAGAAGTAAGGGGGGTATGGTCAGGACATTCGGTTCGCCATTCTGAAATTTGCCACTACTCAGAAATAGCACATGGAATGCTTGAAAAATACGCATATTGAAGCAATACATGTACATCCCACGAAATGTGACCTTGCTAAACTCCACAATCAAAAACAAACTACAGACAGCATGTTCCAGCATAACCGGTTCCTTTGCTGAGAATAGGTGGCATGCATGAGCTACACGGCTAACATGTAATTGTTATCGCAATGTAATAAACAAAGTAACGTTGTCAACAGCAGTGGAGGCAAGTGCAAGTAGCCACGATGCAGCTTTGAAGCTTGTACATGAAGCCAATTTGTCTGTCCCTGCAACCACACAGCACGAAAACTGTCTCGTTCTGGCATGACACAAAAGAGTGTTCTCTGATGAGTGCCTATGCTGTCACATACAGCATCTGTTAAGAACGGCGAACATAAACATGGTGTTAGTCGTAGACAGTATGCGGAGCAACGGAACGATCTGGCACTTCTCGTCGGCCATGAGGAAATCTGATAACATGGAGGTTAGTTTCCTGCAAATCTTTTTTTTAGCATCCCAGTTTCCTCAATCTGAGCAATACGGCACACGATTGCTGTTCCTATCAGCCGCCACACGTTGATACGTGCGCTCAGTGTATACACAGGCGGAACGCTCTTGGCTTTCAGCATGGCTGGAATGCGCTCAGCGGCCACTAGATGGCAGCAGATTTTGCATAAGGTCTATACAGCACTGCTGGGCGTTTGAGAAACACACCAGTTTTCCAAATCTTTCTCATTTTTTAGCCCAGCAAGTGCTGTCATCCTGCGATGATACAAGGAATTTCTTTTTTTCCTTGTGCTGTTGACCTTTGGTTTGCATTCCAAGGCTTGTTTAGGGCAGTGTGTCGGCTGTCACTTGGGCATCAATGCTAGTGCACAGTGGCTAGTTTCATTTTGTCTCATAAGTGGTTTCCATCTGTAGAACTCATGATAGCTGAAATCTCAAAGTTTCCTGAAAGGCAGCTTCCTGAAAGGTTGAGCTCATGCTCGTCACTTGTTTTTTGAAAGCAGAGCATGTTTGAGCGAACCATTCTTGTCCGTTCGATATTACAACCAATGCTCGTCTACCGCGCCCAGTTTTATCACCTCACGCTGGCAGAGTGGGCACGTCTGGAGGCGATAACCACGAATCCATGCGGGCCATCACTGGACTGCCACGTATCACTCCATTGACAGTACCGCAACAGGAGTCCCAACTAAACACTATTGACGAGTTAGTACACCAGTGTCGCTTTGCGCGGAACCTCAAGCCATCAACGTTCTATTCGGCTGCTGCATTGCTGTGGTACATGAGCAAAGAAGTTTCCCATACACCTTCAGAGACGAGCACTATTGCCCCGTGGAACAAAATGCAACTCACTGAAAATAAACCTCTGGGTTGCCTTTAGAGCCCGGTTCCACGCCAGGCGAACGCCCAAGTTTCCCACCTTCTTTGTGCCGATAACCTAGATGCCGCCACTGTCGTTGCTTACACCAATGCCAGTGTGAGGGCACCACCATTCATGCCGCTCTTGTATGCCCATAAAAACCAGAGGCTGGCCAGACATGCTTGTATTTTGCGGATCACGCACCACTGGCTCACCTTGCTGAGCTGGCTGCCATACTTGACGGATTGGCAGCACTGCTACCTTTTTCTTCCACGTGACAGATGCTGTCAGCTCACCATACATACAGACTCGACGCAAGCTATCCACGATATACGACGAGTGTATCGGTCTACGTCAATCTCTGATAGTATTCACCATCTTGCTGCCTCCACATCTGCGGATACGTGTGCAGTGGGTGCCTCGGGCTGCTTTGCCGGACCTTGTCAAAGCCGATTTCGCAACCCACCCACAAGTTAAACTGTACCCCCCTAGCGCATTTTCCTGCGGACGCTCAAGGACAGATGCTCCAGGAAAAACAAAGCCTCCAATGTACCACACGAGCTATTATACCTCCATGTGGGTCAGACCTCCCTGGTGGTGTAACCCGCCGAGAGGAGGTTCGTGTTGGGGTTGCACTTGCACCATCCGTGACCACCCTTTGGGCGGAATAGTACCGTGGCCCGTATGGTACGTCATGCCCATTTTGCGACGGCCCAATCCGCAATGTAACTGCCACACACTTATTGTGGACCTGCACAGGTCTACAATTAAGCCGGCGTCGGCACCTCCGTGCAACAGGCGTCAGGCCTGGCCAACCACCCGACCTTGACTGCTGGATTCGTGGACCTCACCACCGCTCATTACTTGACTCTCCATTACTAGCCCAACTCTCCCTTTTGCTACTTGGCTCTGTCACGAAGCAAATTTGCATGTGTATTTTTGAATAAAAGATTATTATGCCTAAGGGCAGACGTTCGAGAAAAAAAAAGGAAGCACCTTCACAATATCTGCCTGTCTGTCTGTCTAATCTAGCCACTTAAGTTAGGGCGCTCTGTAGTCGTCTCCTTAACTTGACACCATAGGTTGGCAGCTCACTCATTAGTTGACTTACTCAGACTTGCTCATACTCGATTAAGTCAGGAGCCTGAGTGAGTATGTTACCACAACGCGTGGAATGCGGGTATGAGCCACGAGCAATTCACAGTCTGCATCAACTCTTACTGATGATAACACACTCTAGAAATCTTTCACATCATAGCATTAAAGAACCTGTGTCGCAGAAAATCTGGTGGCGTTGTGGGCAGGGTAACCAGTGAGCAAAAAATTATGTTGAATTCCAATGGCAGAGTCTGAACAGCTGCGGACTCTGACTCGGAGCTGTCATTACCGAACAAAGGAAGCAATGCCGCACGATTTGCCCAGACAGCTATATTGTTCGCCATTACTGTCAAAACAAGCTACACCAGCAGCGCTCCCAAGCAAGCAAACATGTTTAAGGAAGTACGTCACGCCAAGTTCCGGTCCACTCCGCTGATTTTGGCGGAGCAAGTTTTCCTGCTCCACGGAGTGACTCCCGCTCTGAATCCACTCTCACTCTCCAATTGGAACACACTTGCTCCAAAACGAGCAGAAAAGCTTCCTCTGACTCCGTCATTGGAATTTAACATCAGATGTGCGCCTAGGTAAAAACCATGCTGTGAACCGGTATTGACCCGACGCCTTCTGTGTGGCTGTCAAATATTCTACCATGCAGCCCTGCCAGTGGCTAGAACTGCATCTAAAAAAACCCTTTACGGGAGTCATGTAAGGGCAATGTCAGTTGTGGTTGCAGTGTTGGCTATCTGTTTTCATAACGATTTAATAAACATTGCCTAAGACCTCCTATGACTCTCCAAGCTATAGTCAACTCTAGCTCGACTCTGGAGGTTAACGCCGACAACTGCTGATTATGATAAGCAGATCACCTCACCGTAGCATGCAGTTTGTTAAGATAGAACTGACATTTGTGCTCTAATGTGACTGCCAACACTTGAATTATAACACCCATAAAAAGGCTGAAATTGACAGCAACAAGAGCTTGGTTTGGGCGAGTTGGTTCATCATAGTTATATCGTAGTTACAGCACGACAACGTACGGTAAGAAGAAAAACACAGACAGGAAAGAGCGCTGATGTTTTACAGCGCTCTCCTGTCCGTGTTTTTCTTCTTACTGTACGTTGTCGCGCTGTAACTTGTGGGGTCTAGTAATGAGGGCGCCGCTCTCGGAGCAAGGGAGACAGCAGACACGGTCGTACCAAACCAAACATCGTGTACATTTATTTAACTGTTTTTACAAGACGAGCTCGCTAGCCGAATCATAAATCAAACGCTAACAAAACCAATTATACAAATTCCAATACACTCAATCAACACAACAGCAAACACAAGGTAACGCGAAGGCGGCGTCGCGGACGGTCGACTCACCACGAGGGGCCCGACGGGGAAGCGACCCGCGGCTGTCGCATCCCGCCTACCCCCCCCGCAGGAAGACGTCCGTCCCGATCGCCGTCCCAACGCCAAAAAGACTCTTTCTTCCCGTGCGCCCACCAGCTTCGCCGCCCAGCGGCGCTGCTGGCGATACCGTGCTAAATTTAACGATGATGATGATAATCACCCGCGCGAGCACAACGCCACCTTCCGCTCGGCGGCCATCAACCCAAACTGCGGCTTGTCCGCGAGACGCGCGCGCCGTGGGGCGCAGACGACCTTACAGGGGGTGATGGCACCCCCACATCCTCCCAACCTTAATTCAAAACATACCCCGGTAAAAAAAAAAGAAAACAGCTACACAAGCTCTACGAAAGACAACAACACATGTCCGAATGTCCGTGCACTCCAACACAGCCGCTGGTCGACACCGCTGCACTGGCTCGACGACTTGACCTCAGTCCCAGACCCGCAACGACAACGTGGCCGTCGGCGCGAGAAAGCGTCACTCGCGCCGACACGTCTTCCGGTTGCGAGCAGCACTCACGAGGCCGCCGGTCTGCAGGCCGCTGCGCAGGTCCCAGGCATGTCCATTTCCCGAGATGTTTCGACCGCACTCCTGGCCAGCGGCGAAGACGACGTGCAGAGGACAGCCAGCCGCGGGTTACATCAACCCCGCTGCGTACACTCAAAACACATTCGCGACAGAACGGTGCGGTAGGACAAAGGAAGGGAGCTACGGGCTCATCGCCCTCGTGGTACGATGTTTAGTACGGCTAGCAAAAACATCGGCGGTGACCGAGACACCCAGTTCATCTAAAACAAAGGTTGCTTTTCTTAGTTCGTGCATCGCAAGATAAGAGGGAAGCAGAGTGCAACACCTCAACGCCACGATCCAACGGGTTGTGTCCCGACAGGCAGCTCCGCAGAGCCTTAGGCCTAACGAGTCGCTCGACAACAACCGGCATCCACCCAGCACCCAGCATAGGCGCAGAAGAGGCGGCCGCGAGGAGACATCAGCTCTGTAAGGTGGCCCTAACCGCTCGCCGCACACAGCAGCTTACCGAGCGATCGGCGCCCACCGTCCCGGACGGTGTCACGACGCCCCGGCGTCGAGCCGCAATACAAGACAGCAACGACGCCCGACTCCCAGAGCCAAAGAGAAAGGAGAAGCTATTTACAGAAAACTCGGACCACCTACGAGGCTTCCGTACTCACTCGCTTCGGGCCTGGCCTACAATCCACGTGCTCTAAGCCTTGCTCTCCCCAGGATGCGGACCACGTGGCTCTCGTACCAACTCAACGACGTTTTTAAAAGAACAACAACCACTTGCGAGCAGAAAAAGAACTCAACGTGCCGACAAATTCAAACACGCCTCAGCAACCGATCTCCTCGCTCTCAAAAAAGCACGCCGCCGACGCTAGCGATGAAAATCCCTCCCTAGGCCTACTCTACCCCGGCTTAAAAAAAAAGGTTGTTCCGAACCGCGAAAACTGTCGTCCGATGCTCCAAGAGCCCCACGTTGGGCAGCCAGTGTGGGGTCTCGTAATGAGGGCGCCGCTCTCGGAGCAAGGGAGACAGCAGACACGGTCGTACCAATCCAAACATCGTGCACATTTATTGAACTACTTTACATGGCGAGCTCGCTAGCCGAATCATAAATCAAACGCTAAAAACAACCTTAAACAATCATTATGCCAATACACTCAATCAACATAGCAACAAACAACAAGGTACCGCGAAGGCGGCGTCGCCGACGGTCGACTCACCACGAGGGGCCCGCGGGAGACGACCCGCGCGGTGCCTTCCCCACGTACCCACCGCAGGAGCCGCCCGTCCACGCCAGCCGCCAAACGCCAAAGAACTCTTTCTTCCCGTGCGCCCACCAGCTTCGCCGCCCAGCGGCGCTGCTGGCGATACCGTGCTAAATTTAACGATGATGATGATAATCACCCGCGCGAGCACAACGCCACCTTCCGCTCGGCGGCCATCAACCCAAACTGCGGCTTATCCGCGAGACGCGCGCGCCGTGGGGCGCAGACGACCTTACAGGGGGTGATGGCACCCCCACAAACTACGATATAACTATGCTGAAATTGAATTGCAAAGCCGTATTGTATTCTAGACCTACTTATTCTTGTGACAGCTTTAAAGCGACTTACATAAATTTGTAGATCTATCAGAGTGCAGTGAAGCTGCCAGTCTGTGCCATATATGCACCACTTCCAGCTATCCAGTAAATGTTTTTACATGTTTCAGCGGTCCGCCTGCAGGTTCTGCGCCTCCAGTGACAAAATGGTACGGCTGAGAAAATGGTGCTGCAAGCGAGGAATGAGGTTCATCTCCTGTCCATGAAGCACGAATGTACAGAGTCTCTGGGTAAGAGCCATACCTTGTCACATCGTGCCCTGTCATCACAACTTTCTGCTCTATTGCACGGCTGTTGGCTGAAACAATTGATGAACTGGAGGCAACTGTGCAGAACTAGTTTGTGGATGGTGTGTACTACCTCTTAATGTTTAAGAATGAGTAGCACACAGAATTGCTGTGCTCTTTTAAAGTGCTACATTTGTGGCAACCAACACGGGTGGATGGTAGTTGGCATGAGCCGCCGCCCCGTCTACTGTAGTCTACGAGAAGTATGAGTGGGATCTGAGAAGTAGCACATGGGGTGGGCAACGTGGACCGTTTCATAGACTGCAGCAAAAAGCTGCCTAAAAGTGATATGGCAAACATGAAATGCCACTATCAGTCTTAAAACACCTTCTCTAGATTCAGTGAAGCCATATAGCTTAAAAGACTGGGACCAGGGAGAAGGACTGGATGTGTGCTACTCACAACTGAATTTTTTCTCTGAAACGTGTTGTACTTTTACTACAGATGAAAACGACAAAAACTTATCAAAACTGTAAGCCTGCATTGTTCAGATACGCAATTTCCTTTGCTTTCAGAGCAATCGAGGTGGCGCTGACATAGTTGGCATCTTCTTTAGCAATCAAACTAGCCTCGGCAATCCCTAGCGTATCCTGATCACAGTTTTTATATAGAACTATACACTCATTAAACAGAGGTTGGCCGCTGCACTTGCTGCAATGCACTGACACTTGCCCGTCACGGTAACAGTTTAACTTCTGTTTGTGCTTTCCTTAGTCTGCCATTCAGGCATCTGCCTTTCTGCCTTATATACACATTACCGCATGAGAATGGGAAGCGATAAACACTTTGTGCACAGGCCACAAAAGGGCACTGGTGCTTCTTCGTGCATCCTCGGCGTTTGTAGCGAAAAGGGTCAGTAGCCTTACAAAAGCTTATTAATTTTTTTGTGGAGTGGAAGAAACCGCATCTACTTCCACCTTGCCGGCCACTTTCTTTTGGCTGTAGGATAATCCATGCATATATGGCAGAGATACTATCTGCTGCCTGTCTTCATTGTGCCTGCATGAGCTTGCTGGTACTTTTAGCTTTTTTACCACCTTCTTCACCACTGACCGGTGCATGTGAGCTGGGCAGCCTGCATCCAGCAGCTGCTCTCTGACTGGAGAAGCTGACTTGTATCTGGGGGGGCATAGGCGTGCGCAGGATTCCCCTTCGGGGGGGGCAGGGGGGGGCGAAGGTTCATTGCAGCGCCCCCCCTCCCTATTAAGTCAATGTATGGGGCAGAATTTGCGCCCCCCTCTCGCAGGTGACTAGGGGTGGCAACCGCCCCCTCTGCCCCCCCCCTCATGCGCACGCCTATGGGTGGGGGCATGATTTGTGCAGTGCATTCACGAAACAAAGGTTAGCAATTGCGCGCTTCACTAGCTTAGAATGTGCTGATGTATGCGGAAGTAGCTTTTTGCCGCAAAATGCGCTCATGCGTGGCATTGAAGGCCATATAGATGACTATGGCGTTCTTGCCTTCGAGACACAGACAGGAATTTCCACCAGCGGATTCTTAGAACTACTGGTGTTTTTATCTAAAATCCACATACAGTCAAACCCCTTTATAAGAGGCACTGATATAAGAAACAAATGGGTATAAGTGACACCAGTGTGCCTACAGTAAAGTACGGGTTGATAAGAAAATGCATACGTGGTACCCTGCTTATAACAGACACCTCATATAAAAGGCAAGAATTGCTGCCCGGAGCATGCCACTTATAAAGGGGTTCAACTGTAGTTGAATGTGATGGGACCGTCTTATCTTCAGAAAGCAGGGGTCTGTTTTGGCTCATGTCTATAGCCCCTGTCTTGAGTGACTTCTCAACCATCTCGACAGATGCATAAAAAAAAATTATGGTGCTAGAGATTTTACGTATTTTTAGGTACATTGTGATAAGGATACGCGAGAGTTTAAAGTAGATGCCTGCTATGTCAGTGCCCCCTTGATTGCTCTTAACACAAAGGAAATCGCGTATCTGAGCGATGCAGGCTTACACTTCCATCTGTAGTATAAGTACAACATGTTTCACAAATAAAAATTCACTTGCAAGTTGCACATGCCCTGTACTCTTCCTTGATCCCTGTCTTTTAAGCTATAAGGCTTCATTGAACGTAACAAACTAGCCCAGAAGTCTGTTCTCTTGGATTTCTCTAGATTCACTTGGTTAGTTGGGCATGTTGGTGGATAATTTAAAAATACTGTAGCAAAAAAAAAGAAAAAAAACAGACAGGCTGGAACAAGAGGACAAGTACGAGTGCTGAACTTCTAACTTTTATAGGGAATCAATGCTCGTTTATATATGCCATCTAATCAAGGTGGCATCATGTGTGTGTGTGTGTAAATAAGCGAGCTCTTTGTCTGCAAACGTGACAGAGGCCAATGTTAGAAATGCTTCAGATTCTATGATTTGTTACGTCGCACAAGTTTTGCTCACCTCAAAGTATTGACACGATTCGAGACATCACAAAAAGGATATTTTTCATTCCCTTGGCGTGTATTGTTAATGCCCTTCGAACATCGGAGGCAGGAAACGCGTATAAAATATTTTAGTTTATTAAAAGGGCCCCTAGGCCACTCGGAGTTCAAAGACGAGGGAGTGGTTTCTTTCTTGCCTTCACTACCCTTCCTACAGGCGATATCTCCTCGTTGCCATTTATTTCTTCATAAAGCATGTGTACAATGTTGGCACTGGGCGTTGAGCTTATAAGGTGACTTAGAATGGAAAATTGAGCTAGTTGGTATAGATTCGTGTTTAGGACAGTGCAGCGCTCACAAAAAGGATAAGGCATAGAAGTGCACATGACATGTGCCGACTCTCAACTGAATTTTTATTCTGAAAAACATGCAAAAAAGTAAACAAGAAAAAAATCGTGGAGTCACGTGACGTGTGCTCCAAACGAGAAGAATTTCTCTGGCTGTTGCCCCTTAAAGGGGCCCTGCAACACTTTTCGGGCATGGTCAGAAAACGCTACCAATCGGTAGTTCGGTACCGAACTCACGTGTTCTTGGGACTACCGATCGGTAGTCCCAAGAACACGTGAGCCAAATATTATAGCGCAGCACGCAACCTGGAATTTACAATAAATTCTCAGTCAGCTAAAAATTGGTTTCTCTTCTCTGAAAAATGACGCTACAAGCTCAAAAGTCACTCGTCACAGCCATTGGCTGATTTGAGCATGGTCGACTCGGTCGTTAATGGGGCCGCCGTGGCCTGGAGGCCACGACCTGTCCACACGTGTGTGCAATCGCACTGAAAAGCCGCATATTCAAAGAAAAATAAAAACTGCTCAAGGTCAGGAGGCACACGTGACGTATTTTCTTTCCCCGTGCCATCCCTCCGTGCTTAGCTTCCAGTGCTTTCTTGGGACAAGAAAAGAGAGAATGCAATTGCAGCGTGCGACAAATCTTTAACTCCACTTGCACTGGACGGATTCTAAAAATTTTTGCGGCGGTGAATTCGTGGGCAATACGCTCAACACTTTTCCAAGTAGCCATAGCTGCAGCATGTTTCCAAGTAGCCATGGAATGGATCCACTAAAGGAGCGTATTCCCTCACGAATTCGCCGCAAAAATGTTTAGAATCCGTCCAGTGCAAGCGGAGTTACAAAGATTTGTCACACGCTGCAATTAAATTCTCTCGTCTCAACGAAAGCACTGGAAGCGAGGTAGGGAGGGATGGCATGGGGGGAAGAAAATATGTCACGTGTGCCTCGTGACCTTGCGCACTTTTTCTGTACTTTTTTTTCTTCGAATGCGCGGCTTTTCAGTGCGATTGCGCGCACACGCATGGACAAGTCGTGGCCTCCCACGGCGGCCCCAGTAACGACCGAGTGCGCCATGCTCAAATCATCCAATGGCTAATACTTGGCCTGTGACACAGGGATATTTGAGCCTGTAGCATCATTTGTCGACAGAAGAGAAAGCAATTTTTTAGCTGACTGAGAATTTATTGTAAATTCCAGTCCGCGTGCTGCGCTATAATATTTGGCTCGTGTGTTCTTGGGAGCCTCAACTACTGATCGGCAGCGCTTTCGGACCATGCTCATAAAGTGCTGCAGGACCCCTTTAACAAAGCACGCACGCAACGCATTCGAAGTCAAATTGCCACACATGCCGACCAAATACTCATATTTTTTATCCCAAATCTTAATCGATGGCTGGCTAACGCATCTTTCGTTGCTTCCTTTGAAGGCCTCGATAATATCTCGGGCAAGCTGCTTTTTATGCCTTGAAAGAACCATGGTGTCAGTAAAGTGCGGGGTACACCCGCACTCACGACATTGATCTGCTAAGTGAGAATGCGTCTCTTGTGTTAATGAACACTTGTGTTCACCAATCGAACATTCAGACGCCTTCCACTCTGCCCTATGTAAGATCTACTGCAGGACAATGGGATCTGATACACGATTTCTTCGTCGCAGTCAACAAATTGGACAGGTGTTTAATACCGCATTTGCTTTACTTGTTCATGCAGGCGCACATGCCATACAACTTGTTTGGGGAGGAAAATACGGCATCCACCCCGTAGCGCTTAGCGACATTTTTTAGGCCATGTGAAAGCTTGTGTGCGTATGGTAAAACAGCGCATTTTTTTCACTAACCTTCAGTTTGTGCAGTCTCTTGCTGCCCTGACTTTTTGACCTTCAATTTTTTGCACGCCCTTGCAATTGCGACGTCCGGGAATTCTGCTTTCCTTAATCAAGCCACTTGTTCATCAAAACTATGGCGGAGACCGTGTACGTGTGTTCCTTCTAGGGCAGAGCAGATGCACTAGAGTGCTATTCCTTGTTTGATAAGCGTGGAATGGCTAGAGCTGAAATCAAGCTCACAGTTCTTGGAAAGTATCGCCAACAAACATGAGTGGGTAAAAATTTCATTTTGAGGTCTAGAAACTAGGTAGACTCTTCTGTCATCAGTTCAACCGTAAATTTAAGCCCAAGCCCGCGTTTCTTAAGAACTTTGACTGTTGAAGTAGCTGTTCATTTCTTTTTATAATGGACAAATGGCATTTGTTCTTCATAGGACAATATGACGTCTGCGGTCACTGTTTTTCATAGTCTTATCTTGCATGTGTGTTCTACTGCAGTGCTTAATACTTACTTTGTGGTGTTTATTTCTATTCGTGTATGCAGGTGTCTGTGAAAAAGAAAAAGATGTGCCTGAAGCACAGCGTTTCGTCAAGACGTTGCTGCCCAAGTCTGTTGACCTCAATGGAGGCAGGGAAAGGCGTTTCAAAGATGCAGTCATATTGTAGCCGCCCAATCGCTGCTGCCTTCAAAGGAGGGATCTGTGGCAGCCTGCGATGGTCGGCTTCCTGCCCAATCACTGCTTTCAGTAACCTGGCCAGCCCACCATCATTACCTCATCGCTTGCTGCTGCCTGTAACATTCTGGCCAGCCAGCAGTAATCAGCACCCTGCCCCGGCTGCCCTGGCCAGCCGTATGCCCATGGAGCCTTGCTGGGCCCCCCTACTTTGGGCTGTATTACTGAACAGCAGTAACTTGAAAAACTGAAGTAATAAATAAATTGTTTGACTTGTACTTTTATAAATAAAGTTATCTGAAATGTCTTCTTGTATTCTTATTTATAAATTGCTTGTGTGCAGGATATCTGCATCCAGCAGTTCCTTTTGGCGATGTTTTTTTAGCTAATACTTGATGGAACAGCATTGGGGACACTTGCCAGCAAGATAGAGAAGGAATGCGTGGAGCAAAGTAGGCAGGTTAATTGAACTTCGTGCAGTTTTATGCCCTACATGTGGGCAGGGGAATGGGCAGCGCAAGAAGGCATAAGTGGACGATTTAAAATGATGCAGTGTGTTTCGACACTAGGGCATGCAGTAGTCTGTCGCCTTCAAGTATACTACACCGCAGAGCTCGTACGGGGCTGCTATAAGCTGCAAGGCCAGGTTCTCGAGGCTTACTGTAAAGCCTACTGGCAAAGAATGCCAGTAGGAAAAGGCGCATACTAATAATGGTTGCATATCGGCAAGCCAGTGGTAGCCAATATTCGCTGTGCAGCGAACATCGGCATAATAATGGCATTTTATTGGCTACAAAGTGGCCCTAAAACGTCCCGATGCTGGGCGTACATCGGCAACTGCGTCGGCGATACGACGGCCCATCATTGGCATATCTAGACCGGTCCGGTGTTGGCTGCACATCGGCAAATACAACGGCAGAACGTCGGCCCAAGGTCGGCATAAACATCGGCCCGACGTCGGAACAAGTTGCACTTGACCGAAATGCCGACGTCGGGCCAATGTCGGTGCTGATGTTCACCGACGTCGGACCGAGATCGGACCAACGCCGGCGTGCTGCCTGGGTACTAACCATGTTCCAGGCTCTCGCCTCTTGTGTATATTAATTTATGCCCGATAAAAACTTCTGCCAACTTTCTCCCCTGGCCTGCCGGCTTGTTCTCCTGCCTTGGGACTTTATGTTCTTAAAGTTGGTGAGATTTTCTGCTGTCGGAGAGTCCCGAAGCAGCGTCCAGGCTTTGTTTTGTTTCCTGCGAGCATTTCGGCACCCATTGTTCCACCAGGGCACACGTCGCCTGCCGGGCAGTCCAGATGTTTGCGGGATGCATTTAATTGCAGCATCAGTCAGAAAAGCTGTGAAGTGCTGTACAGCTGCATCTATGCCTAAACTACATATGTTAGTCCCACTTAAACGAGTAATTTTATGAAACTGTTCCCAATCGGCTTTATCTATGAGCCATTTGAGAACATGTGGTTGACATTCATTTGATATTGGTGTGCTCAAAACTACCGGAAAATGGTCACTTCCGAAGGGATTATTGATGGCTTTCCATTGGAGTAGGGGTAGAAGCGATGGTGATACAATGCTGAGGTCTATATACGAGTAGGTATTGTTTGCGAGGTTATATGTTGGCTCTTCAATTCGGCGACCTCGCGCATCGCAGCGAGTGTCACCCCATAGACTGCTATGTGCATTAAAGTCTCCTAGGACAAGATAGGGTTCTGGAAGTTCATCTATTAATGACTGCAATTCTTGTTTATGCAGTTGGTATTGTGGAGGTATATACAGAGAGCAAATGGTGACGAGCTTATTGAAAAGGACAGCTCGAACAGCCACTGCCTCAAGGGATGTTTGAAGTGGCAAGTGTGTGCATGCAATCCCTTGATTGACTATAATGGCGACACCTCCGGATGATGCCAAGGCTTCATCTCGGTCCTTTCGGAATATAAAGTAACTACGTAGAAAGTTGGTGTATTTGGATTTTAGGTGTGTTTCTTGTACGCACAGCACCTTTGGTGAATGTTTGTGTAAGAGTTCGTGGACATCGTCGAGGTTTCTAAGCAGTCCTCTGACGTTCCATTGTAGAATCTGTGTTTCCATTTTGAAAGTAAAGTAGTGCTGTGTGTACCAAAAGGGAGTTCCTATTGTTTAAGCGGAAAGAATTCAGGTAACAGGGCCGTCGTCAGTCCCCGTTATCGTCTTTTTAGTTTTCTTGGCGCGCTCCAAGGAGCTCCGCCGATCTTTCGATACCAAGGGTACCGTGGTATCCATTGCCTCCTGGGAGGCACTGGATGCCCGCATGTGCGAGCTGGAAGTTCGAGTTTTGGGCCTCGTCTCGTGAGACGAGGCCTTGAGACCTGACCACCCTGAAGTCTCCGGTCCCTGTTCGCGAGTAGGCGGAGTAGAGTGAGCTACTCCCGCCTTGGGGGGCAGGTGCAACAGCCGAGGGCTCGCTTTGCGCAGGCCGAAGGAGTGGCGGGGGCCGGTGCGACGTTGCCCCCCGGCGCGCCGCATCAGCGTAGGGTATGGTGTAGAAAGGTGCACACCTTCTACGTGCATCCTTAAATGTGATGTTTTCTTTGACTTTGGGAGTTATAATGTCCTTTTCTTGTTTCCAGTTTGGACAGGAACGCGAGTAGGCTGCATAATCACCATCACAGTTGACGCAATGCGGTGTGCAAGTGCAGTTATCAGAAGTGTGGCCTTGGCTTCCACATCTTGCACAGGCTTTCTGGCCATGGCAGTTCAGCGAACCATGGCCGAATCGCTGGCATTTGAAACGGTGCCTTGGATTTGGTATGTACGGACGGACGGCAAGTTCGATGTACCCGGTGTGAATTGTTTGTGGTAGTACACTTGATTCAAAAGTTAGGACTAGGTGTTTAGTTGGAGTTTCCTTGTTGTCACGTCTGATGGTGATACGTTTTACAGTGGTCACATTTGGATCTTTCCATCTTTCTAATAGTTCTTCTTCGGATAGTTCGAACAGGTCTGTGTCCGACACTACTCCGCGTGAACTGTTCATTGATCTATGTTGTGAGACAGATATTCGGATGTTGCCAAATGTTGCGAGGCTTCCAAGTTTCTCATATTGTTGGCTCAGGCGCAACTCAATGCGAAGGTCTCCGCTGGCCATTTTTGTTACCCTATAGCCCGGTCCCTAAGTCTTCAGTCAAGGACTTTGATACCACAAGCGGGGAAATTGCTCGGGCTTGTTTCTCTGGATTTTCATTGTGTATAACATGGAATTTCGGATAGGTTGCCCTGAGTTGGCTGAAAGGGGTGAGTTCGTCGGTGCGTACCCTCTCGTGAGGGTAACGATCGAGTAAACGGGGAAATGAAGGTCTTCCCATAGCAAGATTGTATATTTCGGCAGCAGTGCCGGCCACCCACCATGGAGTCCTACTAGGGGGACGCTGCAGCGCTTGACAAGGAAGCGCTGCCAACGCCAGCCGTGCAATGCCGCTATAACCAAATATAATGAGCCCAAGACAGGGGCACATACACAAGGTTAACCCTTGCCGCCTGGAAAAAAAACGGAAGTAAGTTGAAAAGAGGAGAAGACAGGAAAGATGGAAAGTAAGAGACAGACGAAGATATAGGTAGAGAAGGACAGGAAAAGGCGACTGCCGGTTTCCCCTGGGTGCGTCAGCCCAGGGGGTGCCGTCTACGTCAAGCCGGAGCCAAAGTGATGTGTTGCCTCTGCCGGGGGGCCTTAAAGGTCCAAACACCCGGCGTCGCCCAGTTGAAAATCCCAGCAGAGTGTGTTTGGTGTGCTCTGGTGTGTTTTGGTGTTAACACCAGAATATACTGGTGTGTTCTGGTGGACACACCAGCCTGGTGGGATGTGTTTTGGTGGGAACACCAGCCTGGTGGGTTCTGTTCTTGTGGGAACACCAGCCTGGTGGGACACCAGCCTGGTGGCATGTATTCTGGTGGATACACTAGCCTGGTGTGATTTTTTCCCGTGGACACACCAGCCTGGTGTGGTGTGTTGCGGTGTATACACCAGCCTGGTGTGGTGTTTAGCCAAAATCACACCGGGTTGGTACGGTAGTAGATTTTAGTAAAAAAAAATGGAGCTCACAGGCTGCTCAAGAAACAAATTTTGTGTTTGGGGCTTACCGTAGGCGCGAGCACAGGGGCGGCAGGGGGGGCGGCGCCCCCCCCCTAGTCACCTAAGAGGGGGGGTGCAATGTCAGCCCAATACTTTGACATAATAGGGAGGGGACACTACAACGAACCTACCACCCCCCTGAAGGGGAACCCTGCGCACGCCTATGGGGCTTACATTGGACTCAGAATTTTCTTCAACCGAATGCACTCGGACTCAGACTCCCTAAAATTTTCCTCAACCAGACTCACTCAGACTCGCTCATCAAAATATAACTTAGCCGGACTCATTCAGACTCGTGGCTGGATCCGAATCTCAGCTAGTCGACTCGTGACTACGTTAACTTATAATTAGCTTTTCCGACCTGGGTGTCAATGCTATTGTTTCCTTGGCATGTGTTAACGCTCTCCACACACTGGAGCCAGGAAGCATGTATAACATACTTTACTTTGGTTTTAAAGATTTTGTCGATCAGCATCTGCAAGACAAACCCACCGTAATAGACCTTATCATGACGAGATAGCACCGCTCGCTGGATTTCCAAGTGCTGCGTCTGAGATGTAACCAAAATTGCTGTTGGAGCCGCTGCATGTCAATTCACTTTTCATTGTATAAGTGCAACACGTACAACCAACAGCAACCTACAGAGTGCTGCAAGAACATCAAGTGTTACTATCCCCTCGTGACTTAGACCTGCGTCACACTGTTTACATGTCACTATGATAACACCTCCTCGATATCGAAACCAAAAATGTTTTTAAGGAAGCGGTATTGAAAGTATATGAAAGGCGCTCGGAACAACTATACATTTTTAGTGTTTGTGAAACCAGAACTTTTATTAAGAGCAACAATACGAAAACTACTAAAATTTGTGTCACTACTCCTTTACGCTATCTAACATAATAGGTGCCCTTCACTGCCCCTTTTGATCTCGTACCTTCAGATATCAGATATTAGTGGTTGCAATCCAGTAAGCACATTTTTATTGAAAGACAACTCACACGAGATCATAGGCATCGGCTGGGGGGTCAAAAAGGGGCACTTGCCCCCTTCAAGCCACTCAAGCACTTCCCCACACCCAAGCTATCCCAGTGCTCTCCCACTCTCCCAGTCGCGATGCAAGAATGGTTTGCACCCCCAAGAGAAAATTATGCTGACGACCATGCACCAGATTCTTTTATCAATAACTTCCCATGAAAGAGATTGCGCGCTGCGATGAAGGCAACCCACCTCCATAACTCATGCCTCTGATCAATAAGTATTTAGCTGGAGTATGAACTCTCATGCCTTCAAGTATGCCAGTAGACACATGTATAAACATGAGCCGACATAAGGCTGATAGTAATGAAGTTGAGTAGATAGGACCATCAGTTGGCAAAAAATGGAGCTCACGCAGGCTCACTCAAGAAATATATTTTGCGCTTATGGCTCACTCGAACTCACTCACCAAAATTTTTCTTAACCGCACTCACTCGGACTAAATCTTGCCAAAATATTACTCTCCTGAACGCACTCCGCCTCAGACTTGCTGCTTCATCTGAATATGAGCGAGTCGACTAATGAGTGAGCTTGCTGACCTATGTATATCACTCTCTGGTATGCTGTATTCTCTTGGACAAACCATGTCCTCATGTGGCACCACACAGCTAGTCTGGCCAGGTGCTTTCCAGAGCATTAAAGAACACGAGACAGCCCTACAATTTACTGTGAACACGAAATCTGTACACATTGTGGAACTGATGACAAACAAAAGGCACAGAAACTGAAGCCAAACAGCAGTGTGTATACTTTATTTCAGAATACATGTTTAATTACACCAACACAAAGCTTTTGTACTACAATTTATATGTACAAGATACTATATAAACTGTCGTAGGCAAATGTTCATGCTTGATCATAGCAACGAAATAGTCGAAAATTTCAACAGAACGTTGTGCAAATTAGGTACTTGAATATAAAAGCACCCAAATTCTGCATTGTATTGTATTGTTGCATTGCCCTCACATAGGAATAAATATTGAAAACTCGATTTGAAACAGTCATTAATACCAGAATGGTGTGCATGTTTGGTGCACGGCAAACACATATCCGTATATATGCGAGAGGGGCAAATTGACGTGGCATCCTAGGTCCAATGACAACAATGGATATGGTGCTCAACAGTGCAGCACATTGCACAATGTGAAGAGCCACACAATCATTGTGAAAATGCATGAAAGTTTCTTCTCTTTTCTACGTGAAGACATGACTGTCCCATGAGTACAAGCTTCTATTGACTGCAGTGCCAACAGGTGCTGCAGATTGCAAATCAAACAACTTTATATTTGGGGCTTCAAAGGCTCACCAAGACTCTAAAAAGAGCATAGATGATATGGCTTAGAGTTAGTGAAATGTGCATTAAAAGGTAATGATGCAAAAATTTTCAGTTGTCGTTTTTTTAGCGTCAAATGAAAGGCCAAGCCCTCAAGAGCCTAGAAGGTGCACTAGTAAGCATGAGTGCACCCTGAAAAATGAGGAACACGTTAGTATTAGTTCCTACTGAACCCTGACGCCACGACATAATACAGGCTTCTCATCACAACCTCGCCCAAGCTCGTTATATTGTGACGTTTCCACGGTTGGCTCTGTTGGTGACGCACAAGCAGCCATTTGTCTGTTTTGGTCCCTGACACCATCAACACTGCTGATACTGGTGCGTGAGGCAACCAGAACTTGTGGCCTGACACCACACTAGGGTCAATGTCACTCGGTAAACCAAGCTAAAGTTAACTTTAAATGTTTCCCGAGTTTCACACTGGCTCATAGTCATCTCCACATAAAAGAAATTTGTGTAACAAAGCAAAGTCAGCATTGAAAATTGGTGTTGGTACTTCTTTCAATGGATGCAAAAACATCGTTTCCAAATATTGCATTACGCAGCTTCAGCAAGCCATCCACTTGTATCCATTGCAGTCCAGTCGTTACAACAAAATCAAGAACTAGCACATAGCTTGCAATCTGCTCACAGAGAGGCCAGGAGGCATTGTGGCTCAATTTCTTGCCATACAATCAGAGATCAGCATCAGGGTTGATGACTCGAGCATGTTCAGGAGCCTCTTGACTACTTTCCAAATTACCATGGACTTTGCTGACTGTTCCAGAAAATTCATCCTGTGCATTTGGTTCATCTTCGAGCCCAACAATGTCCTCAGCAAGCTCATTTGAACTTGCCTGCATAAAAAAAGAAAGAGAAACAAAACAGCAGTGAGACACTATTCAGAAGCTATTCATTAACATTAAATCACAAAGTGTAAGAGGCACAAAAGCTAATTTGCAGACAAAGCAACAAGCGACATGACTGAGTTAGCTTTTGCCTAAAAGCTGTCCAATGTTGCTGGTATGAAGGCAGCAGTACACAATGATACTATTTCAACTTTCTGCTACTGACTGGTATCTCATAGCAATTCTGGAACGAGCAATGTATTCTAGATTTCTGCAACTGAGCATCTAGCAACAGAAACGAGTGATCTGGTCATGCGACAATCCATTTCGTTGCGTGTCACTTTTGAATGCAAAATAGCTCTATATATTTGGGTTTCAAGCACTTGCAACATGACAGCTAGCAGATGTGAAATTGAAAATGATTACAGCAAAGTGATGCGAGCACAAAGAGGTCACAGATGCTGTAATACCGAACAAGTCATGAGAACAAACCATTCATGGTTCTGGCAAGAAAAGCGTATTAATAAATCTTATCTACACCAATTTACTCTGACTATCATCGTCCTTTTGACAGCTGCTCAGAATTTTGAATAGCAAGCAATACCCAATGAAAGAGTTAATATCACAGCACAGCTCATTCTTTATTCCTTGAAAGGATTTTTTATTGGGATAGTTTTTTTACACGTGAAAAGTACACAGTAGCTTAAACGGAAATAATACAGGCCAGGAATCATTGTTCCCGTCTCAGCTTGCACTACTGAGCATTACTACATATCCTTTCATTAAATCAGGGACATTTGCTCAATGTAGGTGCAATGCTGTTTCAGAAGCCTCTGCATAGCACTAATGTGTAAAAGTTTGTATATACACACCCAATAACTCATTTTCTTTGTTGAAATGTGTCCCTCATTGCAAGTGCATGGAACATTCCTCGCACACCTGGTGTCTTAAATTTGCTACTAATAAATGATACCCGAGTGAAATGGGCACTTTTCAAAGGCCATCCAGTCGATGACCACCGAAACATTACAATTACCTCTATCAACACCGTGCCTGTCAGGTGGTTGCATTTGCGTGTCAGGTGCTTATTACTTCATTCTTCGTAGGCAGAAAGGAAGGAAAAATGGGTACAAAAATAGGAACAAAATCCGTTGTTTAAATCTTCATATTATAAGCAAGCCAAGTGGAAACAAAAATGTCCTAGATGTGGCAACACTTGTGCGAGTTAGCAGACGACGTAAAAAAAAAGCAAAAGAACTTCCTAGCAAGCCCACTTGGACAAGAGTTGAAGAGAACGGGCGGCAGTGGTACTGCGCAGGCATTAAATCCTAGATATCGCCCCTCATGTATTAACCGCCTGCAGTTTCGTGGCCAATCCCCCGTAGTAAGAGCCGAAATTCAAGGGCAGGCAAGTACTTCCTCCCTCTCGCCCCTCCCTCGCGGGAAGCCTACTGACAACCCCCCCCCCCCCCCCCCAAAAAAAAAATGAATGTGCACTACCCACACACTTCCTCTCTTTAACATACAGGCGCCGACCCCGTGTTCTTTCACCGCCCCCTGCCCTTCTTGACGCAGCTCCGTGCTCCCTATTGGGCTGCAGAGTTAAGCGTTATTGCCATAATTAACACTACTACTACTCACCTCTCCCTCCCGCATTTGTGGGATCGAAATTCTGGACAAAACGCTCGCACCGCGCGCCCAGCTGATACATAGACGTGAAACAGCTGACTGCATCGCGCCGAGGAGGAAAGCTGTCATTTACGACGAAAGAAGCTGTTGCCTCACATGAGCGCGAACGTAACGGCTCCATGTGCGAATTGACATTGATAATGCCGGGCGCCGAGAGTCATTTTAAAATAGAACTTACCTGAGAAGCATCTAGAGTAGCAGACGATTCTTTTTATGACTCCACACAGTCTGTAGAGGAACTTATATGTTGACTCGGTTCCAAATAGAACCGATAACGCGAGTTCGGAGGCGGAACTGGTGGAACCGACTACCGTGACGGGCCAACACTGCTGCCAACACCTCGACGGGCGCGGGCCCGGACCCCGGGGCCGTCACTTCTGTACTGACGGAAGTACGATTAACACGCACAGAACACGCAACGTACGATATACGATATCATACAAATCCGTTTGTTAATCACTTTGCAGCCGACTGCTTCAGTGGCGTAGTTTGTTTGAACGCTGCACGGTACGTGGAGACGGTTCACAACGTCGCGAGTTCGAACCTCGCTGGTTCTCTTCTTCTGTTTTTTTCAGTGCTCTTGGTTTTTTCTTCTTTTTTTACATTTTGTGACTAGTAGCCTGACTGCTTCGACAGAACCGCTATTTTTTTTAGACAACAATTAAGCAGAAGGCTGAAGCCGCTGAAGCTGTACTCGAATGACCCGATACATCGTTGCATTACATCGTACAGGAATGAGGCACCGGCGTGGTATTTCCGACTATTGATTTATTACGTGGAGAACGCGCCAGAGCCATAAACCCAAGAAAAAATAGTGACAATCGTTAGCGCTCCGTTGATAAAATAGCTAGCTTTGGTGTAGTTCGAAACCGGAACTGATTGTATAAAAGCTGTGACAATATAATAAATTATTAGCAGCGCTTTCATGTTTGTCACTACTTGATTTGTGATTTAGAGTTCAAGAACTTTCAACTGAAATAACAAAGTTAATCAGTCAAGAAAATATATATAATGTCAGCACACAGCCAGCATACACTTAGTTAGCGGTAAAACACCCATTTTTACGGCTCTGTTAGCAACACTGACGTTGTTTTTCTTTCTCATGGTGGATCTTGTGTGCGTGAACGATCGCGCGCTTGTCAACTGTTACTGAGATGCGTTCTTCGTCTACGTGAGATACCAATTTCACGAGATCGAGAAGGTTATAGGTGCAGAGAGCGTGTGGTTATGGTGGCCACCTTAGTGCGGCGGTTTAGCCGCAAGGACGTTGACGACTTCACCCCTGGGGGATGTCTACAGTGCTTCCTGGGAGCAACAATGAGAAGACCAAAGGCGGCTACTACTACACCGCACTTCTGCATATGACAGGTGAAGTGAAATTCATTACGTGGGCCGCGTATTCTGTGCGCATGTTTAAAATCTCTTCTCTGGCTAGCGTAGTCCAAGAAGAGATTTTTCCCCCCATTGTACTTGCGACGTGCTGAACCATGCCGTGTTTAACCAACTATGTCATGCCCCAGCGCTGGCCGATCGCTGGCTGCATGGAAACTGCTTATTATTCAACCGTATGTGCTTACGCCGAGCTGCTGTCTCCGCGATAGAGTGCATCAGTGGATGCTATAATTTGCGCAGTGTGCAGATCCGTGAACCATGATCCGCAAAGATTTTATTAATTCTGTCGAATACCGCAGTTCTTGGTCACTTGTTATGTTCGAAATGGATTGATCACGACAGGTGCGAGCGACTGATGTTCTCTAATGCGCTGCACCATAGTGCTCATGCTTCAGGAAGAGTTGAAAACAAGCGTGCGACTACGAAGCTTACCAGCTTAAAGATTTCTTTAGCGAAATATTTGTCACCATTGCATTACACTTATCTTTATTAACCAAAGGACTTGCTGTTGAATTCGTGTATTCAGCATGTTGTTGGTTGTATTGCTGTGAGGCCTTGCTCAGTGTTACAAGGCTGGGCTTCTGTGCTGTAATCTTACCCACATGCTTTTATGCAAATGAGTGCTAATCATCATAATTACTTTTTTGATAAGGGCGGCCCTTAATTGTAATTTTCCTCTACTTGTAGTTGGAACGATAAGTGTACAAACAAAATTGTTTACTTTTCTTTCACAATTGTGAAAAAGTGCACGATTCCCATTGCATGTTTACATAGTTTTGTGTGACTGCATTGTCTTGTGTAATCAGCTGATCTGTTTATCAGTTGTGACAACATGTCACTTTTATTCACAGCCCAAAGAAGAAATGTGCCAACATGTCAACACATTGTAAGGAACAGAGACACAAGAGACAGCACCCTTGCGGCGGGCCGGCCGTTCTTATTCTGACTTCGTTCTCCTCTGCTTCGAGCTAGCCGAGCTCGCGCCAGTGCCCGAGCGCCGCTCTTGCTTCTTTACACTCGGCCACGCTGCGACAGTGAAAGGCCAGCTGCGAAATCGCCTCTGGAGGGCGGCATTGACTGTTGCGTGCCGGTCTGTCTCGGCCACGAAGCGACTTGATCTGATGAGGTGCCAACGATGTATCTGGCGGGCGGTACTGACTGTGCCTGGGTGGTCTCTCTTCGGCACGCCACGGCGTGCCTTGCTGAGGTGTCAAAGTCTCAGGAGGCTGACACTGACTGCATCTTTGCAGCCGCAGGTCCTGGCCACGTTGCGACTTCTCTGGGAAATTTGATGATGATCGCTCTGGCGGTCGACATTGACTATGTCGTAATGGCTGCTGGTCTCGGCCACGCTGATATCTGACATGTGGAACTGCCGATGGTGACTCAGGAGGGCGCGTCAGTGGTCGGACGCGTCTCCGCAGCTTTGACGAAGTGCATCCTCGTCGCGTCGATGCAGTATCACCCCGCGAGCAAGGCGAATTGTACGGCGCTGCCGAAACAGGGGCGTCCATTGTTTGAGGGCTGCGCAGTAAAGACACGTCGAAGTGGCCCAATGGTTGTGGTCTTGTCTCAAAGAGAAGAGTAGAATTTATGGGCTTGTGTTTAGTCGCGTTGGTCGAATTAGATTCCTCGATCCCAACCAGCACGCGGTGACCGTCCACACCTTGGGGCGGTGACAGCTCTCGAGTCTGCGGTAGCTGTCCTGGTGGGCCCGAGAGCACGTTGGTGGTTGCGGTGGTTGTGGCGGGAGTCGCGGAATCGGAAATGTGCGGCATGGAGGCCTGCTCGCGGCCGGTATCTCTGTCGAGCGCGTCTCCTTCCGCGTCCGCGATTCCGTCTGCGCAGGTGCTCCGGGGAACAGATGGGTAATCTAAGTACTTCCCCTCGCAAACTCTTTCTCCGAAAGAGGACTGGTTGGTGGAGGGTAAAGTTGCACCGTCGGGACGATGTCCTTCCCGGGATAGAGTGCCGAGAGGTGCACGGTCGAGGTGCTGAGTCGCAGAGCTCCCATCCGCTGTAGTGCCTGGGTTGACAGGGACCGAGGAAATGCTCGGTGTCAAGCAGTGGAGCTTAACTCGGCCGCCATCTATGACGAGCTGAACCTCACCAGACAGGATGTAGTCGGCTCCCAAAACCATGTCCGCGTGCAAGTCCTCGATGACGGGAACGTCGGCAAGGTAGTAGCTGCCGGCTTTGGTGTGTCTCTTCAACCCAAGCGCACCGACAGGCAACACGTTCCCGCCGAGGCCGCGCAGGGGTGCCTCCGACCAAGGCTGGAGTGCGACCGGGGCATATCGTCGATGCAGCGCCGAACGTGGAGGTCCAGTTTGCACAACAGCCGTGAGCTCACCGATTCCGTCGACGCGGACCTGCACCGTAGGAAGCGGCCGCGTTCGGTTTTGAGCTGCTCGATGTCGTGCATGTGGTGATATCACGTCGTCGATCTGGTCACCCGAACTCGGTAGGAGGTCCTTTCTCTGCGCTCGCTGTGAGAAGAGGAGTCCGCTGTTCGCGATCGTGCGACGGCAGGATTCCCAAGTGCCTGTGGATGAGCTGCTGTCTGTAACTGCAGCCTCGAGGAGGTGCCCCCTCAGCCTCTTCCTCGGTATTCGTCTTGTTGGGCATATATGTATCCTGGATCCGGCCGAAAAGAGTGATGAGCCTGGCGCTCCATTCCCGCCAGGACTGTTGCTTCACGCCCTCGTACTTATGCCATGCCTCAGCACCACCCCGAAGTCCGCCTCGGTGGAACAGTGGCTACAGTGCTCGGCTGCTGACCCGAAGGTCGCGGGTTCGATCCCGGCCGCGGCTGTCGCATTTCGATGGAGGCGAAATGGTAGAGGCCCGTGTACTGTGCGATGTCAGTGCACGTTAAAGAACACCAGATGGTCGAAATTTCCAGAGCCCTCCACTACGGCGTCTCTCATAATCATATGATGGTTTTGGGACGTAAAACCCCAGATATTATTATTAGCACCACCCCGAAGGCGGTCGATGGCTATCTGCCATTTACGATTGTCGGGCCAGGCATGACGAGAACCGAGCGCGTCAATAGCCGCCACCCATATATCAGCATCATCCTGGAAGCCTCGGAACTCCGGCACTTCCAAAAGAGCGGTACATGGAAAGGCGGCGGGCCGGACTCCGGAGGTCACCGACGCCCAGCGGTCGAGTTGTTGTGACAGTTCCGTGAGGGCACGCAAGAGTTGTGCGCTGCTGTCGGGTGAGGCGCCCGATGAGCCATGGGCGGAGTTCGCGGGAGTATGCGGTAGTCCCAGTGCTCATGGCAGCAAGATCCATGGTCGAGGACGCGTGGACGGCGTCCCTTCTGGTGAACATGTATCCCCGCGTCACTGCAGTGGTGTGGAGCCGTCGAGGAGGCCTAGACGCCGTCCTCGAACGGTGGTGTCAGTGGCGGCAGGCGAGCAGGTGCCGAGGAGGCCTGGACGCCGTCCTCAAGCAGCACTATCTGCTGCTGCACGTTGGCGGGTGCCATGGACGAGGAATCGGAGACTTAATTCTTCGTCTTCGTCGACTGCGCCATTGTAAGGAACAGAGACACAAGAGACAGCACCCTTGCTGCGGGCCGGCTGTTCTTATTCTGACTTCATTCTCCTCTGCTTCGAGCTAGCCGAGCTCGCGCCAGTGCCCGAGCGCCGCTCTTGCTTCTTTACAACATACAAAACCAAAAAAAGTGACCCCGACCAGCCGAAACAAACTTTTATGACGATTTAGCTTCTGGCGTGGAAGCCTTGCTCACAATTAATACATCAGTAGAAGTGGTTCATTTAAATGGGCTTGAGTAATCGTTGTCTAGATTGGGTTTACACTTCTGTCGTTATGATTAAGGGCTGGTTCACACCGGTGACCGGTCGCGTGACCAAGTTAGTCGCTTTGCAACTGGTCGCAAAGCGACTGCTTTGGCTCGGCCGAGCATTCTGTGGTGGGGATGGTAGCACAGAGGAACGCACTCGTTTGTATCTGGCGGCAGTGGGCCAGCGCAATAAAAAAAAGCAACGAGCCCGGATGTAAACAAATGCTGATGTCACGTGGGCTTCGCTGATTGACTCTAGCCGTCCTGCAACTGCAGTCGCGCGACTGAAAAATCGCACAGCGAGCGACTGAGTCAAAGCAGTCCTTTTGCGACCAGTCACAAAGCGACTAATTTGGCCGCGTTACTGGTAGCCGGTGTGAACCAGCCCTTACTGTGTTACAAGTGGTCTGTTTGATAAGCAATTCCAGATGTTTCTGAGACGCTGTCATTTTTCGCGCGTAAAGATGCAAGGGGCGAGTGACAGTGGTTCCACAGGTGGTGATTTTGACTTAAGAGTTCAAGAAGCCTCCAAAACGGAGGCCTCTCGGCTTCAGGTGCTGCCATTTTGCTGACATGCCGAAGCGTAGCAACAAAGCAGTCCTGGTCTCATAGTTACTATCCTTGAAGTGTTCGGAGCACAAAAGGTCTCGGTTTGTAGGCACCCACGTTTGCTGCAATGGGTGCGCAGCGTGAACCCATATCCTTTGAAGCTTCGGCTCTGTAGAAAAGGTATGACAGGGCTTGCCTCTCCCGACGCTGCTTTTCGCACACCCTAGCGCAGAGCGACGTTGAGGCATTCTACGCTGTTCGAGGTGCTTCACCGTTCACATTACGTAGCAGCACGCAACACAAATGGCGAATTCGTAGACGTCGGCACAAGCTCTGTTTAGAAAAACAAACATATGGCCGTGAGCGCGGCTATGGCGTTGTTGGCTGCCGGTTGAGAACACGGCTTGCAATAGACGTCAGACTCTGCCCAGGCGGCGCTGCGAAAAACGCCGCCACCAGCGCTCTCATCGCCGCCCTGGCCATAACTGGGTAGTGCAGAGAGCCGTCCGCAAGCGAATGTGCATAGGCCACTACAAAACACCCCTCTTTCGTTGGTGTTGAGGCGCGGTTTTCTGAAAATCAAGGACCTGGAAAGCTTCTTCCGTCAACCCACCCTCGCTTCAGAAAAGTAGGAAGATCATCAAAGTGAACTGCGGGTACAATGCAAAAAGCTGTTTTAGTTATTTCGGCGTGCTGCAACTCGCAAGTGCAAGCGAGCATCGCATGACATCGAGTTCGAGGCACTCGGACGTGCGTTCTGTAACGCCTAAATGCGTTAAATTTTGGCATATACAAAGTGATCAATTACGTACTCGAGCAATGTATCTTACGATCAGTGGTACGAAGCTCGCTTTACGAATGGCCCCGGCGATTTTCGCCTTGGCAGCTGCATTCTCCATCCATCTCTCGCTTCTTGGGGGTTGAACTGTTCTATTACGTGTCCTGTGAAGATTGTCTCCCGTTTGTATATGCAAATGGGATAAGTGCGTGTCCACTTTCTCAGTGTTCAACGAAAGGCAAAAAACCGTGGCCTCCGAGATAGCTCCGGCAATCGCGGAGGCCACAGACAAGAAAATCCTCAAGGTGGTTACGACCAACGTTGTGCGATTTACTTGTATGATGCAAGTGTTAGCATTTGCCAGTTAAAGCCAGAACTTTGAGCCTTCAATGCTTACGTGCGCGATGATGTGTTGTGACGACCAGTTCAGATTATGGGTGGCCGCGAAGTGCGCGATGTTTATCGCGCGTCACCAGTCTGCATGTAACTGCTGCACAGCGCGCACCGCGGTCTGAGGCTCTGCTGAGCTTCATAGTCAAGGTTACCACGGTTTTACGTCAAGGCTACTCATAACAACAACAGGAGACCCACATTATCACACTTTCTCAAGCGACCAGCTCCGGAGAACGCGAGCAATTCGCTTACCCAATACGTTTGCAACGGCCCGTATCCAGCGGTCTCGCCGTTCTGCTTCGTGCAACAGCTACGGAGATCGGTAAAACTGAAGGCCTTTACGTCCGTGGCAATTCACAATGCAGCAGTAGCGTCAACTGAGGCCTTTCTTCGTAGCGCGCGGAGCTGTTGCGTCTGCTCTCGTTTTCGCGTCGTTCTGGCAAGCACTTCATGGCGGTTCGGTTCCGCGTCCGACTGGCGGAGAGAAATTCGTAGCTCTTTTTCTGAGTGTCCAATGCACCAACACACCTAATATTTAGCTCAATCGTTGTTTCGCACTCGCTAGTTGCACCTCGTTGCACAGCAAACTGTGCAGGGGAGTCGGACTTCGCACTACCCAAAACTGCTCCGACAGGTGGCGCTACGTGTCTGCAAAACTCCAGAGTCTGACGTCCATGTTCATTGGTAAGCGATTTCGCAGTAAGCACGGTTGGTGAGTCAGTATCCGGCGGGTTTCGTGTAACTTCCTCTCTAGTTCATGCCGCAGCCGCTAGATGCGCCAATTGGCGAAAAATGCATTAAATTCACCATTTTCTGCTAGTCTCTGGCTGAAGTGAAGGTTGTTTCAACAAACGTCAGCACCCAGTTTTTCAGTAGGGCTATTTATCACGGCGACGAAATTTTTGTTCTGTATGCTCACATGCCTGATGGGTGAAATGCTGAAATGCATGTCTACTTGCTTTTGCAAGTAACTGCATGCAAAAATGATTTGATATTGTTGAAATTTAGATGGCATCTGCTGCATGTTCTTCACTCTCCGTCGTGTTTTGCGGAAGGAAAACCTCAGCTGGCTGTGTTCAGATAAGAACGTCGGTGCATGTCCGCCGACCCCCTTTAATTTCGCCGAAAAAAATTTATTTTGTTGTCCGAGTCCCCCAGGACCACACAACCACTTTTGGTTTCGCGGGAAAAAATTTCACCTTCTTTAAAAAATTCACAAGTCTCTACTGAGCCGCCACCACCTCTTTTGGATTTCGCGAAAATGGGATTTCGATGAGACGCTACAAAAACACTATTGTAGCTGTACGTCCAAAAAAATTTTCTCCATTTACTACAGATAGTTTGTGTTGAGAAAAAATTATTACTTTGCAGTTTTGATGTTTTTCTGTTAAGGAAAAAAATCGCGAAGTCGACACAAAGCTCAATAATGCTCACATTTAAGATTTTTTTCCACCGCAAGTATAAACGCCAGACTTCCTAAAGTATTCAAAAACATTGCCATATGTTTGCTGAACAAGTGTGCTGAACAAAATACCTGAGAGTGACTTCAAACGTTAACCAGAAATGTTCAACTGAGGACATGTATATCAAAATGCAATATTTTGAAGATCATTTAAAAAAAAAAACACCATCTTCGATTTTCTTTAAACTCTGCAGAATAAAGCCAAGCACGTGTTCTAACTTAATCTGTAAAAACATGTTGCATTATTTTTGTGAGGTCGGAACTACAAAGCACGTAAAGTGGCCAAATTGACGTATAATGAGTAACCACAACATTGAGCGAGCATGGAGCAATAGTTGCCATTATCGTTATTTTTAGGCCCGTTATTTTAGAATGTCATCTGTTGTGCCTGAGGGACAACAGCTGACAGATAAAACCAAAGAGTTGCCTTAAAGTGCAAACTTGTTCATTTGCGTGCGTGGACGCGTCGCAGTTTTGGTCCTGGCGTAAGGACTAACCGCAAGATTTCCAGAAATGTAGTCAAGTCGAGCTCTCGGAAGGAACTCTTTATTTACCCCTTTTGTATACACAGGGAGTCATAGTCGCAAGTCATAGTCAGACAAGTTACAGTCACAAACGTCACTGAAGGACTTGTGCGTATCTTGCTCCTGGTGAAGCAACCTTGTGCACACAACCCATTTCGGCCTCAACGAAGAGAACTTCGTGAGCTCGATCCATGTGTCAGGGTGAGCCGCTGTAGACGAAATGTTTCCTGAATGAACCTGGTCATCGGCCGTTTTGAAACGTACTCTTTTTTGTCCTTTGTGAACTAATTGCAATGAAATCTTTCTTGTTTGGACTTTGTTGGGTGGAGGTGAGCTCATCGTCAGTATAGTATTTCACTGCTGCCTCTATGTTTTCTGGCTTCAGCTTCGATCTGGTGTAGAGGTTCGGATTTGACCACACCCGGGTGTCTGTATATTCTGGATTTTCGAATGAGGTGCCGAGTTGCGGATGGAATCATTTCTTGAATTTCTTTATGAGAAAGGTTCACAGGGAGCAATGTCAGGAGGCGGCAGCGTTCATAGTACGATTCGCAGGTATCGAATGTGTGCTTTAGGTTGCGCAGCCACTCGCGACACGTGTTGCAGGCTTCCCTGAAGGACCAGGTTCCTCTGTAGTGGCGTATGCTATTGTAAGGACAGCAGAAATTGTCCTGGAGATAGCGCCCTCGATCTCCGCTTTCTTACGCTTGGCGTAATACACTCTCGGCATTGTGCTTTCACTTTCGCCGGAATTTTCAGAGTTGTCACGTCGGTTGTCTTAACGAGTACGTTTAGCTCTTCGACAGCAGTTTATTCGGGAACAAAATTTGCGTCAGACTGAGATGCATCTGGAGATTCTACGGTGATCTGTTTCAAGCGGTTGAAACAGCTCTGGCACAAAATGTCGCTTTCTCTGATGGATGAGGCTTTTTCTGGCATGCGCTTTCTTAGTAAGGCCGCATTAAAATCTTTCACACATCGCAAGTTCCACTTGTAGGCAATCTTCTTCGTATGCCTCTTTCGGTAGTCAGCGCAAAACGCTCGCTCTGAGCTCCACAACGTGGCCATCAATATCAGGGGAGTGTAATACGCGCACGCGTACTCACGTTCGTTCACCAGCAGAGGACTACCGGGTTGTCGACGACGAACGGAAGTGAAAGCCGACGTTCTCTAAATAATTCGACCTTAAGCGATTTGAGCTGTTTCTTGTTTATGTCATTTTTTAGGGACCGGTTGAGCGCAGTCGTGCTGCAGAAGCGCTGCTTGTGCCGGCACGCACCGTCTGCGTTATCACATTACCGATGTGCCATGGGAAGCGATAAATAACCAGCGGTGGATCCTCTCCAGTCACCTCCTTTATGAGGCGTACGCAGGCTCACATGCGCGAAAAATTTTGAAAGCGATTCCTGCGAAGAGTACGACTCATTATCGCGGCCTGCTCAGTGGCTGAGACCCGTGTAGAAGTTTTTTGATTTGCGTAAAAAAATGTAGCGTCTCATCGAAATCCGAATTTCCTCTTCAAAACCCACTGTTCCTGTTTTATTCCTGACAATCCGTTAGTCCACAGAAGACATTAGCGACCTAAAAATAACGATAATGGCAACTATTGCTCCATGCTCGCTCTATGTTGTGGGTACTCACTATACGTCAATTTGGCCACTTTTCGTGCTTCCTAGTTCCGACCTCACAAAAATAATGCAACATGTTTTTACAGATTAAGTTAGAACACGTGCTTGGCTTTAATTCTGGAGTTTAAAGAAAATCGAAGATGGCGTTTTTTTTCAATGATCTTCAAAATATTGCATTTTGAGAGACATGCCTTCAGTTGAACATTTCTGGTTAACGTTTGAAGCAAATCTCAGGTATTTCGTTCAGCACACTTGTTCAGCAAACATTTGAAAATGTTTCTGAAAACTTTGGGAAGTCTGGCGTTTACACTTGCGGAGGAAAAAAATGATAAATGTGAGCATTATTGGGCTTTGTGTCGATTTCGCGATTTTTTTTCTGAACAGAATAACATCAACCCTGCAAAGTAATAATTTTTGCTCAACACAACTATCCGTAGTAAGTGGAGAGAATTTTTCGGACCTACAGCTACAACAGTGTTTTTGTAGCGTCTCATCGAAATCCCATTTTCGCGAAATCCGAAAGAGGCGGTGGCGGCTCAGTAGAGACTTGTGAATTTTTTTAAAGAAGGTGAAATTTTTTCTCGCGAAACCAAAAGTGGTTTTGTGGTCCTGGGGACTCGGACAACAAAATATTTTTTTTTCGACGAAATTAAAGGGGGTCGGCGGACATGCATCGACGTTCTTATCTGAACACACCCAGCTGGGATATTATCCATCATTGCACTGACATTCCAGCCGTTGCAGTTTCGTGTGGTGTGAGCCTTCCCGAAGTTATTCCTAAAAGCATTAAACGTGCATTGTGCATTTCAGCTTTGTAAGAAGTTAGGTGACATTTTCTTGGAATGGTAGTCCTACCTTAGTTCCTCAGTTGGTAGTTAGGCTGTATAAGGATTACCTTACAGAATCTTTGCAAATGTAAATTTAGTGCTAGTGCTTCCTTAGTGGGCCTAGTCAGCGGCCGTAGTTCATCGATAGGCATTTCTTAATGAACAGAAATGGATCTCAAGTCAGCACAAACCTGCAACAAACATATTGAACTTAATTTATCAAATGAGGGAATCTTGTAATGAATTGTTTCTCTTTTTGCCCTGCAGTGCTGCCGAAAGCCTTTTGGAAAAGGAAGCGAAGCAGGTCGCCCTGAACATCAGGCTTCTGGTGGTCACAGAAGACCAAGCTGAGACGAGGACAGAAAAAATAAACAGAGAAGTCATTTTTTAGTTCTAAACTACTGTGCAAGCCTGTTGTCTTTGCCCATGGCCACTTAAAAGTTCATGTTTTCATCCACAATGCATTCAATAACAAAAAAGCCCCCACCTCCCCGAAGGGGAATCGTGAGGAAATGCGAATGCATTTCGCGCGCGCTTCACTCCATTTATATATGGTGGTTGTGGTTTGAAGAAGGAAAAGGCGCCTAATTTCTGCAGCCCCGGTCGGGAGCACGGCGCAGCGCCTTTTTTTTTGCTTTTTCTTGTTTTTTTTAACTTTTTTATTTATTTTTTAAATTTTCTTTTTCATATACAGCTCCGCCGAGCTCCGCCGCAGACCGCTTTTAGTTAACGCGCACGCTGCGAATTTTTTATTGTTCAACAACGCACAGGAGAATGGAGGTCAAGATTCATTGCCATATATACGGGGTGGCCAGTGAACGGTTGTGCAGCGCGAGCAGTCGGTTTTTTCAACCAAGAAACTCGCTAGCAGACGCTGCCTGTGTCGGCGTCGCCAGGCGAGAGAGGGAGAGGGGGGAGCGTAGGAGAGAGAGGTGGGGTGCGCATGCGCAGTGGGAGTGTGGACGCTGCGGGCAGAGATGCTTAGAGAAGAGAGGGGGAGGGTAGGAGAGAAGAAGAGAGGTGGGACGCGCATGCGCAGTGGGAGTGTGGACGGCGCGGGCAGGGATGCCTAGAGGAGAGAGGGGGGGAGCGTAGCAGGGGGAGAGGGGAGACGCATGCGCAGTGAGGGTGTGGTTGCCGCGGGGAGGGATGCCTTGGGGGAGAGAGAGGGAGAGAGGAGGTTTTTTATCTTTATTTTTTTTTGAAAGGGTTTGCGCATGCGCAGTAAGGGCGGTCACGCCGTACACCACCACCACCGGATTAAGCTTCGCCATAAGATGCTTCACATCTAACACCTGCCGGCGCGCACACCTCCTCAACCTATCCTCCTCCTCCTCCTCCGCGGACAACGCCAACGCCAACGCCGGATGCCTGACATAGCCCGACTATGAAATGCATTCGCATTTAAAAGAAGGATTACACGAGGTCCCGTCATGCAAAAAAATTACACCATCTCCAGCTAAAGGGAACCATGTGTAGATGTGAAGCAGCGGGCGCTAACACTTAGATTGGCGGTGGCGTTGACGCTGGTGGTCATCGCAGCGTTGCGCAGGACAGAAAACTGGGGAGGCGCAAAGCACGCAGTGATGGAGCGGTGTTTCCTACTGGAACATGCCAATCGCTGCTAATGGGCAATGAGAGACAGAAGACTCCGACTGGACACAGAGACCCGCAGTCCGCTTTTAGTTAACGCGCACGCTGCAAATTTTAGATGTGAAGCATCTTATGGCGAAGCTTAATCCGGTGGTGGTGGTGGTGGTGGTGGTGGTGGTGGTGTGCCGCGTGCCCACCCTTACTGCGCATGCGCAAACAGTTAAAGAAAAAAATAAAAATAAAAAACCTCCTCTCCCCCTCTCTCTCCTCTAGGCATCCCTCCCCCATGGCAACCACACCCTCACTGCGCATGCGCCTCCCCTTCCTCTCTCCCCTCTTACACTCCCCCCTCTCTCCATCCCTGCCCGCGGCGTCTAACTCCCCCCTGCGCATGCGCGTCCCCCCCTCTCTCTCCTCTCCTACGCTCCCCCCCTCTCTCCTCTACGCATCCCTGTCCACGGCGTTCACACTCCCACTGCGCATGCGTGTCACCCCCTCTCTCTCCTCTCCTCCGCTTCCCCCTCTCTCGCCTCGCGACGCCGACGCAGGCAGCGTCTGCTAGCGAGTTTCTTGGTTGAAAAAACCGACTGCTCTCGCTGCACAACGGTTCACTGGCCATCCCGTATATATGGCAATGGATCTTGACCTCCAAAGTGGTGCCGGTGGAAGATTTCTCCTGTGCGTTGTTGAACAATAAAAATTCGCAGCGTGCGCGTTAACTAAAAGCGGAGTGCGGGTCTCTGTGTCCAGTCGGAGTCTTCTGTCTCTCATTGCCCATTAGCAGCGATTGGCATGTTCCAGTAGGAAACACTGCTCCATCACTGCCTGCTTTGCGCCTCCCCAGTTTTCTCTCCTGCGCAACGCTGCGATGAGTGCCAGCGTCAACGCCGCCGCCAGTGTAAGCGTTAGCGCCCGCTGCTTCACATCTACACATGGTTCCCTTTAGCGGGAGATGGTGTAATTTTTTTATTGTTGAACAACGCACAGGAGAAATCTCCCACCGGCACCACCTTGGAGGTCAAGATACATTGCCATATATACGGGGTGGCCAGTGAACAGTTGTGCAGCGCGAGCAGTCGGTTTTTTCAACCAAGAAACTCGCTAGCAGACGCTGCCTGCGTCGGCGTCGCGAGGCGAGAGAGGGGGTGGGGAGAGAGAGAGGGGGGACGCGCATGCGCAGTGGGAGTGTGGACGCCGCGGGCAGGGATGCCTAGAGGAGAGAGGGGGGAGCATAGGAGAGGAGATAGAGGTGGGACGCGCATGCGCAGTGGGAGTATGGACGCCACGGGCAGGGATGCCTAAAGGAGAGAGGGGGGGAACGTAGGGGGGGAGAGAGGAGGGGAGGCGCATGCGCAGTGAGGGTGTGGTTGCCGCGGGGAGGGATGCCTAGAGGAGAGAGACGGGGAGAGGAGGTTTTTTATTTTTATTTTTTTGAAAGGTTTTCGCATGCGCAGTAAGGGTGGTCACGCCGGCACACCACCGCCACCACCACCACCGCCACCACCACCGGATTAAGCTTCGCCATAAGATGCTTCACATCTAAAACACACCAGCCTGGTTCTTACCGAAACACACCAGCCCGGGTCCCACCAGAACACGCCAGCCCGGGTCCCACCAAAACACGCCAAACCGGTCGTATACACCAAACCGGCCGTATACGCCAGACCGCCAGAAACCGGTCGTATACGCCAGACCGCCAGAAACCGTGTCTGAATTCCCGCTCTGGCGTAAACGGGAAAAATACGGCAGACGCGGACTGGTGTTTTTTTTTCGACTGGGCGGCGCAATCCCCAGTATCCCCTTTTCCCCGGACACGGCAATGCCAAGCACGGCGAGGCGTGGGAGAGGTCGAAACCCCCCATTAGCTCGGGTCCGTGGTGTCGCTATGCACCAAACACCTGCTTGCGCAGACGCCCCTGCGGGGTATGGTTTAAACGAAACCAGCTAAATATGAATACAGATAAAACAAAATACATGGTGTTTCATTCTGTGATTAAGCAACTCAATGTTGCAAGGTTCAACTTAGTTCTAGATACAGTACTACTACAGCGAGTAGCCTTGGTTAGGCACTTAGGGTTCAAGTTTTACTCCGATACGAAGCGGGAAATCACACATGGAAAAGACATGCTCCAAGCTAGCATATGGGTGTCACAAACGGCATTTTAGATGTGAAGCATCTTATGGCGAAGCTTAATCCGGTGGTGGTGGTGGTGGTGGTGGTGGTAGTGGTGGTGTGCCGGCGTGACCACCCTTACTGCGCATGCGCAAAACTTTCAAAAAAAATAAAATTAAAAAAACCTCCTCTCCCCCTCTCTCTCCTCTAGGCATCCCTCCCCGCGGCAACCACACCCTCACTGCGCATGCGCCTCCCCTCCTCTCTCCCCTCCTACGTTCCCCCCCTCTCTCCTTTAGGCATCCCTGCCCGTGGCGTCCATACTCCCACTGCGCATGCGCGTCCCCCCTCTATCTCCTCTCCTATGCCCCCCTCTCTCCTCTAGGCATCCCTACCCGCGGCGTCCACACTCCCACTGCGCATGCAAGGCCCCCCCTCTCTCTCTCCCCCCCTCTCTCGCCTCGCGACGCCGACGCAGGCAGCGTCTGCTAGCGAGTTTCTTGGTTGAAAAAACCGACTGCTCGCGCTGCACAACTGTTCACTGGCCACCCCGTATATATGGCAATGTATCTTGACCTCCAAGGTGGTGCCGGAGGGAGATTTCTCCTGTGCGTTGTTGAACAATAAAAATTCGCAGCGTGCGCGTTAACTAAAAGCGGACTGCGGGTCTCTGTGTCCAGTCGGAGTCTTCTGTCTCTCATTGCCCATTAGCAGCGATTGGCATGTTCCAGTAGGAAACACCGCTCCATCACTGCGTGCTTTGCGCCTCCCCAGTTTTCTGTCCTGCGCAACGCTGCGATGACCACCAGCGTCAACGCCACCGCCAATGTAAGTGTTAGCGCCCGCTGCTTCACATCTACACATGGTTCCCTTTAGCGGGAGATGGTGTAATTTTTTAGCGCAAACGTAGAAAAAAAGGTGTACTGAGAAGAGAAGAGAACACAGTGCACTGTGCACGTATGTTGGCAGTACAACCCACGTGCCCAAAAAGATTTATGCCGTACAATTCGGTGCACTCCAAGTTAGTAAAGACAGGTATCGCGAAACTTTGTCTGGAATCGGCTCTTGTGAAGTCGTGGGGGCAGACCGTGCAGGTAAGCTTTGATATGCAATTAGAGAGGCGGCGGGCAGCCAATTACCCGTGCACGGTCCTTGTTGCGGTCTCCCAAACTGTATTGAAGAAGATGAGAGGCTTGAAGCCGCAAATAGCCAGCGACGCACGAGTGAGGCGGGGACCTTAAATGGTACCGTACATTCACAGGTTGTCCCACAACCTTAAGACGGTTGTCACCAAACACGGCGTGCCCGTCGTGCTCTCCGCCCCTCGGAAGATGAGTGGCCTCTGCGCACGAGTGTGCAAAGAAAAAGAAAAGCATGGATGCCAGAAGAAACATGCCACGCCATACGTTAAGTGCGCAGTCGGGGGTTGTATGCCATAGCACTAACGTGTGGAAAGACCTACATAGGTCAAGCGGAGAGATGTGTGAACGACCGTGCTCGGGAACATGAATTGTCATTGAAAAATAAATGTAATACGCATTTACCGATCCATTGCGCGGCTTTCGCATGTGCACCCCGTCTGCACGAGATTAACATCCTGGGAAACCTTAAGGAGAGAGCTACTGGTTGCCTATCATATCAAGAGCAAATGCACCGAATGTATTGGTGATACGGCGGTATGTTTGTATAATATCGAGTATAGATTGTTTGATGCGATGATTGATTAGTGACGCAGCGGCGGCACGCATGCGCGTAGGGTCTTTCTGTGATATTTTACAGAAATAAAAGGTGTTGAAGTTTAGCGCTCACCAAGTGAACTGTGTTCTTCTCTTCTCTTCTCTTCTCAGTACACCTTTCTTTTCTACGTTTGCGCTAAAAATGCCGTCTATGATACATCACCAACTCGCCCAACAGGATGTTTTATGGGTGTAACACGCTACTGTAACCGCGTGAATGTTTTGGCGCAACACTTCTGTACATTCTCAAACAGGACGGATAATACAAAACAACTGTTTAAACATGTGCGTATATTACCGCTCGACTCAGTTGCTATCAGTGTTGCTGATATATTGCACAGAATAATAAAATATTATGACTGATTTCAATTACTCACCTTTACGCTACCCGTGCGCTGTACAAAAGCTGCAGCGAACAACTGCTTTAATTAATCGGTTGCCAAAAATGGCTACGATCGAATTTTGATAAAATTTCATGGTGCTATCATTTGGAGCGCCATACCGAGTCATGTGAAAAAGACAACTATTTTTTCTCTTGCCACGAAGCCCTTTATGTACAGTTTTTGTGTGTTACCAATGTATAAGTGGTTATTTTGTGTGTTGTTATTCTCCGTGTAATTCAATCGTGTGTTTTTTTTCAATATTTGTATCCAAGCATTGTCTTTTGTCACTGTTGTAACCGCTTGCGTAATTATGTAGGCATGTCCCGCAATTGGCCCGCTACTAGCCAGCTAGGCTGTGGGACCAAAGAAGCGTTTGCTACGTTCGGTGTCATGTGAATTTCAAAGTTACAATAAAAAGAGTGATGGTGCTCAACGGTTGTGGCAAAGTAATGTAAAATATAGTCACTTGCGTTGTAGTCTACTTCACATTACTTTGTCACAACAATTCACGACCGGCTTTGTACGGCCTGCCCAAAGTTCACGAGCCAGGCGTCCACATGCGCTCGTTTGTGGATTTTACATGGTCCCCCTCCACCCTGCACAAGATAACAGGATTTTTGCATCGTCTCATTGCACCCCTAGTGAGACGCCGTGGCACCCACATCCAGATATCCAACGATCTCATGGACCAAGTTCGTGATGTGGACTCGACCAGAACAACATTATGCTATCTTTTGACGGGAACTCACTTTTTACTGTTGCGCCGACAGAACTGGCTGCAGATGCATTCAAGACCGCTCAAAAATAAGATGCAAGTCTACCGGAAAGGTCACCTGTCGGTGTACCGGACGTATTGTCGCATACAATTAAGATGCCCTGACGACCGAAGCACACCAGCCGGTCGTCTCGGCGACTAAAAAAATTGTCCCGCTCATGCAGTCTGTCCGACTCGCGAAGTCACTCTGGAGTGCTCGCCCATTGGTACAGGCTTATGAGCATCTGCCTTTGAGAAGGAAATGCCGCGGTCTACTACAATTGCATCTCAGTATAGTACGGCTTTTGTGGTTCTGTTTGTCGAATACGTAATTCTCTCTCAAAAAGGAGTTATAGAAACCAGTCCAAGGAACGGTTATGGGTGTTTTTATATCGGTGATCGCCGCAAATTAGTTGATGGAAGCGATGGAATGTCGAGCCCTCTTCTCGTTGATACCTGCTTTGAAGCAGTTCTTCCGCTATGAAGACGATATTTTTTGCATCATTCACAAAGAAGCGGGTCGGGCATTCATTTCGCAACTGAATGGCATGAAATGAGCCATTGAATTCATGGCGGAGGTAGAAGTCACAGGCAAGTTCTCACTCCTTGATATGCTCATTGAAAGGAAAGGGTGTACCTTTTCGTCTGGCCTGTTCAAGAAGCAGACCAACACATGGAGTTACTTACATTTGGCTCCACACAACCTGCTTCTCTCAAAAGGGCAGTGTTTCCACGGTTCTATGATGCACACAGGCAACCTCAATTAGAGCATAAGACAACGCCGCTGACTTACTCTTGGTGTGGCAGGGCGACAGGAATGGCCAGCCTGTGACTATCCCAATTTCTTCTTGAACGCTGTCCGACGACAAATTGCGCGTCTGCAATCACCGTGTGCTGCCCCCCGTTCAAAAGCACCCTATGATACCGTATATACCTTCCATAAATGAAAACCTAAGCCGTGTTGTACGTCCTTACAACGTCCAAGTGGGACATGTTCCATACAAAAAACTGCGACAATCACTCGTGGATGTGAAAGACAGATTACCGTGCGAGTTCTCCGTTGTGGTGTACGTATTCTCAGCGCGAATGGTGGTTATGTGTATATTGGTGAAACTGGTGACTTAGAAAGTGCCTCAAGCAGCACAGTTGTGATGTCAAGAAAGCAAATGTGAAATCCAGTGCGGGCATAGGACGCTCCAGGGGGACACGCAATCGACTGGGGAAGGCACGTGTTCTTGCGAAAGGAAAATGACTGTCACAACGACCTTATCTTGAATTGCTCGTGATATAAACGACTGCGTGCACTCTAAACAGGAGTGATATGAATGTACCGTCACTGTAAGCGCGCTGCTTGCAGGATATATTCAAACGTACTTGCGCACCACTTGGACACATATTTTCACTTTACTTGTGAAAAAGGCACCCACGCGGGAGCCGAAGTGTCTTTTTGTGTATTTTCAATTTTCATTTTGGTCCGCACAGTGTCTCAGGTTCTTGACCTTCACCATCATGATGAGGTGGATGAAGCATTTTCTCAGTAAGCATCCCGTTTTAAGATTGCAAGTTGCACTGAATGTGTTGTCGGTAGCTGAGGGTTGAATCAGATGAATGAAATACATCGCTGCGGCACTAACTAGAGGCAGAAGTATGTAGCGCGTGTTAAAGTCATGATATACGCAATCACTTTGACATGTGGCACGAGGCACCTGGGTCACATGGGAGGTTGTACTAATGATAGACTCCATGAGGTCATTACAGCGTACAAACAACAATTTCATGGCATTTCGGAATTCAAGTGCAAGGTTGTAGGTGTCCTTGAAGACAGTGCGTTCCTTTCAAGTAGTCTGTATCAGAGGATTAGGGAGACTGTTGAAAAAGAGGGTATCATGCGGTCAGGTGAAAATGCTTAAGCTTGCCTTGGTTGCTCTTTGCACACAAGGATCATTCTTTCTTTGTGCTATCCAGGAAGAAGGGTTACTAGTAACGCTAACTACTGCTGATGTCAATTAGCCGACTTTTGTCCCACAGTACTTGCTTTGATACCTTCTTTCCCGTGTTTTTATGTGCATATGAACATGCACGCAGCTAATAAACTTCTGTTGGAAGACGGCACTGCGTCCCTAAGTCTGGTCTCTTTTCTTGTGTTTGCGCTAAGTACCAATAAGAATGATTTATTATAATTAGCCAATATCACAACTTTCTTCAATGTAGTAATTTTGCATGCAACAAGTAGAGGAACTTATTGCGTGTATTAGAAACCGTAGCAAACAAACACACAGGAAACAACACTACTGCGCGTAAATACGTACCAGCTGGCCAGCACACCTGGTACATACGCACCGAGAAGTCAGTTATAAGTGAAAATCATACTGTTTGTATAAATATATGCATCAGGATGCGCGTCACGGGGGTAATTGTGCTGTTGCTCATGTGTGTTACAGGGTGTACTAGAAAAAAATGGATTGATGCACCTGGTCTCCATTCTTGAATTTCATTCAATTTAGTCCAGCTGAAAGTTACAAAAGCGCAATAATTTCAATTTTGGTTTCTGGAAAAAAACAATATCGCAAAAAACAACAAAATGTTGGTGCACAAAAGAACTTTTCCGCCAACTTCGCAATTTGTGAATTTAAAATACAATAGAAGTCGTCTAAATATTAGTTCCTCTCATAGAACAAGAGAAATGCAATATTATGAGTTTTTAAATTCGCTTTGTTTTAGTACAAACTTGTGAGGACAAAAAATGACGACCATGGTAAACGGCACAAAGTCTTTGTCGTTCATGAATTTATTACTCTGCAATTGTTCTGAAATGTCATCTTCGGTCTCACTAAGCCATTTTGTGATGGTAATAGTGGCCTTTATGCTATTGTATAAGGATTATTCATGCAGAGAAGCCATTGTTTACCCCTTCAGTGTTCCTTGTAATGACAATCAGGCTCACTTTCAATATGAATCAATCAAATTTTTAGCTCAGCAATAATGTTAATTTTAACAACAGTTGTGGCATGGTGATGCCACTGCACTTTTACACTTTAATACGTGAGTTGAATCACAGTTCTTGACATTTAACCCTTCGCCGTCCGAAACCTTTACCCACCTTCCACCTCTTGCGGTGTGAAACTCAAGTAAAGAAAGTTTGCTCACTCATTTAGAGGTAACGCACAATGCATCGATAAAATCAATCACAAAAACACCTGTGGAGCAGTGCCTGACCATAGGCCGCTGTGGTCGTGTTGCATTGTCAGTAGTGGCCCAAATACGTACGCCAAAGAATTAATTGTGCTTTGAGGTTATAGGAGCGCAAGAACCACGCACGAACAAGTAGGCACTACGAGCGCTCACTTGGAACTTAAAGTTTTATTAGATGAAACATAAAAATAAGGGTGCGCAAACGAACTGCGCAGGCGCCACAATATAGGAAACATGCGAACTTGCAAAAAGGCACGAAAAAGAAAAAGTTCAATAAACAAACTTAACATCTTAACTTTGGAAAAGTAGCAAATAGGCATGACAGTATAACTTCCAACAAAACATTCAAAAGCAACTGTTACTCGCCTCCAAAAACTGAGTTCGCTTCACGATATCACCCATGAAGGAGAGCTGACTCAACTTTCACCAGCCTTCTTAATGTAGAAGACTTCCATAATTTTGTGTGCCGTGTCATCCCGGTGCCTATACGTAACTGCTGTCTCATGAAAAAGAGGCGAGCGCTTACAGTTCCTGCAGTGGGCGGCTAAATGTGAACGATAATTAGCCTTCGAATTATTCTTTTGCTTCCTTAGGTGCGTGTTTAGGCAACGTGCCGTCTGCCAAATGTGTACAAACCCACAGGTCACAGGGATTTTACTAACAATCCCGGAGGCGCATAGCCCAAACTGATTGTTGTTTCGTGCTACATTCACTTTTCTGTGAAGTAAGACTGCTGTCAAGTTTCTTGTGAACAGCAGCACAAATCTTTCCATGTTAGGCGCACTGAAGACCACCTGTACGCCACAGCGGGAATTAACTTTTTTTAGACTATGGGAAAGGTTGTGAGCATAGGAAACGACAGCAATATTTCTTGTTTTGTCTTGCTCTTCGTGTTGTGGTGCATACTTCACCTTTACCTGCTTCAAAAGCTTTTCACATTGAGCAATCAAGATGTGAGGGGAAAAGTGGAAACCAGTAGTCGGTCTAATTGAAGAGAGAAGCTGGAAGTGATCAGGTGTTTGCATGATTTTCTGAGTGTTGAGCGGAAGCCTGAAAGAGCGATACCGTCTTTAACTGTTTTAGAATTTGAGGAGTAGAGACCGGATTTTAGGGAAATGCCTATTTTGTTCCTGGTGTTCCTATCGCGCCACTCTGATATATGAGAATGAATTAGGGCTAAAGAAAGGGCTTTTATAGAGTTTTTTAAAAATAGTGCCTATAAATGCCTATTTTTGACGTTCGTGCCTAAATGCCAATTAGTGCATGTAAATGCCTATCTTCAAATTAGGCGCCCATGTGACCACGATTTAAACTCGATTTTGCGCTTTGAATTGCAGTTTGAGACCGTTATACATGTTACCGGGCCACATTGACCTCTCGGAACTCTAGTGGGTTCAACCTGGTGCTCTTGACCAACCAACTCCTGGAACACTACCGCTAGCAGCAGTGAAACGGGACGCGCCGGCCACCATACACCGCCGCGTCGACATGACGCGAGAAGTTGAAAGAGAGGCTGTGGAGGGGAAATGACGTTATTTCTGCAACCCTAATTAGGAGCACGTCTCAGCGTCTGCAGGAGAATGGGGAGAGGCAAATAAGGATAGGAAGGAGAGACAAGTGTGGGGGATTGAGTGGCGTCCATGTTCGAGGACGCGGCGGGCGGATTCCACAGCCGGTCGTCCATTCCAGTGTCCCCAAATAATAGAAGAACCGGCCTGAAGACCTGCGTGTGCTGGTGGGAAGGGAGCAAGGGTAGTCCCTCTGTGCAGCCGCGGGAAGGTGGAGCACGAATGTGAAACCGTGGAGTGGCATCAGGGGAAAGGAGAGTATAAAAAATGTGCACGCGGCTTTTGTTTTGTGTGTAATTGACTACTTAAAGGGCACCTTACCAGGTCAGGTCACATAAGATATTGCAGTTAGACACTGGAAATTGTTGCGTTCTAATGAAGAGCTTTGTACCGCAATAATTTTTCATATTGGTTCATTACGAGCCGCGAAGCCATGATGCGAGGATGATATCGTGAAACCCTTGCCATTCACCCCGTGCAGCCTTCGCAAGCTAAATTCCTCCCCAGTCCTCTTCGGTGTCGCAGCCGGAGGATCACATGACGTAGACTCATCAGCACGTCATGCACATGCTAGGTCACGTGCGCATGACGTCCCCGAGCCAGCTCCTGCACGACATCGGTGATGTGTCGTTTGAGCGTTGTCTGTAGTGTAGTGCCCCTTTCTGTTGGATGGATCCCTCAGTGCGCGTACATATCGAGAGGCTGGCACGGATCATGTGTCCTTACCAGTATACACCACGTCGCATCGCTGAAAGTGCTGCAAGGGTTGATGCACCAAAATCATACCAAGCGTTGTAAGGGTTGGCGCTGGTACGACGCGGGAACGGCGTGAAGACGAACGCATGCGAAATGGAGGCCGATTAGCCTCCATTTAAACGCGCACATTTTGTGCATGTGTTTTATTATTTCTGTAAGCTTTCATTCATCTATTCAAGTAACAGATAACACAAGTTACACATTGAACCTCTAATTTACTAATTTGTCGAAGTGTCACGTGCTACTGTGAGCGACCTCATAGCACCAATGTCAACGTAGAGGAGCCACGTAAGAGAAAAGATAACCGTGTAGGATCATACCTTGTTGTCGTTTGACCCCTCCATCTTGGGGCTTGCAACCGCGAGAAGGGCAAGCGGCGTTCAGTGCCACGTCTTACCGTGACGCGTAGCGCTGCAAATCTTCGCAGGCATGATCGTGAGCGCCCAGTTGATGCATTACACTTGTCCACTCTAAATGCTCAGTCCTGGTGAGGGGCCCTTTATGGTGTTCACCGATTGGGGAGAAATTGACCCTACGCGATTAAACCCGGCTAATACGAGGCATGCCCCTCCCTTTTTGGTTTTTTAGATGCGAAGCGTCTTATGGCGGAGCTCAATCCGGTGTGCGTGCGGTGTCCCCGCCCTTACTGCGCATGCTCCAACTCTGCCCCCTCTGGCGTGAGCGCGAGGAGGTGGGAGGACCCTCTCCTCGGGTGAGCCCCCGCGAACAGGTGGGGTGGAGGGGGTGGCGTGAGCGTTGCCTCCGCTTCGTTTCTCCATTCCCGTTTCTCTCTCTTCGGCGCAGCTGTGCGCTCGTACATACTGCGGAGCTCGCTCGCTCCGTTGCACTCCCTCGCAACGGCGCTATGGCGCCGTTGCTAATGGTGTCGGGGAACGGGATTCTGCAGACGCGCGATGAACCAACGCGTTGTATCCTAGTCAGAACGCGCTGGCACGCGCTAGCGCGTTCGGGCCGGTGTAAGGGGCTGGGTAAGACACTGTGGCCTCTCCCCCCTTACATTCTCTCAGCAATCACGTGATGGCGTCGGTGATGCAGACGCGCGATGAACCCACGCGCTTCCACGTGGCGTGGCGATGAAGGCGCGTGGCGTGCTGCAACAATAGTACGGGATGAGTGACAGCAACTAAAGCGAATTCATGGTGTGCTCCACTTGCAAGGACGCGTTAACATCGGGCGAGGTGCTCGTGATGAACGGAACTTTAAGTCGACCCATGCGCTGCTTCGCATCGCCTCATGGTCCCCCTTTAGCGGGAGATGGTGCAATTTTTTGACTGGTCTGGCTATCTGCTCGTGTGTTGCCCTTCTCAGTGACGCCGGAAAGAAAGAGACGCAGGGAGTGTGTTGATTAGATGGTGGACACTTGACTCACCATGCTAGAAAATAAAAAGGAGAGACCATGTTCTGCGAACCGTGCGGCAATCGTCGGCGCCCATGTGCCATCATAAACAATAACATTTTCTGCTTTCCTGTCGTAGATACATGTCGCACACGCCTTTGTGTTAAATTGTTTGAATTTATGTGAAGATTTATTCTGCCTATATTTTCAGTTTTGGACGCCTGAAACGATGTTTTACCTGCCTATTTTTGGCGCCTAAAACACGCTTTTTTTGTGCCTAAAAATCCGGCCTCTACTGAGGAGCTGTAACTTGGGGGTGGGTTTGTTTATCTGAGGCAGAAGATCTAAAACGCAAGGTCAGATGAAGACGTTAGTTACAGATCCAATAACCGTAGGCGTTCGTCTTTGGGGGAGTTCAAACGTGAAGGTAAGAGCAAAACTCATTCCCCTGAAAACCTTCAGGATACCTACAAGGAGCCTTGCGGTGTCGAACTTTGGAATAAAAACAATAAGAAAAGCATCAACATAGTGGCAAACTCGTTTACTTAAGCCATGCAGATTGTGTTCCGGCATCCTGTCAAATTTGCTCAGATAGATGTCACATAAGATGAGCGCAACCCTAAAGCCTATACAGACTCCTGATGTCTGCATGAATAAATTTCCATCCCATCCTACAAGGGTCGCTACAATGTAAAAAGACAGTAATTTTATAAATGTTTTAACAGTGATGCCGGCTTCATTGCGGACAGAAACTTAGTCGTTATCCTCACACACGCATTGCTTCATATCTTCTAGAAGACGGCCCATTAACGAGAAATCAAAAACATCTTTAATATTGCTATGTACCAGTGGCATCACGGTCAACAACACGAAGAGAAGGACGACGAAAATAGACTGGCGCGAGTTCTTCGATTGGCAGCGCTTGCCTAACCAGTTGTAAATACATATATGCGTATTCCCTCAAGTCTGTGTCCTCGCACTCTATCTTTCCGGTAACATATTTGATGGATCTGTGCGATCCCCGTCCTTGCCACTGAACGCCGCAGCGGGCGTTCGCTCGCGGCTTTCAGGATGACCGCGCAGGACTCGACTACATCCACTGCGGTTGTCACGCCTCCCTCCCTGCCTGCCAACCCACCGGCCGCCGCAACTTTCGTCACGCTTCCTGTTTTGAAGGACCCTGCCGTGTTCTCGGGCGTCGAAGGTTCGGACATTGGCCAGTGGTTGCGCCTGTACGAACGCGTCAGCGCCAGTAACATGTGGGATCCCCCACTCATGCTCGTGAATGTCATATTCTACCTCGACGGAGCCCCTTGTGTTTGGTTTGACACCCACGAGCATGATATTACAAGCTGGGACAGCTTCAAGGACAAGATCCGTGAGCTTTTTGAAAACCCTTTTGGTCCTCGACAAGGCGCAAAGAATGAATTGGCAACTCACGCGCAGACTTCCCCCCGAGTCTCACATCAGCTACATTCAGAATGTCTTAGCACTCTTCCGCAAAGTCGACGAAAACATGTCCGAGCCAGAGAAAGTTGCGCACATCCTCAAGGGTATTGCCGATGACGCGTTTAACTTGCTGGTGTTCGGTAAGGTTCCTTCTGTTGACTCGATAATTCAGGAATGTCGCCGCCTGGAACAAGCTAAAAGCTGGCGCATCTCACACCAGTTCCTGCGCCTTCCGACTACAGCAGCGACGTCATCTTGCCTCGACACATATCGTCGGGCAGCCGCCTGCGATAACTTAACACGACTTGTCCGGCGTGAACTTGAAGCGGCCGCCCCTGCTACTGTGACATCAAGGTCCCCTGACCCCCCCTCCTTCAATTTCCTTTCTTCTAGTTCAAGCAGTCGTACGAAAGGAAATCGCCAAAATGGGTATCTGCTCTCTTTCGACGCCTTCCCGTACCGACTACAAGCCACAATTCACGACTGAATCATCAAGAATCAAGAAAGTTTATTTCCAACAGTAGTTGTTGGGGGTCACCCCAGGCAAAAAGCGGCGAAGATGCAGCTTCAAAGTGCCTGGGGGGCCCGTACAAAAGGCAGTTTCCACATAGATTTTGGTCAACGTACGCATACACAGTAAACAAATGATATTTATACTAGAATAAGAACAAATTAAGGAGACAGAAATACTGAAAAAAACATAAGACATATATACGTAAACTATAAAACATGTGCAAACATAAACAGAAAAGTAATTGAACTGAAAATAATGATGTCGGAAACATGATAAGTACCTTTAAACATGCTTGCTTTTTACACTTATATATTGCTACATATATTTGTAGAAAAAGTATTTAAAGGAAGTTATAACACTATAAAATGAATGAAATGTGTAATGGTAGAAACTGATAGTTCTGTTTAGTGAAATTCAAACGTAAAAAAAAGTGCAACCTTTTTTCTATCTCCGTTGCTAAATCTATACCCTGTTTCTGATATTTTTTCAATATATGCGGTACATTAAAAGCCAGTGATTGTTTGCCATAAGTTGTGCGCCATCGCAGTACGAACCATCTCTCATGACTGCTCGTCCATTCCCGCCTGGCCCTCCATCAAAGTTCCGCAAACCATCCGCATGGAGAACACATGATGACAAGCCCATATGCTTCTCTTGTCACCTTATTGGGCACATTTCGCGCCATTGCAGATGTCGTTGGGGCCCTACTGCACAAACGTTCCAACGCTTGTTAAATGCTCGACCCGTTTATCGTCATGAGACCAGCCCCGACTATTTTGCCTATCAAGAACCTGTGAATATTCCCCCCTACTCCCGCGCTCCATCACCTCAACGTCGCCAGTCTCGTCCGTCCCAGCCCCGCCCACCACCTTCCCCCCCCGCCTTCCCATGACGTTCCCCGACGGAAAACTAAATGCTGCAGCCCCTGGAGATGGTTGCAGCATTTAGTTTTTAATGCTGCAGCCTTTAGTTAGGGACAGTGGGGGTACCCCCCGCTGTCCCTGTCCACACGCCCTTTTTTTCTTTCTTTCTTTCTTTCTTAAGCGTCATGCCGCCCACTTTTTGAGGCGATTCCCCCCGAGAGGCTCACGTACGGTGACACTTGACGCATATGTCTGCCAATGGCCTCCCCCATTCAACCCGTGTTTCTCAGCCACCCCTTCCGGTATCACTTACTATCGACATTTTGACTTTTAAAAGTACGCCACCCGCTTCTCCCTCTTTTGCGACTGCTTTCCTTTGGTGCTTTCCATTCATAGGCGGTTGGTTGAAATAGGCAGACGCCATATCGTCAAAAACCTTCGCGGTAGCCAGACGCGGCGCACGTCTTCCGGTTTTCCGAGCATCATGCTTCTGTCCTTCATTCACATTTGTGGCGGCCCCGTCTTTGTTGTACCCCCCCCCCCCTACGTTCCTTCTCCGTTTTTTTTTCTTTTCCTTTTTTTTCTTTCTTTTCTTTCTTTTTTTTCTTCCTCGCCTTTCTTTCGTTCTTTCCTCCCCCGCTCCTATTTTTACAACTCCAGCTCACCTTACCTCCGAGAAGGATTCTTTAGCGCCATTGCAACCTTGCCTGAAATGAGACAGGGGTACACTCATCTGCTTTATAGATTTTTTTCTCTCCATACTGCAATTACCAGCACGGACATGCGCCACCACAGGAGATGACGTCACTACTAACCCCTTTAAAACTAACACGCCAAGGATAACAAGGCGCCTTTGACAAACATAGGTCCACCTATCGAAACCTCGGAGAGCCTGTCTGAGGCACTTCCTCTATTCTTCCTGCTTAACCCACTAGTCCGCAAGAAGGAAGGCACATGGCGTTTCTGTGTCGCTTATCGACACCTATACAGAATTACCCCAAAAACAGTGCACCCTCTGCCACGAATAGATGATGCGCTTGATTGCCTGTATGGTGCTCGCTATTTCTCCCCCATAGACCTCCGTTCCGGGTACTGACACATTGAGGTGGATGAAATGGATCGCGAAAAGACGGCATTCTTCACCACCGATGGCCTATATCAGTTCAAGGTCATGTCCTTCGGCCTTTGTAATGTTGCAGCCACCTGCGAACGAATGATGGACACCCTGCTCAGAGGCTTTAAATGGTCCACCTGTTTGTGCTACTTGGACGACGTCGTCGTTTTCAAAACATTTGAAACCGCCACCAAATCACAGTACTTGGCCATTTAGTGGACGCAATGGTGTCCAACCACACCCGGCAAAAATCAGCGCAGTCACAAACTTCCCTGTGCCACGATCTGCGAAGGACGTACACAGTTTTATCGGACTATGTTCGTACTTTCGACGCTTCGTGAAAAATTTTGCGGACATAGCGAGACCTCTTACGCAGCTCCTCAAGCAAGACGTCCCGTTTTCATGGGGCTCAGAAGAGGCTTCTGCGTTCTCGAATCTCCTGGTGCTCCACACTAATGCTCCGATTATGGCACACTTTGACCCTGCTGCCCCTACGGAGATCGGTACAGATGCAAGTGGGCATGGTATCGGTGCAGTGCTAGCTGAACAACAACGTGACCATGACTGCGTTATCGCATACGCCAGCCGCCTCATATCTGCCCCTGAACGCAATTACTCATTCACACAGCGTGAGTGCTTGGCTCTCGTTTGGGCGGTGGCAAAATTGAGGCCTTACCTATACGGACGCCCATTTCGGTAGTTACCGACCACCACGTGCTCTGCAAGCTGAACTCTCTAAAGACCTCGCAGGGCGCCTTGGTCGCTGGACCTGCAAGAATTTCTCCACGCGGTACTCTACAAATCTGGCCGCCTGCACCTTGATGCCGATTGTCTCTCCCGGTACACTGTCGACGACTCTGATGACACCGACGCGACCCCTCAGCAATCTATCTTGTCACTGCTCGACTTCCTTCACATTGGGAAACAACATAAGCGGGATCCAGTGCTGCTTGACTTCATCAGCCGTACGGAATTTGCCGGAATACCTCCGCAATTTGCGACCTGACGGGCCTGACCTTCTCATTGTCGTACCTTAACATCTACGGCGCAATGTCCTCGCTGAACTTCACGACGCGCCCACAGCTGGACACCTTGACGTATCTACTACTGGCCAGACCTTGCTCGCTCGGTACGCCGATAAGTCGCCACATGTGAGTTGTGTCAACGTTACAAAACACTATACATGCTACTTGCTGGCCATCTTCAACCTATCGACATACCCGCGGAACCAGTTTACCACATTGGGTTAGACCTGCTTGGTCGTTTTCCCAGATGAACATTTGGAAATAAATGGATATCCGTGGCTACTGATACGCTACACGCTACGCTATTACGCGAGCTCTAGCGACGAGTCGCGAAACCGACGTTGCCGACTTCGCCCTACGGGACGTTATATTGGTTCACGGTGCCCCGAGACAGCTGCTCACGGACCGTGGCCGTACATTTCTCTCTCGAGGCATAGCCGACATCCTTAGTTCCTGTTCCACGCAGCACAAATTGACCACTTCTTACCACCCTCGAACTAACGGCCTCACGGAACATTTTAATCGCACTCCGACCGCCGAGACTGGAATCGACCGCCGAGACTGGAATCTTGCCCTACCCTACGCAAAAGTTGCGTACAACTCATCGGGTGACGCCACAGCAGACTTTTCACCTTTCTACCTGTTGTACGGAAGACAGCCGAGCTTACCGTTGGACACCATCATTTCAGCGAGTACGCTCGTGACCCTATCGCGCGTGCCGACAATGCCCGTCAGCTCACCCGTGCACGCTTGACGGCGTCACAGAGCAACCGACGACGTCGGTACAATGCCTCACATCGAGACCCACATTTCATTCCCGGAACACTTATGCTACTCTGGTCCCCTCATCGTCGGGTTGGCCTGTTTGAAAAACTCCTGTCTCGTTACACGGGACCTTACCGAGTACAGCGGCCAGTAACACCCGTCACTCATGATATTGTGCCCATCTGTCTATCGTCATCTGTTCTTCGGCCCAGTGATGTTCACGTCTCGCGGCTCAAGCCCTACAACACTGCGTCTGAAAACGATCTTTAAAGCTCCAGGACGGTGCTTCTGCCACCGGGGGTGATGCTACGTACCAGTGGCATCACGATCAACAAGACCAAGAGAAGGACGACAAAAAATAGAGTGGCGGGAGCTCTTCGATTGGCAGCGCTTGCCTTTACAGTTTAAATACATATATGCGTATTCCCTCAAGTCTGTGTCCTCGTTCCTCGTAGTCTGTCTTTCCCGTCACAATATCAATACTGAAAGCAGAGCATGCACCTCGGTTGCTGTCCCTAAGATAGTCAACCACATCTTTGTAATTGTGTAGATAGATGCCTCTGAAGATAGCTGGAACAATGCATTTCCATGATACCCATTCAGACACTATTTTTCTGAAGAGCATGTCCATTTGTGGGTTTTTATAGAGAAGTTTTCCCTCCAACAGTAACACCAGACAAAACGGGAAACATTGTTGCCATTCTATATGCTCACAAGCTAACCCATAGTCTCAAAAAAGTTGGTGCCCAATATTATGTACAGGTGATCTTCAGTGCACGTTACAAAGTTGGAAAATTTTCTGTTGCTATTCACAAGAAATTTGACAGCAATGCTGCATTCGGCAGACGGCATTTTGCATAAACACGCGCCTCAGGAATCATAAGAATAAATCGAATGCTCATTGTGGTTCTCATTTTGCCGCCCACTGCAAGGACTTTAGTGCACACCTCTTTTTCATGACAGTTATGTATAGGCACAGGGTTGACGCGGCACACAAAATTATGGAAGTCCTTTACATTACGAAAGCTGGTGAAAGTTGTCAGCTCTCCTTCAGCGGTGTTATCGTGAAGGGAACTCAATTTTTGGAGGTTAGTTACATAGACACTTTTTTTTGCTCCTAAATGGTTTTTGGAAGATATGCTGCCATGTCTATTTGGTATCTCTGTGATGTTACGGTGTTAAATTTGTTTTTCGAACCTCTTCTTTTTCGTGCCTTTTTTCAAGTTCGCATGTTTTCTATATGGCGGCAACTGCACATTTTGTTTGAGTTCACTTCTTTTCGTGGTTCATCTAATAAATCTTTCAGTTCAAGAAGCACTCGTTGTGTCTACATCTTTGTCCGTGTTTCTTGCACTCCTATAACCTCATTGGAATCCTAAAAACTAGCCCTGTTGTTGACCTTGGTAATTGCGCTTGAGTGCACATTGTTATTGAAGCTGTGTATAGCAGCCACCAAGGCATACTGATGAAGAACCAGTGAGGACCAAGGCAAATAGACCAGACACGGCTGGGCATAGCCATATAATCATATTGTTTGTGAAGCCCTCAACATGTATATAAAATTATGAGAGCTTTTCAAGTGGACATATAACAACCACCTGTGGCACCTGGAATGAGTCTAATAAGTTTTCATGAATGTTGGTATAAAAGGCAGTGCAAATTAAAATTACTACGAATTTACTAATTTCATATTTGCTATATTTTCCATATTGCAATACAGGAGACAAACCAGCGCCTCCTCTATTTTTTTCAGTGCCTAGGCGAACGCTCTCCTTGGGCCGTCGAGCGCGCGCTCCGCCTCCGCTCGCCGCTGCCGCGTGGCGGCGCTGTGCGAGTAAACTACAGGAAGCTGGCGCTGAACGGCCGCGCGTGTTACGAAGCTCGCGATTGTCTGTTTAAATCCGAGTTTAATTGCATTCTTGCTTCTCGCAGGTCTTGACAAGTGCAGGGAGTGATGGAAAGAAACGCGAAAATAGCGGCGCGCTATTTTCATCACGCTCTGACCGTGGTGGCAATAAAAAGAAGCTAGATGGCCTTTGTCTGTACTGTGGATGACACTGTATTTTTTATCAATCATCCAGGACAAAACCGCTCAAAAATAAATGCGAAACAGCAAAGAATGTCGACGCCGCATGTCCGTGTTTCTTTCCTAGCCCACTGTACGTATTGCGCAGGCAGTCTGTCAGACCGTGCTGTTGATTCGATACTTTCTTTCGAGTTTGATAGTATTCGCGTTTTATTTCCTATTTCAGGCTATTGCAAACACGTCTTTGCAGGCTTCAGTATGTCATGCTGTTGCGTACCAATTTGCAAATCGAACGGAAAGAAATCATGATTGTCTTTTTCTTATTTCCCTTACGTATAAAAAAAGCTCTCAGGGTCCCTTGTGCATTCAGCTATTACGACTGGAAGGCGAAAGCCAGCTTCTTATTTTTTCTTCCTATGCAATACAGAGCTTTAGAATAACTAGCATACGCAAAGCTTTGCGTCAGCGTTTCGCGCCACTGCGCATGCGTCATACGCTTACCTCTTGCGGGATCCCGTAAAGAGACGCCCGCAACGTCCGCAAGCTATACGTACGGTATTCTAAAACTCTCTAATCTATTGAATATATCCTGCTTTCCTCTGAGATACTTCTGCACCTAACGTGGTTTTCTCACTGCCTCAAGCATCGGAGGCACTGCAAGCTTTCTGCACCTCAGCAGGTTAGCACTGCCTCCGTGATCGGCCCATTTTGACAAAGCGAAGATGTGATATGACGACGTCACGTTATGTGACATCACGCAAACAATTATGATCTGTCACGCCATATGATGACGTAATGTAATAACTAGAGGCCGGATTTTTAGGCCCTAAAAATCGTATTTTAGGCGCCAAAAATAGGCAGGAAAAACACAGTTTTAGGCCCCCAAAATCGTAACAATAGGCACAATAAATTTTTGCAAAAACTCAAATTTTCGAATAAGGACGTGCGCGACCTGGTCTACGACAGGAAAGCAAACAAATGTTATATTTTATGATTGTACAAAGGCGTTAATTATTTAACATAGCCATGCAATGGTCCCTTTTCGGGTACGGTTTCCAGAAGACGGGGTCTCCAGAATGGTAAGTTAAGTGTCCACCATCGAATAAACACGCTCCTGGGTCTGCTTCTTTTCGGCATGGCTGGGAAGGGCAGCACAGGATTCAATAGCCAGACCGCTAAAAGGCCAGAAGGGTCTGTTAGCCTTGTATTGGCCGGGTCTAATAGCGCAGGGTCAATTTCTCCTCTTTGTGTGAACACCATAAAGGGCCCTTTACCAGGTTTGAGCGTTTCGAGCTAGAAGTGTAATGCATGCACTGCGCTAACGATCACGTCTGCCAAGATTTGCAACGCTACGCTCCCCGGAAGGAGGTGAAATGTCAGACTGAATGCCTCGTGCCCTTTATCTCACGGGCGCGCGCACCAATGTGGGGGAAGTGAAGTTCAACAAGGAATGGTCCTGCGTACGTCACAGTAGTACGTGACACTGCGAGAATTATTCGAGGCTACATGTGTAATTTTGTGCAATCTGTTGCTTGAATAGAATAATGAAAGTTAATAGAAATATTAAAACATACAAACGGAATGTGTGCGCACTTTTCTTTAGTTTTTTTCTTCGAATCGAGAGCGATGCGAGACTTAGCTGCCTATATTTCTTTTGTGTTCTTGTTCTCGCCGTTCCCGCGTCGTGCCGGCGCCAGCCCCTGACAACGCTTAGCATGTTTTTGGTGCATCGTCCCTTACAGCAGTTCCAGCTGTGCGACACGCTGTATCGCAGTAAGGATACAGGATTCATGCCAGCCTCTCCAAACGCATAGGCGGATCCATCCCACAGAAACAGGCAGTACACTATAGAGCGAACGCCGAAACGATACAACACCGCTTGTGCGCACGACCTGGCTTGGGCATGTCATGTGCACATAGTGTAATCTTGCGTGCGCATGGCGTGTTGATGCGTCAACGTCGTGTGATCTTCCGGCTCCGAGTTTCGCTGATACCGAAGAGGGCAGGGAAGGAATTTGGCTTGCGAGTGTCAAAGGTTTCAAGCTCACCTACCGGCATCATGCTTTCGCGGCTCGAAATGAATCAATTAAAAATTCTTGTGGTACAACGCTCTTCACTGGGCACGCGAACACTTCCAGTATCTGACTAAAATATCTCATGTGACCTGGTGAAGCGCCCTTTAAGAGTAAATTACAAAGGAAACAAAAGCCATGTGCACATCTGATTTTTTTTACCTACTTTCTATTTTCCCCCTGACGGCACTCCACGGTTTCGCATTCGCTCTCCATATTCCTGCTGCTGCGCGCAGGCACCTCGTGTTTTCTGCCCCCCACCACGCCCGTGTCTTCAAGGAGGTGCTTCAATTCCATGGGAACACTGGACTGGAAAACCGGCGGTAAAAGCCGCCCGCCACGTCCTCCGCCATAGACGCCACTCTCCTCTTCTTCCCCTCTCCTCTTCCCGCCTGGGACGTGCTCCCATTTAGGGTTGCAGAAATAGCGTCTTTTCCTCTCCCCTGCTTCAGCCGCTCGCGCCATGTCAGTGCGGTGGCGTAAGGTGGCCGGCGCGTCCCATTTCAGTGCTTCAACCGGTTGCTTCCCGGATGTTTGTTGAACTAGGGAACTAGGTTGTTGCACCCCATAAAGTTCCGAAACGTCAATTTTGCCCGGTAACATGAATTAGGGTCTCAAACTGTACTCGAAAGCAAAATTTGAGGCTAAATAGCGTTCATATAGGTACCAATTTTGAAAATAGGCATTTATGGGCACTTATAGACATTTAGGCACAAACCCCCAAAAATGGGCATTTATAGGCACAATAAAAACACTATAAAAGCCCTCCTTTACCCCTAATTCATGCTCATATATCAAAGTGGCGCGATAGGAACGCAAGGAAAAAAAATAGGCATTTGCCTATAATCCGGTCTCTAGTAATCACGTAATGATTATTCCTTACATCACTCGTGTTGACGCCACCGATGGTCAGTCCTCGCGTTTGATGAGGCATCTGAGGCTTTACGCTGTTCGGCTGTCGTTCTATGAAATTCCCGCTGCCGCTGGTGTTCGAGAAAGGTGTCTTGCAGTTCTTAGGCGGAATAATTGGTCTCCTAATACATCTTCAAACTACACCAGAATATCTAGCTGTCATTTACGACCCGAAGATTTCGTAGAATATCAGAAGCGGCGGCTCAAGAAGGATGCGGTAGCGTCGGCCTTTGTAGACTACCCTTCACGTTCACAGTTCAAGGTAACAACTGAACCAAGCATGACAAGTATCAATACACGTGACCGTGCTGCGCCCGAACAGTCGGCGAATGAATGTACCCGTAGGATCGCTGCCTCGCAATCGCTGCTATGTACAGTGCTGGCATTAGGTTCCGAAGCTGAACAACCGGAGCCTGTGGATACCACATGCGGCCCGCGAGGCTCTCGGTTGCGGCCCGCGGCCCTCACATGACTGTCTTCGCCCCACTTTTTTTTATTTTCTGATCAAGTATGTTCGTGAGCCACAGACATGACTGGTCGAAGGCATTGTCTCCGTGAGGCATCCCATGTTTTCACCTTGTTTTGAAACATAACCTTGAAACAAAAATTATATTTCACAATCGGCGTCCAGGTTTGAGTAATTTTGGACGACATATTGTTGGAATCCTGGCACCAAATCTCCTTCACAAATGACCTGAATATGAGATATGGGAAAATTTTCTTTCAAATGGCAGCGTTTGCAGGCAAATTGTACAAATCCCCCCCCCCCCCCGCTCTTACCTCCTGCACTGCCCGGGCCCTTGCGGGACTAAACTGTGTGACTGCGGCCCGCTGGCTGAGGTGAGTTTGAGACCCCCTGCTGTACAGTGTCACAATGACTGCGTGTACAAGGCTGAGCAGGCTGCCCCATGCCCAAGAAGGCACCCAAGCTTTCAGTATTAGCTCCCGGCAAACGCTTATTCTAAAATTTCAGACAGTCGCAAACCAACTCTCAGTCAAGCGAACGTAATGGTGACAAAACAATCTTCCGCTAAAGCAGACGACGCGCGAGTGCCTCGATCGAATAGCCCCGAACGACTCATGCCATTTAAATGGAATAGTTGCCCAGAACGACAAGTGCTTCACGATTTCCGTCTACAAGTTTCATTATACTTCAAAAAGCTCGAATACATGCGAAAACTGCACCATATAGCAGCTTCCAATGGAGCCGCGGCATTCGTTTCTGCGGGCGAAGACGCGACGGCGGGTCTACTCGAGTGGTGGCGCCTGGCGGCGAAGCGCCGCACTAACGCCAACGGCTGGTTCCGATTGCGCGCCGCTCCTTCGCCCAGGCACACTAACTAAGCTACTTACGTGCACAATCACTTGGAATAATTTTTAAAAATAACGCGATTTATTGTTAAAATTGACGTAAATGATCACTCGTACTCCACCAAGCTTTTCCTCGTGCATTGTAATTGATGATCAAGAATTACTGTAAGAGCAGTGCATTTTATTGTAAACTTTGGGAATCTTTCAACTATCATCATTCAATATGTTATCCAAGCAGCTGCCACTTGCTAAGTAAGCAGTGGTAATTCAACTTGCACAGTCAATCCTTCACATTGCATATTGAAGTACGAAGCACTGGGGATCATTCTTACCGTAAATCACCCAGTGATATTGTCCACTCGCATATGCAAATGATTAACAACGCGAGGATATGCAATGTGTTCTTGCCGTTCAGCCGCAACTTCCAGCGCCGTCAACACCGGGGTAGCAGCTTGTTGTCGGCGTTGCCGTTTTGCCGCAGCTTCCCATGCCGTCAACACCGGGGTAGCTTGCTGCCTGCGTACACGTTGAGTCCCCGCATGCCGAGCTATCGCCTCCGGAGTAGCAGCTTGTTGTTGGCTTTTGCGCTTTGGTTCTTGCGGGCTAGAGCGCTTTCATGATCGTTTTCTTTCATGGCAGAAAGAAAATGTGTGGCCTAGAACGCACTTGTTCTTAATCGTCATCAGTGTTATCGTCATCGTCAAGACATATAATGGGTACCTTGCATGTGCTGTGCTGTGTGCTGTGCCAGAAAGAAACTGTGTGGTTTGGTTTGGTTTGGTTTTCCTATTGATCTATGGCACGTACCCACTCTGGGGGATGGGCCGAGAATGCGTTGGAACGCGCTTATTCTTCATCGTCATCACCGTCTTCGTCACCGCGTATAGTGGGTATTTTCCATGTGCTGTGCCGTGATGACAGCCTCATCGTCATCGGGTACGGTGCATGTGCTATTGTTCATCGGAACGCGCTTATTTTTTATCGTCATCGGCATCCCGTATACTGGGTACCTTGGATGTGATGTGCTCGACAACGGACAACGGATAAGCCTAGACCGCAAGGTGGTTCGCTCCTAAAAGCTTGTTGTAACAGCAGAAGTTGCTATAGCAAACTGTTGTCATTCTCAACTGGGATTGGAGAAATGAAGTCATCATACGCCATTTTCATTACCTTTATTTGCAATTTATTCATCAATTTACTGAAGTTAAGCGGCAAGGAAGAAAGTATATTTAGACATATTTATTTCTGTATTTTCTTTATCTATAGATAGCCTTCTAATTCCAGGACTCCAAGGATGCACTACTCAGCGAGTTGTACCGCCACACTCTAAACGCTCCGACAAACAGTTGTTATGGTACTTGTGTTCTTAAGCGTGACGGAGAGCTTATTGGTCAGAGTGCCCAATCATGCAATGGTAACGAGAAAATTGAATGGAAACCTGGAATACTTACAATCAAACTTTTTTTTTATCTGCAGGGGTTGTGCAGTCGTAGCATAAAAAAAAATCACAGCATATCCACGGAGTGAATGATTATGAGTGGGCGAAGCTCTGGAGGTTCATCAATAAACCGTGAATCTTCGTCCAGTACATCATCACAGACGTGACAAACACTGTGTGTATATATACATGAAAAGTTTATTTATTCGTAAATGGTAGCTAGGCGTGGCTTCCGGTACCCTTTCATTATAACGGCTTTATGGTGGGTGAATTGGAGGGATAGGGGTTCTTATATTGCTCCGTAGAAGATTCCTAGAGGGGAGAGAGGGGGTGAGGGTAGAGGAGAGAGGAGGAGAGGACGCACATCCGCTGTGGAGATGTGGAACGCGGACGCCGCTCCGTAGAGTAGAGGATTCCTAGAGGAGAGAAAGGGGGTGAGCCTAAGAGAGGGAGACGCGGGCGCCGCTCCGTACAGTAGAGGATTGCTAGAGGAGAGAAAGGGGGGTGAGCGTTGTTGAGGAGAGAGAGGGGGAGGGGACACGCATTCTCTGGAGGGGTGTAGGGCGCGGGCGCCGCTCCGTACAGTAGAAGATCGCTAGAGGAGAAAAAACTTCCCCATCTCCCGCTAAAGGGAACCATGTGTGGATGCGAAGCAGCGGGGAGATGGTTAGCTTGAGCGGGAGAAACGTCGCCGCTCCCGTTTCGCGGTAACAGCCCGGGCACTCATCGCGGCGCTGCACAGGAGAGAGATATGGCGCGCTCCGTCATTTTCATACCGCGGAACTACCGTGGTGCCCCTAGCGGAGTATGCAGCTGTCGCACCACCTGTCGCGCGTGGCTCCGTAGATGATTCCTAGAGGAGAGGAGGGAGGGAGGGGGACGCGCATGCGCCGTGGGACGCCGGAGCCGCTCCGCAGAGTAGAGGATTCCTAGAGTAGAGAAAGCGGGTGAGCGTAAGAGAGAGGGGGAGAGGACGCGCATGCGCTGTGGGGATGTCGGACGCCGCTCCGTAGAGTAGAGGATTCCTACAGCAGATGAAGGGGGTGAGCGTAGGAGAGAGGGGGGAGAGAACGCGCATGTGCTGTGGGACGCGGGCGACGCTCCCTAGAGTAGACGATTCCTAGAGTAGAGAAAGGGGGTGAGCGTAGGAGAGGAGAGAGAGGGGGAGGGGACGCGCATGTGATGTGGGGGGTGTAGGACGCTGGCGCCGCTCTGTAGAGTTGAGGATTCCTAGAGGAGAGAAAGGGGGGTGAGCGTAGTAGAGGAGAGAGAGGGGGGGAGGGGACGCGCATGCGCTGTGGTGGTGTGGGACGCGGGAAGGAGGGACGGACTAAGCCCCCCTCCAAACACATTCAAGCAAGATCAAGGAATGGGGTCCACCTGGGCGACAGACACCACCTACCTAGCCATTGCTAAGCAGCCACTCTGTGCTCGCGGCCATGACTCTGATGACTGTGATAGTGGTTGACGGCCTTCATATTACTACAGTGTTCTGGTTCGCATAGTGGGTGCTTCCCTACTTCATGACAGTGGCCGGACGCGGGACGGGGGACGGGGGACGCGGGACGGACACGGGAGCCCCGAGCATAAGATGCTTCGCATCTAAAAGGGGGTGAGCGTTGGAGAGGAGAGAGAGGTCGAGGGGACGCGCATGCTCTGTAGGGGTGTAGGACGTGGGAAGGAGGGATGGACTAAGCCCCCGCAAGCACATCCAAGCAAGATAAAGGAATGGAGCCAACTGTTGCATAGGGGGCTTCATTCGGTGTGTCCTCGGCCTGCCGCGGTCCTCGCAAGTAGCAGTCACCCTGGCAGAGGCGGGTGTCTGGCCTCTGCCCTGCTCCTACAGCAACGCGGTCTACTACATATTGATCGGCTAGCCCACGCGCCTGATGGGCACCCCCTGCTTGCCCGGCTGCAAAGCCGACCAACATCTCGGATGGGCAAGAAGCTGCAGGTCTACCGGGAAGCTGTGGAACCGGTGCCTCCAGCCATACCTCCCCTTCACCAACGGAGAAACCACTGGCCGTCATTACCGGTCTGGGAGGACTCTCCAAGCGTCGCTCAGCCACAGGCGGCTGCCTCCAAGCTAGAGGAAAAGCTGGCTGGAAGGCTTATTGCTTACACGGACGGGTCCGTCCTCCCAGACTCAGCCACAGCTTCCTGCGTAATGCCAGCACGGCCGGTCTCCACCTGGCAGTTGACCTCCTGGCGGCAGACCCCCCAATGTGCCCCGTGACTCTCGTGTGCGACTCAAGAGCCGCGTTGTGTGGCCATGGCGAAACCAGAACGGGCAGGCTTCGGGACGCAACTCCTCGTCACCAAGCTGCATGCCCTTCTTGCCAGTGGCGTCGATGTTTCTCTGCACTGGGTCCCATCTCATGTGGCAATTCAGGGCAATGAGCAGGCAGACGCACTGGCGAAAGAAGTGCATCACTCCACCGTCCCTGTGTGCCGTGCCGTGGTCGCCTCCGACTTTTCGAGGATCACATTGAGACGGCTACTACTACGCTGCCACCCCGACGACCATGTGGCCAGGGTGGAAACACCAACCAGGCTGCGAGACCCTCTCCCTGCTACTGCGTCTACGCATCGGCTGCTCCTGGCCTGTGGCCTGGAGTCATCGGCTTGGCAGAGCCTCGTCCCCTGCGTGCGCTGCCGACGAAACCATTGAACACCTGTTGTGTGTATGCCCCGCGCTTCAACCACAACGAGCCACCTTGCTCGCCACACTCCGTCGCGAGAGCCTACCCGCGGCTACACAGAGGGACCTGCTCTTCCCTGCACGGCACCACATCCAGGTCTTCAAGGCGGTTCTTCGCTTCCTTGAGGACACTGGACTAGACAACAGGCTATAATAGCCGCGTCCTCGGTCATGGACGCCATTTCTCTCTTTTTTCTTTCTCTCTTCTCCTCTCTTTCCCACATCTTTAATGTCCTCTCCCCATTCCCCCTACAGGCGCTGAGCCGTGCTCCCAACAGGGCTGCAGAAATTCCGTCTCTTCCTTTCCCACTCTCTCCTCCTCCTCCTGGAGCCAACCTGGGCGACAGACACCACCTGCCTAGCCATTGCTAAGCTGCCCCTCTATGCTCTCAGCCAAGACTCTAGTGGCTGTAGTGGTGGTGGACGGCCTTATCGTACTACAGTGCTCTGCTTTACATAGACGGTCACACCGCCTGCGGGACGCTCTGCTTCCTCGGTGCATACGATGCGAACTAGATGTGGTCTGGAACGCGCTTATTCTTCATGGTGATCATCGTCATCGTCATCATTATCACGAGATACTGCCGGTTACGCCGGACGCAGGACAAGGTTAAACTAAGAGGAGCTTCGCCGCTAAAAAACTTTTAAAATAATGCAAAGCGAAACTAGGCAAGTATATGTAACGAGAGACACTCATGACATTGTTTTGCGTGGTCATGAACAGAATGTTACGTCATAATTAAATTAATGGCTATTTTAATCACAGACGATTCAAACTGTAGCGTGTTCCACCCATTGACTAGCCTAGGAAATAAAACGTTCATGAAAAGGTTAGTACTTGAACGACTGTTGCGGCGAGAGTTCGCGTCCGTGGCATGCGCCCCACTGGAGCCAGGGGTTAGGCGCTAGAAAGTGTTCGTTCGAAGTTGCCGTGACTCTTGAATCTTTGTTACTGTTAATGCGTGCTTTTGTGCATCCGTGTTGTCTCCGAGTGGCATCTATGTCTGCGGAGGCCTCTCAAGATCCGCAATTTTGTATATCACACAAAATTGTTTCTTGAGCATTTATGATCCCTTAAGTCTATGGCGTACGTAAATAACCTCTCATGAGGAAGCTGTTTTTGTTAGTTGAACAAATTATGCAAAGCAAACTTTTCAATGCGAAAATGAGTGGCACCTTACAGGGCATCCGAGAAAGTCGTCACGCTGACCAGGATATCATCAAAACTTTCCAAACACCGGCTTGTGTAAATGTATTGGCTCGTATTATTTGTTAGGCAAAATAATAATGAGCTCTCTTAGTTATCAGTAATACTGCACAAACCACCTTTCATCACATGGTCGTCAGTTCTAGTGAAACCCCTAAATGTCATTTATTCCGCGTGGTCGCGTGACCGTACCACAAAGCACGAAAGAGCGACCCAACGACTTGTGGTCTGAAACGCCATCAACCACATCCTTCACGTATGAAAAAGAGTCATTGCTAAAGAATGACTCATTTTTGAACGGCTGCTTAGTGCTTCTCTGGTGTACATTGTGACATGACAGTTAGTTTAATATCACAAATAATCATGACACTCACTAAAAGGCAAGTGTCAGCATCAATGAAGGAGGCGGTGATCCCCACATCAATACGATGAAAATAAAGTCACCGGCAATTTCTGCGAGTGACGAGGGGGGGGGGGAGTCTCGTTTTGGCGTGACGCTCGCGTGATATTACTTGCTTTTCTAGGACCATACATTTCACGAATTGTGGTAGCAAAACCAGTTAAAAATCACCACACCGTCTTTTCGTTTTGCTGATTTGGCCATTTATTTAGTTCTTCGGTGGGGCTACATGAGTTCAAAACAGTCGTGACAATTTTTTTAGTTCCTTGCATTTGAGGTTTCCCGACATTTTGTTTTATCATTCATTGCTTTCTCTTGCGGCTTCGTGGCATTTAATATCTTGATATGTTGCAGGCCGGTTTAGGTTCCATTGAGTACGATTCCCAATAAAAAATCCCAAGAAATGATCTAGTTTCTTCTATCGGAAACAGTAATTTTCTGTAGTAGAATGCAAGTCTATCAAGGTCTGGTCTAAAGTCATGCGATTCGTACTTCGCATACTTACGATCTTTAGGTGCATATGTGTTGTTACCATTCTTAGTTAACCAGTTAAAGGGTGCCCTAACGACTGTTTCTAGTCTGTATGGTGGGAAGCCCTCTGGTGGGTACTCTGTTTTGCCGAAGCTACCTTCTTTTCCTGAAAATAAAAGAGAAGATGTGTCGATAAGAAGTTTTAGCGCACAAAAAACACTGCGCCTCTTTCCCTGTACTACTTAAGTGTTCAGGGGCCGCGCCCCAGGAGACAGCGTGTTGCGAAAATTCACGCAGTTTACAGGAACATAAGTAGGGTGTAAAGAGAAAGGGTTCTCCCAAACAATGTGCCATGCAAAATAGTCTTGAATACATTTTCCGGACTAATAAATTTAGACTTTCATGCTGTTCTTTGCATGATTGTAGCTATAAAATCACTGTAACTAGTTAAGCTGCTTCTACACTTGCGTTGTTAACGCACCTAGTTTTTCCCATATCTTGACATCATCGTTACTCATTCACAACTTGGCGTCAACTTCGCGAAACTTGGCTGCGGCTTAGGTTGGCTAGCCATGGTAAAAGCTTCTTAAGCTTGGTTATCCTCGTTCGCCCGCGTAGCCGAAGCACAGTTTGCCAAGAGAATGATATGGCTTATCGAACGTACCGTATTGCGAGCGTATAGTACCGTCGTTTCGTCAGTTTGCGAAGCCGTCGCCGAAGTGAAACTCGAGCCGTCCATGGCTGTTCCTAAAGCTCGCCGCTGTCGTGTATCTACATCTTTCTCCCGCAGTCAAGCTCACCCAACTTCCCTTTCATCGCTCGTTTAGGCCTGCCACTTTGCACGCTGGAACTCATGTTTACACTTTAACCAATTAGGAAGCCAAGCGATATGTTCTCTATGGTCCAACGCAGCTCGCTGCTTTCGCCGCTGGTACTGTGCACACAACTTCGGCACAAATGGACCAGCGTGCTCGCTCCCTCCTTGCATTGCGCGACCATGGCATGGCTACACTGGAGCACTCTCCCGCCGATCTGACGTGGCAGAGATAGCAGCGAGCTAAGTGGTTAATCTCTTGGACTTGGCTGGCGAGGCAGCGGTTGTCCCCTACCAGCGCTCGGAGCAGCTGTGGTGGCGGACACCGCTAGTCACGCCGTATGCATTCTTCGCTTGAAGACCAAGCGGAGATACATGGCAAAACTCGCTAGACTAGGCCAGCAAGCCTTCGGCTTAAGATATCTGCATTACTGCTCCACAGCAAAGGCATTAACAAGGTATCTCCCACCAGAGTGCGTGTACATGCGAAAGTTATCGAAGTTAAATGTACAAATGTTACAGAGCAGTTGCTAGGAATCGACCGCACGCAAAAAAGAGAAATAAAATGTCAGTATACCTTTACTGCAAACAGAAAAGCTCTTGCAAGGAAACCACATCTTTCTAGCGTCCTACATATTCAAACTGAATATCTGCTGAAGATCTGTCAACACTCAACTTTATGGTTACGTATCAGTTATCAAGCAATAACAATGAAATTTTTATTTCATGTCTGATGCAATGGATCATCCGACGGTTGAATGGAAATGCTGATGCTCTTTGCTCTTTCCTACAAGTCGATTTTTTTCAATCCGATTTCATGGCTGTTTCTGCCACCAGGGTTAAACCGAAAAAGTCTAGCATATCCCAATTCATTCAGGTACTTCCAATGCTCGAAAATGTTGTGCACGAGGAGGAATCGTTCGTCTATTCATCAGAGGAAGCATCAAATGTGACCTCGTTCTTGAGTTCTCCGATACTTACCTCCATGAATTTCACTTTATTCTTGTTAAATGATTCGTTTCATTGCTGTCATCTATCGTATTCCGAAACTAAACATCCAAACTTTGATGCAACATTTAAAATCATTGCTTGCATATTTTACCAGCTTCAACTCAAAAATATTCTTCTGTGGTGACTATAAAATAATTTCCTGAGAAATGAAAACAATGAATACTTCGATCTGAATAATTCTTCCGCATTCCCTAACGTCATTAAACGTCCCACCGAAGTAACTAGTACTGTATCAATGTCTATTGGCCATATACTTTGCAAATTTGGCACTACAACCAGTGAGTGCTACGTCTATGATACAGTGGTTTCAGATCGTTATCCCTCTTCCGAAAATAATAGACTCAATCCGCGGCGTACCGCTAAAGGAATCTTTGCAGTTTGAAATAGCGCTTATTAGCAATTGCAGATAGTATGCTAGACCTTACCGACACTCATGAACAATATGTCACAATATGTATTAAGATAACGCAAGCCATCACACAATTCAAAATTCCATGCAAAAAGGTATCATGATAACCGTATTGGATCTTCGATCACCAATGATACTTTAGAAATGCCAAACAAAAAAGTATTGTGACAGGAAAGTTGAACTAAATAAGGGCAACTCATTTTGTGAAGGAAAATTTCTGGTCGTCTGGCACGTGGTTACGCAGCTTACGCGTAATCGCAAAAAACTAGTATTATTGCGATCTCATTAAAAAAAAAACAAAAAAAAACGGCAGATCCCACGCACTATGGGAATCGATGTAATGCCAAGCTATAAGCAAGGAGCAAATCATGCTGTACATAATATGCATGCCATGATTTACATCTTAGGACCTGCCATTTGTGTTCGTCAGACAGTGACGTCGCGTAATACGAAATTTTGGTATGTATCAAGCTAGCGAACTTGACGCAAGCGCACCATGAGCGTTGCATGCAAATGACGTTGTAGATGAAATGTATGCCAAGATTTTCATGTTACTACCTGCCACTTACATTCGTTCAACAGTCACGTCCCGCAATACCAATTTTCGTGTATATCAAGCCAGCGAACCGGCCGCGAGCGCGCCATGAGCGTGGCATGCAAGTCATGTTGCACATGACGTGATGATTTCCATATTAGCACTTGTTACTTATGTTCCCCATACAGTCCCATCATGCAATACCAAATTTGGTGTATATCAAGCTAATGAAACGGCCGCGAGCTTGCCATGAGCGTGGCTTGCAAGTCATGCCACTCATGACATGTCATGATTTCCATATTACCACTTGTCATATATGTTCATCATACAGCAACATCACGCAATACCAAATTTGGTGTATATCAAGCTAGCGAAACGGCCACGAACGTGCCATGAGCTTGGCATGCAAGTCATGTTGCACATGACATGTCATGATTTTCATATTACCACTTTTCATTTATGTTCGTCATACAGTCACGGCATGCAATACCAGATTAGGTGCATGTCAAGCTAGCGAAACGGGCACGAGCGCGCCATGAGCGTATAATAATAATAATAATATCTGGGGTTTAACGTCCCGAAACCACGATATGATTATGAGAGACGCCGTAGTGGAGGGCTCCGGAAATTTCGACCATCTGGTGTTTTTTAACGTGCACTGACATCGCACAGTACACGGGCCTCTACCATTTCGCCTCCATCGAAATGCGACCGCCGCGGCCGGGATCGAACCCGCGACCTTCGGGTCAGCAGCCGAGCACCCTAACCGCTGTACCACCGCGGCGGACGCGCCATGAGCGTGGCACGCAAGTCATGTCATTCATTACATGTCATGATTTCCATATTACGACTTGTCATTTATGTCCGTCATACAGTCACGTTATGCAATACCGAATTTGGTGTATATCAAGCTATGGAAACGGGTGCGAGCGTGCCATGAGCGCGGCATGCTAGTCATGTCATTCATTACATGTCATGATTTGCATATTACCACTTCTCAATTGTATTCGTCATAGAGTCACGTCACGCAATACCAAATTTGGTGTATATCAAACTAGCGCAACGTCTTTCAAGCGCCATGATCGTGGCATGTAAATCATGATGTACATACTATGCACGAGATGACTGTCATATTACCACCTGTAATTTGTGTTGGTCATGCAGAAATGTCTCGTCGTACAAATTTTTGGATATATCAAGTTCAGCAAACGGCCTCAGTAGCAGTATGGCCTATGGCGTGTAAATCATACTTTTCATGACAAGTTATTCATGATTTTCTTGATATGGCCAGTTATCCATGTCCGTCATACAGGGATGTTATGCCATACCAATTTTGGTATAAATTCCATTAACGATATGGCCAGGAGAGCACAAAGTCGTCGGTGGCCAGTTAGATAGATAGATAGATAGATAGATAGATAGATAGATAGATAGATAGATAGATAGATAGATAGATAGATAGATAGATAGATAGATAGATAGATAGATAGATAGATATGCTCAAAGTCGCCGAAGTTCGCTAAGAAATGCTTCGTGTTTAAAAAGAACTCTCGAAAATGAAAGGTAAACGATAAAGAAATTGCGAGCTCCTGCCGCCGGGATATGCTAGTCGGACCCGTTCAGGATGGAGTTGTCAAGTCTTTTGAATACATCGACAGAACTCCCGTGGAAATTGTTAGCGTCGTTAAGGCTAAGAAAGGGAAAATAGACAACCACCCGTTTGTAGTACGTAGCCACAAGGAAATCCGTACGGATTTTTCTGAAAGGAAAGCTTATTCGTTGCCAAAAAAATCGTCCTATACCATGCAAACATAGTGCAGGTTGTGATGAGGTATCACCATTTATACTTAAAAAAACTTCACAGACGTTTTTCTGCTCCTTTGGCTAAACTCATTGATCACGCATTTCGCACGCGATCTACGCCATATTTACTTAAAACAGCAAGGGTAGTTAAAACTTACTGCCACATATCTGCATTGTGCAACCAATATAGCGTCCACAAATCTATTGCAAAGGAGTTACTAAATTTTCTCTACCGAGAATCTCAGGTGACAAATATTCAACATGGTTTTCAGCTCAATAGATCAACTTCTACTGCAGTGCTATTTCTTTCAAATATAATCAATCCCAGCAAACCGCCGACTAGATAGTAATAATTGGAGTCTTCATTAACGTCATAAACGCATTCGACACGGTTTTAACGTTATATACTTAACTTATTAAAACGCTGGCAGCTACCTCTGTAACAGACAACAAATGGAGAATTTTTCAACGCTTATTGAAGAATTCTTGGCGGTAACATCGGGAGCACGCAAGGAATTGCTATTGCGACCTAATTTTACTGTATATGAATGACCTCCCTTTAATACTCCTGTCATGTACGCTGATGACACTGCTATTATTTGCGCACGCGAGTCCTTCGATGCAGCTTTCGCCGTCGCTAACAAATTATTGACATAATTTGGGATTGGATTCAATCGCTTCAAATATTAGAAAGACTAAATGCATGGTGATGTTCGCCATACAAATTTTGGCTTTGTAGTCGTGTGTGCTTGAGGCTGAGCGTGAACACGCAACGAGTGAATGCGCTGACATGCAGTGGTGACGTACTAGATCATCAGTTCAACTTGACTCTATCTGCAAAAAACACGTGATAGCCTGCTTTAGGCTTTTAAAACGTCCTCATTTCTTCACTGTAGCAACATTGAGAACAATTTATTTTGCCATATATCAGAACCAACTGTCATACTGTTTTGAAATGTGAGATCAAAAACATTCATATGTAAACCCACTAATATGATGATTCTTGAGGTTTTGTGGCAGAAGGGCCATGGGTGGTCAAAGAGCGTCTTGTCTTTTATGTGGTATTAGCCATGAGCAATGATTACGATTGCAGGGTGTATTATGGCTGTATAGACGTCTAAAATCACGCGCTATATCGAAGCGTAAAAGCTGTGGAAAGAGTATAAAATATGTCGGTGATGCGTGATGTAATCTATGGGTATGGAATGAATTGCAAATGAGTATGATATCCACACATAGTCACATAGTCAGACTGATGATGATGATATCCACAAGTGAGAAATGTGAAAATAGCACGAATTCTTCCTCAGTGCCTTCAATGCCAATGGTAGGGAGGCAGGTGGTGCTAAGCATTACCAGGGTGTAACCCTAAATGCTATGAAATTGTTTTAGAACGCAAACAATGACTCATATTTAACCCCTTAAGTGCTTTATTTTTTCGAGAATTTCCGGAACAAAAGTGCCTATTTTATATTGCTGATTTCGAATCTGATCGTACTAAAAAGCACGTAGTCGATGTTGAAAAAATATTTCTACCACATACTTAGTCAAACCAACACAATAAAGTTTATTTCGGAACAATGCATAGACAACCAGCTACCTGCTGCTAATAAATATAAAAACCTTATAAAAACGGTTGCAGGCGCGACTTCTTTATTCCTCTGTGTAGGCTAAGCACCCTTGGGCTATTTCACTCAGTAAGCTTCGGGACTGTGTGGAAAATTTCGAAACACGGAATAACGCAAAGCAGCTTCACTAGCGAGCACTCACGATGTTTGCTTCCGAGCTGTCTTCATCATCACTGGGTGAGCTGCTCAATTCCCCGTCAACGCTGTCTTCACTTTCGGACACAAGATGAACATCTGTATCCGAATCATGATCGCTTGAACAAGATGACAAAGATGAAAAGCTTTTTTTTACGCGTTGACGCGCCAGCTATGCATGGCTCGCCGCCACCGCACGCCAACTTTTCATACATAAAGCGCGCTCTTGCCACAGAACAACACTAAATCATCGAGTAAATACTGCTATCTGGTGGATTACACACAATTTAAGCCGTAGACAAGCGCTTCTCGTCCTGAACGCTAGAGAAGAGTACCTATTCCGCTAGGACGAGCTCTACTCGTCCAAAGCACTTTGGGGACAGTTTGGGCATGACGAGCTCTGCTCGTCCAAAGCACTTAAGGGGTTAAAGCCGGTGCGGTGCTTGTGAGCGTCGACGGATGAAGTGATATTGGTTCTCGGAAGGCTAATGGGAAGTACTTTTTATGCGATCTAATTCAGCGCATTGGATAAGACTGTGAAGGACAGTGAGTGACATTTATACACAAAAGTGGATCACGACAGGAAAGAAGGTATGGGTGTGTGCTGTGTGTATGTCCTGTTCTTAATCTGGTAAATGTTACTTCTCTATGGCGCGACTTCGATACTGACTTCCAATTTGGCACACGTGGGTTCAAGAGATGAAGTTTTGTGTTTGCCTATCTCATAACCGCTGCCAATAATCCCTGAACTTTCGTTTATTAGGGGTGTGTGGGCAAGTGCAGGGACAGTTATGCATGTATTGGCCGTAGCGTTTTCTTGGGTGGAGGCAACTAGCTGGTCCACCAACACATTTCCTTGGATCTGCCGGTGCACTGGTACCCAGCAAACTAGGACACGCTGTTTGTGTGCGTAGACCGTGCATAAAAGCGAGTAGACGAAGACAAGGGCTGGGTTATTTGTGTTTAAAGAGCTTTCAGAGCTCTAAAGACACACAGAAAATTGGTTTATTTCAGTGCTTTGCCCTTTTTTTTAATTGATATTGTGGCGTGGAGGCACACAGTGGTAAAGCTTAAGGCGGGATACATGAACAACGTCTGTAGGTAGTGAAGCGGGGGCAGATGAAGATTCGAGCGGGTCTATCTCTTAGGTGATGTCCGTCACCTGGCGCAATACGTGGTAGGGTCCCGAGTATCGAGAAAGCAGTTTGTCAAGAAGTCAAACGCGCCGATTCCGAGTGCACAATAGCACAAGGGAAGCCGGAGTAAAGGAAACGTCGTGATGACCTGTGTCGTAACGCTGTCTCTGGTGGTTTTGCGATGCTAAAAGGCACTGACGAGCGACTTCTCATGCTTTGCGAGCTCTAGTAATAGCAGCACAGGCGTATTCTGTCGGCAAAGCGACGGCTGCCGGAAAGATGGTGTCGAGAGGTAATCTTGCATCACGGCCAAAAAAGAGATAGAAAGGGGAAAAACCAGCTGTATCATGGCGTGAGGAATTATTGGCAAAGGGCAATGCAATGTCCCAGTCTTGGTGGTAGGAAGAGATATCCAAAGAGAGCATATTGTCACGTGGTCGTGACGTCGACGAAGGCAACAGTCGTCGTGTCAAAGAAGAAACTGTTTATTTGGCGGAACTTGTGGCCGGGAAACTGAAGGTCAGACTACTGCAGTACACGCTGGCACTGAGAGCGGCGGTCAGAGCGTCGGCCGTCGATAATCTGACAAGCGGTCAAGCGCGTCGGCATTTATACGTGTCATCGAATATTCCAGCTTTATCACTGGTTGTCGCGCACGCTCTGGAATAAGTTCGAGTGTTCGCGTCTTGCGCGCAATCTTAAAAAAACGATCTACAAAAAATCACCGCCATATCCACAAAGTGAATGATGCTGGAGCAGCTTGGTCGGAGATGATCGGGTAACCCGTGATTCCTCCCCTACATATCGCTTACCATCATATATAGATATTACAACGTTTTTATATATACATTACATGTGGCGCTCGGGCGTCGAGCCCCAGGTGCTGCTCGTAGCGAGCACGCCGCTCTGCTGCTTGGCTTGTGCGGTGTTCATGCGGCCGAGCTGTAACGAAGAGTGTTTACTGCGTGAGCTCCAGGCGAAGAGAAATGAAGCGCACGTGCTGAGAGTGGTGTGCGTCGCCTTGAGCGGCGCCGCCATCCAGTGAGCATTCTTGAAATCACCGGGAAGCCGGCACCTTGGGCGGCCTGTACACGCCCGCCGCCATCGCCGCCGCCGTCGGACAAAGCGCGAGCTTAAGAAGCTTGCCGAGCAAGCTCCTAAAATTACACCATCTCAACATTTAACCATGTGTAGATGCGAAGCAGCGGGCGCTAACGCTTACACTGGCGGCGGCGTCGACGCCGGCGCTCATCGCAGCATTGCGCAGGAGAGAAACCTGGGGGAGGCACAAAGCACGCAGTGATGGACCGGTGTTCCTATTGGAACATGGCAATCGCTGCTAAGGGCAATGAGAGACAGAAGACCGTGACTGGACACAGAGACCCGCAGTCCGCTTTTAGTTAAAGCGCACGCTGCGAATTTTAGATACGAAGCATCTTATGCTCGGGGCTTTGTCCGTCCCTCCCGCGTTCCCCGTCCCCCGTCCGGCGTCCCGCCTCCGGCCACTTTCATGAAGTAGGGAAGTACCCATTAAGCGAACCAAAACACTCTAGTAATATGAAGGCCCTCAACCACTACTACAGTCATCAGTGTCATGGCCGAGAGCACAGAGAGGCTGCTTAGCAATGGCTAGGCAGGTGGTGTCTGTCGCCCAGGTCGACCCCATTCCTTGATCTTGCTTGCATGTGTTTGGAGGGGGCTTAGTCCGTCCTCCTTCCCGCGTCGCACACCACCATAGCGCATGCGCGTCCCCTCGCCTCTCCTCTCCTCACCCCCTTTCTCTCCTCTAGGAATCTACTCTACAGAGCGGCTCCGGCGTCCTACATCCCCACAGCGCATGCACGTCATCGCCCCTTCTCTCCTCTAGGAATGCTCTACTCTACGGAGCAGCTCCCGCGTCCCACAGCGCATGCACGTTTCCTCCCCTCTCTCTCCTCTCCTACGATCCCCCCCCATCCTCTCCTATAAGAATCCTCTACGAAGCGGCGCGCACGACAGGTGGTGTGACCGCTGCATACTCCGCTGGGGGGCGCCACGGTAGTTCCGCGGTATGAAAATGACGGAGCGCGCGCGCGCCTCATTCTCTCTCCTGTGCAGCGACGCGATGAGCGCCCGGACCGCTGCCGTAAAATGAGAGCGGCGACGTTCCTCCCGCTCAAGCTAATAATCTCTCCACTGCTTCGCATCCACACATGGTTCCCATTAGCGGGAGATGGGGAATTTTTTCTGTGGATAGTGTTATCGACTCGGAACTCAGGTCGATGACCCCACCATGAAGCCTTGAAGGGGAACTCCGGTGCATTTTCGACCATACCGAGATAACGCCGTTTTCAAATAGTATTAACAGTCCTGCAACAGCGAGGGGTTCATTTTGCCGAGTCACTCGTCAATAATTTTAAATAAGCAATGAAAAACGAGTCAAAACCGAAACCGAAACGGGGAGCTGTTCCGTGCTCCATGCTGGGTACCAAATCCACTACACGCCACCACGGCGTAAACGTAGACATTGCTCACGTGCCTCTTCCTTCGCGGGAAAAGCAAACTTCCGATGTCTTCCGACGTGGAAACAAGCTGTGCCAGCTCGTCTGAGGAGGAGTGCAGCTACATGAGCGCGGAAGCGTCGCCTCGAAGAAAAATGCCTTCACCTCCCCGAAGGGAATCGTGAGGAAATGCGAATGCATTTCGCGCGCGCTTCACTCCATTTATATATGGTGGTTGTGGTTGGAAGAAGGCAAAGGCGCCTAATTTCTGCAGCCCGGTCGGGAGCACGGCGAAGCGCCGTTTTTTTTTTCTTTTTTTGTGTGTTTTTTTTATTTTTTTTTTACTTTTTTATTTTTTTTTCATATATAGCTTCGCCGAGCTCCCGCGATGCGAGCGCCCTCACGCGTCAGAGCGCGCTCCTCTCCACTCACTCTCCGCTACTCCGCCCGCCCCACCTGCTCCGGTTGCTAGGGGCGAGGATAAGCGCGCGCACCCGCAGCTGTTGCTGTGGGAGAGGGAGTGAGAGCGGAGAGATAACACCCTGCCGGCGCGCGGACACCTGCTCAACCTATCCTCCTCCCCGCGGACAACGCCGGACAACGCCAACGCTGGATGCCTGACATAGCCCGACTTAGAAATGCATTCGCATTTAAAAGCGCGCGCCGCGAGCAAGCGTCCGTCTGGGGGGACGAGAAAGAAGTACGCCGATACGTCACGTACACAGGGTGGCCCGCATTTGAAGGTATGATTCCGGAATCGGTTACCAATTTTAAAAACTCGTTTTCCGAAAAACTAAATTACTTACGGCTGTATAATTTGGCACATATCATCAGGGCACCGAAGAGAACTTATGTTTAAAGTTTTATTTAAATCAGTGAGTATCGAAAAATCGCCGGAGTTCCCCTTTAAGAAGTCCATACTGAGAATGACATCTCTCGAGCAACGCTTTTGGACTACGAAGCTCGCAGGACAAATTCGGTTGTTAATGGTGGCTATCGCTGCGCAGATTTCCACCGGCATTACCAGGTGACCTTCAGCTGTCAGGATTTCAGGGCCTTCCCAGGCAGTCTTGACTTTTCTCAATTTCACGGCGAACGGCCCATTGACGACGGAGTAGTCGGCCCCTGTGTCGACGAGAGCGATGAGGTCGTGGCGGTCGATGAGAACGTCGAGGTCGCTACTTCGTCGTCTTGCGTTGCAGTTAGGTCGTGGCGTCGGATCATGGCTGCGTCGATTTGTTGTGCTGCTTCTATGTCGCGTCGTCACGTCTTCGTCGGTCCGTGACGTTTCGTAGGCAGAGCTATCTTCGGCGTGCTGCGTGTTCGCGAGGTTTCGTCGCAGCGTTGTCGGCGGCGGCGGAGAATCTTCGGTATTACGTCGTACAGCAACCGCATCTGCATCGGTTGCTGCCCTTAGTTTCCCGCATACGGGCTAGGTAACCGGCCCCGCTTCGGGCCAGTGCACGGCCGGTGGTGCGGCGAGATGTAGCGGCCGGGCGACGGTGAACGGTATGGTTATCGTTGTTGCGACTCTGTTTCGGTGATGTAGTCATCGATGTCGCGATGTCGTTCACCTGGCTGCGGACGCGGCGCGTTGATGAGGAAACCACGTAGCCCCATCTGTCGGTAGTGGCAGTGGCGATAGGTGTGGGCGGCCTCCCGGCAATGGTAGCAGAGGACGGTTGTCAGGGGCGCGCGAAACGTCGGTTTTCCCTTGGCGCGTAGCGCTGGTGGACAGGAGGACGGTATTTCGTCGTTGGTGGTGGAGGCGGCGGCGGTGGCGTCTGGCGACGGAACTGTGGTGATGCGGTGCCTTGATGTCGGTGCGGAGCGGGAATGGGACGTTGGACTGCAGCAGCATACGTCATAGACTCCGGATCAGGCTGCGCTGGTTCGGGAACTCCCAACGCTTGCTGGACTTCCTCACGAACAATGTCGGCGATCGAGTCCACTTGAGGTTGTGGCGAGGGTAAGAGCTTGCGCAGTTCCTTTCTCACGATCGCTCGGATCGTTGCGCACTGGTCGGCCGAGCAGAGCCCTTGGATGTCGGTAAAGTGTGGTGTCGAACGGCGATTGCGCCGGTTGCGCATGTCCAGGGTCATTTCAATAGTCGTCGCTTCAGAGACGAAATCGACGACACTCGTCGGTGGGTTCCGCATGAGTCCCGCGAAGAGCTCCTGCTTAATTCCTCGCATCAGGAGGCGAACCTTCTTCTCTTCGGGCATTTCGGGGTCTGCGTTGCGGAACAGTCTCGTCATCTCTTCCGTGCAGAGCGCCACGTTTTCATTTGGCAGCTGAGCACGTGTTTCCAGCAGAGCTACTGCCCTCTCCTTGTGGACGACGCTTGTGAACGTGGCGAGGAACCTGGTGTGAAAAAATGTCCCACGTTGTCAGAGCGTGGGACGCCGCTCGAACCAGGTCCGAACGGCGTCCTCCTAAGCGAAATAGACATGTTTTAGTTTGCCATCATTGTCCCAGTGGTTGAACGCGGCCACACGGTCGTATGCATGCAGCCAGCTTTCTGGATCTTCGACTGATGATCCGCGGAATGTTGGTGGTTCTTCTGGCTGCCGGATTACGATCGGTGTAGGTCATCATCATCGATCGGTGTAGGGGTTGTCATCGTGCCTGCGGTTGAGGTCACTGACATGGAGTGCCTGGTGTTTTCGGTAAGAAGCCCTTACTCTGGCTCGAGGCGCCCCTTCTTGCGGCTGCTTCGACTTTCCGGGTTGTCCTTTGTGTCGTCTTCTTCGACACAAAGGACAACCCGGCACTTGGGTCAGTAACTCGCCGGGGCGTCCGGAGCATGGACGAAGCAGCACATCCACCAGATGTCACGCGGTCGTGACGTCGACGAATGCAACAGACGTCGTGTCAAAAAAGAAACTCGTCATTTGCGCGAACTTGTGGCCGGGAAACTGAAGGTCAGACTACTGCAATACACGCTGGCTCTGAGAGCGGCGAACAGAGCGTCGGCCGTCCATAATCTGGCAAGCGGTCAAGCGCTTCGGCATTTATACGTGCGTCATAGAATATTCCAGCCTTATCACTGGTTGTCGCGCAAGCTCTGGAATAAGCTCGAGTGTTCGCGTTTTGCGCGCAATCTTAACAAAGCGATATACAATAATCGTGAAGCTTCTAGAACAATGAGGCACGCTTTGCGCTGAGTATTGCTGACAGCTTTTGTCGGCGAAAACCGAGAACAGCAAAAATGAAATTAAGAAATGTGCGTGTCCGATTGAATCGTTCAGTCAATCAATTATTTTCGGCGGGCAGGCCATCGCACATCTATGTTTTGTCTCGCAGGTGCGAAGTAAGTCGTCGAAAACTCGGGAAAGAAAATAGCTCCCACAGTCTGTGAGGAGTTCGCGTGGGGCGCCATGATAGAGAATGACGTCGTGCAGGGAGAAAATCGGCAACGTCCATGGCACAGCTGGTTGGTAGAGCTCGTGTAATGGCGTACCGGGTGGTGTAACCGGTCGTGACAGCTATCCGCTTCTTACCAGAAGTAGACAGCGGGAAAGGGCGTAAGAGGTCCAGACCAAGTCGGAAGAAGAGGTCAAATGGAACATCAATGGGCTGGAGAAGCCCGGCAGGACCCATAGAAGGTTTTTTCGAGCATTGACACTGGTCCCGTGTGGCGAAGTAGCGGCAGACGGAGCGATAAAGACTGGACAATTAAAATCGAAGCTGTACATGGTCATATCTCCGAGAGAGTCCAGGTAACCGGCAGTGGGGGCGTCATGGAGCTGGCCGATAACGCGCTCATCTAGGTGAGAAGGTGCCACAAGGAGAAGTTCGTGTCCATCTGCGTGGACGTTCTAACGGTACAACGTGCCGTCCAACGATCGAGTAGACGTATCGGGCGTCGTAGCATGCAGCTTCTCAATAATGTCACGTAAGAGGGGATCTCGGCGCTGTTCGTCACGGATGTTGATTAAAACGAAGAGATAAAGAAAACACATGGAGGCGCTTCATCCAAAGCCTTAGGTGGGTCCACTGGACTCCTGGACAAGCAGTCAGCGTCATGGTGTAACCGGCCACATTTGTAAGACACGGAGTAGGTATATTCTTGGAGCCAGAGTGCCCATCGACCAAGACGCTCAGTGGGGTCCTTCAAATACGAGAGCCAGCAGAGCGCGCGGTGATTGGTTATGACGGTGAAATGTAGACAATGTAGACAGGGGGCGAAATTTTCTTACCGCTAGAACGAGAGCAAGGCATTCCCTTTCGTTGAATGAGTAGTCCCGTTCGGCTGCGGATAGGAGACGGCTGGCATAGGCGGTGACACGGGCGCACCCGGTTTAATGCTGAACCAAAATTCCACCGATTCCGTGGCCGCTGGCGTCGGTGCGGACTTCTGTAGGGGCGGCAACGTCGAAATGTGCCAGAATAGGTGGTGTTGTTACCAACGTGATGAGTGTAGCGAACGCCGTAGCCTGCGGAAACTCCCCCGGTAGTATGGGACATCTTTCCTCAATAAATATTTGAGAGGATGGGCGACTTCCGCAAAATATTTCACAAAACCTCGAAAATACGAGCAGAGACTGAGAAAGCTGCAGACGGACGTCCTTAGTGCTGGTCGGTACGGCGAAGTTCCGCACGGCTCGAACTTTATAGGAATCAGGGCGTACACCACAGTCGACAGGATGGCCCAACGTGGTCTGTTGCGGGCGTCCGAAGTGGCACTTTGACGAGTTCATTTGGAGACCGGCATTGCGAAAAACAGACAAAATGAAGGAAAGGCGCTAGAGGTGCGTTTCAAAGGTCAGGGAACAGAGGATAACGTCGTCAAGGTGACACAGACAAATTGGCCACCTGAACCCGCGCAAGAGAGTGTCCATCATCGACTGGAAGGTGGCCGGAGCGTTGCATAAACCGAGGGGCATGACATTAAACTGCCAAAGACCATCTGGGGTCACAAAAGCGGTCTTTTCGCGGTCCATGTCGTCGACAGCAATTTGCCGCTACCCTGGCCGAAGGTTGATGAAGGAAAAATACTTAGCGCCATGAAGCCAATCAAGGCCGTCGTCCTTAGCGCTGGTCGGTGCTCTTGTTCAAACGTCGGAAGTCACCACAGAATCGCCAAGACACGAACTACAGGGGAAGCCCAGGGCCTACAAGATGGCTCAATTATGTCTCTGGCGAGCATCTTGTCAACTTGTGTTTGAATTATGTGACGCTCAGCGGGAGATACGCGGTATGGTCGTCGATGTACAGGAGAGGAATCACCGCTGTTAATGTGGGGCTTTACAGCATTGATCTGAACTAGCGGACGGTAACAATAGTCAAATACGTCCCAGTATGAATCAAAGACGCGAAGGATCGCGTCACCTTCATGCGGCAAAAGGTCTGGCGCGATCATTTTTTTTTCACATCAGGAGACGCGCTTGAAGCGGAGACCGGACATGGGTGTAGCTGGAGTAACCAACATCATGGGGAGACAGAGCTGAGATGACGCAGTCGCGAGAGGGTGTCAGAAGGGCGAGGCCAATTCCACTTGTGGACACAGCAAAGTCCGACACAGGAATGCAGACGCGGCTTAGACGTAATGGAATGACAGTGTGCGGAAAACTAACACTGTGAGTCAAGAGAACGGATGAGAACGTAGCGCATAGTCGCCATGAGGTACAGGTGGCGAGGGTGTTACGGCGTTGCAGGTCACTGTTTGCGGTGACAAACGGACATGTTCAACAGATCACAGACGACTTTACGGAGGACTGGGCGGATCATTCGGACACGGCAAGTCAAGTTGCACAGTAACAGCTGAGCAGTCAATAAGGGCGGAATGGGCGGACAAAAAATCAAGACCGAGGATAACATCATTAGAGCAGTTAGTGATAACGGCCAAGAGAACTGAAGTTTGATGACCGGCAATAGTAACGCGTGCAGTACAGACACCAATGACAGTAGCCGTACTGCCGTCAGCGACACGAACATTGCCTGAGGGGGCTGGAGTAAGGACTTTCTTTAAGCGGTCGCGAATGTGCGAGCTCATAACAGAAATGTGGGCACCAGTATGAACCAAAGCTGTAACAGACAAACCATCCATTTCGACTTTGATCAGGTTCAGATTGGTCGGGAGCGTCAAAGAGGAATTGGAGGGAAAGTCGTAGCAGCAGCGTCACCTCCAGGAGCTGCACCCGTTAGTTTTCCGAAAGAAACCGTCGGGTGAAGGACGGGGACGGGCAACGAGGTGGTGGAGGAGACCGGGAAAATATACGTCGTGGTGAAGGCGAGCAGCTGTACTGGGCAGTGGTCGTAGTGTCGGGTCGTAATTAGCTGAGGCGTCGCGGCGTAGTGGTTATTGGCCAAAAGTACGGGCTGGTGCGAGGAGATAGTAGAAGCTTGAGCTTGTGCGGGATGGTGAGGTCTACGTGCTTGGGCAATGACGCGAAATGCGTCCCACTCGTTCGCATCGAAAGCAAATTGGCCTGTCACGAGGCGTTCTCCACGGCTTTGCGTCACCGTTACGTGGAGAAGGGCGGCGGTAGTGCTGAACGGGGTTCAAGGGAGGCGGGTTGACAGCGCCGGGACGGTGCACAAAACAGATCGTCTGAAGAACCACGTTTGCTAGTTCTTGGCGCAAAACGGTCTGTATTAGCCATATGGTCACCTGAGGATCACTCGGCGCCAGTACTCTCAAGGGTGCGGACAATAAGGCTTCAAATTCACCGCGAACGATTCCGGCAATGTCAGCGGAGTGTGCAGTGGGCTGGGTCTCTATAAGGAGGTCCTCACAAGTTGACTTGGCAGCAGTGTTGGGAAGACCGATGAAGTGGTGGGCAATGCGACGGCTTTTAGCCTCTTCAAAGCGTCCAAATTGCGAGATAACATCTTCAACGGTCGAACAGCCTTTGAACAAAAGGAGGTTAAATGCATCGTCTGCGATCCCCTTGAGCACGTGCGCTACCTTGTCGGCTTCCGCCATGGTAGGGTCAGAACATCCAGTATATACGCCAAGTACGACTCCGTGGATGTCTGAACATGTTTGTCAGGTTCTTTCTTAGCGGCGTGCTTGCAGCAGGCAGATTGGCCAAACAACTGGCGTAACTGGGTCTTGCATACAATCTAGCTGGTAATCTCTTCCACATTGTTGTTGAACCGCGCCATGGCCGTTTCTTTTAAGTAAAAGATAACGGTTGCCTGCATCAAGGTTGGATCCCACTTGGGATTTTCGCTCACGAGCTCGTAGAGTTGAAGCCACTCATCTACGTCCTCGCCGTGAGTTCCCGAAAAATTGCCAGGATCACGGGGTGGAGCAGCCACAACGTCGTTGATGAGTCGTCGTTGATGAGTTGGGCGTGGCTGTTGACGCAGCATCGCTGCCGGTTGCCATGTTTCAAGCAGCGACTTGGCCTCCAATGCGAAGCTCCGTCATGCGTTGCTGCCCGGCACCTTCCACCATAATGTTGCGTGAAGGCACATTGGGAAAGAAGGCGTATTCACAATGTCTTTACACAGCGCGCAAGCGTCAACCAAGACGGAAGATAAGAGCGCGTCCCACACAACAGAATCACGTCGTCTTCGATGGCACCTCTCTGCATTCTTTAGTGTGGCATGGTCTTATAACAATATTCCTGATGGGTGCAAAGTTCACGTATGCCTCGGCTTGTATTCGGGTGCAGAACGCCTAAGCATAGACCAACCACCGCATGAACCAACTGCATAGACGATGTGGTAAATCATAGACCAACCGTCACGTAAGACACAGAAATGTGAGACTTTGAGGCGTGGGTAAAGAATTGTGGAAATCTGTATTTGCGTTGTTGTTCTAGGGAGTGCGTATGGATATGTGCAGAATATGTGCAGCTTCTACGAAGGATATATCGTAGTCAGTGAGTTGCCGCTGCTGTGGCGGGAGGTATGCAGCGGGAGCCTCCAATCTGTGTTCAAGAAGTGGGACAACCATTCGCTTAAATAGGATATATAAACGTTAAGTAATGTCTTTGAGATAGGTGGCGAGACACTGGAAGCTGTAAAGGAGTACGGCTACTTAGGACAGGTAGTAACCGCGGAGCCGAACCATGAGAGTGAAATAACTAGAAGAATAAGGATGGGATGGGGCTCATTCGGCAAGCATTATCAAATCATGAATGGTAGTCTACCACTATCCCTCAAGAGGCAGGTATATAACGGCTGCATCTTACCGGTACTTACCTACGGAGCAGAAACCTGGAGACTTACACAGAGGGTTCAACTTAAACTGAGGACGACACAGCGAGCGATGGAAAGGAAAATGATAGGTGTAACCTTAAGAGACAGGAAGAGAGCAGAGTGGGTCAGGGAACAAATGGAGGTTTAGGATATCATAGTTGAAATCAAGAAGAAGAAATGGATATGGGCCGGGCACGTAGCACGTCGGCACGATAACCACTGGTAATTAAGGGTAACTGACTGGATTCCAAGAGATGGCAAACGCGTGAGGGGGGAGACAGAAAATTAGGTGGGTAGATGAGATTAAGAAGTTTGCAGGTATAACGGGGCAGTAGAAAGCACAGGACCGGGTTGATTGGCGAAACATGGGAGAGGCCTTTGCCCTGCAGTGGGCGTAGACAGGCTGATGATGATGAATGTCTTTGCCGGTGTAGGGACCACTCGTTCGATTCCACATACATGCTTTCCAGAGAGCTTGTCCTGAAAGCACCTGTAGGTCCGCCACGCTGGATCAGTGGCTAAGGCGCTCGGCTAATGACCCGAAGTTCGCGGGTTCGATCCCGGCCGCGGCGGTCGCATTTCAGTGAAGGCGAAATGGTAGAGGCCCGAGTTCTGCGCGATGTCAGTGCACGTTAAAGAACACCAGAAGGTCAAAATTTCCCGAACCCTCCACTACGGCGCCTCTCATAATCATGTAGTGGTTTTGAGGCATAAAACCCCAGATAGTATATTAAAGCACCTGTAGACAGCCGAATACCTAGTTGGTTGATAGGGTCCAACATTTTCACAGCGCTTGGCGCCCCAGATTGATACATTATCACACCGTAGTCATGGCGTGTGCGTATAAGACCTTTATAGATACTCATCACACACTTATTTTCTCTACTCCACGCAGTGCGTTACAAGAAAATGTTCATACTGTTTAAGCAGTGGTTCTTTTACATACTTGAAGTGCTGTATGAAGGTTAGCTTGGTGTACAAGATTAGGCCTTGGAATTTTCTAGTGTTTACAGGCAGACGTTTACCGGTCAGGTCAATCTCAGATTCGAAATGAATGCCTTTCTTTTTTGAGGATCAGACAAACGTGCTTTTTACTCAATTTAATCGGAACGCATTTTGCTCTGCCCATTTGAAAACGTTTTCAAACCAAGCTGAACTTGCCGCGCACACATTGCAAGCATACAAGACTTATAGTCATCATGCACAAATTTAGGATAGAACATAGTCTGAAGGAGCTCATTTTGAGAATTAACAGTGCACAACAAAGTAAACCACCTTGCGGCACTCCCGTTTCTTAGACGAATGTTCCTGACGAAAATTTCCTACGCGCACACGGAAGGTCCGTTTCGACAAGTAACTGTCTATTGTATCTAGCATTCTACGACGTACACCAAGTGGGTCAGTTCTCACTATTCCAGGCCTTTTTCATATCGAGGAACACGGAAAGAAAAATCGCTTATCGACGAAAGCGTCACGGATTTGTGCCTCCATACATAACAGGAGGACGGTGGTGGATCTATCTTCTCGAAGCCCGCACTGGTATGGGTGAAGTAGATAGTTTGTTTTAAGGAAGTATGACAGTCGCATTTATAATTTTTTGGAAAACCTTGCAAAATCAACTCGTTTGAAAGTGAGCACGGGTCCTTGCCCTGCTTTAGCATCGGAATAATGATTGCTTCCTTCCAGGCAGAGGGGATCGCACCTCAGAACCATAGAGCATTGTACAAGCAAGGCAGGGCTTTCTGTGTTTCGAGAGCTACGTTTTACAACATTCCATATAATACATGGACAGGACTTTGGGCGGATTTATTGCTGCAGTTTAGGGAGGCCTGTAGCTCAGCTATGCAGAAAGGTTCGTTGTACACTTCATGTTTTCTGGATTTGCATTCTAGCTTCTGTTTTTTTTTTTGTTCTTATTTTCTATTTTTCGAAGGCTTCATAATGGCGGGACGAGCTGGACACATGTTCGAAGTGTGCGCCGAGGAAGTTCTCCTGGCCTTCCAGAATGTCACCTCTTGTGTTGACTAGAGGGAGCGAATATCCTTACTGTCCTGCTACCCTAGTAGAGGAAAGGATTTCTTAGATAAGATAACCTCGAACATCGCAGCGAGAGTCATCCCATGGACTGCTGTGCGCATTGAAGTATCCAATGACCATACAGGGTTCTGAAAGTACACCTATTAAAGACCGAAATTCATATTTTTGTAGGTAGTAGCGTGGAGTTAGGTAGGGAGAGCAGATGGTAACGAATTTATTGAAGAGGACAGCTCGGAACAGCCACTCCCTCGTGGGAGTTTTGCGCTGGTAAGTGTGTATATGCTCTTCCTTGAACAACTATAACGGCTGCATGACTGGATAACACCGTGGCGTCATCTCGGTCCTTACGAAAAAAAAATGCAACTGCGAAGGAAGTTCGTGTGTTTCGATTTTAGGTGTATTTCTCGTACCCATAACACATTTGTTGAACGCTTGTACAAAGTTCTTGGACATCGTCGAGGTTTCTAAGCAGTCCTCTGATGTTCCATTGTATAACTTGTGTTTTCATATTGGATGTAAATTGGTGCTATGTGCACGAAATCGAAGTGGCTGTTGTTAAACTGGAGAGTTGCGACTTTAATAGCAGGGCCGTCACCGGGCCCGTTATCGGCGTTTTAGTTTTCTTGGCGTGCTCCAAGGATCTACGCCGCTCTTTCGGCACTGTCCATTGTCTGGTGTAAGGCAGTCGACGCCCACAGGCGCGAGCTGTTTCGTCTTTCCCAGCTCGCCTGGCTAGGCGTGGTCGGGATCCCCGTCGACCCTGGAGTCGCCGCGATTTGGGGCTCAGTAGGTGGAGCAGACTTGGCTGGTGCCACCACGGAGCCCGTCGCTACCGCCGAAGGCTTACTTTGCATGGGCCTGGGTAGTGGTGGAGGGCGTTGCAACGCTGGCCCCTGACGCAACACATCAGCATAGGTCGGGCCGTGAAAGGCCGAACAGCTTCATCGTGCTTCTTTGAACGAGGTGTTTTCTCGGACCTTCAGAGCTATCATGTCTTTTTTCCTTGTTCCAGTTTGGGCTGGAGCGTCAATATGCAGCGTGTTCGCCGTCGCAATTCACGCAGTGTGGTGTTTCGTTACAGATGTCCGTTGAATAGCCTTGGACACGATATTTCGCACAAGAAGGTCGACCACGGCAGCTCTTATAGCCACAGCCAAACTTGTGACACTGAAAACATCGGCGGGGGATAGGAATGTATGATAGGTGTTCCTGTGCAGCCCGTTTCAATGCTTTATGGTAATTGACTCATGGCAAAGGACCGTACGAGATGTTTAGTGGGGACTTGCTAGTTGTCTCTTCGAATTATAATTCACTTTATATTTGTGACGTTTTATTCTTTACACCCTTCGAGTTCAGTCTCAGATATGTCTAGAAGATCTCCGTCCGATACCACTCCGCGCGCGGACTTCCTGGAGTGGCGTGGTGTTAGTTATTACAATATCTCCAAAAGTATTGATGGTCATCAATTTTTCGAATTGTACTGTGGCGACACACTGCGCACAAACCGGCGCAGCCTCCGCCTCGCCACCAGCTAGCCCGGCGTGACACGGCCGCATGCTGCAACACGCCTCCGATAAGGGACAGCACCACCGCAGCGCATAGGTCGGCACTTTCAGGGAGTACTCACTCAAACTCACTCACAACTTTTTTCAGCCATCCCACTCACTCACGTTCATACTCAAACCTAGTCACCCTCTTGAGTGCTCACTCACGTTCATACTCACGCCTACTCACACTCGTAGGCACTCACTCACGTTCACACTCACGTCCACTCACACTCATGAGTACTCACTCACATTCACACTCATGAATACTCACACTCTTAGGCACTCACTCACGTTCATACTCACGTCAACTCACACTCGTAGGCACTCACTCACGTTCCCACTCACGTCCACTCACACTGATGAGTATTCCCTCACGTTCACACTCACGACTACTCACACTCATAGGCACTCACTCACGTTCACACTCACGTCCACTCACACTCATAGGCACTCACTCACGTTCACACTCACGAATACTCACACTCATAGGCACTCACGTTCACACTCACGTCCACTCACACTCATGGGCACTCACTCACCTTCACACTCACGACTACTAACACTCATAGGCACTCACTCACGTTCATACTCACGCCTACTCAAACTCGCAGGTACTCACTCACGTTCATACTCACGCCTACTCACACACATAAGCACTCACTCACGTTCATACTCACGCCTACTCACTCTCATGAGTACTCACTCACGTTCACACACACTACCCACACTCGTAGGCACTCACTCACGTCCAGTCCCGCTCATGAGTACTCACTCAAGTTCATATTCACGCCTACTCACTCTCATGAGTACTCACGTTCGCACACACTACCCACACTCGTAGGCACTCACGTTCACACTCACGTCCAATCATACTGAGGCACTCACTCACGTTAACACTCACGACTACTCACACTCATAGGCACTCACTCACATTCATACTCACACCTACTCACAGACATAAGCACTCATGTTCATACTCACGCCCACTTACACTCATAGGCCCTCACTGACGTTCATGCCCATTTATACTCACTCGTAGCCACTTATGTTAATACTCACGCCTAATCACACTCATAGGCACTCACTCTCATACTCACACCTACTCAGACTTATAGGCACTCACTTTCGTACTCACACCTCACACTCATAAACACTCACGTTTATACTCACGCCTGCTCACAGTCATAGGCTCTCACTCACGTTCATACTCACGTGTGGTGACACTCATAGGCACTCACGCTCGTACTCACGCCTACTCACACTCATAGGCACTCACTCAGGTTCATACTCATGCCTACTCACACTCATAAGTACTCACTCATGTTCGTACTCACGTGTACGCACACACGTAGTCACTTACTCACGCTCACGTTCAAGCGCGTCGTCCTGTCTCCTTCATGCTGTTCTTTTCGCGCTTTTAAATGCGAAGCATTTATTAGCGAACTTCGGCGAGTTTGAGCCTATCTATCTATCTATCTATCTATCTATCTATCTATCTATCTATCTATCTATCTATCTATCTATCTATCTATCTATCTATCTAGCCGCCTACGACTTTGTGCTCTCCTGGCCGTATCGTTAATGGGATTTATACCAAATTTGGTACGGCATAACATGACCGTATGACGAACATAAATGGCTGGTCATATCATGAACATCATGAAAAACTTGTCATGAAAAGTATGATTTACATGCCACGCTCATGGCGCGCTCGCGACCGTTTCGTTAGCTTGATATACACCAAATTTTGGATTGAGTGACGTGACTGTATGACGAACATAAATGACAGGCGGTAATATGCAAATAATGATGCGCATGTCATGAACAACATGTTTTACATACCACGCTCATGGCGCGCTCGCGGCTGTTCCGTTAGCTTGATATACACCGAACTTGGTATTGAGTCACTTGACTGTATGACGAACATAAATGACTAGTCGTAAATGAAAATCATGACTTGTCATGTGCGACATGACTTGCATGCCACGCTCATGGAGCGCTCGCGGCCGTTTCGTTAGCTTGATATACACCAAATTTGGTATTGAGTGGCATGACCGTGTGATTGACATAAATGAGAAGTGTTAATATCGAAATCATGACGTTTCATGTGCGACATGATTTGCATGCCACGCTCATGACGTGCTCGCGGCCGTTTCCTTAGCTTGAGATACACCAAATTTGGTATTGAGTGACATGACTGTACGACGAACATAAATGACAAGTGGTAATATGGAAATCATGACATGTCATGAGCGACATGACTTGCATTCCACGCTCATGGCGCGCTCGCGGCCGTTTCGTTAGCTTGATATACACAATATTTGGTATTGAGTGACATGACTGTATATATGACTGGTCTGACCGACATATTCACAGTGACAAGATAGCGGTATACAATAAACTACGCATTCTTCACATGGGACAAACTTATCTTTATGCTTAGTGGTGCACACTTTTTGGGGTCTTGCGTCAGAATTCACCTGACGGCAAATGTGCCGTCAGGTGAATTCTGACGCAAGACCCCAAAAAGTGTGCACCACTAAGCATAAAGATAAGTTTGTCCCATGTGAAGAATGCGTAGTTTATTGTATACCGCTATCTTGTCACTGTGAATATGTCGGTCAGACCGGAAGGTGCCTCAATGAACGTCTTAAGGAACACAGGTACAATGTAGATAGAGCTATCAGTGGGCATTTGGGCATTCATTGTCGCGATTGTGGGTGCCGGCCCCTTTTCAATCACACACGTGTGCTCGCAAGAAACAAAAATAAGACAGCGCGTGAGATCATAGAAGCCCAGGAAATCCTGAGACGTGATAAAAAGTGTATCAGTGTAGATTCGCTTGCTCTTTCAAGCAAGGAATGCGAATTTTTATCGTAAAACATGCGATATCGATGATCGGTTGGTCTTCCCTCGTCCGCTTTGTATTTCCTTCTTCTTTTTCCTGTGAAATGAGCATATATATTGCTGTGGCAGGAAAATAAAAGCCAGTTGTAAGTTCAGCGCTCTGTGTGTCTCTTCTTTGTTTGTCCTTGTTCCATGCGCTGTGAAACATTGAAAAATATGCAGCACCAACTAGCCCACCGCTCCACCTTAGCGATATATTAAATGCGAAGCATTTCTTGTATTTGCAGTGCTGGCTATCTGATTTTCAAAACATTACACACGTACTTCTATGGCGAAGGAGTCACGTCGGGTTAACGTCAATCGTATACTTAAGCGCCACCACTGTAGTTCGTTTACGTAGCACTAAAGATGGCTACCATCCTCGCCATCACATGCGGTTCTATCAGCTTACCGCTTCTGGTGTTGGTAATACGCATGTTTCTGTTGGCATCATTATGCAACTGTAAACAACCGGTTATATGAAACATATGCGATTGCTCAACGTATATCTGTGCGTACCACATTTGTACATATCTTTAGCGTCATTTCATAACGTTTCGCTTAATAAAAACATTACAACCTAGTGACCTTACCTCCGCATGCTTCGCATAACATCGATTCTCATGGTTCTTGGGATCTGCCGAATTTTTTAATTTGTTATCCTTTTTTTTAAATTTTGCTCTTCAGTGCACGTGAAAAGTCTGGGATGCGTGAGAGAGTGCTATGAAAGACACAAACTTACGGGCCAGCCCGACCCTCTACGGACTACGAACTGGCACATATACACGTTGTCCTGCGACATCTTTTTCCGGCTTTTAGTTTTCGCTCTTTGATGAGTATTAACGTGAGAGAGAGAAAGAGAGAGGTAATTTATTGGAAGGCAGAGAGGTCGGCCTGAGCTAGTGCACTCTAGCCTGCTACTCTGCACCGGGGATATGGAAGAGGGGAGAAAAAAGAGTGATGAGGGGTGATGATGGGGAGAGAAGGAAGTTGTGCGTGCATACAAAAAACACGTAACATTATGGTTTCGCTAAAGCATGCTGTCCAGTCCTGTAGTCTTGAGAAAATCTATCACAGCCGTGATAGCAGCTAACGTGAAATATATTTTTGCTATAGCCAAAGTAAAATGTAGTGTTGAATGACGTCGAGGATTGCCCTCAAGCTGATGAGAACAAAATGAAAGTAAAATGGTAAACGACAGGCCAACATAGATGCAGTCAGGATAAAAGCAGAAATTTATGATCTTCCCTGACAAGTCACACGACGCTTTCGAACAAGAAGAAAAGATCGACGTGGAATGATGACTAATACCATAACCACACTGATCTACGAAACTGCAATCTGTAGATAAATCACCAAGGCAAGCATTAAGTAAGTCCAAAAAAAAGATAAACACGGCAACGCGTCAATATTAGGTACCAACTCAAGTGATCAAGAATATTAGTAGGATGTAGAAAGTAGCACACCACTATGTTAGCTGACGCAATCACTTACGGTTGCTCACTGCACAAATTCATTTTCTCAAGTACTAGCAGAAATGTTGCTCGTGGTTTATTTGCACATGACACCGTTCCGAGGCAAATTAGTAGTCGAAACAGTGCTACACTCGAAGAAAATAATAATAAAAAAAGATTCAACCCGACTGTCTTCGGCAGTTCATTTGACCTCTTTTGGAAGGTATATACTCAGAAAATGTGACCTAACTTTTCTGCATCTGTCCATTGTCCCTAGTTTCGATCGGCTAGCATGTCGAAGACGCCACCGTATGAGTCAAAGACATCGCGTGGCTGGCGTTTGGCGCCGTTCGCGTACGCTACCTAGCGGTAGAGTGGTTACCACTTCTTCAATGAAGGAAGACAGGACGGGGGGGGCATACACTAACGTAGGGATTCGGCGAAATCAGTTTTCTTTATTGCGGTATGTTCCAGACAAATCCATTGTTTCTTAATTGTTGCGGTCTCTTGAAGTGGTACTTCAGCTGCCTGCGCGCTGTTCGCAACACTTCATCTTCCTGGAGAATGTACTCGTAAATGTTGACGCACTCCACGCGGAAGTTTTACTAAAGTGGCTAAAGCCACTCGCAGCCACCGTTAGCCACCGCAACATAGCTTCGTGCGTGCAATTCGTGCTAACTTAAAAACTTTTAACTGGATGGTCCGGAACAAATCCGGGCCATATAGCTGTCCGGACAGGGACGGTGCGGGACTCGACATGCTGTATGAAAATTCGGGACAGTACCGTGGAATCCGCGGGACGGGTGGTAATCCTAAGTGTACTAGAACCGTTGAGTGGCGTGAACACGCCTCGCCGCCTGATGCCTTCCGCGTCGACATATATGCTTGCTTCATATATGCCTTTGAGAGATACCGCTAATTTTTGTAACCGAAGCGCCTGCTGGAAGGTACCAAAATTACCAAAAAAAATGAAAACGGGCTGATTCCAACAGTGAAGGTTCACGATATCGGTGTAATTGAGCCGAACTAATTGCTGGGCTTGTTGGTACATTACTGTCAGTTAACTAAACGCCGGACGACCGTAAGAAGAAAGAGGCACATGAAGCAGAAAGTACGTGCCTTATTGCTTTCTTCTGTCCTGATCCTTTCTTCTATTGGTGATTCGGCGTCTATAGTTTATTCAGAGTAACTGAGCCGCTTTACTGGAATTTAGCTATGCTCAGAAATCTCGGTGCATATATTTTATCCGGCAGGAAGCAGGCCGAATATTTACCCACGGAGAAGCTGTGTGTACGGTGCGTCTCTTTACAAATGCGCTGAGTAAATGTGACTTTTTTGAACATTACGGGGGGGCTCAATGCATGGTATCGGAAGTCAAACGTAACTTGACCGCGATGAAATAACGGTCGTCCTCCTCAGGGGCCTTCCAGGGCTGTTGTTGATGGGGCAGGACGGGGAGGTGTATTTTACTGGCCGTATTAGTATATATATATATATATATATATATATATATATATATATATATATATATATATATATATATATATATCGCAAATCGTAGAGCACCGCCACCCATCCTGGCTTCATTTCTGACACTTTACGGATAATGCAATTCAATGATTATACAGAACACTGTGAAACAAAATCTTGCAATGACATCGATAGCATACCTGGAAAATAGTGCAATGTAATCTGTCGATATAAAAGGGGAGCTGGTTGAAAACCAGACGGGCTATATTTACACCTGCGCATTTTAGTATGATTGAGATAATAAAAATTCGGTTGGGCCTAGTTGGTACATAGCATGTGAGGTGAAAACTTTAGCGCAAAGAAGACGGACCACAAAGGAAAAAAGCGCCAGTGCTCGTCTTTTCTTCCTTTGTGGTCCGTCTTGTTCGCGCTAAAGTTTTCACCTTAAATGCTTGAGATAAGCCCTGATGCATGAAGTTCGTTCCTCGGAGCTGAACGCGTGCCTTCGGCTCAGCTCCCTGGTATTTTAAGCCTACAGAGGTGGTGTACAGTAACCGTGCACGCTGTTGAAACCAGATAGCCTTTCGGCATTTAAACAGCGCGAAACTGGCACGATGGAACTGAACCGTCCCTATAAACGTTGAGAGAGTTATGTGTTCTCAGGTTACTCATGAAACAATCGAGCGCATCGTAGCTCATGTAAGCGTCAATACTCTAGATATCGCAGGGACTGCCGACAGCTTTCGTCGCTGGTTTGTAACTTCTCTTCGTTGTGCGTTCGTCATCCATTGTGGTGTATCACGGCTCGATGTGTTGCTTGCAATCCGCACAGCAATCAGTGACCACCTAGGTGCATATGTGCGAAATCCGGTCGTCGCCTTTTTTGAGGGTGGGCAGGCCCCTCAAACAGGGAATGAGTCGACGCAATTTTGGCGCAGCTGCATATTCACTTGTGCACCATGGCGCGTCGTAGGCGTTGAGACACCGTTTAAAGCTCAGTAATGCGTTAAAAGCACTCGAAACGCGCAATTACGCGCACGCGCTTTCGTATGCTACAACGCGCGCACCAAATGCAGACGCTCATTGGCAGCCTGCGTGCGCAGGGTTGTTGCGGTCGCCAAAATTAAAGTCTATCAACGAGTTGAGACCGTTATGCGCGTCTCTGTACAAGTTCTCATTATATGAATGATGCAACAAATGATCAAGTGGGATTGTTCGCTGATTGCAGATTGTGTCTGCATGGCTGAAGGCATAATATGTTGCTTTGAGATGCGGTTTCGTGTAAGTCCAAGTAACATTTGCATTGATAATCAAGGTGCAGCGTGCGTCCACTCATGCAAACGTGGAAAAAAACAGTCCGTGTGGAGAACACTTCGGAGTACTAAATAGAATGACTTTTGTTTAATAGAGACGATATATAGCTTGAGGCGCAGATTTAGTAGGACAGTTCCAGTTCCTATACGGCAAATTGGTCAAATTGGACACGCCTATTCGGTAAGGTTAAGAGCTCTGATAAACAACATCGACGGCACGTTGCGGGGCCGCCGCCGTGCACGCTTTTACCCACGTGAAATTGGCGCGAAAGCAGGTGTGTTGGTGAACTGCCTATAATGCAATGGTGTATAGAGATTTCACACCAGATGTCTCACGTGATCAGTTTCCGCCAATTCGAGCTTCGGTTCTCATTTTACAGTGACCTTGCAGGAGTGATGCAGAACTATCGATGGCAGTATCGATACTATCGATAGTTCTGTACTATCGAACTATCGGTGGTAAAGGAAACTATCGATAGCTCTATCGATAGTTTATACCTATCGATACTATCGATAGTTCTTACTATCGATACTATCGATAGTTTTATACTACGACCGTTAGTATAAAATCAACCGCGCGAACTCATTGCAGCATGAACTTGATTTTCCGAGTGTGTGGAGCCTGGAGGAGCAGGAGGAGACTGAAGGGCATGAATGTCGACATGAATGCGCTCCCTCACCAGGATTTTTGGCTGACATATGACAATTAAGTTGAATTGTTCAGGTGTACAGGAAACGAGACAGTTACAATGGACGGTACTGTGCGGCTTCAAATTTGTATCGCATTTTGTAATTTTCAAGTCATAACATAAAAAAATAGGTTTGTTAATTGTAAGGTGCGAGTGCTTACTTTTGAATATGAATTTATTGATGGACATATTGCCGCATTTTCACTGCTGGGATACTCATTTCGCCAAAAATTTCCGCCAACAGCAGAGATATTCAAAGCACTATTGATATTATTGATAGTAATGTCGGTAGTAATACTACCGACATTACTACTACTGACAGTACTATCGATTGCACTATTGATAATAGTATCGATAGTAGTACTATCGATAGTTTCTTTACGCTATCGATAGTTCAAAAGAAACTATCGATGTTATCGATAGTCAATTTTCCGACATTTCTGCGTCACTACCTTGCAGTCCCCGAGGCTAGAATATGCTTCATAAATTATTTATTTGTCCCCTAGTCCCTAGTTCAGTCTCCACAGAAAGTGTTCCGTGGCTAAAAAGGCGCGAAAAAAAATATACACGTCCTAACACGGGCATTCACTTCAAGTTCCGCCTCTAGCCCGAGTAGTAGCCGCGTTTCGTAAAGAGGATTCAGATACGCTTTCACTAGCAAATTCACGCCACCTTCTCGTGAAAGAATTAATTTTAATCTTTTCTGCACGCTAGCCGATCGAAATGCGCCGCACGAGTGACAGTTATCTCTTGAAGAAAAATTACACCATCTCCCGCTAAAGGGAACCATGTGTAATGTGAAGCAGCGGGCGCTAACGCTTACACTGGCGGCGGCGTTGACGCTGGCGCTCATCGCGGCGTTGCGCAGGAGAGAAACCTGGGGAGGCGCAAAGCACGCAGCGATGGAGAGTTGTTTCCTGCTGGAACATGCCAATCTCTGCTAATGGGCAATGAGAGACAGAAGACTCCGACTGGACACAGAGACCCGCAGTCCGCTTTTAGTTAACGCACACGCTGCGAATTTTTATTGTTCAACAACGCACAGGAGAAATCTCCCACCGGCACCACCTTGGAGGTCAAGATCCACTGCCATATATACGGGATGGCCAGTGAACGGTTGCGCAGCGCGAGCAGTCGGTTTTTAAATGCGAAGCATTTCTTTGCGTACTGCAGGCACTTTTAGCGTTTCTATCTACGTATCTATCTATCTATCTATCTATCTATCTATCTATCTATCTATCTATCTATCTATCTATCTATCTATCTATCTATCCATCTAGCCGCCTACGTGTGGGTGATCTCGTGATTACCCCTTTAACTTGGGGTAGATAAAAATTAGTATGTGAGAATGAGATTGTTTGACGAATATGACTCGCTGGTCGTGACATGAATAATGACAATCCCGTCGCGTACGTCGTCAAACTCTTTCAGGCAAACCCTGTGGCACATACCCCGGGACGGGTATGTGCCACAGGTATGCGGGTATGTGCCACAGGGGATTGACAGTTTAGACTACCCAGGAACGGCGGGACGAACATTGGTACTTTTAACGCCAGAGCGTTAAAAAGCTGACGTCATCAGCAGCGTTGACCGGACGAATGCAAATAATAAATGTCAGGGTCCCAACAGGAATCGAACCCAAGCATTCTGCGTGGCAATCAAGCATTCTACCACAGAGCCACGCCAGGTCTCGGAACTGCTTTTCGAATAGACCCTAATGTTCGTGAAATGTGAATTGTCGTTGCAGTGCTGGCTATCCAATTTTACAAACATTACATATGTACTCCGATGATACAGCCGTCACGCCGGGTTAACATCAATTATAGTAAAGCGCCATCCACTGAAGTTGATATATGTTGCAGTGTCCAGGGCTACCATCCTCGCGAGCACAAGCGCTACATATCAGTTTACCGCTTCTGGTGTTGCTACTGCCCATGTTGCTGTTGGCATCGTTACGCAACTGTAAACAACTTGTTATGCAAAATTTATGCGACTGTGGAACATATGTCTGTGCGTACAACATCTGTACATATCTTTAGCGTAATTTCGTAACGTTTCGCTGAAAAAAAATATTACAACACAGTCACTTTCCCTCCGCATGCTTCGCATAAGATCGATTCCCAAGGTACGTGGAATCTGCCAAATTTTTTCAACCAAGAAACTCGCTAGCAGATGCTGCCTGCGTCTGCGTCGCGAGGCGAGAGAGGGGGGGAGCGTAGGAGAGGAGGGAGAGGGGCGGGGGGGGGACGCGCATGCGCAGTGGGAGTGTGGACGCCGCGGGCATGGATGCCTAGAGGGGGAGAGGGGGGAGCGTAGAGGGAGAGAGAGGGGGGACGCGCATGCGCAGTGGGAGTGTGTGAGTGTGAGTGATTCTTTATTCATAAAAAATGGGGGGGGGGAGGGAGGTAGGGAAATGGGGAAGGAGTGCACGATAACTGTCTCATGGAGGACACCTTAACCGAAACACTCGCAGGGGATGGGGATCAAAGGGACAGTGAGAGAGAGGGAGAAAAAAAAGGTAGGATTTAAAAAAAAAAACTTCGGATTCGCGAGGAGGAGTAACTCTGGTTGACCGTGGCGAGCGGCTTAAAAAAGCCGCGCGATTAAGTTCGACTCTTCGAGGAAGGCGAGGAGGGCCGAAAGCGCAACGCGGCGGCAATCGTCGTGGCCGGTAGGGCGGAGGAAGTCCTAGAGGGTCACACAAGGTAGGCCGACGCGGCGGTGCGCCATGACGAGCCGCTTCCGTGCGTCAATAAGGGACGGGCACTGGCACACGAGATGCACAACTGTTTCCACCGCGCCGCAATCGACGCAGTTGGGTAAAAGCCGCGCCGCGGAGACGATGCCTACGCTCCGCGGGCCACACAGATCCTGTCCTCAGAGCGAGGAGGAGCGCGCGATCGCGGCGGGGGAATCCAGCAGTAGGAAGTGGAGGAGGGGGGGCGTCCAGGGACGACCCGCGCGTCAGGATGATCGCGCGCTAGCTCACGTCGAAAGTTGATGCGCGCAGAGTCAAACGACGAGGCGTAATCCGTCAGCGGGGTCGCGGCAGAGGTGTGCTCGCTTTGCGAGCTCGTCCGCTGCCTCGTTGCCTGCGATGCCGACGTGTGATGGGAGCCACTGCAAGACAACGTCACAGCCACTCTCTCGAAGTGCCAGGAGTTTCTGGGCGACGCGCTGTGCGAGCGGAGGGCCGGAGTCTTCCCTCGCGAGCTGGCGCAGGGCTGGTTTAAAGTCGCAGAAAATAGCTGCGCTCGTGACAGCCGGCGAGTCGCGAAGGAGATCAGCAGCCAGCTCCAGACCCACCAGTTCGGCTGTGGTGGAAGAGGCACAGTAGCTAAGGCGTCGCTGGAGTTCAGTGCCGAGCTCGGGGGCGACGCAGGCTGCCGCAGCGGAGCGGTCCTGTAGGACAGAGCCGTCGGAGAAGACGTGGGTCCTGCGGCGAGGTCCTCGTGCATCCCGCTCTGCGGCTTCCTGCGCGATGGCACAGCGGGGGGTGTTGCGCTTAGAGCGGACACCAGGGGAGCTCGAGGGTAACTCGCAGGGGCTCGCGGCAATGAGGGGCGGGCCAGCGTGCAGGGGGGCGTCGGTTCGTCAACCACCACACTGTCGTAGAAGTCGAGGATTCAGCCTACGCGCGAGTTGGGGACTGCACGAAGTCGGGCGAGGAGGGGGCCAGCGTCCGGGGCCTGGTGTAGGCGCTCCATGTGGCACAGGGCACGCAGGTCAGATGTTGATGAAACCGGCCACGCGCGAGCTTCCGCAAGTGTTTCTGCCACACGAGAACTGCGTGGAAATGCGTGGCACATGCGGATCACTCGGAGGTAATCGCGTTCCAGTGCGCGCCGCTGCACCTCTCGAACACTGCACAGTGGGAGGGCGTAGTGCACTAATGAAAGCGCCATTGCCTCGTAGATGGTGCACGCAAACGAAGGGGGGCAGCCGTCGCCACGGGCGAGGAGTCGGCGAACACAGGTTTCGACACGACGGGCGTCCAGGCGAATGCACTTGACAGCAGGCAGCCACCGTAGATGGTTGTCGATGGTGAGCCCGAGGTAGCGCACGGAGCTTCGTCAGGTGATCGGCGCACCGTGAAGCTGAAGATGCGGAAGATGGCGGCGCGGAACAGCTCTAGGGTGGGACGCCACGGTCAGGGATGCCTAGAGGAGAGAAGGGAAGCGTAGGAGGGGGAGAGAGGAGGGGAGGCGCATGCGCAGTGAGGGTGTGGTTTCCGCGGGGGAGGGATGCCTAGGAGGAGAGAGAGGGGGGAGAGGGAGGTTTTTTTATTTTTATCTTTTTTTAGAGGGTTTGCGCATGCGCAGTAAGGGTGGGCACGCGGCACAGCACCACCACCGGATTAAGCTTCGCCATAAATGCTTCAAATCTAAAAGTCAAATCTCATTTTCCGATTGTTAGTTCTGCCTCCTGTTTTCTAACAAACTGAAACGCCTGTTACTGAGCGGACCCTACACCACAATAAAACTTCTTGTGCGGCCTCATGCACAGATAACAACCAAACTTGGTGAGCATCTTCTTTTAGTGAACGAGCAAACAAAACAATATAAATTTGAAAATGCATACTTTTTTTTCGAAAATCGCAATTTTATCTCCGCTTAGATACTGTAGCGGAGTGGTAGAAGAAGGATGCTGCTACATCGAGTTACAAAAACCAACTGCTTTATTCGATGGCCCGCGCGCTCGCCTCCTCGCGCCTGTCTCCACTTCGTTGTCGTCGATGCGTCGGCACGGCAGCGCACGACAGGGCCCCCCGCCGTATAGACGGAGTCGTAGTCAAAAATGTCCATTTGACAGTCCAGGTCCAAAAGGCGGAGTGGCGAAAGGGTGCTCAACTTTCTTCGGGGGTCGGGGCTGAGAGTGGCGCAGAGGTCGGGTAGCGCATCGAAGCGTTCCGTCAGGTGTAGTCAAATGAGGCTCTTCCATATCACAGGTTAGGTAGCTTCCTTCAAAGCTGGTCGGGTTGTTGCGTCGAAGCCTTGTCGGGGTGAGCCGTTGGGTGAGCACATGAACGCGCCATTGAGGTGTGGATCTGTGCGAGCGCGCGGTAGTGGGACGCGGCTTCTCTTGAAATCTGTCGCGTTGATCTAACCGAGGACAAGAAAGTCGACGGCGTGTAAGGCTGACTGTGCTTGGCCCACACTGACTGGAAACCACACGTCGTTCTTGGCCAGTAGGCAGGAGCTTCGCGGTGGCGGTGTAGTGTTCCTTGATTCCAGAGAGCTGCGCAGCTGCATCGAGCTTTGTGCGAGCGTGGGTGCATTAAGTGTCGATGAAGTAACACCTGGCTGACCGTACGTACGACGTGGCGGGCTTACGGCGGTGTTGGAAATAGTTGGCTCCTCAGGCAATGCTTCTGGTAGGAGCTGACAAGCATTCGAGGCGTCCGACGGGGGTGCCGATCGCGCACCTGTCGGAGAGGCATCCGTAGCTGCTGCGCGTTCTTGTACAGCGGCTGGGACTGGCGCACCAGATGGTATCAGTGCTGCTTGATTCTGAGCAGGCATTGGTCGATGAACGCTGGAGTCGGCGATGGCAGGTGTGGCAGAAGAAAGTGTAGACGTGAGGCGACACTCGTTCGTGGCACGTGACGTGCACAACGTCGTCTTGAGCGCCATGTCGAAAGCGTTCTCTTGCGATGGGTGTTCGGCTACCTGTGAACCGATTGACGTCGTAGCGCCAAATCCTGGTGGAACCGAACAGCATGACTTGGCTTGCTGGGGCTGCGTGGTTGTGACGGCCCGAGGTTCGAAACCAGCGTTTAGCATGGCAGGTAGTAAGTGACGTGGCACTGCCGGTTGCGGTAGGGCTAGCACGAAACCTCGAAGTCCGTCATATGCGTGTGGCCCAGGAGGAGGCACAACGCATCGCAGAGCAGGAGGAAGCATGGCTACCGTGATGGCGTACTTGTCCTGCTGAGAGACGATGTTACGGAGGTAGAAACCAGCCTCCATCTTGATGGCCAGATGGCTGGGCTTGGTGGCCAGAATTCGCGAAATGGTGGAGGTAACAGAATGCAGTGCGCCGTGGTTTGATCTGGTAGTCGCGCCATGGTAATATGCGGGTGAGAGGTTGTTTGAGTCGGTGCGAGGGCCCGGTGGAAACTTGGTCTTGTAATAAACACACGCTGTGCACCAATAGGGAACCAAAGCTCAAGTTTGCCGAGCGACGACAGCGCCGCGCTGCGGCTCTGGAGAGAAAGCTCTGGTGAAACTGGGAATAAGCGCGGCGGAGGTCGCGCCTGTTTCACCGACAGCCGACAGCGGCGGCACGCGTGCGCACGCGTTCTTCGGTCGGTGCGGGGAGCTTAGACGTTGCGCCGTGAGCTTGGCACGTTGAAACGAAAGGCTTGCTTTGCGAAGCTGCATTTCCGCGATGGTAGAAGCGACCCCACGAAAGCGGAAGCGAGGTCCGAAGTATTACTGTGTGCCACAGCAGTGCAGACAGAACCGGCACGCGATCCGCCTGTAAAACTGTATCAGTTCCCGGACAAGTCGTACGAGAGAGAAAGTCCACAAGCGTGTATCACCGCAGTTAAAGGAATAAAGTTCTAGCTCTGCCTCACCTTCCGTTTTCGCTGACTCAATTCTTCGCTTGAAATCAATTCTTTCGACTACCTGAACCAGTACGTAACGCGGCGCGTGCATGCAACGACTGCAGTAGTGATTGCTCGCCGTCTCGCATTTTTGCATCCAGTTACGGTTGTATGTTGAAGCAACTTTGTGTTTTCATTCCTCGTGTTTGTGAGACCTAGCTGTCGTTGTTGATGTTCACACTCACAAACTTCATACCGCGGTTAGCGTTGCGGTGTTGGTTGCGTTCAACTGAACTCCGCACAAGGCTGCATCATCGCGCCGGAACGAACGCCTGTGCATTTTCAGCTAACATCACATCGTTTTGCTGGTTTGTTCTGTTTTTTGTCGCTTTGTTAGGGTGGTATACATTTAAGCCGCTGAATCTAACTGGAATTCAGGAATTGTTATTGCCATCTTCGGAGATTGTGCAGTTTTCTTTCACGCGCACCGCGCACTCGTACATTGCTTCGAGTGTGCGTTTACGGGTGCACTTTGCGCGAGCTCGTCGCCCGATACCACATCGCGCCTGAAATTCGACACCTCTCACGCTGAGCCGCGTTCGCGCAGCAGGTCTTATACACCTGTAAAATCGATATTCTCATAAAAAAGGGAGTGCAAGCACGAATCGAGAAGCGCAAAAAAAGACAGACAGACAGACAGACAGACGAGGCGAGCAGTTCCACTTGCTTCGCAGCGGTTAAAGCTAAGCTAAGCTAGCTGCCTCGTGGCTAAGTCAGCGGGTGATGCTCCAGCGGTACGGAGGGCATGACTCGAACCTTCTCAGGCTTTTTAGTGTCACGGCCGTGTAGTCTTTGTTTCTTTCACTTTTTTTTGCACGCCGCGAAAGTTCGTTCACTACAGTAAGCGTTTGCCACTGCGAGCATGCACATCTAAACAACAATCATATGTTTTTCATAGTCGACAACGTGGAACATCGATAACCGTGATTAACGAACTTCTCTCCTTTGATTACGTTCGCTTTTCGAATTGCCTGTCCAGCGGGGGAGTGCGCGAGAGCTGTGCACGCGCACGGAAGCGAGCGGCAGCGCGGCGGAGAGAAGGGAAAAGGCGCGGCGCTTACCCCCAGTTTCTATTCTTTTGCGAGGCGCAGCAAGCGCTGCACGTGCACCGAAACGAGCGGAAGCGCGGCGGAGAGAAAGGAAAACGCGCAACGTATATTCCCAGTTTCTATTTTTCCGCCAGAGATGGCGCTGCCTGTCAGAGTCGCAGCGCCACTGAGCGTTGCTTTGGGAGTTTATAAAGGACGTTCAAGAAATCACTTCACGATTTTTAAGCGCCTTACGCGCCGTACTGTAAGCGCCGTGCTATATCTGCGCCTCAAATTACAGTTTATAATAAACAAAAGACATTCGATCTATTTAGTATATCGGGGAGTTCTGCACGCTTACTGATTTTTTTTTCCCACGTTTGCCCGAGTGGAGGCACACTGCACTTTGAATATCGATGCAAATGTTATTAGGGCTTACACGAAACTCCATGTCAAAACGACATATTGTGCATTCAGCAGTGCAAACATAATCTGCGATCAGCAAATAATCACCCTTGATAAATGATTGCATCACTTATATTAGGGGAGCGTGTACAAAGACGCGCATAACGGTCTCAACTTGTTGATGCATAGCTTTAGTTGGGCGTCCGCAACAACCCCGCGTGCGCAGGCTGCCATTGGATTAACAGGCGCACGTATAGATCTTCCCTAGGCGCAAGTTGTCCTTGCCCGCATCTCCATGAATTTGCCGCCCTAAGAGCGTCACTTCGAACAAGAAGCCTCCGCGTGCAACATAGCGCTGCCGGAACCGAATATGCGCACATTAGAGGGCTTTAGCAAGTTACGGAAATACGGTACGCAAATACGGTACGGGACTATGGTAGCGCTCCTCCTCTCCAGCTCGTGCTTAAAGTGCGTCCTGGAATAGACTTGACCGCAAAAGGACGAGACACAAGAAAAAGAAGGCGGCTACACGAGTGCTCGTGTAGTCGTCTTTTCTCGTCCTTTTGCGCTCTAATCTATTCCAGAATGAACCAACGCGCTCAACAAAGTATTTACTTAAAGTACCTCCCCCGATCGACAGCTGCATCGTAAACAATGCGTAGGCTGACAGGCAACAATAAGGCGTGCCACCCCACAGTAATATTTGAAAAGGCCTTTGTGGTGTTGGGGTGCCTTTACTGCAATTAGGAGCGGCGAAAACACAACGAGCGAGAGAGGAGAGGCACGGCGGCACCGTAGTCGTGTACCGTATTTTCGTTCCGTATTTCCGTAACTTGCTAAAACTCTTTCTCGAACGCTACACTACCAAACAAGCAGCGCCCACCGAGAGACAGAGAGGACGTGCCGTCGCACCAGTCGCCGCCGCGCCGAGACAGGCGCCGACGCGACGGTGCGCCGCGCCGTGATGCCAGTTGCGTGATGTTTGACATATCCGGCAGCGTCTTCGACACGCTAGCCGATCGAAATGTGCCGCACGAGTTACAGTTATCTCTTGAAGAAAAGTCAAATCTCATTTTCCGATTGTTAGTTCTGCCTCCTGTTTTCTAACAAACTGAAACGCCTGTTATGAGCGGACACTACGCCACAATAAAACTTTTTGTGCGGCCTCATATTACTTGTCCAGTCAACTGCCGCTAGATAACCACATCAGCACCATTAGGGCTTCTCAGTTCCTCAGCGCGACCACTCACTGTGTGTGTGTGTGTGTGTGTGTGTATGTGTGTGTGTGTGTTTGTGTGTGTGTGTGTATGTGCACGAGTGTGGGTGTGTGTCGTCGTGTTTCTCTGCGTGGCATAGCTACTCACGCTCATGAGTTCTCACATGTTCATACTCACAACTACTCACGTTCATACTACTCAAACTCATGAGTAGAGGCCGGATTTTTAGGCACTAATATATCGGGTTTTAGGCGCCAAAAATAGGCAGGCAAAACAGTTTCAGGCCCCCAAAATCGTAAATATAGGCACAATAATTTTTTTACAAAAATTCAAATTTTCGAAGACGTGCTCGACCTGTGTCTACGACAGGAAAGCAAAAAAAGGAATGTTATAGTTTATGATGGCACTAAGGCGGGAATGGTTTAGCATAGCCATACACTTGTCCTTTTACCCACACGGTTTGCAGAACACGCCAGCCCTGACAACGCTTGGCGTGTTTTTGGTGCATCGTCCCTTAGAGCTGTTCCAGCGGTGCGACGCTGTGTATCGTAGTAAGGATACGTGATCTATGGCAGCCTCTGCAAACGTGCGCGCATAGAGGGATCCATCCTACAGAAACAGGCAGTACACTACAAAGAACACTGAAACTACACAACACCGCTTGCGTGCACGACCTAGGTTGGACATGTCATGCGAATATAACCTGAAGCGTCTGCGTTGTGTGATTTTCCGGCTCCGAGCTGCTCCGATACCGAAGAGGGCAGGGAAGGAATTTGGCTTGCGAAGTCTACACGGGGCGAGTGGCAAATGTTTCAAGCTCACCTCCTCGCATCATGCTTTCGCGGCGCGTAATGAACCAATTAAAAAATTCGTGTGGTACAAAGCTCTTCATTGTACACGCAGCATCTTCCAGCGTCTAAAATTCTCATGTGACCTGGTGAAGCGCCCTCTAAGAAGTAAATTACAAACAAAGGAAAAGCCTCGTGGACATCTGATTTTTTTAACCTACACTTACTTTCCCCTGACGGCACTCCACCGTTTCGCATTCGTTCTCCACCTTCCTGAGGCTGCACACAGAGACACCTCTTGTTTTCTGCCCTCCCCCCCGCTCCCACACACACACACGCCCAGGTCTTCAAGTAGGTGCTTAAATGCTTTGAGAACAATGAACTGGAAAACCGGCTGTAAAAGCCGCCCGCCGCGTCATCGGCCATGTAAGCGACTCTCCTCTTCTTTCCCTCTCCTCTTCCCACCTTCACTTTCCTCTTCCCATTCCACTGTATAAGCTGGCACGTGCTCCCATTTAGGGTTGCAGAAATAGCGTATTTTCCTCTCCTCCTCCTCCCCCTCCTCCAACCACTCGCGCCATGTAAGTGCGGTGCCGTAAGGTGGCTGGCGCGTCCCACTTCGCTGCGGCTAGCGGTTGCTTTCCGGAAGTTTGTTGAACTAGGGAACTAGGTTGCACCCCATAGAGTTCCGAAAGCTTGAATAACGGTCTCCAACTGTACTCGAAAGGAAAATTTGAGGGTAAATAGTGTTGATATGGGCGCAGATTTTGAAAATAGGCATTTATAGGCACTTATAGGCATTTAGGCACGAACGCTAAAAATAGGCATTATAGGCACTATAAAAACACTATAAAAGCCCTCCTTAACCTCTAATTCATGCTCATATATCAAAATGGCACGATAGGAACGCAAGGAACAAAATAGGCATTTGCCTAAAATCCGGTCTCTGCTCATGAGTACTCACGTTCATGCTCACGCCTACTCACCCTCGTGAGTGCTCACTCACGTTCACACACGCGTCCACTCAAACTCATCAGTGCTCACTCGCGTTCATACTCACGCCTACTCACCCTCATGAGTGCTCACTCACGTTCATACTCACACCTACTCACCCTCATGAGTGCTCACTCAAGTTCACACTTACGTCCACTCACACTCATGAGTGCTCACTCACGTTCTCGCTCACGATCACTCACACTCATGAGTTCTCACTCACTTTCACACTCACTTCAACTCACACTAATGAGTGCTCACTCACGTTCGCACTCATGACCAGTCACACTCATGAGTGCTCACTGACATTCACACTCACAACCACACTCACTTCTACTCACACTCATGAGTGCTCACTCACGTTCACACTCACGACCTCACACTCATGAGTTCTCACTCACGTTCACACTCACGACCACTCACACTCATGAGTTCTCACTCACGTTCACACTCACGTCCACTCCCACTCATGAGTGCTCACTCACGTTCACACTCACGTCCACTCCCACTCATGAGTGCTCACTCACGTTCACACTCACGTCCACTCACACTCATGAGTTCTCACTCACGTTCACACTCACGTCCACTCACACTCATGAGTACTCACTCATACTCAACTCACCACGTTCAAATGAGTGTGAGTGAGTGTGAGTTGTGTACACTCATGAGTGAGTGTGCCGAGCTATACCGCAGCGTCAGCGGAGGCTTCCGTCATTGACGGTGGTTATAAAACAAGCTGCCAAGCTCGGAAGTGCAGTCTTCCTCTAACCGTTCGAGCACAGCGGGGGTATGCTCGCCCCGCTGCTGCAACTACGCTGAATAAACGACCGTTATGTTTTATGTTGGGATGCGTCCTTTCGTCGATACGGCATCCCACATCTGGTGACCCGGAAACCGAACTAACCGCACCGCCACGACCGATTCAGAAGCCCTCACCGCTCTGCGCCAGCAAGTGCAACAACTTCAAGAGGAACTGCAGACCCAGCAACAGCACCATTCTCGCAACGCCTCCCAAACCGAGGCCGTGCCTGCCCGCTCCGCTCAGGACGTCGGAGCTCCTACATGAGGCATCCCGTGCGCTGCCTCCTGGCGACTTGCTGTCAAGCTTCCGCCTTTTTGGGTGGACTCGCCCGAGGTCTGGTTTGCCCAGGTCGAGGCCCAGTTCTCCCTGGCGTGCATCACGCAAGACCGGGTCCGCTACGATTACGTCGTCACCCACCTCGACGCACGTTATGCCAACGAGGTCCGGGATATTCTTACTAACCCACCAACGGCCAACCTCTATGAACACCTGAAGACTGCACTTATCCACCGCCTGTCGCTCTGGGAAGAACAGAAGATACGACGACTTCAGTCCGCAGAGCTTGCTGAGCGCGAACCTTCGCAGCTCCTGCGCCACATGCGTGCTCTCGCGGGCAACACGCAAGTCCAGGATTCTTTCCTGCGAGCGCTTTGGCTCCAACGACTCCCGCCGCACGTCCAGGCAAATCTGCAGGCTCAGGTTAGGCTACCTCTCGACGAACCTGCGGAGATTGCTGATCGCGTCGTCGAGGCCTTCTTGCCGCAGTTGTCGTCCATCCACGCCGTCGCCGCACCGCTGAACACCACAGAGCTTGCGCGCCGTATCGACGACATCGATCGACAGCTCACCTCCATTCAACAACACCTGGGTGAAAGTCTTCCGATGCAACAGCGCCGCCACTTTCAAAGCCGCGACCGTAACACAACTTCATCGCGGCAACCTCACAACAACGGCCCGTGTTACTACCACCGGCGATTCGGTGACAGCGCCCAGCAATGTCGACCGCCCTGCTCCGCCAACAAGAAACGCCAACAGCAGCTCGTAGAGATGGCCGCAAGCTGCCAACCCGGAGGCCGTCGCATCTTCGTCACGGACCAAATCACGAAGCAGCGTTTTCTTGTCGACAGCGGTTCCGACATTTGCTGTTACCCGTGATCCTATCTTCAAGGTCCTCGCCCGCCGATGTCTTTCGAGATCAGCGCGGCGAACCAGTCCACAATCAAGACGTACGGCTCGCTGCGCCTGCACATCCAGCTCAGGAACCTACGCCGCGACCTTCATTGAAATTTCGTCATCGCCGACGTCGCTGAACCAATAATCGGCTCGGACTTTTTGGCACATTATAACCTCCTGCTGGACTGCCGCCACGATCGTCTCATCGACGCGACTACGGGACATTCCACCCCGGGCCAGCGAACGACCGCACAACAGCCAAGCATCAAGTTACTCAGTGTTGACAATCACTCGCTGTACCACGCCATCCTCGCCGAATTTCCCGGATTGACGAGCCCCAGCGGACCTCCACGCAAAGTGCAGCACACCACCATGCACTACATCCGGACCACTTCAGGCCCGCCGGTTTTCTGCCGCGCCCGTCGCCCTGCCCCGGACCGCATGCGCATAGCCAAAGCAGTTCGAGGCCATGGTCCGCGAAGGAATTGGTCCCGAAGAAGACCGAAGGCTGGCGGCCCTGTGGGGACTACCGTGCCCTCAATGCGTGCACCATCCCAAACAGGTACCCCGTCCACCACATACAGGACTTCGCCCATCGCGTTCATGGCTACCACGTGTTCTCCGTGTTAGACCTGGTGAAGCTCTACACACAGATACCCGTCAATCCGGATGACATCCCGAAAACGGCAATCATCACTCCCTTTGGCTTGTTCGAGTTTGCCTTCATGAGCTTAGGCCTGAGTAACGCTGGACAAACCTTTCAGCGCTTCATCGGCGAAGTCATCCGCGGCCTCGAATTCTGCTTCGTCTATCTTGACGACATATTGGTATTTTCACGTGACGCCGACGAACACCACGGGCACCTTCGTCTGTTGCTCCAACGCCTCGACGACCACGGCCTACTCGTCAACGTCCAGAAGAGCACGCTCGGCGCTTCCACCGTCCATTTCCTCGGCCATGAAGTTTCGTCAGAGGGAACTCGACCTTTGCCTGAAGGCACCTCTGACTTGCAGAAGTACCCTCACCCACCACCGCTAAAGACCTTCGCCGTTTCCTCGGTATGCTGAACTTTTATAGACGTTTCTTACCGCACGCTGCCGACTACCAGGCGCCCCTTCATGATGCCTTGGCTGGTCTACGAGGCAACCAATCCGTCACATGGACACCGACTTTGGTGAAAATTTTCGAGGAATGCAAGGCTGCTCTCTGCACCGCCACGCTTCTCTCCCATCCTGTTCCTGACGCTCCCTCGGGACTCTTCACGGACGCATCTGGTTTCGCCGTCTGCGCCGCCCTCATGCAACACGTGGGCAACACCTGGCACCCCTTGGCATTCTTTTCCAGGAAACTCTCAGCTCGGAAGACGAACCCTGCAAAGGCCAGTTCCACCGACGAAACCACGACCGCTTCCCCGACGAGTTCGCCAGCTTACTACAGAGAACTTCTGGCTATATACGAAGCAGTTCAACACTTCCGCGACGTTCTCGAAGCGCAGCACTGCACTATTTACACCGACCACAAGCCTCTCACCTACGCCTTCTCTCAACGTCGGGACAAACTCCCGCCGGTTCAACAGAACCAGCTCTCGTTCATTGCCCAGTTTACCACCGACATCGAACACATAGTGGGAAAGACAATGTGGTCGCGGACGCACTTTCACGTGTGGCAGCCATCAGCTCGGCGCAGATAACAGCGGACGTCCTCACCGAGGCTCAGACTACGGACGCCGAAATGCAGGAACTTCTCAAGGGCAGGTCCTCACTACAGCTCCCCATTCCCATTCCAGGGTCGACAACGACAATCTGTTGCGACATATCGTCAGGACGAAGCAGGCCCTATGTACTCCTGTCCCATCGCCGTGGTCTTTTCAACCAGCTCCACAACCTCAGCCATCCCGGCATGCGCGCCTTTACACGCCTCGTGGCTGACCGCTCTGTCTGGCCCTCCATGCAGCGGGATGGTCGCACCTGGGCGCGTTCCTGGATTCAATGCCAACGCGCTAAAGTCAGCAGGCACGTCACGTCACCATTCGGAACATTCCCTCAGCCCTCTGGTCGGTTTGAGCACGTCCACCTCGACATCATAGGACCCTTTCCCCCGGCTTGACCCTATCGCTACTGCCTCACCGCCATCGACCGGTACACTCGATGGCCCGAGGCATGGCCCCTCGAGGGAATCACCGCGGAAGACGTCGCCTCGGCCTACTTCACTGGCTGGATTTCTCGTTTCGGCGCCCCCCGCCGCGTAACCACCGACCAAGGACGACAGTTCGAGTCGCACCTCTTCAGGCTTCTCGGGCTGACCATCGGCTTTGAACGCTTGAGGACCACCAGTTACCACCCCTGCGCCAACGGAATGATCAAGCGTTTCCACCGACAGTTCAAAGCAGCCATTATGTGCAACCCGGACTCAACCTGGCTCGAGGCCATTCCAGCCGTCATCCTCGGTCTTCGTGCCACCTTTAAGCCGGACATCCACGCTACACCAGCAGAGCTCGTCTACGGGCAACCACTCCGTCTCCCAGGTGAATTTCTCTCTGCACTGCCATCCAACACTAGGATGTCAGTTCCCACCGACTTCGTCGCCCCGCTCCGACGCACCATCGCCGCCTTACGCCCGTCACCTGCAGCCCACCACTGCAAGCCTACTCCTTTTGTGTTCAAGGAGCTAGCATTGTGTACGCACGCTTTCCTCCGCGACGACACCGTCCGCAGGTCTTTCCAGCCACCCTACAGCGGACCCTACCTGGTCGTCCAGCGCGACGACAAGAACTTCACTCTGCGCCTGAACGGGAACAACGTCCGCGTCTCTATTGACCGGCTGAAGCCGGCGTACATCGCTGCAAACGAACCGGGCGGCGCCACTCCTTCCACAGGCATCTATCCACAGCCGTCGCCGTCGCAGCCCGCTCCTTTCACGACACGCTCCGGACGTCTGGTATGCCTCCCAGATTTCTACAGACCCTGAGGGCTCTGCACTCCGCGGGGGGGGGGGGGGTGATGCGGCGACACACTGCGCACAAACCGGCGAAGCCTCCGCCCCGCCACCACCTAGCCCGGCGTGACACGGCCGCATGCTGCAACACGCCTCCGATAAGGGACAGCACCACCAGCGTCACCGGAGGCTTACGTAATCGACGGTGGCTATAAACCAAGCTGCCAAGCTCGGAAGTGCAGTCTTCCTCTAACCGTTGGGATGCGCGCTTTCGTCGATACGGCATCCCGCAGTACCTTATCACAGAGTTCGAGAATGAGGTATCCACTGGCCATTTTTGGCAATTAGGGATTTAATCCAGTACCTAAGGTGACTGGCATATGTCTTGATACAAGGAAAGGGGACATTTTTTAGCTATTTATTCCCATTTCTAACTGTGGATAACGTGATAGTGCAGGGAATATTTCTTGGGGTGAGCTCAACAGGGTCCATTCTTCGGTGCGCACTAGCTTCAGAGTGGTGCGATGGGTAGGAAAGAGGAATTCTCGATGCATGCTTTTGGGATTCGATTAGGCAGCGGTGGCGGCCACCCACCATGGAGCTCAATTTGGCGTTATGATGGTATGATGCCCCGAAATCATGCACATGCCATACGTACACCGCTACTGCAACCAAAAGCGATACACCAAAATTTGTATTTGCACAATGTGAACCCAGACCAGCTACGGATATTGGGAAGTAACTGAAGGGAGTAGGAGACAACACTGCGAGGACGTAAGATAGGAAAGTGAAAGGTCAGACAGAAGGGTAGGAAAATCCTACCACCGATTTCCTCTGAGCGTATTAGCCCAGGGGTGCCTTCTGATTGAAGCCGGGGCAAAAGGGGTGTGTCTCCTCTGCCGGGGAGCCTTAAAGGTCCCAACATTCGGCATCGACTCAACCACAGGATCCCCCTTTTTCCCGAACACGGCAAAACCATGCATGGCGGGGCATCAAAGGGGGGTCGAAACCTCCCTATTGCCTCTGGTCCGTTGTGCTACCACTCGCCAAAAGCCTGCTTGCACAGACACCCCTGCATGGAGACCGACTAATAGCCCTGCAAAAACGTGCTATCCATTATATAAAACACAAACTACACATGCTCAACAGCACCAATCTTTCGTGAGTTCCGAATTATGCCACTACAACAACTCATAAATTATGAAAGAACAATAACGGTACACAAGTCTCTCACAAGCTAAGGCGATCTTCACTGCGCCCTTTTTGTGCCCTCGCAATTCCAAACAAGAGGCTGTCATTGCAGTAACTTCCTAAAACCACTGGTTACAAATGTATATCGCAAAAAGCTACTTTACAGTGATGAAACGTAATTGTGAAAAAAACTTCCCCATCTCCCGCTAAAGGGAACCATATGTCGATGCGAAGCAGCGGGGAGATGGTTCGCTTGAGCGGGAGAAAAGTCGCCGCTCTCGTTTCGCGGCAGCGGCTCGGGCGCTCATCGCGCCGCTGCACAGGAGAGAGAATGAGGCGCGCTCCGTCATTTTTATACCGCAGAACTACCGTGGTGCCCCCCAGCAGAGTATGCAGCTGTCGCACGCCACTCCATAGAGGATTCCTAGAGGAGAGGACGGGGGGGAACTGTAGGAGAGGAGAGAGAGAGAGGGGGACGTCGCTCCGTACAGTAAACGATTCCTAGAGTAGAGAAAGGGGGTGAGCGTAGGAGAGGAGAGATAGGGGAGGGGACGCGCATCCGCTGTCGGGGTGTGGGACGCGGGGGGCCGCTCCGTAGAGTAGAGGATTCCCAGAGGAGAGAAAGGGGCTGAGCTTAGGGCAGGAGAGAGATGGGGAGGGGACGAGCATTCGTTTGGGTGGTAGGACGCGGGGGCCGCTCCGTAGAGTAGAGGATTCCTAGAGGAGAGAAAGGGGGTGAGCGTAGGAGAGGAGAGAGAGGGAGGGGGGAGGAGACGCGAATGTGCTGTTGTGGTGTGGGACGCGGGAAGGAGGGACGGACTAAGCCCCACCTCCCCAAACACATGCAACCAAGATCGAGGAATGGAGTCAACCTGGGCGACACGCACCACCTGCCTAGCCATTGCTAAGCAGCCTCCCTGTGCTCTCGGTCATGACTCTGGTGACTGTAGTGGTGGTTGCAAAGGCAGTGTTGTCGGCCTTTGCCGGCAAGAATCGCTGTCTCTCAATACCAGTGTGGCATGCCTAATATAAACGCGATAGCGTTAAAGAGCTCGTTTCGCAGCAAAAATGCCGGCGTCGGCGTCGCTGTCGGCGTCGTTGGTTGTGAGCGAGAAATCGGTCACGCACAAGATGCAAATAAAATAGACAGATTCAAATAAAATAAATAATCAAAATTTCCGGGTCCGAGTGAGGATTGAACCCGGGCCGTCTGCGTGGCAAGCAGCTGTTCTATCACTCAGCCACGCCTCTGCTTGGAAATACAGTGAAAATTTCTTCCTCTGCTTGAAAATGCAGAGAAAGTAACTTTCATGCTTCGCAAACGCACGCGTCCTTTATATAGGCGTTCCAATATAACATGCAGTATCCAAGTAATTATACGTGGTAGAAGCGTAAATTGCCGACTATCGTAACGATGTAGTAGTTTAAAGCCAGCCACCCATCACAAAAGGCACACACCTTCCTGCGTGTATTCCCTTAAAACAACGTAGTGGGTGCATAGGAAGTACGCACTACGCGGTGTAAATAAGCACTCGGGACAGGATATCGATATCGCGATTAACTCTTAAAGGCGAAGCTTAAGGGTCCTCACTATTTTTTTTTTCTGCTGGCAAGCCATTACTTCGTGCCTGTCGCGCGGATGCCGCCATGAAATAGAGGCAATGCGAGACTGCGCGTAGGTTCATTTCTGAAAGCGGCGGCCTTTCGAAGATGAGTTTTCGTAGTAGTATTAGTATTAGTAGTAGTAGTAGTAGTAGTAGTAGTAGCAGAGTAGTAGTAGCAGCAGCAGCATTAGTAGTATTAGTAAGAGTAGTAGTAGTGATTCTTTAGGAAGAGGCGCTAATTTATGTCTCCCATTTGGAGAAATGGCTCAGCGTTTCTGGGACTGGGGAAGTGGAAGGTAAATATGGAAGGAAGAAAGAAGATGATCAGCAGCAGATCGTCATCAGCGCGGCGGAGGAGGCGTAGGCATCCGTAGTGGCGGGAAAAAGAAACTACGCTAGAAGATGGCTCTCTTCGTCGGGCTTTCAGCCAGCATTCCCGCTTGGCAGGATGCGTTCCTGATTGATTTGTAAACGTGAAACGTCCTTTCGTGGTACTAGGATCTCCACCACCGGAGCAGATTTCGCCTGTTGCGGCTCGATGGATTGGAAGCTTGTTGCGGCGGTGGTGGTGGCAGCATCACTGACTAGTGACCCACCCGGCTCAGGCAACGAGTGCTTGCTGCAGTCTCTGACCAGGCGCTCTTAACATCTGTCCCTGTTTCCACGTCTGTTGATAGAGCTGGCAAAAGTAACCTGGGAGGGCCTAAACCCTCTCACCACCAAGGCACGTGATTTGAGTTACCAGTGTTTGACTAGAGCAGGCTTGACATATGTGGTTCCATTGCGCGTTGTTAATTATGGCCAACATAGATGGGCAGGGGAGTCCTCAGCCACATGGCGCGGTGTGGGGGCCGGGCCAGACCGCAGTGGATTCCGAAAATGTTAACCGGTTTCGGCTTCTCAATAGTCAGAACACCCTCCAGTGAGGGCGAAAGTGTTTCGGTTTCTAGATGACACGAGAATAAATGTCAACACGCTATAGGTCTATCTGGCAATGGAGGCGCTATTTTTTTCGCTTTAACTCGAATTTGTGCTCGTCTGAAATAGAGAGAAATTTCCTTGCGCGAGCTTTTCTTGAGGCTGAACCGACGCTGTCTAGGAGATAGCCTCCATGAGAGGCTTGTATTGTTTAATTGCAATATTTTCAGCGAAACAGATCCTCTGTGCAAAATGAATACACACTTTCTCTCATCACGGGTGTTAGTGATTCAAGTGATTTGCTTGTAATATGCGATTCCCGGCATAGCTCATTTTGTGGTCACCAAGTAGGTTGTTTCGGTGTAGAATGCTTGTCACTCTTGATATGAAATGTTGTACTGTTTTATTACAATTGATACCTGTAATATTGTCATGATTAGCAATCATGTACATTGTAACCCCTTCCTCGTAACGTCGTAATGACACTCAATGTACTGCAATAAATGAATAAGTAAACTGCAAGCTTGCATGCGCTGAAACATTAATCACAAAATTATTCTGCACATGATGTTACGGAGTATACACATCCCCCCAAAAGTATTTCAGTATATGTGTTGCTATATGTGTATTCTCGAAAACCTTTTTCTTCTTTTTGCAAAAGTGAAGAAGTCGGTGACTGTCTTTGGTGAGTTAAGTACCAATCCTGACGAACGTTCTCCTTTCACTGTCCATTTAAGGAGTGAATGCAAAAATAAACCTAAGTTAAAATTAGTACGACAGCCTCATTTGGGAGTGGAGGACGAAAGGACATAAAGCACCGTCTTTTCCCACGCTCCGTTGATAGTGATTGCGGTGCTTCCAGTGGCTACCTTAAGCCGTTTGACCCCGGTGGCATCTTCGACTTGCCAAATGGCCCAGCGCTCGTCGACTAGCTCGTCGATCGTGAGTTCCACCTCCCTAGGGCAGCTACAGCGAGGAGGGTGATCCGTAGCAGCAACCGCAGTCGCGGCTACGGTCGGCCTCTGCCCCAGCGCGTTGGCAGAGGCGACGATTAAAATCGCAGTTTGTATTTGCCTAACGTGCATCGCGAAGTGAGTGGTAGTAATGGCATTAACTTTCCCGGAACATTCTGACAGCGTGTGTCGCAGCGTGGCCTTTGCCTCGCACGCTTAAGACACATCGTTCGGGTAAGAAAGGCGTCCAGTCACCGGGCTGAGGTAAGTGCCTCTTTGTAAAAATTTCCAGGCAGCGGCCTGTCCTTTCTTTTTAATTGTCGCGTGGTGGTAGGCTTTTGCGTCTGCTCAGTTTACAATGTTGGGTGATGTCCCTGAATGTTGTCTCTCGACCAGCCTAGGCTTATTCCAATTTCTGTTTTGGATAAAACTTCGCATGCATAAATGTCTTTTCCCCATTGGTCAGCCGACTGTGCTAAATATATTTCCTATATCATGACTAGCTAACATGTCTTCTTACAAATATCATTAGCAACAGACCATTTTCTGAATACTGGTCGTTGTGTTGACCCTGTTGGCAGTGCTCTGATCTTTAGAGCGGAACAGTGGTCAGCGAATCAGCTGATGCTCGGGGAGTCAGACCTCGAACTGCGGCGTGGTATCGCCTGATTTCCTGCAAGTGGGCGGCTAGTGTGAGCCGGCGTCAACAGAAGGAGGGTGGTCGCAATTTTTGTTTGAAATGCGAGGACGGTGACATCGCGGCCATGATTTCTCGAGGCTTCCCACCGTCTCCGCTGCCATTGCAAGCCCGAAGTATGTGGGCCACCTCCCACGAGATGTGACCGTGTGCCAAGCCGCAAACGGCAGCCTACGAGTCGCTGTCCCGCACGTCGCGAGATGTGGCCGAGGCCGTTGTGGAAGGTGCGATAAACCTCATTTGCAAATCTTAGGACTTCAGTGAATGCTCTCGATTGCTGTGCTAATGATGTTGAAAAGTTCACAGCAAGCAGATGGCCCGAATACAATTTACTTAGAAAGTCAAAGTAATTGATTCAGCATTTCGTCAGAACTTACGCTTTTCCATAATCTCTGTTTGGCTAACCGTAAACGGAATGTCACATGTAGTTTATGAAACGGTGAGAGAGAATATGTGTCACACACGCGCTGTGCGAGTGTTTACGTGAGGTGTGACTCCGACGCGATGCATGGCAGTAGCTGTTCCCCAGATGACAAATGGCCTTTCCGCAGCCTCTCAATGGGAACGTTTCTTTGCTGAGAAAAAATAAAGGCGAAAATATTCAGCTTGTCTGAAAAGATGTACCGACAAGGATTTCCGTAGTTTGCATGGTTGACTCCATCATAATTAGTGGAAAGCGGTGCAATGCTCACCACATTACCTTGCATTTTCAAGATGGCTTCACGCACTATTTGCTCTCTAAAGTCGCTATTTCCCAGATCAATGGCTGCTTTATAGTGACCCGGGCCAAAGCAGCGCTGACAGCGGGGCGGAATGCTATGAACTGGTTCGTCAAGCAGTAGATGTCACGGCATCAACACAGTTTTCGTTTGTCAAGCTTTCTTCGAGTCAACTTCATGCTTTATTCACATCCCTTTGTCTTGCGTATTATTTTCTACTGGTCTCAGTAAATTGAAATGTCATACGAATATCCTGAAGATTTGAGAAAAAAATTTTGTACCTGTGTAGGACAGAATACTGGAGACCGATAAGACAAATGGTCAGCGGTTGAATTTCTTGGGTGCTTTCACTTTAGGTTATACTTTGCCTAATCTGTGCTGGCGATAAGCTTTCTTGCATTCGAGACACATACTTCTCCCGTAACAAGTCTCTTCCTTTCTTCACAGTGGAATGCACTGAAATGGCGTTGATTCTACAATATTCCACGGTGCACAACATTTGCCTGTCAAAAGCATTCATCAACTTTGCATACTGGATGCGCTCTTTTTCTTCCCCAATTCTCTTCCCGAGACTTCCACGCTGATTGTATTTATTATCTGAAAGCCAAGCTCTATCTGATATGGGGCTTACAACTCTAGTGATAACTTTCGCTGGATTTCTCATGAGATAGGGAAAGTATTTCTGTGGGGGATGAAATTCAGCAAGCATACTGAAGAGGAACTAGTATTGCCACCCGTGCCAATGTCTTTATTTCGATGTGATCGGGTTCCCTCCATCGAAAATATAAAAGTACCGCTCGGTTATGGTCCTGCTGGAGCGTTCCCTAAAGCTTTTTTGTGTTTTAGGAAGCTCTTGTCAGACTGCGTGCAGCACAGTGGAGGTCATACTGCAGCTTACGTGAGTTCCATAAAAGCGGTGAAATTTTGAATAATCCTTGATTGAAAGAGGATCCCTTCCCTGATGATCAATTATACGATGACAGCCTACTGGCTGTGCTCTCCGCTATTATACTACAGCGTGCATCGCAAGTTCTTTGAGTACTTCTTTTCTGGGCAAAAAGTTGCCCACAGAAAAATTTCGCATTCACGGGACACTGCTAGCTTCATTGCCATCAGAACGACGTGGTAATATATTTCGTCAATGTGCTTTGGAACATTGTGCGCTAGTGTGGAATTTCTGCAGAAAGTTAATATTCTACGTGAATGTGGTGAATATGTGGAGGGTTTTCTTGGCCGTGCCGCAACTAGGATGGTGCGTAGGTGCGTGTGAGTACAGCTACAAGGTCAGATAGTTTGTTGTCGTCATAGCTATTATGGCACTCAGCCACTACTCCTAAGAATAACCTGTGGAAGGCTGGACTTCGGGCGTAAATTTCGAGCTGAAATCAATTTGTGCGAGGGATAAAGTATACCTTTCTGTTAGAGCTATTATGTGTCTCAGCCAGCTTGCTCCTTAACCACAGGGGCTCACTCGCGTTTATCGTTGCGAACCACAGTGCCGATGTTTCACCTCTTATTATCGTGCTGGACACACTGCGTTTTTTCAATGTGAAAGTAAATGTTACAGAGGAACAGTTATCAAAGGTAACAATACTTGGATGGCGGACATGTCTTATAATTCATGACCTCAGTGTCCTTCTCAAGCGCAAAATCGCGTAAACCACCGGTCGTCGTAGGCGAGCTAGATGTCGTCAGAAATTCTACTCACCATCTATAATGTTTTCCCCAAAAAATCTCCAGGTATTCGTCCCTGTCCAGGCGTTGGTGTTCATAATGGAATGGTGCCAGACACATCAAAATTCCGCGCAAATAATCACGAATATCTGGGACATCAATGTTTAACTCTAAATTCGCCAAGCGTTGACCACTTCCTCCGCAGTGTGCTCTGTAAGGAAGTTCATATACATATAATTGCGGCATTCGCAAGCAGTTTATTAATATGTGAACTCGCGTACATATTATTTATGCTGCAGACATGCTTTCTTTGCGAGGAGGATATTTAGTGGTGCAGTATGTAAAAGTTAGCGAGGAAGTTCATTCTCAGATTGGGTCAAGGGTCATCACAGAGAAATACTGTGACTACAGGATGCTGGATAGTTTAGAATCCGTATTGGATGGACGTTTGAAAGCCACTTGGTCTCATTTTGTCGAGGCGACCGTGGTGGCTTTCCTGGAACGACACCTTAAAAATGGGCACTGAAAAAGAAGTTCCTAAAGCTGGTCAGCGGGTAACAGTCGATATTCGCCCCTTATGTGAACCAGGTGTGGCATAATTTGAAAATTGTGGCGCACAGTTATTGTGTGCCTCCTGTATTTTCTACGAATAACAAGGTGGCTGAACTGTGCGTCTCTATAATAGACACCTCTAAGACTCACATCGATGGCAAAAATAACAAATATTACACTTTGTGTGCAACAGGCGTAGTACAGATATTACGCCTATCGAAGTTCAATAAGGTAGATCTGGTTACTTTTTGACTGATCATTATACCGTATGGTGAAGTAGCGCACTTTAGACGGGGACAAAGAGGACAAGAAGGCAGTGAGAGTTGTGTTATTCTTGTCCTCATGGTACCCGTCGAAAGTTTGCTACTTCCCCTTACGGTAAAATGGTATTAACCTAACCTGTGGAAACTCGCATATAGGAGACAAAGGCAGGTGCGTATATAGCCGTGTGAGAGAACACGCGAATAATTTCAATAGGCATTTTCCTACGCGGGGTTCGGTGCAATGCGAAACGTCCTCTAGGGAGCGAAGATTCCCTGATGTCAGATCCCCTGGCAGAAAAAAGTAAGACGGCTGCGAACTTTTGGACACATTATACGTAAAAGAGAGAAAAATTGTTTGTGCCAGCCCAACGTGGGACATATACAAGAACGGATACACCCAGAACACCATGTCATGGTTCACATCAATCTGAAAGTAGGAGCAATATTGGCAGTGGAAGAAGCCGCCGGTAACCATGATTTACATTGTTTGATTAATACAGAATATATGGTAGTGAAATGCACAGACAAACAATGGCCCGCACATAATAAAGAGGTTTTGTAAACAGCATATAAATGGGAAGAGAGCATGGGAAAGGCCTATCGGAGAAACAAAGAACGGAACAGAGTTTCGTAAATGCAGGGATCGAAGAATAACAGACAATTGGAATAGCAAACAACTTAAATAGCAGCAATCAGATGATATTAACTGCGAATATCACGCTCTATATAAAGATAGCCATAGTGTAAGTGGTGACTAAAAACCGGCCTACTTGGCCCCATTGAAAAGAAAAGAGTGCAATGCAGGGTTCTAATACAGAAGAAGTACATATCTTTAGAACAAGAAGAAAGCGATCACACATAGTATCTGAACGAAGCCAAAGCTGAAGTGATTTCAAAAGCAGTACTTGAAATACAACACGAAGGTTGCTGGTTAGAACATTGCAAGGTTTCTCCAGCGACTAGAGGCCTAGTAAAGTGCTCGAATATATAAAAATCTCTACTGCAAGAGCAGCTACTAAAGTTTGGGAGGTATCAAAACGCATCCATTAAAACAAACTTGCTGGCAGTAAAAAAGAGGGCGCAGTAAAAAAGAGCGGTAGCATCAACACATATGGGAAACTATTTTGAAACTATGATAATGAGCAGCACTAAAGATAAGTGAAGCAGTATCGTTGAGAAATTTAATGACGGAGTAAAGGTGGTTGACGAATCTTGCACATAACTGAACAACTCAAATGTCAATTGATCATTACACCGAATTTCTAAGCAGAACTATTGGTTAGGTTAGAAAAGCTCTAAAAGGGTTGTTTCGCGAAATACAGGCTGGAAAAGACACCCTCTAAGCAAAATGATTTATACTGAAGTTATGATGAAGAAGCTCGCTTCATTCCACTATGTCTTAAAAATGTTAATGTATCACATAGTTACATACAAGAGATTATTATACCAATACGCAAATAGGAGGCGTGAAAGACTTCAAGACGGATAGGCCAATCAGCATTCTTTCATCATTGTACAAGTTACTGACAAACATAATATGAAACGATATAAAATCTGCGCTTTACTTTAATGAACCAATATAACAAGCTGATTTTATGTAAGGGTACTCGTTTACAGATCACCTTTATGCGAATAACTTCTAAAACCGGAGAATATGGGAAGGCCCTCTCTGTGGAATTCTTGGATTACGTAAATGCATGAGCCGACAAGAACTAATTTAAGCGAAATCGAGTACTGTTGATAATACGTAAAGATATTCCGCAGCTGTTCTGCCCTTCCTTGAAAAAATATTCATAACACGGTTTAAATACATTAAGGACCTATATTTAATTACATGCTCAGTTGCGCGTTTATGATCCACTCCGGTCACAGCTGCGTATGCTATCGATTTTCACGCAAACGCGCCGAAAAAACCACAGCGCCTTTACAGATCGGTTGTGCAAGTAACAGAACGCGGAAGCAATCCTTCGCTCTGCTTACAAAGTCCATTGAGCAGAGGCTGAAGGGGCTCTGTCTTGGTTTCACTGTCACTTTGCATCCAAGCAAACTGCGTCCTGGGAAAACACGTTCGTCAAAAACTCGAATGCTCTGCAGTTTCTAGCACTGTCCCGGGACGCTATATTTTTGGGTGGCATAGCGTAAGCGACGCTGAGCTGAAAGTGCCTAATAGTACATCTCCAACAAAAGCGGTGAAACACCGATGGACAAAAAAGGTCCGTCAAGAACATATAGCATTTACATTGACATTTATTAGCTCGCTAGATGAAGTGTCCAAAAGTCCCACTTAGGAAGAAATGAGAACTCTAGACTCCCGTGTAGTGAGGCATAGCAAGGGCGAACCGTATGGATAGAACATTGACACCGAGCTCAAGCAGCACTATCAACACCGATGGACAAAAGGCCATCAAGAACATATATCATTTACATTGACGTTTATTAGCTCGCTAGATGAAGTATCCAAAAGTCCCACTTAGGAAGAAATCAGAACTCTAGCTTCCCATTGCGAGGGGGTTCCAGCCAACTACTCGGACGAGGACAGAAGGGGAGACGACACGACACACCACTGGACTAGCAACTGAACGTTTATTGAATCTTTCCTTGCATTTTTTGCAGCATTTGATAGCGAATGTGACGCTCACCAATTCCCAGATTGGTTATTTGTGCGCATGAATCTTTTTTTCCTTCTCTGTTAGTAGTATGGAAGGTGTGCTGATGCACGCTTGTCCACTTTCGTCGATGGCCATGGCTTCTAAAATTTCGCGCTTTAGCTTGTCCTTGCTTCTTGCTAAAGTCTGGATATCATGCAGTTTGACCCTGCACTTACATTGGCGACTGTGCAAGGCGAGATGTCCCGCAGGGGTTCGTTTTAATGATGCCGCATGCTCTCTTGTCCTGTCATTCAGGCATCTGCCCGTTTGCCCTATGTATGTTTGCCCGCATGATAGTGGGATGTCGTAAATGACAGAGGTTTGGCATGCGGTGTATTTTACTTTGTGATCCTTGCGGTATTGGTTCCTTTCACGACTATCATTGACTTGCCCACACATCGAATAAGCCTTGTTCGGTGCAGAACATACGACCGTGATACCTTCCTTCCCGGCATTTTCTTAAGTTTGTGGATCACGCCATGTACATATGATATGACTACCACATTTTTTTTCTTCTCTTGGGCTCTTTCTTCTTTCCCTGGGTTTTTCCTTGTTTGAACTTTTTTCAGTAGTCCTTCGGCTACTGCTTTTACGAGGCTACTAGGTACCTGCGTTGTTTAGTCGGGTGACCTGGTGCATGAAAGTTTCTTGCATGCCGTGGAGGCATGACTTTTTAGTGTAGAGTTTAAAACCATGGTCACGATGGCTCGTTTCACATTCTTTGAGTGATCGGAATTGTAGGGCAGAAAGGCATGAGCGATTTTCGTACCTCCAGCATGCATGTCCTTCTGTGAAGGTTAGATTGAAATCCATGAACCTGATTTGCTTGCTTTCCGACATTTGGTACGTGAAATTTAACTCTGGTACTGCTTCGTGGAAGGTGCGGAGCAGGTCTTCCCAGCCTTTGTTAATTCCATGTGATCGGCAGTGTTGCACAGCACCAGAAAATTATCGGCGTAGCGGAAGATGCGCAGAATCCTGCTGTCTTGTTCAATTTTTACCTGCTGCCGCGAGGTACACTTTACACAAATGCGGTGCCACTTTTGAGCCGATGTAACCTCCGCCTTTATGAATGCATTGCTGAGCCTCGAAGCTGATGACAGTACCCTGGAGGTAGGCGGCCAAGAGCCCTAGGAATGTATCCTGGGAAATGCCTGCACTATTTTGGAAAGATACCGTGCCAGACTCCTCGGCTGCTGCTCGTAGAGCTGGTAAGGCGTTGTCCTGATGAATAGAATAATATATGTCCTGGACATCGGTTGAGAAGCGCGCCGAGATTTCCGATCCTTTCTGGGGCAGGTAATTTATGACGGTGTCCGAGTTTTTTTTTATCTTGTACGGATCGTTGACGTTGAGCAGCGGCAGCTGTGTGGATAAGAACATGTAAACGTGGTTCTGCCATGTGTTCTTTTCTGACACGATGACTCTGAATGGTACGCCCTCCCTGTGAGTCTTCGGTGTGTAGAAAACGGAAAGAGTATTCCTTTTCTCTTTCTTGACTTGCGCGCAAAGTTGATCCAGGTTTGTTTCATTTAGTAGATGGACGAGTTTTTTTCTTTGCCTCCTTGAGTCGCCGACATTCTACGTGTTTGAAGTTCTTGTTTAGCGCTTCGACCGCTTTTCTTTCATTAGTGCCTTCTTTGACACGTAGAATTCATGCGCACAAATAACTAACCTGGGAATAGGTGAGCGTAGCATTCGTTATCAAATGCTATAAAAATGCAAGAAAAGTTTCAATAAACGTTCCGTTGCCAGTCCAGCGGTGTATCGTGTCGTCTCCCCTTCTGTCCTCGTCCAAGTAGTTGGCTGGAACCCCCTCGCTATGTACAACCAACGAGCTCAGGCAAGGACAATTCTAGATTCCCGTGTAGTGCGGTATAGCAAGGGCGAACCGTATGGACAGAAGACAGACTCCGAGCTCAAGCAGCGCTCTCAAGGCAAGGCCCTTGAGGCACCGCTCTCAATGGAACGTTCGAAAACCTCGCCTTGGCCTTGTGTGATATTTCGAAGCGAGCGGCTAAAAATTGCCCCTATAACACGTAAGGGCGCTCCTGGGATCCATGAATGTGGATTATCAACGGCACGCTTTCATTGTCTCTTTCTTTGGATGGCCCAAGCGGTTTTGTCATGCATTTTGCGAATTTACGGCATCTTCAAGGAAGCTCGTTCAAGCTTCGGTGAAAAAAAAATGTGTAAAAAAAGGAAGTAATAGTAGGAGCTGATTTGGTGTAGCTAAAATTATCTCAATACCTGGCTCTACATTCGAACACAATCACCCTTTAGCACTCAGTGAAGCAAATAAGTTTTCTTCTAATATACTAAAAAGCTTCGTAAAAGTGCAAGGAGGTTGCAAAAACGCCATAGTAATTTGTACTCACATGTGTTCGGTGTTATTGGTACCATTTCTAACTCCACGGATGAAGAGGCTCGCATCGTCTCGGTATTCGACTTTTATCATCTCTACGCATCCGCCACTGTTTACTATGTCTGTAGCATGTAGAACGACCCCGATGAAGTCGGACTTATATTCTGCACAAAAATGAAGACGCAGATGTAACGAATCTGCTAGCAAATCTCAGCCCGAAATCAACCTGCAAAACGTTCTCCGAAGCAGCATAAGAACTGACCCATCAGATAGATCTGTAATAGCCCTCAGAGAAACTGGGAATGCGCTTTTATTTATTGTTATGTGGTTGGCTTCACCGACGAAAAACGATTACTGCTGCTTGTTGCAGGCCACACAGCAATATTTGGGAATCATCGATACCGTTTTAGGTGGTTCTCGCCAGACTGCGCGCACAACTTAGAACAGCCCCGGCAACGCTGGAGCTAACGCGAGCTGAAATTTTGCATCCTGCATTCATATAACACAATGCGTTCCCAGGAACTACAAGCAACAAAGAATGGCTGTACAACGTACACGACATTGGCTTGAGAAACTACAGGTATCATATTCCACTTCAATATGCATGAATGGGTATATAACATTAGCGTCAATATGAGGCCGCGTCAGTGCCGTTTTCTCTGCTCCTTTACACCTTGTTTTTCTTTTCAATTTGAGCTCCCAAATTAGGCATTCGAAGATCGAAAACATAGAATTATGTTATTTTAAACAATGAATTTGCGCAAGAGAACATAAGAATGAACAGCGGCGCCAGGCAAATATATTTTCTTGGACGTGTGTCATTTTTCGTGCCGCCGTTTTTTGCAGTGAATTACAGTTTCGGGAAAAAGTGTGTTCTGTCATTTAACGTAACAATAGACTCCTAGGAAGAGGCTTCACTACCGTTCCACAAATACCTATAAAAAATTATTCAATAAACCCGCACTCTTTCAATCAATAGGATGCAAAAGGACATGAAATAAATAAGCGATACACTGATCAAGAGCAATTATCTGCGAAAAAGGAGCAAGTATTTCTCCGGAGTCTTTGTGAGGAGTAAAAATATGCCCCAATCGCCGACACATTAATTCGTATGATTCAGGGTATGGTAAATGTCAGCAACGGAGATCGCCTCGTGCATATAACTCCGTGTCTGGTACAAGGCAGCGTGATACGACGGACGCACTTGCATAGTCGCTATAACAACTGCTGGATATTTGTGTGCCGAAATCGTGATAAAGCTATCAGAGGCGCCGTAGTGTGGACCAGTGTATTAACTTGGACCAAGTTGTAATTCTTCAGGATTGCCTATATCAACGCACATAGACGTTGTTCCACTGCGGCCGCGTCAGCATATGGCCATTATGACCAGAAATTGAATCCCAGCGTCCAGCTTAGCAGCGGAGCATCTTAAGAGGTAAAGTTCACTCTTACGGTCATTCCTATAATTTCGTTCGTTAGCTTATCAATGCTTCTTGCTAAGATCTTCAGGTCATCCAGTTTGACCGTGCACTCACAGTGGTGCACTTACAGGCTTCCACAATCACTACAGTAAGTGCACGGTCAAACTGCACGATATCAAGATCGTGAATGGCATTTTGCGCAAAAAAAAACGACACACGAACAGGAAGGGAAGATACGACAACACCAGCGCAGACTAAAAACTGAAGGTTTATTGTCAGAAAAACATATATGAAGAAAATGCAAGGACACGTGGTTATGATTACAGGTTGGCCGTTAGATAATCTGTCTCGAGTTTATGCAATTTCAGTGATGGCCTTGCCACACACATGTCACCAGACATGTGAATGTAAAAAAGTCTCAACAATCCCTCGCGCGGTCCTATCATTGAGCCTCGACATGACTTTTGTTTCATGCAGTAGTGGAGATCACTTACATTCCTTGCAATGCATCAAGATCTTAGCGAGAAGCAGTGACAAGCTAACGCGCGAGATTTCAGAACCCGTGACCATCGAAGAAAGTGGACAAGTGTGTATCACCGCTACGTGCATCCTAATTCATGCCTGAAGGAGTTATAACCTTCGCAAGTGTTTGCACTCTTCCTACCTGATGTGCATCTAACGTAAAAATGAGGCCTTGCTTCTCGAGCTGGTAATACATACAGATTACATCACATTGCAGAGATATACCAGCTGCGACCTGGAAAGCAGACACCTACAGTAATTTGTTCGCACTTTGCAAATTGTCCGCTCTGTCAAAAAGCCTGGCTGAGGGAGCACTGCATCCGGTGTCAGGAGGCAGCCACGACGAGGTCCCGCTTAGTAAACAGTCACCAGCAGAGAAGAAACAATGACATGAGAACCATCCAAAATAGAACACCCGAGAAAGGAGCAGTAATTGGTCTTACAGCGTATAAAAACCTGCTAACAGCGAAAAGTAGTCGTGCTGATCTTCCAGACAAGTATTATAAGGTACACTGAGAAAAGAGAGTGAAGTACGCCATCAGCAAATGACAAAACGGGAACATACAGAGCTTCCTCTTCATCATACGAAGGGTCTTTAGGTGATAAGGCGAGTAAGTAACTGACACGCAACACGTGCACGAGGGAGATCTGTCACACGAGGTTGTTAGCAGTCAGAGGACACAGGCTAAAATACAGTAGAAAGAGCAACAGAAAACCCGAAGCAAGAGTTACCAGAATATTTAGTTTCTGCTTTCCGTGCAAATCAAACTCCACAAATTGCTCGTATCGCAGTCTTTAAAAATTAAAAAAAAGTTTTGAAGCTGAGGGTGAGTCGTCAAGTAAATGTCCAAGGCAACCTGAACATGAAAGGCCACTGTAAAGTAGAGATTAGGGGTGTTAGCGGAAATGGAAACATGTCGCAGCGGCCGTGCTTTAACGAAATCGACTCGCCGTCGTCTGCAGACCATTCGCAAGCTTGCGGGCGGCCGTCGTCTATGCCTGATACTTTAAAAAAAATGCCTTTGAAGAACCTGGTGGTAAATGACTTTGTGGTGGTTCCATGTTTGGCATGCAGTGTATGCAGTGTGTGATCAGTAATTGAACATGCGTAAATCATCGTGGTTTTTCTAGCAGTCATCGTTCTGTAACCGGTTAGGAGCAGCGCACGTGACAGTCAGATATGATACCGTATTCACACGAATGTGAAGCCTGTTTTTTTTCAGATTTTTTTCTAGTCGTTCGTCGCGTACCAAATACCTCAATTCTATTTTTTTTTCTGGACATACTGAAATGTCACCCCTCGCGTTACCTTTGGGGCGTGTTAGAATCGAATAAATACGGTATGTGTAATATAGGGGGCGATGCTAACGTAACGTATGTTTTCCTGTGCTTTCTTTAACGTTTACAAGGCAACTTTTAAAGAAAAGACTTATTATGTTTTTTTTCCAGAGCGCCTACCCATGTGCATTGGTGGAAAGCGCGGCCGGAGGGAGTCGACTATGTTCTGGTTATTTTTTTCTTTTATTTAAAACCTTTTTGTTTGTGGCATTTTTTGAATACAACAATAACGTTGGTTTCGAAGCATCTTTTTCCCTGTTCAATCATTGCGGATGGCAGCATAGCTCACGTTAGTAGCCACTTGTATTTTTTTGTATTTCCAAATATTTCCGGCCGTGCCCGACAGGGCGGCGCTCATTATGCGCGGAAACTCCAGCGCTGCTTCCCAATAGTTCCTGTGAGACTCAGCTCGCACGTTCCTCAATTTATATACAAGTCTTTGTTAAGATAAAATAGTGTGCCTTGCTGCAAATAAGTTTTTTTCCATATGAAAAGTGCCATAACTCTCCCATTACTTATGTTGCTTAAAATGAGTGTTCCATTTACCCCCCGTAATCAGAAACCTAACTTAACCTTATACTTGTGACTTAAGTCAACCTTAGACATAAGTCCGCCCTTGACGCGTTTCAAGAACCTACCTTGTACTTATCGCGGAACTTTCCTCGCACTTAAGTAAGGCTCGGTTAAGGTAGCCTATGACCTACCTTAAGGCTTCGTTGTAGGTAATCAACATGGCGGGGGACAACAACTTTCCGCAGTTCGTTGGTTATGTGGACCGCTAGGAAGGAAAATTGAACAACACAGAGTACGCATACACGCCACCGCGGCGGCGAGTCCTCAAGGATCGACGGAACCGTTTGGATACCTACGACAAGCAGGAATTTTTGTGTCGCGCGCGCCTCACAAAAAGTGCCGTGAAGATGCTGCTCGCTGTGCTGTTTCTTGGGAAAAATATCAACGGTCGTGTGTTCCCTGTGCCGCCTCTCGTGCAGCGGCTCATGCCATCGCACTTTTATCGAGTGGGCACGCTTCACCTTGGGAGCGGAGCCCTTGTCAGTGCCTCGCAGCCAACCGTGTCACGCGTATACAGTCCGGCGGATATCTGCTTTGATTGCAAAAACACTGTTTCCCGTACTGGTAAAATTTCCCAAAGTGGCGCTAACACTTTTCTGGTTGTTTGGTCAGCCGTACACGTATACACATTGTGTCGGCTGTTGAATTCTATCGTGAGCTGCGTTCAGGTTTTTTTTTCTCTGAAGGGACACAGCATCCGTCTTCATGTACTTGTTGACAAAATCCGTCCCGACTTAGCACTCTTCGTCGGTAAAGTTCACTATAGAGCGCCGTTCCATAACAAATGCAACTTCGTAAAAGCAAATACTGTAAAACTGCTCAATCAAGAGAAATTTAAAAAGCGAAAGAAAACGACAAACGCTGAAGCGAGCGCAAAAATACCATCAACGAACACAGCAAAAACACACAAGACGTCGAAATAGCAACAGTGACCACGACCCCACTGCGTCGACGGGGGTTGAACAAATGTGGCCAGATGAAACACGTGTATTTTACCGAAAACTCCCAGTGCCTTAACAAACATTTCTGCTGTGTACGTATGGCTGCTTCTGTGCATACTCTTCTTGGTTTCTTGCAATAAAACTAATATATTGCTGCTCGAGGCAACCATTTTGTAGCGATAATTTATCTAGTCTCGCTCCCAGGGCATATACTTGGCGAGGTAAGGACGCCTTTCATAAGGCACACTTATGACAAGATAAGGCAGGTCTTTGAAACGCACCTTATGCTTTTCTTATACTTTTCTCTTCCTTTCGTAAGTAGCCTTACCGCGATAAGTTAAGGTCGGTTCATGGATACGGCGGTTAGTCAATTGCAGCTATTGACTTTGCAGCAATGACTAGAGCTGTCAGGAACAAATTCAGTTCATTGCAATAAAGCTGCCGGAAGTCTGAATAGCATATAGCAGTGTCCTGGAGTGAATATAAAAAAGAACAAATTGGGTAGCACTATCAATAACAAATAATGCAACAGCGAAGTCGAAGAGAGTTCGTACTAGATGATCTCCACATTAGCAAGTGGGGATGAGCTACTATGTGATATCTCGTGCACACAGTAATCTTTCCACTTTTAGACCGGCGTGACAAAGACAAAAAGACTAACGAGCCACACGAACGCAAGCATCCCGAGTTTTGTCATGATGTTTCGAAAATAATCACAACTAATCGAAATGGCAAATTCAAAATGCAAGACATTCATGTGTCTGCTATCCTTCAATGGCGCTGAAGGATAAACAAATCTTTTACATTTAGATAAAACTTGTTTTTTTGGCGAGAACAGTCCTCGGCCGTCGCGTAATCTGATCATTGGTGGAACTCATAGGTCCTTTGAACGTCATTCATCGAACCTTCCAGCATAATCGTTGGGGCTCACGCAGGCTCTAGAATAAACACGGCTCCTCGAGTCCTTCTCGTAATTTTAACACAATTATCTTAAACAATCGTGAATCTTCCCACTAATTACCGCGAGGTCATCGGTAACAGTGAGCGGTAACAGAATAGTTTTTGTTTGGGGTGAAGTCCGAATACGCTAAAAAAGAGGAATAGACGCGCGTGTTAATGCCCCGCTTGAAAAGACATCACCCCATTGCTCAAAGCGGAACACGGAAACGAAAAGAAAATGTCCCGACTGGCACTGCCTTGCGTCACTGAGTCCCGACATGTCCTCACTTAGTGCGCGACGTCGGCGGTAACACGTAGCCAACAGTATAGACCCTTTAGAAAATTCAGTCTGGCAACATGGGTCGGGAGCTCTGCCGCCATATCTTGATCGCTCGGGTGAGGCACATACCACATACCCCATTACACTAGGTCCAATGTAAGCACGCGCTAGCACATGTTCGTGCGTCTGACGGTACGCTTCTGGCGCATTTTAAAAGTAAGCACTCACTATTTAAATACGCGAATAGGCTAGCGCACAGACGCACGTACCTTGTCTCCGTGTTCATCTCTGACGCAATTTACATGATTAAGTTCACCGCAAGGTGTACATTTCTGCTCCACGCGAGTTTCAAAACGTTTTTCGTCCCTCCGCCAGAGAACACGAAGTACTGGCGACACTTTCTATCGTGTCGCGACTGATCGCGATGGGGCCAGATCTGGATCTAACTTCGTGATCGTAGTTGACTCCTTTGCGCAAGCTGCGAAAGGTAGCTAATCGCGGTGCAGAAATGTCATCCATATCCAGCTTAATCGCAATGAGCAGAGCACGGTGTGACACCGCTGTCCCGCCGTACGTACGTGCAGGCCCAGCTATCGAAGAGGTGACGAATAACCGGACAGTATATTGATCGATACGAACGCAGTTATCAGCTATACCACACACTTCATTACACTAAGTCCAATGTAAGCACGCGCTAGCACATGTTCGTGCGTCTGACGGTAGGCTCCTGGCGCATTTTTAAAGCAAACACTCTTTTTGCGCAAAATATTGCCATTCACAAACACTCACTACTTCAATACGCGAATAGGCTAACGCACGGACGCACGTACCTTGTTTCCGTGTTCATCTCTGACGCTCCGTTGGCTGCAGAAGGGAACACAGCAACACGGCGGCATTGCCAAGGCTCGCCTACTGGTCAAATCAGTTCACAGAAAATCACGCAAGAGGGATGGCAGCGAGTCCGAACTGCCTGTTGCGTTTATCGCGTACCCGTATCAGCTGCGTGCATCGCCGAGGGTGATCCAAACATGGCGGAAAAACATGTTTTCGGTTTCTTTCGATAGGTGGCGCTGAATTTTCTAAAGGGTCTATTTTACTTGTATCCGCGTGTGTGCACAAGAAACAGGCGGGGCCAGCCGTCGGGCGATCATGCATGCCAAGCAGAACATCTGATAGCCACCTCGAAAGCACAACCACAAGCTAATGGGCAGCGCCGGCGAGAATTTATTCCTTCGATGACATCATTTTGCAAGAAATGGCGGTAATGGTCGCCTGAATAGCTTGATTAAAGCTGTGGCCTTGCTTTCCAACTGCTCAGCGAGGCTTCTCAATTTCTGATCGCTTCGCTGCTCGTCGGCACTTATGCGCGTCGGCACTTATGCGCTCCAAAATGCTACCATCGTCGAGTTCCGCAAGCGACGGCGGATTAGAAGATGCGCGAGACAAGCAGTCGACATCGGGCTGCTTTTGTCCGGACTTCTAAACTCCTACTCCACCGTGTGAGACACCTTGAATTGTCTTCCAAAAATATTAGCCAGCACTAGGCGTGGTGGTCGCTCACGAAATTGAAATGCCTGCCGTATATAGGACGTTTTTATTTTTTTTGAAACAACGCATATTCTAAACAAATTTTCTATAACAGTCAGGCTGGTGTCGTTTTCACCCGCGCACTCTTTGTCGAGGCGGAAATTCTTTCCCGAAGCTGAAATGTTACTGACACGGAAAATTAACGGAAGCACGCTAATTAAGTTTTTAATTATTGATCTGAGTGCTGTCATTAAGCTTAGAAATTTGGAGTCCGTCATCATTTATATCATGCTATTTTGAACGTGACGAAATTTAAATGAAGGCGCGCCGTAGAAGAATCTGGTCAGAAAAATTTGCAGGCGTTCTGAAATGTATTAGCAGACGAAGTGGTTCTAAAGAGAAAAGGAAGAGATAAGTGCCGGCTCATAACTGTCTCTCTCAACGGAGGTCACCTCAACAAGCCGGCACGGGGAAGGGGGGATGGGGAGGAAAAGGAGAGAAGAAGAAAAAGGTGGGAGAGGATGTAATTTAGGAGCGGGTGCGCGCGCGCGCGATGCAGACAGCTTACTATTTGCGTGCGATTGGTGGTGTTTATCTCTTTTCTTCTTGAACAACAAAGAGGCGGGACAAACTATAATTCGTCTGCATTTAAGGAGAAGCGCCGCAGTGAGAGCCCGTGAGTTTGAACGCGATAGCGCTAGAATGATTGTTTCGCAGAAATTCCAGCGTCGGTGTCGGCTTAGTTGGTTGTGATCTAAAATTCCTCATCTTGTCCATTACCGAAAAATTAACAACAATTAAAATCAAATAATATTACTGGGTGATCTGAGAGAGAATTAAACCCAAGCCATCTGCGTTGCAAGCAGGTTCTCTACCACAGAGCCGCGGCATTGCTTAAAAGTGCATGGGTAAAAAAAAAAGCTATATGAATGTCGTGTAATGGAAGGAGTCTCCTTAACGCACGTAACATTGCGTGGCTGAAGCGATGAACCACGCCTGGCGTCAAAACGTCCGAATTGCTGCGAATGGGTGTTTTAAAGGCCCACCCATTACTTAGTAGTAATGTGGGGCAAAATGCGACAAAAATGTGAAAATTGTGAATATTTTTTTTTGTTTCATTCGCTACCATTAAACACCAATGTACAAACTTTATTCTGCGTACAAGGTATGTGCTACATTAATGTGGTCATGCTGCCACAGTTCGAAAGTTTATTTTAAAAATCAATAAAAAATGCTCCACATGTCTCATTTTGCCCCAACCTGCGGGCCGAAACGAGACACAACGTGGGGCAAAACAAGACAGTGTGAAAAAATTTCATCGCTTCAGTTTTTGCAATCCCAATCTTTATTCCCACAGCCAGTTCATTGAAGGCATTGATCCAACATGCCCAGATTGTGGCTCCGCATCTACGTTAGACCACATGCTCTGGCAGTGCCCCTCATTACAGAGTTCTAATCTTACGACCGAAGACGATTGGAGCGCTGCGCTACGGAGCTCACAACTGTTAGGTCAACTCAGGGCCGTCCAGAGGGCCCACGACGCGGCGATGAGGCTCGGCCTACCCGTCCCGACGTAGGAGCGGCGCGCTGCTCTACCGCCTTGAGCGGTAGTGTTCCTCAGGACCTTAATAAAGTTCTGTGTCTGTGTCTGTCAGTTTTTGCACTAGAAGCTCTTGAAATTCACTCCGAGGGCCCCCCACGCAGTCATCATGAGTGCAGTCCTTGCACTCCACGCATTGAATCCAGGCAGAACCCTAGGTTGTGTTGCTCCAGAACTCCTTGCAGATCAAATACGGCCAGTCTTTCTTTGTCCTAATGTTGTCTTTTCTTGAGTGCTTGTACTTCATTGGACTATATAATGATCGGAGGCTATATATGTTTTGACGTATCTTCTTCGCCTCTTTTTGCCATTTTGATGCAGAACTGCACAGACGTTTCGTGGCTTTCAACTTCGTCAGCTGGGCTTTCTGAGGCGATGAATTTTAAATTGTACTAGATTCGAATTTTCAAGCGCTTGCTTTTTTTATATTTTGGTATTGGAGAAATATTAAAACTCTATCCCAAGACGTCTTAGTGAACGGCTTGGCGGGGAGATTCTTCTAATTTTTTCATACGCCTTTTGGAAGCATCCTTGGGAACGCGGAACAACCGTGATGCACCGCGACTGGAGTGAATCCAGCCCTGAGCAGCAATCAGTGCTTTTTGATGTCGTTTTCCTCGCAGGAAGCTCTATATGATATTATTTTGTAGGTCCGATCCCTTCTAAAGAAATAAATATGTTATATAATGAGTGTAAGTAAATAGTTTCTTTAATAAGACACTCTCTAAAGCAGTTAGAGCCCTTTTTGTCGCGTTTGCCCCTCTCACATGCCGGAATTCAAAAACAATTTCCGCTTTGGCCCCGGGCACCAAACGAACTAAACTTTTGGTGGTATGTAGCTAGTAGTATAAAGTAACAATATAAATACCTACGTCGTTGTACTGATGCCGGAGTAGATTCATGCACGGATCCGAATATTTGGCCCTTTTTTGACGGGTCGCGAACAAACTGACACAAGCCGCGTAATTTTTGTCGCGCGGACGCGGTGAGTAATCATCAACTTTTACACATAAAAAGGTGGACAACTAACAGCACCTATCGCTGAAATAGAGCAACACAAAAAAGCACTTTTCTGTATTAGCTATCGAGGTCGGCGAAGTCGAAAGGTCGCGTTTCGCCCCACGTCTCATTTTGCCCCGCCTTACTACTCACGCTTATTTAATTATCAGCCGCAAAAACATCAACAAATGGAGCATCTGCGTAGGTTCGCGTGTTGCCTTACGGACGCGTAGTGGGCCCTTCGTTGATATGCAAAAGCAGCAATTATATCATAGTGGACACCTTACAACTGCACTTTCTGCAGGAATTGTTAGATACCTTGAAACGCCCAATGCTACACGCGCAGTCGCTCGTTTCCTTACGGCACGGTTGAGGCCTGCGCTTTCAACCGAAGCTAGGCTAGCATTTGAGAAGGACATGCGCATGTGAGCGATTAACCTATCGCGTTCTACTCATGACCGCGAAGCTCAAGGGCCCTACGAATTTTTATGATTCCCAGACACAGAAAAATGGCGTCATCTCCCGCTAGAGGGAATCATGTGTGGATGCGAGGCAGTGGAGAGATGGTTAGGTTTAGCGGTAGATTGCGTAATTTTATTGTGTTTTGAAGACGAGGACCTTGTGGTCGGTGAAGTCAAGGGTTGCTTTTCCAGTGTTTTCATTGTGAACTTTCCGAAGATCAGGTCTACCCTAATGGTGAACGGTTTTTTTATGGTCATAGGAAATGCATCGCAACGAGTACACGTCTAGCGTGTGGTGGACCAGCCAATCGTTCGTCGTTAGATACCCGTTGAAATCACCCGCAAGTACGAAGGGCGCGTGTCTGTATCTCTGTGTCTACCGTGCCATTCGACGGTCCCTCTAGACATGTTGGGTGCGAGATACATTGTCATGATTACTATGTAGCTGTCGTTGTCAAAGTAGGCTCTAACGGCCGAGTGCACTCCGTGTTGTCCTTGGCCGGCAGGTTGTAGATCTTTGCGTAGAGATGGCGTTTGACCTACATGGCGACACCACCGGCAGGAGGTTCTGCCTCTTCAGTAAACACGATGGCTTCGTAGCCGTTTGTCGTCGGTCTTGCGTCCTTCCACGTTTCTGTCAGACAGAGAACGTCTGCTTTGGTTAGGACGCGATCACGTTCGATATCTCTGGCGTGTGCGTTGAGGGACCGGCTGTTTAGCAGTGCTATAGTGAACTCTGTTCCGGGGTCGACGTGTTCTCTGAAAGCACGGAGGTAACGCTGTGTGACGATGTCGAGACGTTTGACTGCAGACATAACTAATTAGCGCAAAAAACAATGGACAAGGTAGAGACGACAGACAGGACGGAGCGCGTCATGTTCTTGTCCACGTTGTCGTTCTTGTGGTGGAAGCGATGGTCACCGGCAGCGTTAGTCAGGTAGAGGCTCTGAATGTTGGCGCACCTTCTTAAGGCAACATAGACGAGTTTCTGTGGGTGCGTCTTCGAGTATTCGTATACGATGGAAGAGTAGGTTCCTCCTTGGGACTGTGTACGGTTATTGCGCTCGCCTGGACCAGAGGGAATTGTGCTGGTTTGCACGCGACAGCGCTGTTGCGGTGGATCGTCACCGTGACGTGGCGCGGTTCTATAGGTATTCACGTCGGGTCAACGTCATAGTCGAAACGTTTCGCCTCGCTCACTGCGTGGTTGGAGCGAAGTTTCCCGCGTTTCTGTCGTCCGGGAAACGCGTCTTCTTCGTCTTGACCGCGGCGCTGCACAGGAGAGAGAATGAGGCGCGCGCGCTCCGTCATTTTCATACCGCGGAACTATACTGCGGTGCCCCCAGCAGAATATGCAGCTGTCACACCACTTGTCGTGCGCGCCGCTCCGTAGAGTAGAGGATTGCTAGAGGAGAGGACAGGGGGGACCATAGAAGAGGAGAGAGAGGGGACACGCATGCGCTGGGGTGGGTGTGGGAAGGACAAACCCCGCGCAAGCACATGCAAGCAAGATCAAGGAATGTAGTCAACGGGACGCGGACGCCGCCCCGTAGAGTAGAGGATTCCTAGAGGAGAGAAAAGGGGGGGGAGCGTAGGAGAGCAGAGAGAGGGGGTGAGGCACGCGGGAAGAAGCAACGGACAAAGTACCCGTAAGCACATGCAAGCCAGATCAAGGAATGGAGTCAACGTGGGCGACAGACACCACTACCACTGGTAGTGCGTGTTATTATTTGCTTGCACCCAACACATGATTAGCCATGGCTAAGAGGCCACTCTCTGCTCTCGGCCAAGACTCTGATAACTGGTGGTGGTGGTCGACGGCCGTATAGTACTACAGTGTTCTGGTTCGCATAGTGTGTGTTTCCCTACTTCATGAGAAAGTGACCGGACGCGGGACGCAGGACAGGGGGACGCCGGACGCGGGAATGCTGATACGGATAAGCACCGTAAACAGATAAGCACCGTCTACTACAGTGACAATTAAGGCGATGCGCGGGCACAACTGAGATGACTTCCAGCTTTTCGCAAAAACATACGGCTCCGGCACACCGTCATTCAAATTTTGCTCCTCCCATGTCACGGTAGTTGCAGGCCGCGTTACAGTATACATCACGCTCTGTGGCTAAAAAAAATTCCCCATCTCCCGCTGAAGGGAACCATGTGTGGATGCGAAGCAGCGGGGAGATGATTAGCTTGAGCTGGAGGAACGTCGCCGCTCTCATTTCACGGCAGTGGTCCGGGCGCTCATCGGGCGCTGCACAGGAGAGACAATGAGGCGCGCGCGCTCCGTCATTTTCATACCGTGGAACTACCGTGGCGCCCCCCAGCGGAGTATGCAGTTGTCACACCACCTGTCATGCGCACCGCTCCGCAGAGGATTCCTAGAGGAAAGGACGGGGGGGGGGCGTAGAAGAGGAGAGAGAGGGGGAGGGGACGTGCATGCCCTGTGGGGGTGTGGGACGCGGGAGCCGCTCCGTGGAGTAGAGGATTCTTAGAGGAGAGAGGGGGGAGAAGACGCGCATGCGCTGTGGGGATGTCGGCGCCGCTCCTTAGAGTAGATGATTCCTAGAGTAGAGGAAGGGGGTGAGCGTAGGAGAGCATAGGGGAGGGGAGGCGCATGCGCTGTGGCGGGTGTGGGACGCGGGGGCCGCTCCGTAGAGTAGAGTATTCCTAGAGGAGACAAAGGGGGTGAGCGTAGGAGAGAGAGGGGGAGGGGACGCGCATGCGCTGTGGTGGTGTGGGACGCGGGAAGGAGGGACGGACTAAGCCCCCCTCCAAACACATGCAAGCAAGATTAAGGAATGGGGTCAACCTGGGCGACAGACACCACCTGCCTAGCCATTGCTAAGCAGCCTCTCTGTGCTCTCGGCCATGACTCAAGGAATGGGGTCAACCTGGGCGACAGACACCACCTGCGTAGCCATTGCTAAGCAGCCTCTCCGTGCTCTCGGCCATGACTCTGATGACTGTGTTAGGGTTGACGGCCTTCATATTACTAGTGTACTGGTTCGCATAATGGGTGCTTCCCTACTTCATGAAAGTGGCCGGACGCGGTACGGGGGACGGCGGACGCGGGACACGGGAGCCCCGAGCATAGGATGCTTCGCATCTAATAAAAAATTCCCCATCTCCCGCTAAAGGGAACCATGTGTGGATGCGAAGCAGCGGGGAGATGGTTAGCTTGAGCGGGAAAAACGTCGCCGCTCTCGTCTCCCGGCAGCGGCCCGGGCGCTCATCGCGGCGCTGCACAGGAGAGAGAATGAGGCGCGCTCTGTCATTTTTATACGGCGGAACTACCGGGGTGCCCCCAACGAAATATGCAGCTGTCGCACCACCTGTCGCGCGCCACTCGGTAGTGGCTTCCTAGAGAAGAGAACGGGGGGAACCGTAGGAGAGGAGAGAGAGAGGGAACGCGTATGCGCTATGTGGGTGTGGGACGCGGGAGCCGCTCCGTAGAGTAGAGGATTCCTAGAGTAGAGAAAGGGGGTGAGCGTAGGAGAGATAGGGGGGAGGGGAGGCGCATCCGCTGTCGGGGTGTAGGACGCGGGGGCCGCTCCGTAGAGTAGAGGATTCATAGAGGAGAGAAACGGGGGGGGGAGCTTAGGAGAGGAAATACAGAGGGAGGGGACGCGGGTGCCGCTCCGTAGAGTAGAGGATTCATAGAGGAGAGAAACGGGGGGGAGCTTAGGAGAGGAAATACCGGGGAAGGGGACGTGGGTGCCGCTCCGTAGAGTAGAGGATTCATAGAGGAGAGAAACGGGGGTGAGAGTAGGAGAGGATAGGGGGAGGGGACGCACATGCGCTTTGGCGGTGTGGGGCGCCGCTCCGTACAGTAGAGGATTCCTAGAGGAGAGAAAGGGGGGTGAGAGTAGGAGAGGATAGGGGAGGATGCGCGCATGCGCTGTGGCAGTGTGGGACGCGTGAAGGAGGGACGGACTAAGCCCCACCAAACACATGCAAGCGACATCGAGGAATGGAGTCAACCTGAGCGACACACACCACCTGCCTAGCCATTGCTAAGCAGCCTCTCTGTGTTCTTGGCCATGACTCTGATGACTGTGTTAGGGTTGACGGCCTTCATATTACTACAGTGTTCTGGTTCGCATAATGGACGATTCCCTACTTCATGAAAGTGGCCGGACGCGGGACGGGGGACGGGGACGGCGGACGGGGGACGCGGGAGGGACAGAGCCCGGAGCATAAGATGCTTCGCATCTAAAAAAAATCCCCATCTCCCGCTAAAGGTAACCATGTGTGGATGCGAAGCAGCGGGGAGATAATTAGCTTGAGCGGGAGGAACGTCGCCGCTCTCGTTTTCCAGGGCGCTCATCGCGGGGGCTGCACAGGAGAGAGAATGAGGCGCGCGCGCTCCTTCATTTTCATACCGCGGAACTACCATGGCGCCCCCAGCGGAGTATGCAGCTGTCACACCAACTGTCGTGCGCGCCGCTCCGTAGAGCATTCCTGGAGGAGAGGACGGGGGGGAGACCGTAGGAGAGGAGAGAGAGGGGGAGGGGGACTTCATGTGCTGTGGGAGTTTGGGACGCGGGAGCCGCTCCCTAGAGTAGAGGATTCCTATAGGAGAGAGGGGGAGAGGACGCGCATGCGCTGTGGGACGCGGGCGCCGCTCCGTAGACATACCCAGGAATTCGGGACATCGCTTTTAGTTCACCGTTTTTCACACCACGTGGCGTACAGACCTTCAACTTTCAAAACTGGCGCCGTGACGCAGGCCGCGGGGCAGACAAAACGACAATACATACATAAAAAAAATATCGACCATCGCCACCGAGAGCGAACCGTGATCGCTGACTGATAAGAGCTAGGCGTACGGCAGGCGGTCGGCTGGATGCTCGAAAGTGAATCAGCAGTTCTTTTTCAACGAATGCGTGTACACAACTCACTTGGCTGTGCTTGGAAAACACTGAATATCGAAAGGGTGTGCGGCCCTTCCTCTCATCCTTTTCAATATATTTCGTCCGATTTTGCGGTCGTCGGCCCCCGCCGGTATCTTGGAGAAAGTAAGGACGTCCTTTCGTCGCTGCCGTTTTCTTCATCTAAAAACGCTAATTTCAAGGAAATACCAATGGCGATGGTTTGACATTATGCAGAAACAAACATGACGTCCCTGATGTTTGTTGGCGTCACTTTACAAATTAATTATTTTGCGCTATAGCGTGAATGCAACAGGCCGTGCGGTATTCACTGCCAGTGACAACATTTTTTTAGAGCTCGAGGAGGAGCAGAAATAAAGGCCGAAATTTATGACAAGCGCGAGATTGCTCAATTACCTTCTGGAATTAAGAATTTTGAATAAGACGCTTTAATTTAAACAACGCTTTTTTACGTTTCTAGCGCACATAATAAAATAAGACCGAAATAATATTCTCATTATTTACATGGTATACAGCTCGTCTTCTCCTCTTGGCTAACTGTTCGTGAAAGCGTAATAAAACAAAGTATAGTCATATATACGACCATCCGCCGCGGTGTTGTGGCGGTTACAGTGCTCGGGTTCCGACCTGAAAGTTGCGTGTTCGATCCCAGAGGCGGCGGTCGCATTTCGATGCAGGCGAAATGCTATATGTGCGATGACAGTGCACGCTAAATAACACCAGATGATCGTAATTTCCGGAGTCCTCCACAATGGCGTCCCTCAAAATCATATCGTGGTTTTGTGATGTAAAACCCCCCGATAATATTTGGATGTACGCGACCGTAAAACCCGCCTGTTTGTTGCACTGTCTATGCGGTCTGCACAACGGCAGCAGGTCTTGGTTTGAGACCCGGCTATTTCGGACAGTTTCATTTAGAACCAGGAACGCGTACAAGCGAGATTGAAGTTAGCGCTCGTCTGGCTTCCTTGCTGCTACTTGCGTCAGTGTTTCTTTACGCGTGCTTAGATTTTTACATAGTAATGTTTCTTAAAAGGTCCCTCGCTAGGACCCAATTATTACTTTTATGACGCGCCTATCGGTGAGCCTTTAAAGCAGGGGTCTCAAACTCACTTCCATCAGCGGGCCGCATTCACGCAATTTAGCCCCGCAAGGGCCGGGGCAGAGAAGATGGTACAGCGGTGGCAAGTTGTCAGCAAGCGTTGCCATTTGAGAAAAAAAAAAAGAAAGAAAACGTTTCAATATCTCATAAACAGGTCGTTTCTCAACATGTGTATACCTATCTCCAAAATGACTAAAATCTGTATATACCCCATAAAATGTACGGGGGGGATGACCGTCTCTGTAGCTCAGTTGGTAGAGCATCGGACGCGTTATCGAAGGTCGCAGGTTCGGTCCCTACCAGCGGCAAGTTATCTTTCCGTCCTCTTTTCTTTCTTCATATTTACATTAAAATGTAAAATTACTACTATTAGCATCTTCTGTACTTTCCATGGCATCAATGTCTGTAAGTTCTGATTAATATTGTGTCTAACAAAGCAAATCGAGCCCTTAAATTTCCACTTCTTTCCTGAGTTTCGGTATGGTAACTTTAAGTTGTTAGGATGAAGACAAATCGCAGAAATTAGGGTCTCATTAGCTCTTCTTACAATATCCCTATTATGATTCCCACGAAAGTATAACCTGGTGTTATCTGCATGGATTGTAAATTTAACCTTGTAATCACTGCCTGCGATCTTGTCAATGAATATTAGAAACAGAAAATTCAGAGCCATTCTACTCTGTGAAGTTGTGCGACCAACGTAGCTGTGTGGTACAGCACCGCGATATCGCTGCGCGGGATGCCATCACCATGAGGGACAAGAAGCATCGCGCCATCGTTTTAAGTCCCCCTCCTTCCCTTATGCCGAAGAAAGACTCCCCGAAACCTCGCTTTGACCCCGGCGAAACGATCGGCAGCGTTGTCGCCGTCGTCGATTACACTCGGCGTCTCAGGCGCGTTCTTTCTCGCTGCTGTCGGCGTCTTTCCTCGTAAGCTCCTTGTTCCTCGGGCGTACCACTGCCGCTAAATAAAGGTGACAATGTCGGATTGAGAATGACCCTCGCAGACGCACGTGTGATTCACTGCGACAGTAGAGGTACGCGACAAACACACGTCCAGTTGCATGGCAGGCCTACGGGGCACCTGGCCCTTCTCTCGTCAGCGCCCTTCGCACCTCACCCAGCACTCTCCCCTTGTATTCAGATTCAATTTTGTCGAAGAGACTTTTTTGTACACACCCTCTAAACGCACGCACTATTTGGCCAGAAGCCAGCCAACAGCTCCGCAAAAAAAATTCCAATATGCTTACCCGGTGCGCACCACATTTAACCTGTTTTAAATCTGGGCATTCCATCGGCAAACATTATAGTCCGAGTTCGGCGTTGTAAATTAAAAGCGAACGAAGCTTGTACTATACCTCTAATATGTCCAGTTCTCATATTTTAAAGAAAACATTTGGTTTACAAGGCAAAGTACTTGTGAGAAGCCCTAAGAATAAGACGACTGCTTTTTTTTTTTTTTTTACTGTAAAAGTTATCTAATTTAAGGCCTTGGTGGGGAAGAGGAGCACGTTCATTCGAGTCATTTTAATGGAAACCACATTGAGCGCGCTGTATAAGAATATGGATGACTACGAATAACACACTAGGTGTCGTTTTTTGCCCTCCTACTTTTGACAGAGGGGGAAAGGGAAAAGTGGGCAAATGTCTCCTTGCTGCTCCCTCTCATGTCCTTCCAATTAAATAACCCTATGCAAATGGTGTAAGTTTAAATTTTATTTCGATATCTGTGGGCGATTATAACACTAACCTACCCCGCTTCGCTTCCGCATCGGTCGCCGGCTGCTTATGATTGGTCGAATTTTTGTGGGTCATGCCCACAGCACCTGCTCCTAACGCGAAGCAACAAATGCAGCGAAAATGACCCATCGTGTAATAGCGACTTATGCATGACTACGTATAACGTTAGCGAATAAAGTAATTTCAATACTGCAAATTTTTGTCCATCGGTATTTCGCAATTGGTCAAAATTCGTAATGTGCTCTAAGATCGCCTGCTTCACACGCGAGATCCCAAATCTGCGAAAACTCGCCGCTGATAGCCGAACGGTGAATAATTCTGAGCAGTATTCATGATGGCAGCGTGCCGGTCAATTTACCAGCGGCTACTAACGAGATGGATTGATATGCATATAATAAGTACATTCAGTTGTAGTGTAATTATGTACCATTCGTCCACGTGGACAACTCTCTGTGAATGCTTCTTTGCCGAGAATGAGGGACATCGGAAAATAAACATTATTCGGAACAGGTGACAACCTTCGCAGGTGGGGGCAGTTTTCTTAGATCAGAATACTGTGGACCATGACCATGTTCCAGGAGCGTTCGAGTAGCGGGGCAAGCTTGGAGGCTAGCCTTCCCACAGTGTTCGAGTCGTCTGCTTTCTTCGTCACCCTGTTGCAAACTGCCACGATCGCCGCAAGCTACCATATGATAAGCAAGGCGAAGCATGCTAATAGGCGACAAAAGCAAGAACCTACTTAGCTATCCCTGCTCTGTTTAACAAAAACACTCAGTTCTTCTACAGACTCATCGACTCACTGGAATATAGAACAGGGGCGATGTTATTCAGTTTGAATAGCGTCGCCGCAAACGAAGTACAGGAAAATCATTTGATCAGTCCATAAAATGTTTATAGGCTCCCACCCATATTTTCGTCGCCAGTGTTGTAAACGTCAAGTCAGGTACAACATCATGAAATTGGGACAGAATGCTCAAACGTCACGCAACCCTGTTTAGCGCTAACCTCCTTTGAAATGCTGCAGTGCAAGGCGCGAAAGCGTAGCGTATACGCAGTTCGCACCAGAGACAGCCTACAGTGCGTCTTCGGAAGACAGGGACGACAATCTTCGCAGCACAAATGTAGGATATGTGTAGCTCAAAATTTCATGATATATTTACGTGATTCATGTGTTGAAGGAAGAAACTGGGTATCGCACCCTTAGTACATACGCTGATATATAATGCCCTGCCAATATGAGATTAGAAAACGTATCGGCCAATTGACAGAGCTGTTTTTTTACTTAGCTTATCCATTATTGCTTTATTAACCATAAAAGTGTTACACGTATATTTCTCTATGTAAAAATCCGTTTGGTACTGGTGTCCCTAGCATAATATTGAATGAATTATAACGTTACGGCTTTCGTGGGGCGTGCGTCCATTTCTTCAAAAGTTACCCATTACAAAGGGAATAGACAGTGGAAATAGCCTATACCCAGACTGAGTTTTACGAAATAACTACAGCTGTACCCCAAGGCTCGGCTCTTGGACCAATATTGTTCCCATTAAATACTAACCACTTTTTCCGTTCAGTAAACAAAAAATAAACATGGCTGATCCCTCCAGCATAGGATTCGGTATAACAGGAAAGTAAAACGTGTCCTTCCAGAAGTAGTTTAATGCTTACTGTACATTGATGTAAGAGAGCTTGCACAATGTGTAGTGCTCTTTCGCAGCTATAGCACCGTTTAACGTGGATGAATCCGCGTTGACGCTTGGTGGTACATCTTTATCCCTTCGACTAACGTTCATTATCAATGTTTAAACAAACCCTTGTGGTAGGTGTAGTAGCTAACGGTGAGAGTGTAAACAGAAAAAGCTGTGTGACAGCCCCAAGAACGTCGCTGAATGAACGCAGGATAAGGTCGAAATGCCGCTGCACGTTAAAGAGTTATTGAACGCCACGGCTGGACTAAAGGCAAACGTAACGCACATCGTGTGTGCTCGGTAGCCCGGCCACGATTTTTCTTCAGACAGGGATCTTTCCAAACCCCGTACTCTAAAGCAAGTGGCACCCAGAAGTTTTGCGGCCACAGTGCAAATGTTGCAGTTAAGCAGCAAATTTGGCCCACATGGTGTGGACATGTTCGAGTCAATACGATGGTTCACACACTCTAGAACCCTGGGAGGCTCTGCTGCGTAGCCAAGACCCCAACGTCCAGCAACACTCATCAGTCAAGCCCTTGATGCTGCCGTGTCTCAAGGGATTCCTGCAGACGGCTAGGGGCGTCGCGCAATGCCTGACGTGACTGACTGATTCTTTTAATAAGAATTTTTGTGTCTCTCTCGGCGAGCGTAAGTGGGAGCGCGGTATTACAGCGAGGCGAGGTAGGCGCGCCTCGCAGAACTTTTGGTACGGATGGATACTTTTGGTATGGATTTTTTAGTATAGATAGATGCTATGAGCGACGCCGACGCTTAGGCTAAGGTCCCCACCTCGTAGTGTGTTCAGACGTTGACAAAATTGCGAGGTAGGCGCGCGTCGCAGAACTTTTGGTACGGATGGATACTTTTGGTATGGATTTTTAGTATAGATAGATGCTATGAGCGACGCCGACGCTTAGGCTAAGGTCGCCACCTCGTAATGTGTTCAGACGTTGACAAAATTGCGACGGACGCGCAGCAACGACGCATTGCAGGATCTGATCGCGGAAGCCCTAGTCATGATGCACTACTTCTGTTTACCACTACCAGAAAGCGCCACAACCCCGCCGACCAAAAGCACTGTGAAAGGAAAGTGAGAAATATAAAAGGCCCGTTTGTAAAGACTCTGGAGTGTGTGACCGTGGCGCGGTGCAATACAGAAAATAAAAATTGCCGTGGCGCAGTGGATATCGTGCCCGGCATCAGTTGTTGCGAACCGAGAGGTCGCGGGTTCGACTCCCTGTTGACAGAACTTTTTTCCTTAACAGCTGATCCTGTACATTTTCTCAGCGTCATTTCCGTGACGCAAATACGTCACTGAAATGTTGGTTTGACCCCGGCATAAAACGCTTTCGTGTTAAAAAAAAATTAAGGCAGCTTCTCCCTATTGGTGCCATGGGCCTGAAGGGAGTGTGAACTGCGGAGTTGGGCAGCCTTCTTTGTTTCTCTCTCGTTTTTTTGTTTCCTTGCTCCTCTCTTTCTTTCTTGTTCATTTTTCCAGTTTTTTCTGTGTTTTTTTCTCTTTATTTATATTTTTCATCCAATTTTTTTCCCTTTCTTTCTCTCACTCTATTTCTCGCTTGCTTCCTCTTTCAATTTTTATATGTGCCTTGTGTTGTCGTATTTCCCCAGCCACAACAGTAATGTCCGCACTTTAGGCGCTCGAAGGACAAGAGAAAGAAGACCCTCCTTGCGTGAGCGCGCGCTCAATATGCGGCAGCTGGCTATGGTATATGTCGTTCTGCCTGCGTTGATACGCGTGTAATCATCAAGGCGCTCAAGGAACAGGAGGAAGAAGACGCGTTAAAATCATCATCATGACACTCGAAGAACAAGAGGAAGCAAACTTCTCTTTGGCGCGAAGCGCGCGCTCAGTATGCTACAGCTGGCTATGCCATATGTGGTTCTGCCTGCGTTACGCCAAGCGACAACGACAGCGTACGACAGCCTGCCACCCTAAAGTGCACCGCACTTAAAAGTTCGAGTATTTATGTATGCTGGACGGAACTCTGAAATGCATCGCAGACTTTCCGGTTCAAAACCTAATTTGTGCGAATAATGAGTGCAAGGACATCCACAAATCGTTCTGTTCAAAAAAGCTAGCGCCAAATACAGAAAGAAAAATGGGTGTGCTAAACTCTTGTAAAACATATCTATCGCGAGAGAAACGTGGGTTTGGCTTTGTTTCCCAAAGATTATAGACGCAGTGTTTCGTTAAAGTTGGGCTTCTTCTTCAGTTTGTAATTGTTCGTGTTGATTAACCACGGCGGGGGGCTGCAGTAGCTTTGACCTCGGCACGCGTCCGCGCTTGCTAAGCGTCTCCGTAACGTGCTACTTTGGCCTCTCTTGGCTGCGATGTTTTTGAGCTGGCAACTTCCACTTTGCTTAAGATTTCACAGCCTGCCTCATAGCTATGTGTAATGGATGAGTGCAATAAGCCTGTCGCTTCCGCTCAAGCGCATGCACGGACGATCCCAGCCCACGTGGCATACATTGCAGGACCAAGCGCTGGCGAAGCAGCTTTGAACATTCGCCTGGTCATGTGGTACCGCAGCAGTGAGGCTCCGAGCCAGCGCCGCTATGGTGGCTAGCCACCATATGGTGGCTATGGTGGCTAGCCACCATAGCGCAGCTGCGAGGCCTCTGGCCAGCGGACCACGTGGTGTGACGTCACGCCTGCCACGCTAGAGCTCCGGCGGCTGAAGGTCAATGAGACGCGACGAATGAACTTGGAAGATATAGCGTCAGAGAGTTTACGCTCTAAAAATCAAATATAATGTTTTTAATTCACCGCATAAAGCTGTAGAGGAGAATTCCCGTTCTCTTGCACTAATCAAACCAGCGCTAGAACGTGTAAAGTTCATAAAATGCCCAGCCATCTTCTTTGACAAATATGTTAACAGAAAACTTTTTATCCACGGGGTCTGCAAGAAACTTAACATGACTTGCTTCCTCCTGTAAAAATGCCCCGACATTATCGACGAACAAGCAATACGAATTCGTTATTGCAACGTATTTCAGAATCGATGACCATGATGGTTTACGCAAGAAATTCCGCTTTGATATAACGCAAATACACTCCGTCAAATAGCTTCAGCTGTATTTCATTGTACGAATACTACAACTGCGATTGCTGGAAACTTGTATACTTTTGTGTCTTTTAATTCCACACAATCGACGCTAAACATTTGTTTCATACGTTTCAGGCAGCACAAGAGTCGCAAAAATACTTCTTTCCTATGCATAGCTGCAGAGGCAAAAATATTCATAATATCTCCATAAACATTTAGCTTAAGAAACCAACTTTATAAACCTGTTATCTGCGTTTTTCTGTTTATTGACTGGATACTTTATATCTAAACGAGAAAGGCGCTTGGAAGCATTTTAGTATTGTACGATACCGTGAAACCAGTTATTTTTTGCAGGAGAACTTTGGTGCGGATAGAAAGTAACAAAAACAAGAACCGAAACTAAATGACCTACATTTCGTCGTATGCCATCTGGCGAAAGGCATCGAGACTAAGCGAGAAAAAAAAAGGACACCGCAGCCGGGATCGAACCTGCGAACTCGCGGTTGCGTTATCAGCGATTTTGATCTCTCGTCGTCCAACGCGCTCGGCTATCGCTTCAACAAGTTTCTGCGGACGAAAACCCAGTTTATATATCTACCACAATGAATTCCGCGACCTTGTTACGAAAACTGCGGTTTTGGAACAACTTTTTCGCCATTCGAAGAGTTGCTGCTGCAACCAGGTGATAGCTGAGTCATTGAAGTTGATAAATCCCCGGGAACTTACCAATCGATGCTACTGTTTCGTCGCAAATCGCATTTTTGTGGCCAGAAAACCCTCCTAAATTTGACCGTTTCCATAGGCTCCCATACTTAAAACTTCGCCCGCAATTTGGAACGGGTTTTTGGACGTAAATAATGTTGCTGCTTCCATGACATGTCGGGATGGTTACGTAGAGCCTATTTCCTCGGGAACTTAGTGAAAGATGGCTTCTACCATTAGTTATTCGCGAAAAACGACGCTCTCCCATAGAAAACGCGCATGTTTCCAAGGGCGACCGCTAGAGGCGCTGTTCGGCGATGTCCCTAATTCCTGGACATGGTAGATGATTCCTAGAGGAGAGAAAGGGGATGAGCGTAGGAGAGGATAGGGGGAGGGGACGCGCATGCGCTGTGGGCGGTGTGGGACGCGGTGGCGCTCTGTAGAGTAGATTCCTAGACGAGACAAAGGGGATGAGCGCAGGAGAGAGAGGGGGAGGGGACGCGCATGCGCTGTCGTGGTGTGGGACGCGAGAAGGAGGGATGGACTAGGCCCCCCTCCAAACACATGCAAGCAAGATCAAGTAATGGGTTCAACCTGGGCGACAGACACCACCTGCCTAGCCATTGCTAAGCAGCCTCTCTGTGCTCTCGGCCATAACTCTGATCACTGTGGTAGTGGTTGACGGCCTTCATATTACTACAGTGTTCTGGTTCGTATAAAGGGTGCTTCCCTACTTCATGAAAGCGGCCGCACGCGGGACGGGGGGACGCGGGAGGGACGGACATAGCCTCCAGCATAAGGTGCTTCGCTGATGATGATTAATGGGGTTTTGTGGCGCACGGGCCATGGGTGGCCAAACAGCGCCATGTCTGTTATGTGGTGTTAGCAATGACCAATGGTTACGATGGCAGTGTTTATAATGGCTGTATAGAGGCCTTAAAATCATGCGCTATAAGGTACGGTAAAAGGTTTGTATAGAGTATAAAATTATGACAGTGGTGCGTGGTGTGATCTATGGGTGTGATATGGATGAAGAGTGAGCATGGTTATCTACAGGTGAGAGATGGCAAATAGCACGAATGCCTCCTCAGGGTCTTTGAGCCCAAAGACCGGGAGGCAGGTGCTTCCTTTGATAGAGCTACCGCAGCCGCAACCTCAGTTGTGAGGCGGCGCTACGGGTTACCTGGGAAAATAACGTTGAAGTTAGTGACATCTTTAAGATATGCAAAAAGAGATTTGTATGTAAAAAGTGGTTCTCTGCCTATGAACATAGCGGGGTGAAGTGGTAACTGTTGCCGGCGTATTAATGGAAAATGCTTGTTTCTTTCGGCATCTAGTTCCGTGCATTGCAATAGGACGTGAAGTACTGTACGAGGCTCACCACATTTATCACACAAAGGTGGGTCACCACCGGACAAAAGGTATGAGTGTGTGCTGTGTGTATGTCCACTTCTGTGTGTCGTGACTTCGATACCGGCGGCCAATTCGCGAGCTGTGGCTTGATTAGATGAACTTTATTGTGTGTTTGCCGATCCCATAACCGCTGCCAATGATCCCTGAGTTTTCGTTTGAGGAATGGTTTGAGGTCAAGTGCAGGGACAGATACGGATGTATTCGCGGTAGCGTTTTCGTGGGCGGAGACAGCTAACTGGTCCGCCAACACGTTTCCTTGGATCTCCCTGTGCCCTGGCACCCAGCAGACTACGACATGCTGTTTGTGTGCGTAGAGGGAGCATAAAAGCGAGTAGAGAGAAAGAAGGACAGGATTTTTGTGCTTTTTTAGACTTTTCAAAGTTTTTACCACGCTCAAAGAATCAATGTAAACTACTGCCTTTTGTAGTTGTAATTGTTTGATGTGTTTAACTGCCGCAAGTATCGCAGAAGCTTCTGCTGTGAAGATGCTCGTACTAGAATCCAGAACACCGGCATCCGAAAAAGACGGACCGACCGCTGCGTACGACACAGAAGTGTGAGACTTGGAGGCATCGGTGTAGAATTCTGGACAAGTGTACTTGTGCTGCAGTTCGCACAAGTATGAACGTATATGTGCAGTAGGCGCGTGTTTTGTAACATCTGTGAAAGACACATCGCAATCTATTATCTGCCACTGCCACGGCGGGAGACTTGCAGCGGGAGGTACCAAACGGTGTTCAAAAATTGGCACACCCGTTTCCTCAGCGAGGCCCCTCACACGAAGTGAATAGGGCTGTCTCAGCGACGGGCGGTTGTCAAATAGGGCAGTGCTGGTCAGATCATTGATTGTGGAGTGTATGGGGTGTTCTTTGTCAGCGTTCACTTTGAGATAATATACAAAAGACATGTACGACCTCTGCATGTTTAGCGACCACTCGTTCGATTCGACGTACAGGCTTTCCACGGGGCTGGTGCGGAAAGCACCCGTGGAAAGGCGAATGCCTAGATGGTGGATAGGATCAAGCATCTTTAAGGCTGTTGGTGTCGCGGAATGATATGTTATAGCCCCGTAATCTAGACGAGTGCGTATTAGGCTTTTATAGAAATTGAGAAGGCACTTGTCACTACCCCACATAGTTCGCGACAAAACTTTCAGAATATTCATGGTTTTGATACACTTGTTCTTGATATACTTGATATGTGGTATGAAGGTTAGTTTTGTGTCTAACAGTAGGCCCAGAAACTTATGCTCAGTCTTCACAGACAGACGTTCACCATGCAGGTTAACATCCGGATCCGGATGAAGACCCCTCTTTCGGGAGAACAGGACGCATGTGCTCTTTTGTGCGTTCAATTTAAATCCATTTTCTTCTGCCCAGTGAGAGACCTTGTTCAAACCTAACTGAACCTGCCGTTCACACATAGAAAGGTTGCAGGATTTAAAACCGACCTGTACATCGTCGACATATGTGCAGTAAAACATACTGCGTGGGATGGACAGGCGCAATGAATTCATTTTGACAATAAAAAGTGTACAACTCAGTACACCACCCTGCAGCACTCCTGTTTCTTGGACGAATGTACGGGACAAAACAGTGCCTACTTGAACACAGAATGTCCGATTAGACAGATAACTTTCGATTATGGAGAACATTGTGCCCCGCACACCTAAATGTGAGAGGTCTCGCAGTATGCCAAAGCGCCATGTAGTGTCATAGGCCTTCTCCATGTCGAGGAACACAGAAAGAAAAAAATTGCTTATGGACGAAAGCGTCACGAATTTGTGCCTCGATACGGACAAGGTGGTCTGTTGTGGATTTGGCCTCTCGAAACCCGCACTGGTATGGGTCCAGTAGGTTGTTTGTTTCAAGGAAGTGTATGAGTCGCCTGTTTATCATTTTCTCAAATACCTTGCACAGACAACTCGTTGCGCTATCGGTCTGTAGCTCGAAACTGAGGACGGGTCCTTGCCTTGTTTTAGGATGGGAATAATGATGGCTTCTTTCCAGGCTGAAGGAAGTTCGCCGGAAAACCATACAGCATTATACAGGAAAAGGAGGGCTGTTTTGGTTGCAGAGGGCAGGTATTTCAACATTTCATATGCCACACGGTCGGACCCTGGGGCGGATTTATTGCAGCAGTTTAGCGAGGCTTGTAGCTCAGCTAAACAGAAAGGTTGATTGTAAGCCTCGTGTTTTGTGGATTTGCGCTCTAGTTTCTGTTTTTCTATTCTGCTTTTGTATCGTTGGAACGCTTCAGAGTAGTGCGACGAGCTGGAGACCTGTTCGAAGTGCGCACCGAGAAAGTTCGCCTGGTCTTCCAAGCTGTCGCCTTGTGTGGTTACTAGCGGGAGTGATTGTGCCTGCCGTCCTGCTACCCTACCAACCATGTTCCAGACTTTGCCCTCCTGTGTATAAGAACTGATGCCAGATAAAAACGTGTGCCAACTCTCCCTTCTAGCCTGCCGGCGCGTTCTCCTGCCTTGAGACTATGTTCTTAAAACTGTCAAGATTCTCGGCTGTCGGTGAGTCCCGAAGCAACCTCCAGGCTTTATTTTGCTTTTTGCGTGCATTTCGGCAATCACTGTTCCACCAAGGGACACGTCGTTTGGCGGACACGCCAGTTTGTGGGATACAATTTGTGGCAGCATTAATAAGAAAAGCTGTAAAATAGTCTACAGCTGCATCAATGCTTAGACCACACATATCAGACCAACTTATATGAGTAGCTTTTCGAAATTCTTCCCAGTCGGCCTTGTCTATCTGCCATCGGGGAATCTGTGGGAGACCTTCATTATGTGTTTGTGTGCTCAGAATTATTGGAAAGTGGTCGCTTCCGTAATTATTGTTAATGACTGTCCATTGGAGTAGGGGTAGAAGCGATGGCGATGCAATGCTGAGGTCTATAGATGAATAGGTATTGTTGGCAAGGTTGTAATATGTTGGCTCTTTTCGATTCAGGAGGCACGCGCCAGAAGAGAAGAGGAATTGTTCGATTAAACGACCTCGCACGTCGCAGCGGGAATCCCCCCATAGGGTGTTATGTGCGTTAAAGTCTCCAAGGATAAGATAAGGTTCTGGAAGTTCATCTATGAATGACTGGTATTCATGTTTGTGTGGTTGGTAGTGTGGAGTTATGTAGAGAGAGCAAATGGTAACGAGTTTGTTGAACACAACGGCTCTAACAGCTACTGCCTCAAGGGAGGTTTGCAGTGGTAAATGTGTGCATGCAATCCCTCGGTGAACTATAACCGCCACGCCACCGGATGACGCCAGGGCATCATCCCGGTCCTTTCGGAATGTTACATAATGGCGTAGGAAGTTTGTGTGTTTTGATTTTAAGTGTGTCTCTTGAACACACAGCACTTTTGGATTGTGTTCGTGGAGGAGTTCTTGTATGTCGTCGAGGTTTCGAAGAAGGCCTCGGATGTTCCACTGTAATATTTGTGTCTGCATATTAGGTTTGAAAAGCTGCTGTGTGTACAATAAGAGAGTGAGGTGTGTTCAAGTGAACTATTTTGTTTCAGGTGGCAGGACGTTCGTCCGGCCCCGTTATTGGCTTTTTCGTTTTTTTGGCGCGGTCCAGAGAACTGCGCCGGTGTTTCGGCACCAGGGGTACCGATATGTCCATTGCCTCCTGGGAGGCACTGGATGCCCGCACGTGCGGGCTGGAGGCTCGAGTTTCGGGCCTCGCCTTGTGAGACGAGGCCTTGAGACCCGACGGCCCTGAAGTCGCCGGTCCCTGTTCTTGAGTTGGCGGAGTAGTCTGAACTACTGCCGCCTTGGGGGGCAGGAGCCACAGCCGATGGCTCGCTCTGTGCAGGCCGAAGGAGTGGCGGTTGCCGATGCGACGTTGCCCCCTGACGCGTCACATCAGCATAGGTTGTACCGTGGAATGGTGTGCACCTCCTCCTGGCTTCCCTGAAGGAGATGTGTTCCCTTACTTTCAATACGCTGGGTGGTCCCCACCGCAGTTGACACAGTGACAAGGGGAATTACAGTTTTCAGAAGTGTGTTCCTTTGAAGCACATTTGGCACATGTGGACTGACCTTTGCAGACAATGGAGCCGTGACCGTATCTTTGACATTTAAAACATCTTCGTGGGTTAGGGATGTATGGACGAACCCGTAGTTTTGTGTAGCCTGTCTCGATGTGTTCTGGCAGTTCGCTGGATCCAAATGTGAGTATAATGTGCTTTGTTGGTTTGTCTGTGTCGTCCCTTCTTATCTTAATCCTTTGTACGTTGACAACATTTTGTTCTTTCCATCCGTCAAGAAGCTCAAGGTCAGATAGGTTCAAGAGGTCATCGTCAGAAACGACGCCGCGAACGGTGTTCATAGATCTATGTGGGGTGACTATGATAGGGATAGAACCAAATGATGTCAGATTCTGGAGGTTTTCATATTGCTTCTTGTCTCGCAGTTCAAGCAAGAGGTCACCACTGGCCATTTTGGAGGCCTTGTATCCTGGTCCTAATTTCTCTGTCAGAGTTTTCGCTACTAAGAAGGGTGAGATTAGTCTAGCTTTTCCATCGGACTCTTCAGTGTGTACAACGTGGTACCTGGGAAATTGTTCATTGGTCTTGGCAAAGAGGTTAGTGGCTACTTCGGTCCGTAACCTTTTCAGGTTACGATCACGTGTAAGAGAGGATGCGCTTAACATAGCAGGACTGTCATGTTTCGGCAGCGGTGCCAGCCGCCCACCACCGAGCCCAACAAGGGGACGTGGCAGGAGTTGTTGAACAAATGGCCCCTTTTCCCCGGTCACGGCTCAGCCACGCACGGCGAAGCGTGGGAAGGGGTACAACCCCCCCCCCCCCGTTAGCTCGGGTCCGTGGTGTCGCCACACACCAAACGCCTGCTCGCGCAGACGCCCCTGCGGGGCATAAGGTGGTTCGCATCTAAAACTTCCCCATCACCGGGTAAATGGAACTATGTGTCGATGCGAAGCACCGGGGAGATGGTTAGCTTGAGCGGGAGAAACGTCGCCGCTCCCGTTTCGCTGCCGCGGCCCGGGCGCTCATCGCGGCGCTGCAAAGGAGAGAGAATGAGGCACGCGCGCTCTATCATTTTCATACCGCGGAACTACTGTGGCGCCCCCCAGCGGTGTATGCAGCTGTCGCACCACCTGTCGTGCGCGCCACTCCGTAGAGTCGAGGATTCTTAGAGGAGAGAACGGGGGAGACCGTAGGAGAGGAGAGAGAGGGGGTAGGGGACGCGCGTGCACTGGGGGTGGGGGGGGGGGGGGGATGGGACGCGCGAAGGAGGGACGGACAAAGCCCCCCGCCAGCACATGCAAGCAATATCAAGGAATGGAGTCAACCTGGGCGACGAACACCACTGGTAGTGCGGGTTACTCTTTGATTGCACTCACCACTTGCCTAGCCATTGCTAAGCAGCCACTCTGTGCTCTCGCCCATGGCTCTGCTGACTGTGGTGGTGGTTGACGGCCTTATTCTACTACAGTGTTCTGGTTTGCATAGAGGGTGCGTGCCTACTTCATGTCAGAACATGTGGACATTCCGTTATGTTTGTCCTGTGGCTCCTGCGAGACACTTGAACACCTAATTTTAGTGTCCCGCATTTGCTATGTAGCGAGCACTGCCCATCAAGGAATATTAATTTATTGGACTTGGGTATACGACCCTTGATGGTTGTCTGTTCCCGGGAGGATGCGCTGCTCAGAATGAACTGGCACATCAAACCTTCCAACTTTCTTAAACAAAACCAATGAGGCCTCACATTTATAGACATTTTTCCATGCGACTACATATTTGTGATTTACTCGTCTGAGCTGTATTTTATTCCGTCCTCTTTTGTTTCCTCCCATCTTCCGTTTCTTTATGTCCCTCCCTTCCCTAAGGAGCAGGCAGGCGTTGTGCTCCTTTAGGTGGCAGAGGTCCGTTTGTTCCTTCTTTATTTTCTCTGTGTCTTGGTGTTTTTGTTTGTCCAAGCGAAGTAATAGTAATAATAATACAAGCCAACAATTTTAATGTGATTATTGTTAAAAGTAATTTGAGTATTCTACTTCATTTTCTTTCTGTATATTCAGAAGTTCCTTTCAACAGTGACAGCGTGATTGCTGTGCAAATGGCAGCTTCCCCACAGCACACTGAAAAGCACAACGCCCAAACACAGTGCTGTGTGCAAGTGGCCTGCAAAGCCACCCGGACTTCATCACTGACTAAGATGCGAAACCTTGGTGTCCAAGCAGTAGAGACAACTGCTGAAATTGGTATGTGTGTTTATGGTTGGTTCTTTGTCGAGACAGCTCTTACATTTGATAGAGTGTGTCACTACACTAGCCACTGACTTTTACAGTGTAAACATTTTTTTTCACAGTATGGCTGTTCAAGTACGAACATGCCCACAAAATTCACTTGGCTAGTGTTTCAGTATGCAGTTTACAGAGGCTCAGGTGTGACAACGCTGTGAGCGTTCCATCAAGCTGCTAATAAAGACGACTGTTCCAGCAAACGGCATTCCATGTTAGGATTAATCTGCATGTGGCTACTTTATGCAGCTAAACAAAACAATGGGCCTACACTTTTATCTTAATATGCCTTCAAACCCTATGAAAAGGAAGGCATGGATTCCCCAGAAGGTAAATGCGGCATCTGCAGAGTTTACCATCAGCACGATCGTGCGTAGCTGGTATAGTGATGGTATTACCACTTATTAATATTTCAACCTTCAATGTTGAAAAATAAGTGAATATGAGACCAGAGCAAATGGCAATACTTAGGTTCTTCGAGGTCACACTTGCACAAAATCTAATACCAAAGTTTCATTAAGTATGTTCCGCATTATGTGGAGCTGGGAGGTATTGAATCTTTGCACAATACTACGTGCCATTCCAAGTGACATAAAACATGCTCAAAAAAGAATAACGATAAATGCAGACATCAGTTCCGATTTCAATTTCTTTTTCTTTGTAAACCCAAGCAAAACCTTGTGGCAATTACATTGCAACATATTGTGGAATTTCAGCTTTTCTCCCCTTTCTTGTTGGTGTTTCGCACGTACTGGCGATTCATAGTGCACCAAATTCAAAGCATGTTCAGCTTCTCATAGCATCCTCAGTATTTTTTCAAACTTGCACCAATCAATGCCCATCACCGGGGACCATCTTACAATTTTTCACATCAATATCCGTGCCTGGGAAAACATATCATTTCTGTATGTCTTTTTTTTACCATTGCAACTTCTGCAACATCGTTAGAGTATGTGAGCATAACATGCGACAGGAAACAGTGAGGGCTATTGATAATGCCTTTTGTTCAGTGTGTTTATCGTACCTCGGCCTTTTCATGTGCCATCAAGTCATTCAATATTGGGAGCTTCAGTCATATTCCGAAATATACTCCGAGATTAAATGTATGCGTTTGGGACATTTTACATTTGAGTAACCATGCGAATGAAGTGCTCTATCTTTTGAATTTCCTATTAATGTGTCACATTACTTCCTAGTAAATAACTTGCCACTTTTCACTCTACATTTAATAAGTTCAAGGCAGGAAAGCTGACTGAAGGCTTCTGCATTGTTTCACCCACATTATGTTGGCTCTATGACAGTGGCAGTATTTGATGTCATTGACTTTGCAGGGTACCAATCAGACATTACAGTCGCAGACATTCAGCTGCTCGAAGAGACAAATCAAAGAGTGCCCTCGCCAGTTGTGATCTGTGACTCTGCTGACTCTGATGAAGAATCGGTTGTTTTTAGAGATGACTCTGCAGACGAGACATGTGAATCTTCTTGGATGCATTCTACAACGTCAGCAAAATGTTTTGCTTATAGTGCATGTGAGCAACTATGTGTCTTCTTTTTCATTTTAATGCCAGCACAAAGAGCGGTGATGCTACATAGTCCTGCATGTAGGCTCGGCTAATATTAGGGACAGTGTCATGTGGGACTGTGTGCCAATGATTGTGCTGACTAAAGTGCTTAAAAATGCTTGGCTTACAGGTCATCTGAGGAAGAAACAGCAGCAGCTGGGCCAAACAAAGCACGGAAGTTTTTAGTTTACGAGGACAATCTGCTCGAGCTGATGAAAATCTGCAGGACATGTCGCCTTGCTGCGGAACCATCAGTAGAGGTATATCAAAATTATTTTACATGTCAGTTTGCTTGGTACTTTGTGAAGAAAACCTTTTCACTTCACTTTCGTGGCTGCTGTCGCAAGAATGCCTTTGTCTTTTCTATCACTTGAGAAGAACTTTAGTACTTGCTTGTCTTCTCAGATTGCTCTTTTAGTGCAGCACAAGCCTACAGAAAAACATGATGTAGAAAAGTTGCTGGAGCACATTTGAAATATTGTATAAAATTATTTCCACTTCTCTGTAGCTGTTTGGGTCCATGGTGGTTGTGACGACTGTATGCAAAGATTGCCATTTGTTGACCTGGCAGAGCCAGCCAAAGAGTGGCAACTATGCCCTGGGAAACATCGCCATAGCTGCCAGCATCTTGTTCACTGGTGGGAGCCCCACCCAGTCTTTGCACCTCTTGCAGAATGCTGGCATCGCCTGCTTCACTGCGAGAACTTACTACCGCATACAGCAGAACTTCTTGACACCAGCAGTCAGCAAGGTATTGAATACCGTGTAATATAATTCTTTAATGTGCAAGTCACACTCTCTCTCATATATGTGTGTGTGTGTGTGTGCACGTGCGTGCGTGTGGAAAGAGAGAGAGACAGCAAGTCGGGCCCCCGCCCCCTCCGGGAAAATGAAAACTCTCCGCCTCTGCAGCTGCATCAAACTTTCGTGCTTGTAGAGCGCTGTAGGAAGTTAGAGACCCTTTACTAAAAGAGGTAACATAAAAAACTCCTCCATACAGCTTTTATGCATATAGATGTGTAAGTCACTGTATACTAAAAAAACAAGCAAGGCGGCTGCTTAATTTTTGCCTTGGCATTTCGTCATCCATATTTTGCAAATAAATATTTTTTTATTTTAGTTTGTTGCAATATTTGGTGCTGCTTCCATTAGCTTTCACAAGTTTCACTGCCTCAAGGAGGTCACATGCACTATGTTCAGCCTGTATATTTTTCTCTCTTGCAATTTTGCAGCTGTGGGTAGAACAACAGCTGGCACTGCTAGAGCAGCTCAAGTCAGCTGGTGTAAAGCTGGCTGGGGACAGCCGTGCTGACTCGCCTGGAAGAAATGGCTTTCTGCACTAATGATGAAGTTTTAATTGTATTTTTCATGTAGTTATTCAATTGTCATGTTCTTTTTTTATATATGCAGTCAAACGAGGTCGCATCGAGCAACCACATGGAGCTCGAGGGGCTGAAAAAGGGTACCGCAGCATCTCGATGACAGTGGTGTACGAGTGCACGAGGTGGTGACTAACACGCACGCACAAGTCAGAAAGTACTTTGTTGCTGTAAGGCCTCGTGTCAGCCACCTAATTGATTCGTGGCACGTCAGCAAAGGTTAGTTTGGCAGTGTTTATTACATGAAGTGCTAGCTACTGATGTAAGCACAGAAATGTATTAAGGGCCCATTTTTTGGCACACAACCTAATGAAGACGTAGAGGACAGTATATGTTGATCTTAACTGTTCTGTAGTAATTCTGACATAAATGGTGAGGAATTAAATCGGACAAAATAGCAACTTGCTCTCAGTGGGGCCCAACCTTCGAACCACACAACTTGATGCGCTTCCAATTTTGAGCTATAACAATGGTCTTTCCCCCATTCAATTTATTGAGCATGTCCTTGTGTGTAATCCTGGTAGTATTAGCCAGTGCCACTCATAGTCATGGCGACGAGAATGGAACATATTTCGTTTTTGCGACTGATATGTTAGCTTTTATCTGTGCAGGTCTTAAGAAGCAACTTATGGCGGCCACGAAATCTAGAGGCTGCGAAGCTATCGGCCTGTGGATCAAATCAATTATTAGATGTGAAGCATCTTATGGCGAAGCTTAATCCGGTGGTGGTGTGCGGCGTGACCACCCTTACTGCGCATGCGCAAACCTTTCAAAGAAAATAAAAATAAAAACCTCCTCTCCCCCCATCTCTCTCCTCTAGGCATCCCTCCCCGCGGCAACCACACCCTCACTGCACATGCGCCTCCCTTCCTCTCTCCCCTCCTACGTTCCCCACTCTCTCCTCTAGGCATCCCTGCCCGCGGCGTCGATACTCCCACTGCGCATGCGCGTCCCCCCCTCTCTCCTCTCCTACGCTCCCCCCTCTCTCCTCTAGGCATCCCTGCCCGCGGCGTACACACTCCCACTGCGCATGCGCGTCCCCCCCTCTCTCTCCTCTCCTACACTCCCCCCCCTCTCGCCTCGCGACGCCGACGCAGGCAGCGTTTGCTAGCCAGTTTCTTGGTTGAGAAAACCGACTGCTCGCGCTGCACAACCGTTCACTGGCCACCCCGTATATATGACAATGGATCTTGACCTCCAAGGTGGTGCCGGTGGGAGATTTCTCCTGTGCGTTGTTGAACAATAAAACTTCGCAGCGTGCGCGTTAACTAAAGGCTGACTGCCGGTCTCTGTGTCCAGTCGGAGTCTTCTGTCTCTCATTGCCCATTAGCAGCAATTGGCATGTTCCAGTAGGAAACACCGCTCCATCACTGCGTGCTTTGCGCCTCCCCAGTTTTCTCTCCTGCGCAACGCTGCGATGAGCGCCAGCGTCAACGCCACCGCCAATGTAAGCGTTAGCGCCCGCTGCTTCACATCTACACATGGTTCCCTTTAGCGGGAGATGGTGTAATTTTTTCCCATCTGTACTTTTCTGTGAAAGCTGGTAGTGGTGATGGCGACATGGCTGTTGCTATTTGGCTGTCCATCCTCAACCATCTTAAAGACAAATACGAGGCACACCGTGTGCTGTATCCGAAGTGCCAACACAATGAATTGCAGCCGAGAAAATGGTTGCAACCAGGTACTGCATTGCTGATGTGTGGAGTAGAGTTTTCAAGAGCACTAAAGAGGCCATGCGCTCTAATTTGATTAGCCAAGTGTGACATCGCAAATGTTCCTTGTGTAAAGGGGCAAGGCATTCCCCGGTGGGACACGGTCTTGGTGCGAAGCGCGAGCGCTGATCGTGAGCTGTTGGCATCAAGCCTCTTTAACTCTCTCTCGCTGTGCTGGCTTCCTGCCTGCTACTCGACATCGTCAAATAAACCCCCCTTCCACGTGTACTGTCTTGACATAGATGCAAGAAGAATTTTGGAGACAGCTGCCTGCAACAGCTTACAGCTTTGAAGCTTCCAACTTGAAAATAAAATCAGAGGACAGAAATCGGCATACCTATTCCCATTCCACCCACCCAGTCACGTATCAGTCTAATTTCAATGAAAACATGGCTTACACTTCACTGCACCAGACATTGCATGAGATTGTGGCCACTGTGCCGCAAGCGGCCACCACACTTTCTGCCGGATTATGTACTGCGTGGGTTAGAAGGCGTCTCCATGCTGACAAATGAGGAGTTAGAAACGATGAGGACAGGAAAATTTTGTTTTTCCATACAGGAATGAATGGTTTTGCTCTGATTCAGACGTGCAAAATACGATGTTTTGAGGAGATCTGCACTTTGTGTAGACTGTTCAATTGCGCTGTGTGTGTCATCTACTCAGAAACCGAAATAGCAATGCATAAATTCATGTTTTTTTTTCACAGCTCCAAAAAATGTGAAACTCATCAAAATTTGATAATTCCTCACACGGAGTTTATTTCTAATCAAATGCCCAGCACATTCGCAGCACGATACCTCACTTCCGCCCCCCAGAAATTTTTTTATGTGCAACGCTGCACTTGGTGTAGGAACCAACATGACAAGCATTAAAATATTAAATACTTTACTCTTGCCACCGTCACTTGTGCCAAGTAAGCGCCTGTTGGAAGACATCAGACAGATGTCGCCGAACTTTCATACCTATGGAGAGGAATCGTTCCACGCTATTATAAACAGATTTGCGCCTAAGTGCTATGCCTTCTCCTACCATGGCATCCTGGCCAGGTATGCACATGGAGTTTGAGAATGAGGCAAACATACTACAGCCTATAGTTTCATTCATTAGTTTTCCACATTCAGCTGGTGCAAAAATACATGTCCCCGAAGTCAAGGAGGTGTCCCCCCCCCCCCCGAAAAAAATTTCTGGTTACGCCCCTGACTCCTGCTTACATTTCGAATTATTCTTTGAAGCTTAGTTGGTGTGTGTGGGAGCTGCACATTTAGTACTGCTGCGCTGCTCTAAATTTCAAGTTGTTGGACCACTGCTTTTGTCGCAGTTTGCTTTGGCATTTGGATGTAGGCTTGCTGTGTGACAGCTTCAGTCAACTAATACAGGGCTGCCAATAATGATGAAAAACATATTCTGCAGGTGTCAGCTGGCTGCTCTGCACTATAATTAAAATGCGGACAGAATGCAAGCACAAAAACAGAGTGGCGAGCTCCGATGGCAGATCAAGCATCCGAAGGCGAGGAAAGGGGATGTTGCTTGCGCTGTCAAAGAAGCACCATCTTACGGTATGTACACAACATTACAAAGTGAATCAAACACTAGCACTTTCATAGCAGAGGTTTATGCGATATTGGTGGATGTGAAAAACATTAAAGAATTTTAACTAAACCCAAGGCAGTTGTATGCACAGATTTTTTAAGCATCATAAACGCGGCCAAGTCTGAGCAAACACAGAAATCCAGTAATACTGCGGCTCTATGCATTTTATGCACCGCTTAGGCGCCCCAGCAGCAGGTGGTGGTATGCTCGGTTTCAGGGCAGTGCAATATCGAAGATGTTTTGTTACGTTTGGCCGAGTTGGGTTCCTAACCGGGAGAAGAAGACGCCGCGAGAAGGAAGAACTCACTTTTTAATGCGGCATGCTTGCCGAAAGGTGTACAAAAAGAAGCGCCCACGGCCTGATCCGCAGTCCTTTATACAGGAACGCCGTGATCAAAGAGCGAGGGAAAACATATCAACGCACATGCGCCATAACAGATTACCGTCCGGAACAGATGAGCCAGACTTGGGCGCCGGCTGATAAGCAGAGAGCGGTGCGCAACGCAACAGCCCCTCCCAACGAAGAGCACCAAGGGGGGTGAAGAAGGCTCCACACGCACTGGTTTTGGCGAAAGGTTCATCAAAGGTTTCGATGTAGCGGCACTTTCGGAGATTTTCACCAGTTCAGCCGGCTGCTCGCTTGATGGGCAGTTCCGAGGTGCACAGAAGCGCCAAAGTACTTGGGGACCGAAGTTCAAGGATCCGGCGATGTGACGTCCGACCGTCCGAGGTCAGATGACTTTGCTCGGTTTTGAAGTCGAAGGATTCGTCCTTCACGGACGCGCGCAGGGTCCGCTGGTCTCGTAGGCCGATGTGCGGAAATGTGGAGTGCATGGCGTGGCAGAAACTGCAGGCGTCGCCGAGGGCACGGATCCCGGGCCAGGATCCTGGGCATACGCGATACAGCACGCACCACCGCAAACACCGCAAACAACTGCCGAGTGCGGCCAGGCTAGACCCTCATACGCAGAGTGTTTTGGAAACCTTCCAATTGGAACAAAATTGACTGTCGAGGACTTGCGACAGTTACGGTTTTATGTGAATACTGAATCAAGGCTTTGGTGCCACTATGCCGACCGGCGCAGAGGTAGAGAAGCCCTGCTGAGACCATCTGCAATTCCGTGCAGCGATCCTTTATGTTTCACCGTAAACGCATACGGTTGCAAACTGAGGCTCCAACGTAACAACCTGCCATTTTTGTTGGACATCTGTTGAAGCCACGTGAGCGGACGATGATCTGTAATGAAAATGAATTCTGAACCAGCCAAATAATAGGAAAGTTTTTCTACAGCCCAAACGAGGCACGCGCATTCCTTTTCTATGGTACTGTAAGTTTGTTCGCGAGCAGACAGCTTTCAGCTTGCGTACAAAATGGGATCGTCATGCCCGTGCTCGTCTTCCTTACTCAAAACTACACCTACCCCCTTTTTAGCTTGCGTCACACTGCACAAGAAAGGGTTTCGTGTGTCCTGGCCTCGCCAGGACCGGCTTTGCGGTGAGAGCTACCTTAAGCGCCAGCATCAGATCAACTGCCTCCCTCATCAATTTTTCACGGCGCGGTGAACATCTGTAACTTTACATCGCCTGTTGTGCGACGTTGGGTTGTCAGCTTCTGGTGTAAGCTAAATATCATGAGTCGTTAGAGTGGTCTGACCGGGCACCTTTGGAAACACTTGTGTGTGCTCAGCTATCAAATTTGTTAAATCTTCAAGCTGGCTTTCACTTAGAGCAGCACTGTGCGCTGTCAAATTAAGGATTTCATCCACAGAAAAACAAGTCATGTCACGGGGAAGGTCAGAAAGTTCGGCTGCTACTTCTTCGGGTTGATTTAACACCAAGTTCACAACCTGCACACGCTCTACATAGGGCTTCATGAGGTTGTTGTGATAGATTCGTACTTCCTTCCTACGACCTGGCAGTTTAACAACGTAGGTTGTGTCTGAAAGTTTGTTCTGTATCGTCCTGGGGCCTTCCCAGTGTACACTGTCGTCCTTTATGAAAGGGAACACGCGAGCGCGTGGCCTGCGCTCCGCGGCGGCGGCCTACAGCACCATGCACAGACAGCTGAAGAAAGCGCGTCCGCTTTTGGCGGCATCGCCCATTGCGAGACCAAAGCGGGGGTGTGATCTAGCAGCGCTAGTTCAACGGCTATCACTAGTTATTTTGTTTGCGAACAGGTGATGCCAAAAGCGGACATGCTTTCTTTATTTGTCGGTTGATGGCGCTGTAGGCAGCCGCCGCAGAGCGCACGACACGCGCTCGCGTGTTCCCTTTCATAAAGGACGACAGTGTACCTCCAACTTGTTAGCTTGAGAAGTACGCAACATAAGCACCTTTTGCCCTTCGCGAAACTGTCGCACGCTGCTGTTTTTGTCGTAGCGCTTTTTCGCTTTTGTCTGAGCTTCAAGCATATTAGCTTCCACCAGAGCCTGCGTGTCGTACAGGCGCTGCAGTAGGTTGCAAACGTACTCGACCACAGTCGAATCGCTACGCTTCTCTTCCCAGTTTTCACGAAATAGCCGAAGCAGGGAGCGCAGCACCTTCCCGTACACGAGCTCTGCTGGGCTAAAACCTGTCGATTCATGTACCACCGAACGTAAGGCAAAGAGCATAGCTGGTAACGCAGCGGCCCATTCTTTTTTTTTTGTGCTCGTAACACGAAGCCCGCAATACCCGCTTCATTACAGAATGAACCCTCTCTACACTGTTGCTTTGCGGATGTTGAATATAGTTGTGGTGTGTCTTGATACCGCACCTGTTGAGAAAGGTGGTTGTTAACTCGCTTGTGAAGACACTGCCGAGATCTGACTGTATTTCACTCGGAAAACCCACGCGGGAAAATATCAAAAGCAGGGCGTCTACTATTTCTGCCGATGTAAGACAACGCAGCGGCATTGCCTCAGGAAATTTAGTTGCAGGGCACACCATCGTCAAAAGATATTTATATCCCGACTTCGTCACAGGCAAGGGCCCCACAATTTCGACTACGACTCGACGAAACGGCTCAGTGATTATAGGAACTGCAGTCATAGGAGCCTGGTGTTTCTCGTGTGGTCTCCCAGTTCGCTGACAAACGTCACAACTACGAACAAACTCCTCATCATCTTTAAAACAGCCTGGCCAGCAATACTCGCTTAGCAGCCTTGCTTTTGTATTTTTAATTCCGAGATGACTAGACCAGCCTGCCCGATGGGAAAGTTCCAGTATGTTCTCGCGGTATTTTAGAGGGACCACGATTTGTCCAGCGCTTGCGCCTTTCTTGCCCCGAAAGTCGCGGTACAAAATGCCATTTCTTTCATATAATGAACCACTACCTGCGCCTTTCTTTGAGACACTTTGGCGACATTCTGTCAAGGTTAAATCCGTTTTCTGTTCCTCGATCAACGTGGCTTTGTCGGCGGAAGATAACGCCTGACAATCGCAGCTCGTGGGTGGAATGAAACACTGTGCCTGTTCACCTTCCTCGTGGGCGGTTTCATGCTTGTCCGAGTTTGCCTCACCGCTATTATCTGATTGAACTGCAGTAGAGTACGCATTTGGGCTGGTTGGTTCATGATTTGCAGTAGAAAACAGCGCTACAAGACGGGACGAAGAAAGGACACAAACCACGGCGCTGTGGTTTGTGTCCTTTCTTCGTCCCGTCTTGTAGCGCTGTTTTCTACTGCATATCTGATTGACCCCGTTTTTGATCCTCGGCACTGACAACGCGTGACGACGGCTCTTGGTGAGCGCCAGTTTCTTTCGCCATCGACCTCGTGACAACCATTAGAGGGCTCATATCAAGCGTTACTTGATCCTTTTTGTGCCTTGTTTTTAGTATTGTGCGGTGACGTTGAACATAATCCTGGTCCCACCGATGAAACACTTAAAATGGTGAAGGAGACAAACGCGCGGTGTATTCGAATTGAGGCAAACCAAAGCAACATAGCCAAATCTATAGAGGAACTTAAGGCTGCACACGACTCTACAGCCACCACTGTGTCTGGTATTAATGACCGCTTACGAGCAGTAGAACTGCAAACAACAGGGTTTGAGGAGGACGCTGGCCGCACGCAGAAATCTGTAGCTACTGTGCAGAAAGAAATAGCCACTTTGCGGTCAAGGCTTGATGACGCTGAGGATCGCTCTCGGCGGGACAACATGCTGTTCTTTGGCATCGCAGATGATCCCTTGGAAAACTGGGAACAATCTGCCGCGAAAGTCATTACACTTGCTTCGGATAGATTACAGCTACAGCTGTCGACAGACGTCATAGAACGTGCCCACAGGCTGGGCAGATACGCATCGGATAAAAGCAGGCCGATTATTGTCAAATTCGCCACGCAAATGACTAAAGAATTAGTTTTTTCAAAGCGACCTATGCTTTCAGGAAGTCAATTCGCATTAAAGCAAGACTTTTCACTCGCCACGCGCATCGCGCGTAAAAAGCTGAGTGAATTTAGTAGAACGCTTCATGTAGCCACTAGACTAAACCACAACAAACTTATGGCTGGTGGTAAATGCTACGTTTATGATCCAGGCGAAGATAAAGTGCTTGAGCGTGTCAGTGAACAACTTTCCAAACCTACCAATGACTTATCCGAGCCTTCTCCATCCCGCCATTCTCAGAATGCCCCTCCATCGCCCAGGCTCACTCGTTCAGGTAGGACGCATACGACGAAAAAATAGGATACTGCAAGGGGTGGCGGCAATTCGTTCTCTGTACCGGTGCTTTATACTAACATCCGCAGCCTTTGCAATAAAAAGGACAGCCTCAATGCTCTAATAAATGATTCAGAAGCGGATATTGTTATATTAAGCGAAACCTGGTTGTCAAGTAAGATAAATAATCATGAGTTGTTTCACTGTAACAAAAGGTTTCTTGCATACCGACGTGATCGTGCTGACAGAATTGGTGGTGGCGTACTAATTGCAGTAAACAAAAATTTCGAGTGTTTTCAAATTCCAACTGCTAGTAGTTTGGAAATAATTTGGTGCTGTTTAACGGTACAGTTCAAAAAACTAATTATTGGAGCATGTTATCGTTCCCCAAGCTGCGCATGTGGTTTTTCTGAGGAGCTATATGACTCCTTGAATGAAATTTCCGTTAAGTATCCTGAAGCACCTATTTTTCTTGCTGGCGATTTCAATTTTCCACACATGGACTGCACGGAATCATCCTCGTCTTCCAATACGTTGTCCACAGAGGCGACCAGTTTTACTAACGTCTGCATGGATTTTAACCTATCCCAACTGGTCATTCAACCAACACGTGTGACGTCCAGCTGAGCATCTCGGCTGGATTTGATACTAACGTCAGCTCCTGATATCACTTCATCTGTAGTGCACTCACCCGGTTTAAGCGATCATGATGTACTTCATTTTACCATCTCCCTTCCCACACCCTCTGTACGTAAACGACAAAAAAGAATAAGAGACTACAGCAAAGCCAATTTTTATGCTATAAATATTTGTCTTTGCTCTTTCCTCGATGAATTCATGTTAGATTGCGCACATAGAACGGTCGAAGCACTCTGGCAGTCATTCAAAACAAAGGTCGTTGAACTAATTAACCACCATGTCCCCTTAAGAACTGTATACACAGATTCGAACGCGCCCTGGTATTCTAGGTACCTTAAAAGATTATCAAATAAGAAATCGCGGCTATTTCGTGCCGCAAAAAGATTGCAGACCAATGAACGCTGGTCCGCCTATAAAGCAGCTAATACATCCTGCTCTGAGGCTATCAAATGCGCTAAACACCATTTCTTTTACTCTACGCTTCCCGCTTTATTAAAAACGAATCCAAAGCAATTTTGGAACAGAGTGAAACCCAAAGAGGAAATAACGTTGTGCCTCGTCGATGAATTCGGTAATCCTGTTCCTAAACATCAGTGTGCCTCGTTACTTAATGAAACATTTGCTTCCTCTTTCACCGTCTCTAGCGGTAATGATCACCCGTACAGACACGATACTAACTATCCTCCCGTCGATCCTCTTGCATTCGACGCGGCCGGCATTGCAGCGATTATTAACAACTTGAAACGTTCGTCCTCATGCGGAATTGACAACATTAACTCGAAATTCCTTCAGAATACGCAGGAATATAGCTCACTAATATTAGCTTGCATCTTCACTAAATCACTGCATGATGGCTGTCTACCTACAGACTGGAAGACAGCCAAAGTTATCCCACTTCATAAGTCTGGTGACAGACATAGCGCCCGTAACTTTCGACCTATTTCACTTACATCTATTCCTTGTAAACTTATGGAGCAGGTGATTTACACCCATCTTGTTAACCATTTGGAATCAAATAACTTCTTTCACAAATCTCAGCATGGTTTTCGTAAATTCTATTCATGTGAAACCCAACTAATTATATTTACTAATGATTTGCATGTTAATTTGGACAGAGGTGTGGCGACTGACTGTATTTTAGATTTCGCGAAAGCATTTGACAAGATTAATCACCAGCTGCTCCTACTAAAATTACAATCCTTAGGCATTGACCATTTGTTGTTTAATTGGATAAAAGAATTTCTTTCTAACCGCACGCAGTTTGTTTCCGCTAACGATTATGACTCTTCTGAAATACCTGTGCGTTCCGGTGTGCCACAGGGCTCTGTTCTGGGCCCACTACTATTTCTAATTTATATCAATGATTTGCCTAACAACGTAACTTCTCCTATTTGCCTTTTTGCAGATGACTGCGTTATTTACCGCGAAATTACCAATGACTGTGATTCCGAAGCCCTTCAAAATGACCACAATAACATTCTGCGTTGGTGCGACCTCTGGAAAATGCAACTTAACACTTGTAAATGTAAAGCAATGAAAGTTTCTCGTAACCACACACATTCATCTAACTACTCATACTCCTTGAATTCAATCCCGCTCGAATACGTCAGGTCCTATAAGTACCTTGGTGTCAACATTACTAACACTCTGTCCTGGTCCGATCACATTGACTACGTAATATCTAAGTCTAATCGCACGTTAGGCTACATAAAACGTAACATTCCTCTTGCACCATCATCATTAAAGAAACAGTTATTTATCACTTATATTCGTCCCGTGTTAGAATACGCCTCATCCATACGGGACCCCGGCCAAGTAACATTAATAAACAAGCTAGAAGCTGTTCAAAATCGCTCGGCACGTTACATCCTATCAAATTATCATCGAACATCCAGTGTATCTGCCATGAAAGCCACCCTTAACCTTACGTCACTTGCCACGCGCAGAAAGCTAGCACGCCTCTGTATCTTTCACAAAATATATTATCACAATCACATTTTAAAATCGCGTTTAATATTGCCTGCATCTTTCATATCATCTCGTTTAGATCACAACAACAAAGTACACATTCCTCGTAGCATCACGTTAATATACTCCGATTCATTTTTTCCGAAAACGTGCCGCGACTGGAATCACCTGTCTGCATCAGTCGTCAATATTACTAACCCTGACACATTCCCAAATGTATTAAATACTTCACTTTGATTTCATCTTATGCTTACGTGGTGCTGCGACCTCTCTTTTCTATGCATTTGGTTTCTTGTGTATCTACTGCGTTTTTCTGTTAAATATGCCTTATTGTATTTTTTTTTTCTCATTTCTTGTATTGATTGTATTCGAGATGTCTTAGTTCGAATGCTATCTTCTATACGTTGTGTTTTTTTTTGCCCCTCCCCTCTACAATGCTGTAAATCCCTGAGGGTACAATAAATAAATAAATAAATAAATAAATAAATAAATAAATAAATAAAATGACACTCGACCCCCATCTTCTGGCAAGCCCCCCACTTGGTGGTGACCCCCCCCCCAGGGCGGTGATGATACCCCCCCCCCCCCCCCCCACGGCGGCAAAAAACTCTGCCTACGCCCCTGCTCGTTGGGTACCTCGATGTGCTCTAGATCGAATGCGGGGGAAGTACATGTCTGCACACAGGCCAACACGACAGAAAAGCTTGTACGCGATAGTTATTCTTTAAATTTACTTGCTGTTTAATCTTCAAATAATAGGAAAAAAACGCCGACGAAATGCGCCAAAATAGAAGTTCGTAGTAGCCTGAGAGTAGCCATTGCGCCTACATGAAATGTTCGTCGCCAAATAAGGTAAGAAAGTTGCCAATTAGGCGCAAAGTAGCCACCAACGGCAACCCTGTCGTACACGACCATTCACCAAAAGTGCTGTGTGTACTAGAAACGAACTTAGAATCCACAAACACCACTTTTCTAGGTCAACATGTTATATTCCAAAAGAACCGGGATGATGCTGTCGCGTCACCTGGTGGTGAGGCTATTAGAGTTCATCAAACAGTTGCATGCGCACATTTACCGCTATAGACATTTCTGGATGCAGTGGCTGTGCAAGCGGCTCTCTTGAAGAAATTCGTCACCACTTGCTCTCTATACATAGCACCACACTACCACCTACAAAAGCAATAATTCCAGTCCCTGGTGGATGCACTGCCGGAGCCTTATGACCCTTGGAGACTTGAATGAACATAGTGGTCTATGGAGTGATTTTCGCTACAATGCGCGATGTCTTCTCATTTAACATTTCATTTTCTCCTATGGAGGATGTCTGTTGATTCGGAAAGAGCCAGCTCATTACAGCCGTGATATCAATACATACTCATCCATAGATCCCAGCATTACATCTACATCACTTCCACCCTACTCAAATGGAAAGTCATAAAGAATCCTTACGGAATTGACCGCTTTCCTGTACTTCTGAGTATGCCAATATCGAATGAATGTCCTGAACAGGTTCCCAAATGGCACATCAACAAAGGCGATTGGGAACAGTTTCAAAAAGTTGCTGGCTTAAGTTAGACTCATATGAGCGGCTTAAGCCTACCTGCATCCATTAGAGTACTTAATATCTGGGGTTTACCGTCCCAAAACCACTATATGATTATGAGAGACGCCCTAGTGGAGGGCTCTGGGAATTGAGACCTTCTGGGGTTCTTTAACGTGTACCTAAATCATAGCACACGGGCCTCAAGCATTTTCGCCTCAATCGAAAATGCGGCCGCCATGGCTGGGATTCGATCCCGCGACGTGCGGGTCAGCAGTCGAGTACCATAACCACGACACCACCGTGGCGGGTCATCAAAGTACTTGACGGCTTCTATGATTGATGCTGCAACCAAATGTATCCCACAGACAACTCGACTGTCCGGCAAGCGACGTGTCCCATGGTGGAACAATTAATGTCAAAATGCGCGCAAAAAAACCAAAACAAATCATGGAGGTTGCTTTGGAACTCACCGACAGCTGAAAATCTTGACAGTTTTCAGAACCACAAGTCTCAAGGCAGAAGAACCCGCCGACCGGCAAGAAGGGAGAGCTGGCAGGAGTTTTTAGAGGGCATCAATTCGTATGCATACGAGGCTGAAGTGTGAAAGATCGTTAGTAAGTTACCAGGATGACAAACATATACACTCCCTCTCGTAAACACACAAGGCGACAGCTTGGAAGACCAGGTGAACTTCTTCGGCGCACACTTCGAATAGCTCTCCATCTCGTCGCACAACACTGAAACGTTTCAATGATACAAAACAAAAAGCGACTTGTAAAAACTAGAGCGCAAATTCACAAAACACGAAGCATAGAATGAACCTTTCGCTTTGGCTGAGTTACAGGCATCGCTAAACGGTGGCAATAAATCCGCCCCAGGCTCCAACTGCGTAGTGCACGAAATCTTGAAACACGTGCCCACAGAAACTCAAAAAGCACTTCTTTCCCTGTATATTGCTGTTTAGTTTTCCGGTGAAGTCCACCTTTGCCTGGAAAGAAGCCACCAACCCACTCTATAACATTGGAAGGACCCGACTCAAGTTTCAAGCTCGTTGAAATGAATAATCTGACACTTCGCTGAAATAAATATTCTGACTGACCCATACCAGTGCGGGTTCCTTGAGGGTAAATCCACCACTGACCGACCACCTTGTACGGATCGGGGCCCCAATTTGTGACGCTTTCATTCATACACAAGTTTTTTTTTTCTTTCTGTGTTCCTTCACATTTAAAAGGCCTATGACACTACAATCCACTCCGACATACTGAGAGACCTCTCACATTTAGGTGCGCTATGTATAATATTGACCATAATTGCAAGTTACTTGTCCAATCGAACACTCCGGGTTCGAGTAGGCACTGTTTTATCCCGAACATTTGTTCAAGAATCATGAGTGTCGCAAGGTGGTGTACTGAGTTGTACTCTTTCTATTATCAAAATGACTTCCTTGCGTCTTTCCATCCCAGGCAATATGTTCTATTGCACATATGTCCACGAGGTAGAGGTCGGTTTTAGGTGATGCAACCTTTCAAATTGTGAACGGCAGGTTAGGGTTAGGTTTGAACAAGTTCTCTGAATGGACATATGAAAATTGTGTTGATCTAAATCCACGAAAAAACACTTGCATCTTATACCCCAGGAAAAGAGGCCTTCATCGCGATCCAGACATTGACATACATGGTCAGCGTCTGTCTGTAAAAACACAGCATAAATTCCCAGGCGTAGTTCTTGACACGAAACTTAGCTTCATTTCACACATCAAGTACATAAAAAAGGAGGGCTTAAGAACTATGAATATTCTAAAAGTGTTGTCACCCCCTACGTGGGGTAGTGACGGGAAGTGTCAGAACAATCTGTACAAAAGACTCATACGCACGCGCCTAGATTATGGGGCGATAATCTATCAGTCTGCGGCATCAAGCGCATTCAAGCTGCTTGACCCTGTCTACCACTTGGGCATTCGTTTTCCTACGGGTGTCATTCGCACGAGCCCAGTCCCAAATCTCTACGTCAAATCGAACGAGTAGTCGCTCCACCTGCAGAGATCTCACATAGCCTTCGTATATTATCTCAACGTTAATGCAGACGAAGAACACCCGTCACACTCCACAAATAAAGACTTGTCCAGTTCTGCCCTGCTTAACAACCGTCCTTCGATGAGACTGCCCTACTTACTCCGTGTGAGGGGCATAGTTGAGGAAACAAATATGCCGCTTCTTGAACACCAGTTGATGGCTCCTGCTGCACATCTACACCACGAGAGAGGCAGTTGATCGACTGTGATATATCCTCAGAACACGCGTATTGTACATATCCGTACGTACTACCGTAAACTACAGCACAAAAATAATTGTCCTCAATTCTTTACCGATGCGTCGAAGCGTCACGCTGCTGTGTCCAACACAGCGGTCGGTTCATGCTTTTAGAATGCCGGTGTCTTCCACCCAAAGCAATTATTTTCACAGCGGTGGCTTACTCTAGACTAGCGGCCGTTAGACACAATAAAAAACGTAGCTTACACCAGGGACTTCTTTACACTGACTCCTGATGTGTTTTAAAAGCTTTGAAGACCCTTACAAAGCACAGAAACCCGGTCCTTGTCTCGCTTTGCTCACGTTTATGCACGGTATACACATGTGGGTGGTATATCGCGGTATTTTGGGCGCCAGGGCACTGTGAGATCCAGGGAAATGTGTCGGCGGACCAGCTAGCTGCCTCCGTCCGCGAAAACGCTGCTGATACACCCCCAGTTGTCCCTGCGCTAGACCTTAAACCTGTCCTAAAACGAAAGCTCAGGGATTATCGGACGCGCTCGTGGGCAGACAAACACAAAATGAGCTATATGTTGTGAAGCCGAATCTAGGAAACTGGCCACCAGTGTCAAGGTCACGCCAAACACATGTAACCCTTACCAGGTGAAGATCAGGACACACACACAGCACACATGCATATCATCTGGCTGGTGGTGATCCACCCAGCAGTGAGAGATGTGGAGAACCACTTAGCTTTCTCCACAGCCTGATCCAATGCAAAAAATCACACTCTCTAAGAAGAAAGCACTTTCGAATACCCTACTGACAGCAATTCCCTTTCCATCCTTCCACGTTCATGGGTAGGCAACCGCTTTTTAAGTACGAGTCGTTTGCGTTTTTAAGGGATCTTCATAGCTTGCACGTAATATTTCCTAGCAATTCATAGCAGCACGACACCAGAACAGAGGTTTTTGCTGTGGTAGCAACATTGCGAAGCGCCCCTGTCTCAAGGCCTTTGCGCGCAAAGGCCTACAGGAGGCATTCCTGCTATTTCGCACCTCTCACTTGTAGATAGCAATGCTCACTCGTCACCCGTATTAGATCCATAGGTCACATCACATGACTCTCTTATAACTATATGCTTCATACATTTATATATAACACTTCGATATAGTGCGTTAATCAAGGATTCTTTACAGCCGTTGTACACCTATTATAATCCAACCATTACAACTCATTCGACAAAGCTGACACTACATCATCAGTAAATGCGCTCTTTCGCCAAGCATGTCTCTTGCGTCTGAAAACCCGACTCATCATCCTCATCTCTTTGTCAGCTCAGTGCACTGGTGTTCTCAGGAACAAGAAAATGTCCCTAATCGTCCACGCCAATATGTGTTAGAGACAAGCAAGCAAAATTCAGACGGAGGGTCGTAGTAAAAATATCACCGTAAGAATCACTTGATTGCTTACCTTCCTCAACGTCGTGTATGTAGTATGACACTCGTGCTTCTGGATATAACGCCCATCTTGAGGCCGTGTAGTATCTTTCCGCTTTTTCTGCTTCTGTCTCTGAGTCGCATTCTGTAACCTGCAACAAAAAGTCACCATTTAGTCTCAAGGCCTACTCAGTGACTGATTTTCAATTGCTGAGACATAACCGCCTCGACGGTCAACTGGTTAAGGTGCTTGATTATCCCCCGCAGGATCCGGGATTGGAACCAGGTTGTGACGACCCTGTTTTAGACAGAGGGGAAAAATTTTTCAGGCCCGTTGGCTTATTTTAGGTGCACGCTAGAGAACCTGAGGTGCTCAAAGTTTCCGAGGTCCTCCACCAACGCGTCTGTGATTCTCATATTGTGGTTTTTGGGTGACTGCCGCTTCTCATGCAACCCTCTGAACACTTCATATGTGCCCTAAAGGAGCAAAATGGGCAGAGCTTCGCAACTTCGATCGAGACTACGTCGCCGTTTATAAATGTATCGACGCATGCAAGACCCAAATTGGCCAGATACACCATATACTAAAAGCGATGGCAGTGCATTTCGAATGCTCCTGACTCAGACTTTGCAGCAGCAGTTGCGGTGGCATTTGTTTTTCTCAACAGTATGGTTAGTTGCCTAGGTTTCTGCTCGTTCTTGGTTCCTGTGTCGCTAGCGGCTCCCGTGGCTGATATCGCACACACGCTGGCGCACATTGCGTGCGCATTCAAGCACCCGCGCCCTGTGCCGCCTGAGGCGTCCGCGCTGGCTGCACATGACTTTTGAGGATGAGCATAAGGATGCACACCACGATGTTGACTAGACTAGACTTGGCTTCATAGTTGCAGCGGCATACCCATCGTTTACGTTTTTGTCTGCATTTTACCTCTGCATATCATTTTACTAAGCTGCTTCATAAGTCTATTTGCAGTCTGTACGCTCCGCTATGCCTACTACACAGGAAGTAGCAATAAAAATCACATCACTTGAAGCACTGTTCTATGAAATGTTTGACACGCTCATAGATTATTTCTTCTCGCGAATTAACATCAAACTGCAAAACTTAGGAGTCAGTGAGCGCGCTACGCTTTCCGAAAGCGTTCAGTACATAAAGAAAGATTTTGATACCACGAAACTAAAACAGCAGAAACTAGTAGCCTTGAACAAGGCGCTCTTGTTGCGAAATGAAGCCCTCGAGAAAAAAAAAAGAAGTGCCTCATTTACGCAGCATTTCAAAATGAATAACGGGTAAATCAAGGGTATCACTGCATCGCAAAGGCGAGGCTGCGGAGCCATTTTGAAGCCAATTGGCGATTCGAATAAATACCGTATGTTGCCCACTGATATCGACGCCACTCACCGTCTTGCCTCGAGGTGAATCGACACGAACATATTTTCACTGGTAGCGCCAGCATGCCGATTTATGTGAACGATCACTAGACCACTGAGCTTGAAAAGGTGTTCCAGCAGGCTGTGGCACTCCAAAAGGAAAATAACTGGAAATATCTATGGATATAAAACCACTAGATAAAACTCCGCAATATTTGCACAAGCCTAGAACTAGGCCGCCTTCGCCACCTCCGCGCAACATGACTAAGGCCAGGTCGACCACGCGACCATGACAGCTCGATCAGTGGAACTTTCCACCACTCACAACTTGAATTAATACACGAAGAAAACTTGATTGTATATTTTTGACAACGCTTATTACTATGTCTAAGCGGATGTTTACGAAATAAAATAAAACTGATGCCAGTAGGTTCTAAGAAATTATGACCCAGTCGGACCTCCAAAAATTCATGTGAGACATTTTACTGTTTAGCACGGAAGTTCTTCATTCTAGCGCCCACCAAGGCATTACTAACGTACTTCCGTCACGGATATGTTATTGATAAAATACACACTAATTAACGAGAAAGTGTAAAACTGCACGGAAAAAGTTCCGTCACCGTGAATTGAACCCACGACCTCTCGCTCGACGGCCACAGGACACCGGTGCTCTACGCACTACGCCAGGGGCGCACATGTACGAGGTGTTAGAAGCGCGCCTTCTGTCTATCACACATTCTCTCTCGCCGGCTCCTCTCTGTTGGTGGGGCTGGGTGAAGCGGGGCGGTGCCGCGATCAGTGAGTGGTGCCGCCATCTCTGAGTGCTGAAGTGAAGTACTTTGTCATCACACGAAGTACCGCCGATAGAGAATGATCCCGCGACAACAGACGTCGTATTTTTCATATCAGGCTGTTTGCATTTTGTAACGCACCTTGCACGTTTGAACAAATATTCATAACACGCTATTTGATTAAAAGTGGTGTATGTGTATCTGTTACTACGAGGATGTCGGGGGGTTTTTCGCCTAGTTTCTCTGTTGCATACGTACATCGACTTAGCGAGATTTTGATGTCTGTCAGCAATGCTGGCATGCAACATAACCTCAAGCTATGCTGATTTCCTGCCCGAGAGCTGCTCATTTTAGGAAAGGTAGCCGCAAACACGACATTTTATCAGAGCGTGCAAAACTTAGCGCACTTGAAAATAATTCCTGAACATTTTTTATTGAAAATGAATAAATACCATTGCAGTAGCGCGGCTTACTGAGCTAGTTGATACTTGCTTTTACTCGCAAGATGGTGCGAAGGCTCCGCAGGGAGAGCTTTCGAAGTCATTGCGCCGCGCGTTGCGATGCGTGCGAGCCCACGCTTATATCCAGATCGGGACGGTTTGTACGTCTTGGGCTTTCACTCAATGTGAACGTTGAAGCTACATAGAGCACGAAGGTCACTTCGCTCGTTGCAGCAGCCGAGGTTCCGAAAGAGCGTGCTGCTCATACCCATTCGTTCCGTGCGTCCTTGTTTGTATTTGAGCGGAGCGCGTTAAGTGTCGAGCTGTGACAGTTGTTCGTTAGCGCTCGTCCTCTGTATTCGACCTCTATATGGTGTTGTCATGCGTCCCTTCTGCTTGAAGAACCTGCTGAAAGTTTCGAGTGCCTTGTCGTTCTTCACGTGAAATTAAAATTCGTTGCTATAGCATTCATTCTTTCGACCTTGTGGCAAAACAATGTACAATAAACTCTCAGTTGCCTCTATGAAGATATGTTTCACTTTCGTGTTATACTGATTCCTATGAGAGGGGAGGGGGGTGAGTTATGTTTTTTTATTTATCGGGGACCGGAAGCTTGATACAAGTGTGTATATTTCAGGGTCGTCGAAGTTTCGACTGTCCCATGTAAATGTTGCGCCACTGCTTTTGGGCTTCTACAACTGCTTCTGCGCCCATCCCCATTCTACTAATGGACGAGTGATTTCTAGAGTGGCCGTTAAAATGTTTGCGCCTCTTTGCTTTCGTGTATAAGCTTGGGAATAGTGTATGGGTCTTGAGAAATGATTATTATTCTTCACTGGAGGTCAAATTTACGACCTTTACAATGCAAATGATGAGCCACTGCTTTCGGGAATCTATATCCTCTTCTGCTTGCATTCCCTGCTACGATTTCGAGAGCTACCGTTCAAACGGTTGCGTGTCTTTTCTGGAGCGTAAAAAAAATCGGAATAACTTGTGACTCCTTACATTTTCTCTTAATCATGGAACAGAATCGTCTGAGTGAAGTGTCTAAAGTGTGGGTCATCGAAGTTGCAACCCGTCGCATACAAACGATGTGGCACTGTTTTCGTCAATCTACTTCCTTCTCAGCGTTCATTCACCTCCTACCTATCCAAGTAGAAGCGACAGTGGTGGCTGTTTCGCGCGAAGAAATAACGAGGGAAGACGTCAAGGGGAGCGCAAACTTTCGACTGTTTATTCCAAACTTAAAGCAGCGCAATATATAGGCAAAGGCACGCGCGGTAAGCAAGGCACACATGGATCACATAACGCTTAGTGCAGCGCAGTACATAGGTATAGACATGCGCAGAAGGAAAGGCACACATCGAACGAATAATATCTTAATCACAACCTGCGATCCAACAACATGCTCTCTGCCTGCGAAAGGAACAATGAAGTGTCACTCATCTATAATTAACCTAGTGCTTTTATGTGAAATGCTTCTAACAGTTCTCGAGCAGTGGTGTCCCTGCTTCTCCCCAGAATCATAATTTTAGTCAGGTACGACTCACACTTGTGTGAACTGCCCCATTTGTACCATTTAGTGAAAGCTCGAGTTCCCGCGCACACTCATTCACACACCTTCCCGTCTGGCCGACATGCGTCTTGCCGCAGGATAGCGGAAATTCGTAGACAACACCGGTGGCGTAGTTTGTGAGTTCGCGTGCTCCTCGCCGCAGCCACTTTTTTGTTCCCATCATTTAGTATACATGGGCAAAGCTAAGAGAGCTTCCGTGACGCGGAAAGAAAAGTTTGGAATAAATATTCGATGATTTGCGCTCCCCTTGACCCCTTCGCTCGATATTTCTTCGCGCGGAACAGCCATGACTGTGGTTTCTACTTGAACAGGAACCGACTAGCCCATCAACGTGTACTTCTATATCCTACCTATTGACACGCAAATTGAACATCTACCACTGAGCCGTTCGCACATTTTCGATGGAGTGTATTAAACATGTGAATAACATGTGACTGTAGTTTCTGTTGATCGAACACCGGATGTCTGGCTGAAGCCCGTAAAGCTTTGGGTCGTCGAAGTTGCGACCTGTGCGACGGCGTTCGGCAATGATGTCCAACTGCTTTCGGCAATCTACTTCGCATTCTGCGTTCCTTCGCCTTCTGAGCTCAGTGTTTACCGTGTTGGATGGTCTGTTTTGGTAAATTACTTCCCGTTCTGTGTTCATCCCTCTTATACCAATTTAAGCGTGAGTTCTGGAGTTAACGTCGAAATGTTTGCACCTATTTCTTGGAGTGTATTAAGGTATGAACCAATATGGAAAACACGGATTTGTTTTGGTCATGTTTTGTATTTGGTCATCGCCTGTCATTTCGCTGCATTAGGTTTCTGTCTACGCAGTTTCTCTCATAGGATACCAGCAAAAATGTTAGGCCACCCTTCATTTACGAAACTGAAAAAAATGGCAGTTTTGTGTGCATCACAAGATTAGCATATGTAGTATTCTTTTTATTAAACGATCATATGAAGTGCAAATATGTGATAGCACTTCGATAGCATTATCAAACGTTGTTTCATTGCAATAGCAATGATGTGAATATCTGGACGGGTTTTCGCCGCTGCCGTCGCCTTCATGTCTCGTATAAAGTCCAAATTGATAAGATCCGCCAGCGCATTTTGCGCTCTACTAGCGCGTAATAGCCTGCGAGTAGGGGCGTGAAACGCGGCTGAGGCAATTGATCAAACAAGTCGGCTCATCTCTATCGCCCGGAGGGCGCATGCGATAAGATCCCCGCGGCTGTTCGACCAGCTGTCGAATGCTGAAGCAGAGAGGAAATGTCCCGCCCCGGTCTTTAACGAGAACGAAAAGACGCGAGGGGGGATGCTCTAGCAACAACTGTGAATTTTGACGTTACGGATGTGGTCGCCATCGATGGCGCGTGTGCTATCACACGATCTCGGCAGCCATCAGCGGGCACGTCGTATACCCTTTTACGTACGGCGCTCTCAACACGAAGAAGTGTCCCGGGAGCGGCCATATTCTCTTACATTAGCGTTTTGTGGAGTTGCGTGAGATCGGATGCAAAAGAGTGAGCTTCCAGCCTCACTTCGTATAACATTAGAATTTGTTGGTATCGCATTCATTGCTTCACCCTCGCGGGGAAACTGTCACGTCTTTAATTCATAACAGTCATAAACTTCACACAAGGTGCACGCCCAACGTCGTATGTGTGTTGTTTGCGCTCAAAGACAGACATGTGAGCCTGTGAATCAGCAAATTTGTTCTGTATGACGCTGCGTCTTATTACAATGCTGACGAAAAAAGTACATTTGATATTTTTAAGTGAGTTGACATCGAGCCTGTCCTCTTCATTGCAAGAGCTGGGCTCACAAATGATCGGCGCCGCTTCATGAACACATCCCTTAACGGTACTCATGCTCCAAAACAACCAAGAAAAAAAGTATGGTTCGTTGTCGAGTAAGATCACACAAGTGTAGGGTTAAGGGTGGTACTCGCTATAAATACCGAGAATTTTAGCGCTCCTCATCACCTTGTGCAAGCGCTGCACCCGCTTCTAACGTTTTTTGCTGTTTTTCTCATAATTTATACATTTGGTATCTTCCGTCGTCGTAGAATTATGACTATTTGCTAATAATGCCTTTCCATTAAAACATGGCACACATCCTCATCCCATAAGTGGATGCGCAATGTACCTAAGCGAAAAATACCATGTCATAAGTTAAGTATAGCTCCCTGTGATACTAATGCGTCTCCTGTGTTCTTGCATATTGCCACGCGTGTTCCTTATTCTCACTTTTGCTGTATTCGGCTTTTGCCCACAAAGACTGTCAGCAACGCTCAGCGCAAGCCGCGCCTCATTGTTCGAGAGGCTTCGCGATTCTGGTAGATCGTTTTGTTAAGATTCCGTGCAAGACGCGAACACTCGACCTTTTAGATCTTGCGCGACAACCAGCGATAACGCTGGAATACACGACGGTGAAGCGCGACGGCGATGGCGACGCGCTTCACCGCTCGTCAGTTGATCGACGGCCGACGCTCTGTTCGCCTCTAGCAGTGTCAGTGTGTATTGCTGTAATCTGGCTTTCCGTTTACCGGCCACAATTTCGGCCTAATAAACAGTTTCATCTTCGAGATACCGACTGCTGCCTTCGTCAACGTCACGACCATGTGACATCTGGTGGAGGTGCTGCTTATTTCATGTACCGGACGCCCTGGGCAAGCCGGCAAGCCGTGAACCCAGCCAAAATCGTGACGAAGACACCTACCCCCCGTGGACAGTCGAGTCAGCCGCAGACTGAAAGGACAGCCACCGTAGCCCGGACTTCTACCCGACAAGCCAAAGGGCACGGCGACAAAGACGACAGGCACGATGACGGCCGCTGCGTCCCTTGCATCGATTGTGATCCAGCCACCGAGAGAGCCACCGACTTTGCATGGATCGCCAAGTGAGGCCCCCGAGACCTGGCTAGAGACGTATGAACGAATCGCGGCTTTCACCAACCGGGACTCGGACGAAAACTGCGCCGCGCCTACTTCTACCTAGAAGACGCCGCGAGGACGTGGTACCAAGAATCCACGTTACAAACCTGGCATCTCTTTCGGACGACGTTCCTGAGCACGTTCACTAGCGTGGTCCACAAGGAACGGGCCGCAGCTATGCTGGAGACCCGTGCGCAGCTGCTCAATGACAGCATCGCTATATACACGGAGGAGATGAATCGACTGTACGGCACGCCGACCCCGCCATGGCTGAGGAGAAGAAGCTCCGGTTCCTGATGCGAGGTGTCATGCAAGAGCTGTTTGCGGGACTTGTCCGCAACGCACCCAAGACTGTCGACGAATTTCTTGCAGAGGCCACGACAATCGAAAAGGCACTTGAGATGGGGACAAGGCAGTACAACCACCACTCTTCAACAAACAACTACGCCGAAGCTCATGCCCTCTGCACCAACAACCTGCGCGAGACCATCCGAGTGATCGTGAGGGGGAGCTGCGCAAGCTGTTACCTTCACCGCAGCCTCAAGTGGATTCGATCGCCGACATTTTCCGCGAGGAAGTTCATCAACCACTCGGAATTCCCGAACCACGGCAGCCTCATCCGGAGGCCATGACCTACGCTGCTGCAGTCCGCCGTCCCGTGCCCGCTCCGCGACAACGTCAAGACAACGGCTGGAGCGCAGGCTAACGACAATGACAAAAGAGAGACACATTCGACTGACACACAGCGCTACTTTCAACAACTGTTTAATTTTCGCTTATCCTGCTGGTATATATACTCCCACGACATCATACGTCACGTGTGCAACACTCTCACAACCATAAAATAAACTACACGCATACATCACTGACATGCACGCACAATATCATTCATAACGTGCATGCTGGTGTTATGAACCCAGGGCAAATAAGCCGTTGTTGCCGTTTCATTCAGCGCATACAAAACTCATCAAACGGGGAATGGCGAAGATGAGCTTGAGTGAAGCGGTGAAAAAAGTCATGCCAGTGCCTAATGCTTGAAAGCTGCAGACAGCAAGTTTCACGGTTAAGCGACGCAGGTTATCTTAGGCACCTCATTGCGTCGGTTGCAGAGGGTTTACATAGAAAAGCGCTGCAAAAAGGTTCCGAGAATGGGGATAGCGCGAGCTCATACAAAAAAAAAATCACGCCATATCCACGAAGTGAATGATGATGAGTGGGCGAACCTCGATCGTTTTCATCCATGGCAGAAAGAGAATGTGTGGTCTGGAACGCGCTTATACTTCATGGTCATCAGCGTCATCGTTATCACGTGTAGTGGGTAAATTCCGCTATACTGCGTCATCGTCATCTTTATCACGTGGAGTGGGCACATTCCACTACACGTGGCTACCTGCCTACCTACCTACTACTACTACTACTACTACTACTACTACTACTACTACCACTACTACCACTACCACTACAACTACTACAGGGAGGGACAGACTCACACCCTAAGGAGCTTCGCCCCTAAAAGAAAAAATTTTGCAGTCATCCCGTACATACATAAGTTTTCCGCAGATCGCGTATGCGAAAAGAAGCACAAGAATAAGTTTGTTGAGTGTAACGCATGTGTTGTCTACCGGATTCCACTTACTTGTCGCAAGTGTTAAATAGGACAGACCGGTAGATGCATAAACGATAGGCTGCGAGAGCATAGTTGTAAAGTTAATAAGATTGGTACTGATGGCTTCCTTGGCCTTCATTGCCGCAGCTGTAAGTGCAAGACAAGATTTAACAACACGGTCATCATGAGTAAAAGTAAGTGCGAGATGACGAGTTTGATAATGGAGGCAAGCACAATTTCAGCGTATGGTGACGCGTGTGTGAGTAGTCCATCAGTACTGTTGTTAGATAAATATCTCGAGTACATGCGCTCGAGATGAAATGTTGCTAAGTTACCGTGATAAAAGCCCGTGCACGTTATGATTGATATTGTGTGTGCATGTCAATGATGTATGCGTCTAGTTTATTTTATGGTTGTGAGAGTGTTGTACATCTGACGTATGACGTCGTGGTAGTATATATATTAGCAGGATCAGCGAAACTAAAACAGTTGTTGAAAGTAGCACTGTGTGTGTGTCGACTGTCTCTCTCTTTTGTCCTTGTCTATAGCCTACGCTCCAGCCATTATCATGCAACAATACCAACAAGCCCAAATTGCCACCCTCAACGTCAAGACAGCGCATCGCCATAGTTCAGCCGCCAGACGCAGCCACCGCCACCACCACCGAAGTGCTACCGTCCTCCTGTCGGCCAGCGCTATGCGCCGCGCTACGCGCCAAGGAAGACCGACGTTTGGCGCGCCCCTGACAACCACTCGCTCTGCTACCACTGCGGGGAGGCTGGCCACACGTACCGCCGCTGGCAATACCGACAGATGGGGCTACGCGGATTCGCCATCAACGCGCCGCGTCCGCAGTCAAGCGAACGGCCTCGCGACATTGATGACTGCCTCACCGGAACACAGTGGCAAGATCTACGACGTTGCCGATCGCCGTCGCCCGGCCACTACATATCACCGCACCGCCGGCAGTACACTGCGCCAAACCGGGGCCGGTCGCCTAGCCGGTATCCGGGAAACTACGGGCAGCAACCGATGGAGGTGCGGTTGCAGTACGACAAATGCCGAAGATCCTCCGGGCCCGCCGACGACGACAACGCGACGAGATCTGCAAAACACGACGCGAAGCAGACGAAGCCCTTTCTACGAAACCTCGCGGACCGAAAAAACCTGCCGACGCAGCATGGAAGCACCGCAACAAATCGACGCAGCCTTGATGCGACGCCGCGACCTACCTGCAACGCAAGGCGACGGACTAGCGAACTCGACGTTCTCATCGACGGCCACATCGTCACCGCTCTTGTCGACACTGGGGCCGACTATTTCGTCGTTAGTGGGCCATTCTCTACCAAGCTGAAAAAAGTAAAGACCGCTTCGAGTGGACCCGAAATCCGGACAGCTGGAGGCCACATGGTAACCCCGATTGGAGTCTGCACGGCGAGAGTCACCATCAATAACCGGACTTATCCTGCGAGCTTTGTAATCCTACAAAACTGCTCCGGGGATGTGATACTTCGAATCGACTTCCTAAGTGACCACGGCGCCGTCATCGACCTGAGGTCTGAGTCGATAACACTAACCTGAGACAAAGCGCTCCCGCCCCACGAGACACCAGGGAACCATGCATTCAATGTGATAGAAGAGCAGGTGACCGTTCCGCCGTGCTCCAGCGTCATTATTTCCGTCGGCAGCGAAAAACCTGCGACCTTGAAGGCGTCACGAGGGCGATCAGCACCTACTCACGAACCGTCAAATTTCCGTCGGAAGAGGTATAACCGAGCTGCGTGACGGTAAAGCAAAGGTAGTGCTGACAAACTCCAGCAACGAATATAAGCACCTCAACATGCGTACGACGGTCGCCTACATCGACAAATGCGTGGCCGCCAGCAATGCTTTCGCCCTCTTCGATGCTGCCGAACCTGCTTCGACGAATCGAGGTCCCGAACCAGATGTGACGTCAACCCGAGCATTCGAAAGGTCAAGCAAAACCAGCTCAAAACCCTGTTCCTGCAGTACAAGGACTGATTTTCATCGTCGTCCAGACTTTGGCAGACACCGGCCGCAAGACATTGCATCATAAAGGAACAAAGTACCAGTCCACTTCGTCAGAGCCCGCACAGAGTTTTGACGTGAGAACGTGAGGCCATAAAGAAACAAGTCGACGAAATGCTACGCGAAGACGTCATCCAGCCTTTAAAGAGTCCGCGGGCGTCACCCGTGGTGATAGTGAAGAAGGATGGGACCCTACGTTTCTGTGTCTATTTCGTCGTCTGAACAAAATCGCGAAAAAGGAAGTGTACCCTCTCCCACGCATACACGACGCCCTTCATCGACTCCAAAATGCGAAGTACTTTTCTTCGATGGACCTCAAGACCGACTACTGGCTACTCAGCGCCGTCCTTGTGCAGGGGACGGACGGACTGGAAAGGCTTATCAGTTATGCTAGCCAGTCGCTATCTAAGGCAGCAGCCGACCATTCCACAACAGAAAAGGAGTGAAATACACAAGCCACACAAAACGTCGAAATCGACGAAATCGGAAAAAGCGGAGCAGTAGAAACAGATACAGAGAGCAGAGACGTGGCACTAACAACTGAAGTTTATTTCGGAAACAACCTTCCTCCCATGTTCGTACAACACATGCGCAGATAACAACCAAACAAAACCAAAAAGGAACCAAAAAGATACACCCGGCAGCTAAACAGAGTAAATCACCTTTGTGCTGCAAACAAACATTCTTTCCTGGTGAGATGGACTGAGGCTGCGCTAACACATTTGTCAGGACCCAGTTTCCATATATGAAATGCCTCAATAATCTCCCGTTCACGCTGCGTCTTAGCCTTACCTAAAATTGTGACCTTACCGAAAAGGGGCTTACACCTACATGACTTGCAGTGCAACGGCAAGTTACCACCAGTGCCCGAGGGTAGCAGATTTCCATGCTCCCTCAGCCGATATAGTCCAAGGACTAAAAAGAATATTTTGCCCTATGATTCCTCCCACTCCAAGCTGGTGAAAAGAGGGATCACCAATCTTTGTTTGACAAATGCTGTTACGAAGAGTTGCATTCATAAAATGCAAGCCAGCGTGACTGAGCAGCAAAATAGGCTTTTGTTGGCAGGCTACCTGAAGTCGGTAATAGCCTCTGTTGCTGAACATGGGTTTAAGCGCCTCAATGTAAAACACAGAACTGATGCTGGTGTTGGAGAACACAGAAATGATGGAGGTGTTCGAGAACAGAAGAACTTTGTGGCCATGCCGTACGTCCATGGCATATCACACAGATTGAAGAAGGTTGCGGCCCGCATTGATGTTCGACTGGTCTGTTCTGCACCCAGCAAACTCGCGGGTCTTTGCAAGAGGGTTGCGCAGCTCGGCACAGTAAGCAGTGTGTGTGACATTAAACGTGTGAAGAAATACTGCGCGTGTATCACATGTGCGGTGTATTGCATCCCGTTAAGTTGTGACAGGTTTTACGTGGGACAGTCTGGTAGATGCATCAATGTTCGGCTGAGGGAGCATGGAAATCAGTTACCCTCGGGCACTGGTGGTAACTTGCCGTTGCACTGCAAGTCATGTGGGTGTAAGCCCCTTTTCGATAAGGTCGCAATTTTAGGTAAGGCTAAGACGCAGCGTGAACGGGAGATTATTGAGGCATTTCATATCTGGAAACTGGGTCCTGACAAATGTGTTAGCGCAGCCTCAGTCCATCTCACCAGGAAAGAATGTTTGTTTGCAGCACAAAGGTGATTTACTCTGTTTAGCTGCCGCGTGTATCTTTTTGGTTCCTTTTTGGTTTTGTTTGGTTGTTATCTGCGCATGCGTTGTACGGACATGGGAGGAAGGTTTTTTCCGAAATAAACTTCAGTTGTTAGTGCCACGTCTCTGCTCTCTGTATCTGTTTCTACTGCTCCGCTTTTTCCGATTTCATCGATTTCGACGTTTTGTGTGGCTTGTGTATTTTACTCAGTATGTACCAACTTGCCCAACAAGCAACTCTTAGAAAAGGAGTGCCTCGCCATTATCTGGGCTACGTCAAAGTTTCGCCCCTACCTCTACGGCAGGCCCTTCAAAGTTCTGAGCGAGCATCACGCCTTGTGTTGGGTAGCTAACTTAAAGGACCCTTCAGGTCGCCTAGCACGGTGGAGCTTGAGACTTCAAGAATTCGACATTACCGCCGTGTACAAGTCCAGAAGGAAACACGCCGACGCCGACTGCCTGTCTCGTGCCCCCATCGACCCGCCACCGCCCGACGACCAAGATGATGGCAGCTTCTTGGGATCCATAAGTGCCGACGACTTCACCGAACGACAGCGAGCCGACCCGGAATTGAAGGGTCTAGTGGAATACCGGTAGGGCAGGACCATCGTTGTCCCAGAAGTATTCAGGCGAGGATTGGCATGATTTTTCTTGAAAACAACGTCATCGCAAAGAAATTCTCTCCGGCCCGAGCCAGCTGCACTTGGACCAGAAGCCCTCAAGGCCCTACACAACGACCAGACGGCTGGACACCTCGGACATTCCCGCACGCTCGCACGAGAACACGAAAAGTAATAATGACCGCGCTTTTTCGCCGACATCACTCGCTATGTAAGGACGTGCCGAGACTGTCAAGACAAGTTGGTCTACGGACGGAGCCCGGCAACGACGCTCCACGCCATGTTACGAAACGCGACCGACGAAGTAAAGATCGACGTGACCACCTACCTACAGCGCGCCGAAGAAGCACGACAGCTCGCCCGCCTATGGATCAAGAACCAGCAGACGACTGACAGCCGCCGCTACAACCTTCGACGACGCCACGTAGAACCCGGTGACCATGTATGGGTCTTGACGCCAATAGGCCGACGGGGACTTAGTGATGAGCTTCTTGGACGATACTTCGAACAGCACAGGGTACCTCGACGCCTTGGCGCACTCGACTACGACGTTGAACCTGACGGCATTGCGAACTAGAGATGTGCACGGGCCACAATTTAGCGGCCTGGCCCGGCCGCGGCCCGATGCTTCTCGGAGGCGGGCCAGCCCCGCCCGATGATGTATAGAGGACGGGCCGCCCAGGCCCGGCTCGGCGTGTCAAACCCAAGGCCCGGCCCGGCCCGACTCGATCAATGACGTAATCAAGCACATGCCAACAGAAAAATGAAAATGTATTTATTAAAAAAAAGCGTGCCGTCCATCATTGTAGCTTCTTTTTTTTAATTGTTGATAAAAGTCGAGACCGCCTGAGTGCAAAACCATTCACAAATTATTGTGCAGAAACAAAAGTTGTCCATAGATTCGGGCTTCAATCAAGTGCGTCGTTCCTGCATTATGTATCCTGCAGCACTGAAGTTGCGCTCGCTGCTGGCGCTTGTAGCTGCAATCGCCAAGATCTTTCTTGCAAGTTTGGCAAGTTTCGGATAGTTGTTTTCTTTCCCTTTCCAAAACTCAAGAAGTTCTGATTCGGAGCACGCGCTTTGTGATTCAGTACGCACGTACTCGCTAACTTCATCCCGGTTATGCGCGCCGTCATCAATGTCGCACCACTCGCTGAATGGTTCCATGTGACAAAACAAATATTTTTTTTTTCACAAAAAAGTGTACTTCTACCCTCAAAAGAAAGCACACAAATGAACAAGGACTATTCCGGCACATCATCTATATTTTTGGCTCGATTCGGGCTTTTCACCAGGCCCGAGCCCGGCCCGGGCCCGAGGTGAAAAGTCATCGGGCTGCCCAAGCCCGGCCCGCGGGCCGGGCCGGGCTCGGGCTTTCGGGCTACCCGAAGCCCGTGCACACCTCTATTACGAACTCCCAGCGCCGCCGTGCGCGACCTGAAGTCGTCCATGTCGTGAGCCTCAAGCCATATTACACGCGCTAGTGAAACGAGGACTGCGCTTTTGCTTTATTATTGTACTTTCTTGCTTGTGCTTATTGTTTATTGTACTTTCTTGCTTTATTGCTGTTATTTATTGTTGCATTCATTGCCCCCCCTTCCCCCCCCGCCCGTTGTGTTCTGTTTTAAGCATCGGGGCTACGCTTTTTCAGAAGGCGCATTGCCACGCGCGTTTCTTATTTTCACTTTTCTTGGATTCGGTTTTCGCCCACGAAGACTGTCGCAACACTCAGCGCAAGACGCGAACACTCGAGCTTATTCCAGAGCTTGCGCGACAACCTGTGATAAGGCTGGAATATTCGATGACACACGCATAAATGCCGACGCGCATGACCGCTTGTCAGATTATCGACGGCCGACGCTCTGATCGCCGCTCTCAGTGCCAGCGTGTATGGCAGTAGTCTGACCTTCCGTTTCCCGGCCACAAGTTCGGCCAAATAAAGAGCTTCATCTTCGACATACCGACTGCTGCCTTCGTCAAGGTCATGACCACGTGACAATATTCATTAGTTATTTAATCACTTTATTCATATCAATTATTTTGGTTCATTGCATAGGCCGCGAATTCTTTTATACACCTACGAAAAACAAGTTTTTTATTGAGCGGATTTTGAGTTAACAGGGTTCGCGTAAAGCCCAAATGGAATGAAATGTTTAATTAAAAAGAAACCAAAACTTAATTTGCTTTATCTTGCTCAAAGGGTCCGCTTCGTAATGTGGACTAATGATCTCTACTGCTACTTGCTGCTTTGTATATTTTTGCCGACCCTTTGTATGATCCCTTAAACTTGTGACTAAGTTGTGGCTTCATAATTTCTATTTGTCGGTGACCAGAAGTCCGAAGAAGCGTGTAAGGTTCTGGGGGGTTAAAGTTGTGACCTGTTGCAAGTAAATTATGTGCCACTGCTTTCGGTGATATTTCTCCCCTCCTACGTCCTATCTCCTTCTACCTGTTGACACGCAAATTTGAGGGCTACAATTGAAAAGTTTGCAACTCTTCGCAGGGGACTATTAAACTTGTCAAGAAGGTGTGACTCTTTATATTCTGAGTTCATCGCGGACCGCAAAGCTAACAGAAATGTGTAAAGTATGGAGCATTGAAGTAGCAACCTGTCGCAGACCAAAATTGCCACTGCTTACGCCAATCAATATCCTCATATGCGCTCATCCCCCCTTCTACCTATTCACACGCAAATTCAAGAGCTACCATTGAAATGTTTGAACGTTTCAGCTGGACCGTGTAATGTGTGAATAAGGTGTGACTATGTATTTTCCATTTCTCGACTCTGGAAGTATCACTGAAGTGAGTGGAATTCTGGGTCGTCGAAGTTGCGATCTGTACAACGCAAATGATCTGCCACTGCTTTCAGTAATATACATCCCCTCCTGCTTCCATTGCTCTTCTACGCTTTTGTGCGTGAATACGAGAGTTACCGTTTGAACGGTTGCACCTCTTTTCACACCTTTTAAATAAGGTGTGAATCGTTTTACGCAATTACGTTAAAGAGCTCGTTTTCCAGAAATTCCGGCGTCAGCGTGGGCGTCGGTGTCGGCGTTGCCATTGGTGTCCATGCTTGTCAGCAAAACATCATCTTGTCCGTGACCAAAAAACCGAGAAAGATGGAAATAATATAAATAATAAATATTCCGGACCCGCATGAGGATCGAACCCGCAGTGGCACGTCTGCGTGGCAAGCAGGTGTTATACCGCACAGCCACGAGATTGGTTGAACTGTTTTTGGAAAAAAAACACTATATGAGTGGCAGACATTGAGTGGCAGAAGCGACAGAAAATGTACACTGAGCAATAAGTGGGTGTTTTAAAGACCCACCCATTACTGAACAGCTGCCTAGGTTCGTGTATTGACCTACGGACGCATAGTTTATTGGGGTATTCACCGTTCGCAAAAGAAATAATTGTGGCGTAGTGAACACATCGCAACTGTGCTCTCAATGTACACTCAATGATACTTTGAAACGGCCAATGTTACGCACCCGGTCATTTGTTTCTTTACGGCACGGTTGAGGAGTCCACCGAAAATCGAGGCATGTTAGCAATTGAGAAGGGGATGCGCACAAGGCCCCATTACGCTATCGCAACCTGCTCTTGAAGGCGAAGCTCAAGCGTCCTTGAGCTCTTGTGCTACTGTTTCGGTAATTTGCCTCCCTTTCTGCGACCATCCCGCCTTTGCCATTTGACGAGCGAATTCGAGAGCTACCGTTGAAATGGTTGCATGTCTTTAATGGATTGTATTAAACGCCTGAAAAAGGTGTGACTCTATATTTTCTATTTTTAAAGCAGCAGAAATGTGACTGAAATGTGTAGAACACTGGGTCGTCAAACTAGGAACCTGTCGCAGGCAAATGATGTGCCACTGCTTTAGGCAAGCTACTTCCCTTTCTGTGTAGATCTCCCTTCTACCCTTTGACGTGCCAATTCGAGAGCTAATATTCAAAGATTTGCACCTCTTCGCTGGAGTGTATTGAACTTGTGGATATGGTTTGACTCCTTATCTTTTCTCTTTATTGGGGGCCGCAAGTCAGACTGAAGTTTATGAAGTTCTGCTTCTTGCTTTCAGCGTTTTACTTCCCTATCGGCGTCAGTACCACTAATACCCTTTGACTTGCAAGCTGGTCAGCACCCGTTAAAACGGTTGTACCACTTCACTGGGTTGTATTAAACGGAAATAATGTATCTCTCAATATTTTCATATTTATTGGGAACTGGGAGTATGAGAGAAGGGTGTAAAATTCTGGGTAGCCGCAGTTGCAACCTGTTGCATGCAAATGATGTGCCACTGCTTTCAGTAATCTGCGTCGTTGCTGCGCCCGTCCCGCTTCGGCCATTTTACGTGTGAATCCCATAGCAACCGTTCAAGTGGGTGCACCTCTTCACTGGAGGGCATTAAACGCGTGAAAAACATGTAGCTCTCTATGTCTTATTTATCAGGGACCTGAAGTATGACTCAAGTGTGTAATGCACTGGGTCGTCCAAGTTGCAACCTGTCGCATACAAATAATGGACTACTGCTTTCCGCAAACTACTTCCCTACTGCGTTGATACTCCTCCTACCTTCTCGCGCGCGTATTGGACAGCTACCATAGAAACGTCTGCACATCTTAGTTGGAGTGTACTAAACTTGCAAAGAAGGTGGGGCTGTTCGTGCTTTTTCTTTATCGGGGACGGGAAGTCTCAGTGAAGTGTGTAAAATTCTGGTTGTCGCCTTTGGTGTCTTACTTCCCCTTCCGCGTCCGTCCCCCTTCTACCCTGTGAAGCTCGAATTGGTGAGCTGCCGTTGAAACACTTGTATCTCTTCGCTTGAGTGTATTAAACTTCTGAATAAAGTGTAACTCATTATATTTTCTATTGATCGAGTACCGGTAGTCTGACTGCAGCGTGTAATGTTATGGGTCATCGAACTTGCAACCTGTCCCATGCAAACGATGTGCCACTGGTTGCCATCATCTCTCACCCTCCCTCCCTAGGTTCACCCCCTTCAATGCCTTGACGCATGAATTCGAGAGCTACCTTTGAGTCGTTGGCCCCTCTTTGCAGTAGTGTAATCAAGTTTCGAATTACATGTGACTCTTTATATTTTGTATTTATCGGGGGGCCGGAAGTCTGCCTCAAGTGTGAAAATTTCTAGATCGCCAATCTTGCGACCTGTTCCATGCGAATATGTGCCACAGTTTTTGATAGTCTACTTCCCCTTCTGGGTCCACCCCCTTTCTATTCTTTCAAGAGCGAATTAGAGAGCGACGGGTGAAATGGTTCCACCTCTTTGCTGGAGTGCATAAAACTTATCGATAGGTCTCAATTCTTATATTCGCGATTTATCGGCGACCACAATTCTGACTGAAGTATATAAAGTTCAAGATCGTCGAAGTTGTGACCTCTAGCATGAAGTTATGTGCCACACCTTTTGGTACTCTACTTGGTATTCAACGTTAATCCCCCCTTCGCTCCTTTGACGCGCGAATTCGAGAGCTACCTTTGCAGAGTTTGCACCTCTTCGCTGAAGAGTATTGAACATGTCAATAAGGTGTGACGCTTTAAATTAGAGGCGCAGCACGGTAGGGTCTTGGCTTGTCCGTTGTGCGTTGTCCATGCTCACGGTGACGATGACGATGACGCTGATGACGATAAAAAATAAGAGCGTTCCAGACCACATATTCGCTTTCTGCCATGGCTGAAAATGAAAGTGAACGGGCTCTCACCCGGGAAGGGAAAGGCCGACACAGACAACAACAGATGACGCTGATGAAGACGAAGAATAAGTGCGATCCAGACCACACATTCTCTTTCTGCAATGGATCAAAACGAACGTTAACGCACTCTCGCGCGCGAAAGTCAAGGCCGACGAAGACAATAGGCTACCCCCGGAGGTGAGAGCTCGCGAAGCCGCGGCAACGCCAACAAGCTGCTACTCCGGTGGCGAGAGCGCGGCATGCGGCAGCTCAACGTCTACAAAGACAGCAAGCTACCCCGGAGGTGGGATCTCAGGAAGCAACGGCAATGCCACAGGTTATTTCCGGTGATAAATATTGGCCCACACGTCATGATTCACTTCGGGGATTTTTTGGATTTTTTTTCCATTTATTAGACGCAGTAGTCTGACTCGAGCGTGTGAAGATCGAGATCGTTCAAGTTGCGACCTGTTCTTTGAAATGATGTGTCGCTGCTTTGGGTATTCTCACTCTTGTTCTCCTTCCATCCCTGTTCTACATTTTGAAGAGCTAATTCGAGTAACCATTAAAACGGTTGCATCTTTTCAGTGGAGTGTGTTATACGTGTGAAAATCTGTGACTTTATTTTCAACTTAGAAGCGACTTGAAGTGTGACTGACGTGTGTATAACTGGGTCGCCAAAGTTACAACCCGTCGCCTCCAAATAATGAAGCCCGAATTCAAGAGCTACTGTTGAAACATTTGCATGTCTTCGCTGGAGTGTGTTAAACTTGCCAATAAGCTGTGACTTTTTATGCTTTCAAATTATGGTGGTAGGAAGCTCTGACTGAAGCGTGTAAAATTCTGGTTGTCTCTTTCGGTATCCTACAGCCCGTTCTTCGTCCATCCCCCCTTATATCCTGTGAAGCGCAATTTAGAGAGCTACCGTTGAAACATTTGCATCTATTCGTTTAAAAGTATTAAACTTGTCAATAAATTGTCACACTTAATAAAGTATTATTAAATGGTCATTGGTTTTGATCCAACTCCCATTCTTTGACGCATGAATTGGAGAGCTAGCTTTGAAACATTTGCACCTCTTCGCTGGAGTGTATTAAATTTGTTAATAAGGTGTCACTCTTCATAGGTTTTCTTATTCGGGGACCGTAATTCTGAATGAAGTCTAAAAAGTTGTGGGTGTTGAAGTTGTGACCTGTGCCTTGGAAATGATGTGTCGCTGCATTCGGTAATCTATTGCACCTTCTGCATCCATCCCCCCTCTCGCCCTTCGCGCGCGAATTTGAGAGCTACCATTTGAACGTTTGTACCTCTTCGCCGGTGTTTATTAAAGCTGTGAAAAAAAATATGGCTGATTCCTCTGTCATAGGAATCGCTAAACCAGGAAAGTTAGATGTGTCGTCATAGAGGTAGGGCAAACGAATGAGTGCTACTGCAACAAATTTTAATTTCATGGGAAGAACGGCAAGCAGCTGGAAACTTGCAGCGCGCAGCTCAAGCAGAAAGGACGCACGAAATGAGCATACACAGCATGAGCGCGGACTGACAAGTGTCAGAGCTCGACCATTAAAGCGCTCTGCTCAAACACATAGACGGACGCACGGAACGAACGCACACGTATACACAGGATGAGCGCGAACAACTTTCACAATTGTTACTTGTGTGTGAGCAGCGTGCTTCTTTCGCAAGGTCGGCCGCTGCAGCGAGCGAAGTGGCCTTCGCGCTCTCTATCTTCAACGTACACTTGCAGTGAAAGCCCGACACGTACAAACCACCGTGATCCCCGCGCTCACGAGATAAGCGCGGGCGCACGAGCGACCACGTCCAGTGGAGGCGCGCGCGTCGCAGCGTGAGGGGCGGCGACCTTTAGAGCGCGTCCTCCGCGTCACCTTCGCGCCATCTCGCTAGTGATGACGTAAACGCGCAGAAGACGCTGAGCTCGGAGGACCGCCAATGGCATATGTTGTATATAAAAACCTCGCCGTTAGTACTCTGAAAACGTACGCTCCGTGGCCGAGTGGTTTAGCACCGCGCGCTGCGGAGCGAGAGGTCGTAGGTTCGACGCCCGGCGACAGAACTTTTTCTTCTACTTTTTTCTTGGCCATCTGTTTATATTTTACAGCGTCATAACCGTGACCGAAATACGTCAGTGGAGCCGTGGCGGACGCCGGCATAAAACACTTTCGTGTTAAAAGGTGTTATTCCTTACGTTTTGTGTTTATTGAGGACCAGAAGTCACACTGATGTTTGCAAAGATCTGGTTGTCCCTTTTGGTATTGTACATTTTGTTCGGCGTCTATATCCTTTATACCGTCTGACGTGCGTACTTGAGAAGAACCATCGAAACGGTTGCAACTCTTCACTGGTGTGTATTAACCTTGTGAATTAGGTGTGACCTTTTATATTTTCCATTTATTGGTTACCGGAAGTCTGAGAGCAGTATGTAAAGCCCTGGGTCGTCGAAGTTGCCACACGTCGCATGCAAATGATCTGCCTCTGCTTTGGGGCTGAGCCAGATCATTTCCCATTCTGCGTCCATCCCACTTATACATTTGATGCGTGAATTCGAGAGCCAACGGGGAAAACGTTTTCACTTCTTCCTTGGAGTGCATTCAATTCGTGAATAAGGTGTGCCTTTATATTTTCTATTTATCGGGTCCGGAAGCCTGACACATGTGTATAAGGTTCTGGGTTTTTGAAGATGCCACCTGTCGCAACTAAATGATGTGTTACTGCTTTCGGTATTATATCGTCCTTCTGTGTCCAACCCCTAATACCCTCTGACGCGCGTATTTGAGAGCTATCCTTGAAACATTTGAACCTCTTGGCAGGAGTCTATTAAACTTGTGAATAAGGTGTGCTTCTTGAAATTTTCTATTTATCGGAGACCGCCTATCTGACTGATGTGTGAAAACTTCTGCGTCGTCGAAATTGCAACCTTTGGCATAGAAACGCATAGCTTCTCGTTCTGCGTCCAACCGCGTGGTACATTTGACGTGCGAATTTTAGTCAAACATCGAAAAGTTTGCATCTCTTCATTGGAGTGTATTAAACTTGTGAATAAGGTGTGCTTATTTATATTTGCTATTGATCAGTGTCACAAAAGAGCGCTGAAAGAAAGCGCGCGTCGGCGATTTCAAACGGCGGCGTGAAATCCAAGCGCTGATCTATCGCGACGGAAGAGGCGCAACAAAAAAAATCACAGCATATCCTCGAAGTGAATGATGATGACTGGGCGAAGCTGCGGGGGATTATTCGGGTAACCATGAATCGCCCGTACATTGCCCACTCGATCATGCAAAGACGTGACACGCCGTGACGCGAGCCCTCGCCGCCTCTGGATCGGCTTGCCGGCGCTGCTGTGCCGCTGAGCTTCCCGAGCCCGCAAATCTGGACCCACATGTCTGCGTCGCCGGTTTGTGAGCCATCCGCTCCGCCGGCGCCTGGTCTTCTTCGTTGTTCATAGCAGTAGTAGGCAGTAGTAGTTTTGAAACGCACTGAGTGAAGACCGTCGAAAGAGAGAGACGCGCGCCGAGAGCCGAGAGTGGGGCAAGCGCGCCGGAGAGTGGAGCGAGCGCCGCAGAGCCAGCTATACTCGCGGACAACTTTTCTTGGCAATGAGGGGAAGGCTACGGAGCCAAACTGGGCGTGTGCCACCGCTGAAGAATATAGTCTCAAGTTGCTTACGTGTTTTTCGAGTGAAAATTATAAAAGCAACATTACTTTATTTTCTACCAGATGCTGTTTATAAAGAGACGCAGTAGGCACCAATGAGATATCCATATTTGTTTTAATTATGGGGGTAGCTTCGCGTTTTTGCATGCGTGAAAACATTGCACGTTTTACGGGCACCTTACAGTCAAAATGGCGTCTTCGTCTTCATGTGAGCGCTCGTCGCCCGTCAGCTATTTCGACGGCTCGCCGAAGGAGCTTGTGACGAATTTCACTAACAAATGGCTGTCTAAGAAAATGAAGCAAATGGTATGCAATGTTATTATTCGTAAACGGCCATCATTTGAAATGCGAGCCGCACCGGACTACTACGCGGAGGAGTACATGTGCAGTCAATCCACCCCCGTAGCTTTACCTTCATTGCCAAGAAAAGCTGTGTGCGACAATAGTGGGCGCCATGCAAATCAAATGAGAGCACAGCTGCGCCTCTAGCGGTAGCGGTGAGCACTAGAGTGGCTAAGCCGGGGGAGGGATCTACAAGCCTCAACCTTAAGGAGCTTCGCCTCTAAAAAAGAATGTGCTCTCAAACGCGCTTATTGTTACCAGAGTCAACGACATCGTCATGACGTATAATGGTTACCTTTTATGCGTTGTGCCGTGATGGCAGCGCCATCTTCATCGCACTAGCGTGGCTACAACACGCTCCGTGCTACACCGAGTGACGCCGGCGGAGTGATGGACAAGCCTCGACCTTAAGGAGCTTTGCCCCTAAAACAAGCTTCAAAAGACGCTGCGCGCGCGTCGTCCCTTCCCCTCGAAAGGGTCGCCGCCACGCCAACAAGCACTCACGGATCAGAACACCGAGTGATGTCTCGAATACTCATGAAGGAAAGAATGACGCAATGCCGAGACACGCCGCGATGATTGGAAACTACGAGAGCGATCTCGCCCTTCCCGTAGCTTTGGCTGTACTACGCGCCGATGAGAAATATGGAAACTTCGCGAATTCAGTGGCGAGCGAATATAAGCAATCGGCGACAGAGGGTCAATCAGTAGAAGTGAGCGAATACTCCAAGTAGGAGGAGTGAAGGAGTCAGTGACTGACTATCCGGCAGTGACAGTGCGGGTGCGAACTATCGTGGTGTCGGCGAAGTTATTATTGGCGAGTGCGGTCAGTCTATCTTGAATAATCGAATGATTACGCCATGGGAGATGCGGAAGTTTTGAAGAACGTTTCCTGGAAGAGAAACCTCAGACGCACGGCACAACAACCCGCGCTGGACTTTGTGTGAGTGTTTCCTAGAACATTCAAGATTATTTCCAAGAACTTAGGACTGAATACGTTTGATGAACATTCGAATCTTTCAGTGTTCTTGTATAACTTTAATGCATGAGACTGCATTTGTAGCGTGAGGCGTTTGTCTGTTCCCGTTGTTTCGAACACCATCGTAGTTATCTTATAAGTTGTATTGTATCTGATACCTGCCGAGAGTGCATGTTTGTGTGATCTTTGTACTGCCTTAACTGAGAATATATTTTGTTTGTGTTATCAACTCTCGACTCTGACTCGGTCTGTGGACCACAACCGGCGTTCGCTGGCGCACTAAAGGGAACAACTCTATATTGTCCGCGCTTTCGCGGAGCGTTTCGGGGGGCCGATACGTCAGCCCTTGGAATCCGTCCGGCGATTGCCTCCCCATTAACGGAAACTGTGATAACCGGGGACCGGAAGTCTCATAGAAGTGTGTAAAACACAGGGTCGTTAAACATGAAACCTGTAGCAGACAAATGAGGTGCCACTGCTTTAGGCAGTCTACTGCCTCATCTGCGTTGATCTGCCTTCTACTTTTTGACGCGCGAATTCGACAGCTACCATTGCATAGGTTTGCACCTCTTCGCTGACGTGTAATAAACATCTGAATACGGTGTGACTCTTTGTATGTTATATTCTCTATCTTATAATCATAACTGTATGGCGAACATGAATGACTGATCATATCATGAAAATCATGACTCACTTGTAATAAAAGTATGGTTAACACACCATGACCATAGTGCTACTGGGGCCGTTTTTTTAACTTGATATATTAAAAAAATTGGTACGATGAGACATTTCTGCATGACCAACATAAATGACAGGTGGTAATATGAAAATGATGAGGTGCATGTCATGTACAACATGATTTACATGCCACGCTCATGGTGCACTAAGGGCCGTTTCGCTAGCTTGATATACACCAAAATTGGTATTGTGGGACGTGACTGTATAACGAACATAAGTGGCACGTGGTCACATGAAAATCTTGGCCTGCATGCCATCTACAATGCCAGTTAAATGCCAGGCGCATGGTGCGCTTGCGTCGAGTTCGCTACCTTGATATACACCAAAATAGGTACTGCGAGACGTGACTGTATGACGAACATAAATGACGGGTCATAACATGTAAATCATCACATGCATATTAAGGCGAAAGCCTTTAATGTCTCATGCCCAGGTCCTCCGGCCCTGCCATGGCAAGGTGAATGGTGGCCGTGGGGGCGCGCAGTCGGACGCCGGTCGCGTTGGACTCTACAGCGCTCGCGCTTTGCTGTTATAGCGTCGCTGTGCCCAGCGTGTCGAATCATGCAAAGAGGGAGACGCGCGTATCGGGTTCCACTCTGACCGACCTCGTCTCAATGGGCACAGGCATTCGCAGAACACGCTTTGGAAGTTACAACGTGTCCGTCAATTTAAGCGCTGCGACGTGGATGGCATCGGCACGATGCGCAAAGCGCGAGACATTGAACGTGTTAGAAAAATCGGAGCCAGATTGGTCTCGCGCCTCGCAGCGGTTCACGGTAAAAAATAAATAAAAAAGAAACCAGGCACACATTGCGTTTCTGTGCCATCCCACTAAGATGTAAAAAAAAAGACATGACATAGTTAGTCGAATAGCCGCAAGCTTTCGCCGAACACACATTGGAATGCACAAAGTGCCCTTCAATTTTATGTACAGCATTATTGGCTCCTTGATGGCTGCTCCGCATTACATCGATTCCCACAGTGCGTGCGGTATGTCGGTTTTTTCTTGTTAAATTCAAATTAGTGTGTATTTTCCATTTTTCGGGCACTGGAAGTCTTATCGAAAGGTGTAGAGATCTGGGTCGTCGAAGTTGTGGCCTGTCGCATGCAAATTGCGTTCCACTGCTTCAGGCAGTCTACTTTCCCTCAGTTGCACTGAGGCGAGTTTGCATGGATTCATTCTCAACCGATCTTTATTCATCTTAACACACACCTTTATACTAAAACTGATTTTATACTGAAGTACTGCCCCTTCTGCAATCCTCCCTTTTCTACCCTTATTGTCAACAGAAAGCAATTCTGGTGCTTCTGCTTCGACCGCGACTTCCGCATAGCCGGTGCAGCCTGTCGTATTGACTCAGCCGCGTGATCCTGGTAACTTCTTTGGAACCTACGACGTTGACGTCGTGTTCACCAACAGCAGGTGCGTGGTTTCAAGCTCATGAATCTGATATAACCACTTGGGAAGTCAATGAACAGAAGCTTCGCGACCTATTTAATAGAGCCGTCGTAGGGCAGTCGGCCGCATTTAAAGAACTCCGCGGTCGGGTACAAATTTCGACCGAATCGTATGTGTCCTACATACTTTACATACTCGCGCCTTGTCGGCGTATCGACCGCAACATTGCACTGGAACACAATGTAAGCCATTTACTGAAAGGCATAGCAGATGGTGCTTTTAATTTACTGGTCTCTAGAGACTCCTGAACCATTCACGAAATCATCTAGGAGTGCCGCCGATTTCAGGAACTAAAGTGTTGCCGCATCGCCCAGCATTTCATACGATTTCGCAATGCGGTCGCTACATCATCGTGGGAAGATGTTCAGGCGCCATGCAGTCAACCGCCTACCAACGACAGCGTAGTCCGCATTGTGCTTCGGGAAATTGAGGCGGCGTCTCCATCATCTTTATGACGCGGCCATCTGATGATTCTCGACCAACGATCTCGTATATCCAGAAGGTTCTGAGATTGGAGCTCGCGAATATCATACTGGAGCACGTATGTTCACTGGCGGAACGTCATGTTGATTGATTGATTGATTAGTGGGGCTTTGTGGCGCAAGGGCCATAGGTGGCCAAAGAGCGCCATGTCTTTGATGTGGTGTTAGCGATGGCCAATGATTTTGATGACAGGGTGTATTACGGCTGTATAGAGGCCTAAAATCACGCGCTACATAGGAGCGTAAAAGGTGGGTATAGATTTTAAAATTATGGCAGTGATACGTGATATGATCTGTCGGTGCGTAATGCGTTGCAAGTGACCAAGATATCTACAAGTGATGACGGGCAAATTGCACGGATGCCTCATTAAGGCCTTTGATGCCAAAGGCATGGAGGCAGGTGCTTTCTGTAAAGTACTTACCGCAGCACCAACCTCTCTTCAGAAGTCGGGCTACGGATTACCTGGGTAAATTACGTGAAATGAATGAACTTCTTTTAAAAACGCAAATAGTGACTGATGTTTAAAAACCGGTTCGTTACCTATGAGCATCGATGGATGAAGTGGTATGTGGTGTCGGTAGACTAATGGAAAGTGTTTTTTTCTAATGAGATCTAATTCTCTGCATTGAATAAGTATATGGAGGACAGTGAGTGGTCCACCACATTTATCACAGGGGGGTGGGTCACCGCCGGACAAGAGGTATGAGTGTGTGCTGTGTGTATGTCCTATTCTTAATCTGGTGAGTGTTACTTCTGTGTGACGTGATTTCGATACCGGCGGCCAATTCGCGAGCTGTGGCTTGATTAGATGAAGTTTATTGTGTGTTTGCCGATCCCATAACCGCTGCCAATGATCCCTAAGTTTTCTTTTAAGGAATGGTTTGAGGTCAAGTACAGGGACAGATACGGATGTATTGGCGGTAGCGTTTTCGTGGGCGGAGACAGCTAACTGGTCCGCCAACACGTTTCCTTGGATCTCCCTGTGCCCTGGTACCCAGCAGACTACGACATGATGTTTGTGTGCGTAGAGCGAGCATAAAAGCGAGTAGAGGGAAGCAAGGACAGGATTTTTGTGCTTTTTTAGACTTTTCAAAGCTTTTACCACGCTCAAAGAGTCAGTGTAAATTACTGCCTTTTGTAGTTGTAATTGTTTGATGTGTTGAACTGCCGCAAGTATCGCAGAAGCCTCTGCTGTGCAGATGCTCGTATTAGAATCCAGAACACCGGCATCCGAAAAAGACGGACCGACCGCTGCGTACGACACAGAAGTGTGAGACTTGGAGGCATCGGTGTAGAATTCTGGACAAGTGTACTTGTGCTGCAGTTCGCACAAGTATGAACGTATATGTGCAGTAGGCGCGTGTTTTGTAACATCTGTGAAAGACACATCGCAATCTATTATCTGCCACTGCCACGGCGGGAGACTTGCAGCGGGAGGTACCAAACGGTGTTCAAAAAGTGGCACACCCGTTTCCTCAGCGAGGCCCCTCACACGAAGTGAATAGGGCTGTCTCAGCGACGGACGGTTCTCAAATAGGGCAGTGCTGGACAGATCATTGATTGTGGAGTGTGTGGGGTGTTCTTTGTCTGCGTTCACTTTGAGATAATAAATAAAAGACATGTACGATCTTTGCATGTTTAGCGACCACTCGTTCGATTCGACGTGCAGGCTTTCTACGGGGGGTGGTGCGAAAAGCACCCGTGGAAAGGCGAATGCCTAGATGGTGGATAGGATCAAGCATCTTTAAGGCTGTTGGTGTTGCGGACTGATATGTTATAGCCCCGTAATCTAGACGCGTACGTATGAGGCTTTTATAGAGATTGAGAAGGCACTTCTTGTCACTGCCCCACGCAGTTCTTGACAAAACTTTTAGAACATTCAGTGTTTTTATGCATTTGTTTTTTAAATACTTAATGTGTGATATAAAAGTGAGTTTGCTATCCAGGATTAGGCCTAAGCATTTATGCTCCGTCTTCACTGAGAGACGTTGACCATGCAGGTCAATCTCTGGGTCAGGATGGAGGCCTCTCTTGCGAGAGAACAGGACGCAGGTGCTTTTTTGAGCGTTAAACCGGAACCCATTCTCGTCTGCCCATTTTGAGACCTTGTTTAGACCTAGCTGGACCTGCCGCTCACACATTGAGAGATTGCATGATTTAAAACCGACTTGCACATCGTCGACATATGTGCAATAAAACATGTTTCGTGGGATGCAAAGATGCAAGGTATTCATTTTGATGATAAAAAGTGTACAACTAAGTACACCACCTTGGGGCACTCCTGTTTCCTGGACAAATGTTCGAGACAGAACACTGCCTACTCGAACAAGGAATGTCCGGTTCGACAAATAACTTTCAATTACGGCAAACATTCTACCCCGTACCCCGAAGTGTGAAAGGTCTCTCAGTATACCAAAGCGCCATGTTGTGTCATAGGCCTTCTCCATATCGAGGAACACAGAAAGGAAAAATTGCTTATGGACGAATGCGTCACGAATTTGTGCCTCGATACGGATAAGGTGGTCTGTGGTGGATCTAGCCTCTCTAAAGCCGCACTGGTACGGGTCCAGTAGGTTGTTTGTTTCAAAGAAGTGTATCAGACGCCTATTTATCATCTTTTCGAAAACCTTGCAAATACAACTCGTTAGGGCGATGGGCCTGTAGCTGGAAACTGAGGACGGGTCCTTGCCCTGTTTTAGAATTGGGATAACGATGGCTTCTTTCCAGGCTGAAGGGATCTCGCCGGAAAACCATACAGCATTATACAGGGAAAGAAGGGCTTTTTTTGGTTTCAGAGGGCAGGTGTCTTAACATTTCATATGCCACACGGTCGGAGCCTGGGGCGGAATAATTGCAGCAGTTTAGTGATGCCTGTAGCTCAGCTAAACAGAAAGGTGCATTGTATGCCTCGTGGTTTGTGGATTTGCGCTGTAGTGTCTGTTTTTCTATTCTGGTTTTGTATCGTTGGAACGCTTCAGTGTAATGCGACGAGCTGGAGACCTCTTCGAAGTGCGCACCGATGGAGTTCGCCTGGTCTTCCAAGCTGTCGCCTCGTGTGTCTACGAGAGGGAGTGATTGTGCTTGTCGTCCTGCTACCTTACCAACCATGTTCCAGACTCTCGCCTCTTGTGTATATGAATTAATGCCTGTTAAAAATTTCTGCCAGCTCTCCCTTCTAGCCTGGCGGCGCGTTCTTCTTCCTTGAGACTTTATGTTCTTGAAACTGTCAAGATTCTCGGCTGTCGGTGAATCCCGAAGCAACCGCCATGCTTTGTTTTGCTTTTTGCGCGCATTTCGACATTCGGTATTCCACCATGGTACACGTCGTTTGGCGGACCGTCCCGACTGTGGTATACACTTTGTTGCAGCATCAATTAGAAGAGCTGTGAAGTAGTCTACCGCTGCATCTATACTGAGGTCACACATATCACACCAACTTAAGCGAGTAGTGTTTCGAAACTCTTCCCAATCGGCCTTGTCCATCTGCCATCTGGGGACCTGTCGAGGACCTTCATTATTTATTAGTGTGCTGAGAATTATTGGAAAGTGATCACTTCCGTAGGGATTATTGGTGACCTTCCAATTGAGTAAGGGTAGAAGCGACGGAGATGTAATCCTGAGATCTATGGATGAGTAAGTATTGCTAGCGAGGCTATAGTATGTTGGCTCTTTGTGGTTCAGGAGGCACGCACCGGAAGTGAAAACGAACTGTTCAATTAGGCGGCCTCGCGCATCGCAGCGGGAGTCACCCCATAGACTGCTATGTGCGTTGAAGTCTCCGAGGAGAAGATACGGTTCTGGAAGTTCATCAATTAACGACTGGAATTCGTGCTTGTTCAATTGGTGATGTGGAGGTATGTCAATGGAGCAAATCGTGACCAGTTTGTTGAAGATAACGGCTCTAACGGCTACTGCCTCAAGGGATGTCTGAAGTGGTAAATGCGTACAGGCCGTTCCTTGATTAACTATAATGGCAACACCACCGGATGACGCGACAGCATCATCCCGGTCCTTTCGAAAGATAACATAACTGCGTAGAAAGTTGGTGTGTTTCGATTTTAAGTGTGTCTCCTGTACACACAGCACCTTTGGACAATATTTGCTAAGGAGTTCTTGTATGTCGTCGAGATTGTGTAAGAGTCCTCTAGCGTTCCACTGTAATATGTTGTCCATTTTGAATGTGTGTGTGTGTGCTGTGTGTAGCAAAAAGAGTAAAGTGATTTATTTTACAGAGCCTTTGTCAGGCCCTGTAATGGGCGTTTTGTCTTTTTTGGAGCGGTCGAGAGGTTCTCTCCGCTCCTTAGGCGCAGGCTGCGCCGGTGGACTGGATGTGTCCATCGCATCTGCCGAGGCGACGGACAGTCGCTCTACCGAGCGGGGTTTGCGAATGGTAGGCTTCGTCACGGCGGACGAAGCCTTCGACCCCACCGGGCCAGAGGTCGAGGGGACCTCTTTGGCTTGTGTGCTGCCCTGGCTGCTGCCAGGGTTCGCAGGGGCCTTCGGTGGGGCCGATTTCGGGGAGGGTGGGGCAGCCGAGGCTGCTCCCCCCCATGGGGGGCGGGTGGCGTTTGCCTCGGCACGCCAGGCGTGGTCCGGGGGCATCGCCGGAGGCCGTAGTGGCGCTGACCCCCCCTCGCGCCACTTCGGCGTACGTGTTCCCTGCAAAATGCGGGGAAACACGCTGCCTCGCTTCACGAAAACTGATGTTGAGTTTGATCTTTGTGGTGATTATTTCTTTTTCTCTCTTCCAGGCCACGCAGGACCTGGAATATGCTGGATGGTCACCATCACAGTTGGCACAGTGGAACTGGGAATTGCAATCATCGTCAGCGGAGTGTCCTGTGGTGCCGCATTTCGCGCAGGTGAGTTGCCCTCGGCAGCTCTGGGACCCATGACCAAACCGCTGGCACTTAAAGCAGCGTCGCGGGTTGGGTATGTAAGGTCTGACTGGCAGTTTGAGATAGCCTGTTACTATTTCAGTGGGCAGTATTGTAGTTCCGAAAGTAAGTATAAGGTGTTTCGTTGGTATTTCTGTGTTATCTCTTCTTATTTTTATGCGCTGCACCTGAATGACGCTCTCGTCTCTCCAGCCTGTCAGCAGTTCCTCTTCGGATAGTTCCATTAGGTCGCCATCTGACACGACACCCTTCACGCTGTTGAGTGTTCGATGAGGGGTAATGGTGATGGGTTGATCACCGAATGCTGTAAGGTTACGTAGCCTCTGGTATTGGACATGGTCTTTCAATTCAAGGAGTAGGTCACCACTGGCGGTTTTCGTGGCTTTGTAGCCTGCGCCCAGTGTTTCCATGAGACACTTGGATACTAGAAAGGGTGAGATGTTTCTGGCCTTCTTTTCTGTGCTTTCGGAGTGAATTATGTGATATTTGGGGAAGTTGTCTTTCTTAGTGGGGAGCAGTTCGAAAATGGCATCGGTGCGCCACCTCTTCGAGGGGCGATCAGTTCGGAAGGGGGTAGGAGATCCCATGAATAATGTTGCTTATTCGGCAGCCATGCCAGCCGCCCACCTCCGAGCCCAACGAGGGGGACGCTACGAAACACGGAGGAAACGTAAGCGCCAGCTGTACGTGGCCGCTATAACCTAATACGTCTACCCAAGGTTGGATATCGACACCAGGTTAACCCTTGCCGCCGAGAAATGTGGAAGTAAAAAGAAGTGAGGAGAAGACAGGAAAGATCGAAAGTGAAAGAGAAAGACGAAGATGAGGGGAGAGAGAGACAGGAAAAGGCGACTGCCGATTTCCCCTGGGTGGGTCAGCCCAGGGGTGCCGTCTACGTGAAGCCAGGGCCAAAGGGGTGTGTTGCCTCTGCCGGGGGGCCTTAAAGGTCCAAACACCCGGCGTCAGCTCAACCCCCAGGATCCCCTTTTCCCCCGGACACGGCAGAGCCACGCACGGCGAGGCGTGGGAGGAGGTCGAGGCCCCCCCCCGTTGGCTCGGGTCCGTGGTGTCGCCACACACCAAACGCCTGCTCGCGCAGACGCCCCTGCGGGGGGAACGTCATGTCGGTGTCATAACGACGCGTCGTTCACCGCGAATATTTCACCGCTGTCATGACCCCGCCCAGTGGAGAACGCAGGGCGACAAGCCCATCTGCTTTCGTTGTCGTGTTGTAGAACATATTTCTCGCTTCTGTAGTTCTCGCCCCTCCCAATCTCGCTTATTTGCTGCCCATCGACTTCGCGACAATGACCGGCGCCTGCAGTTTGCCACTCACGACGGGGCACCAGGCCCGTGGCCAGGAATCTTTTTCGAGGTGGGGGGGCATTGTTGAAAGCCTTCAAAAACACCCATTTTTATTATTTTTCCTCGGTCAAACACCCCGTTCCATCCGAATTTCGCGGACGGGGAGGCGAGTCTCTAGCCCCCCCCCTGGCTACGGGCCTGCGGGGTACCACACGATGAGGCTCTTGCGACATCAGACCATCAGTCCTCGACCTTTTGGCCTCACATGTGAAACACCTCAGTGATTGCCTTAAGACCTACTCTAACATATTCGACTTTGATGGTGGGCCCTTAGGTGAAACCTTGATTACGGTGACGCAGCTACCATTTGCAGGCGTCCTTACCAAGTTAACCAACCAGGTTGGGAAGATGCTCACAAAAGGCATTATTGAGCCCTCTTCGAGTCCATGGACTTCCTCTGTGGTCTTATTTAAAAAGATATACAATACTAGGCGTTTCTATGGAGACTGTTGGCAATTAAATTCGATCACCAAAAAAATTGTCAACCCGCTTTCTCGTATTGATGATGCCCTGGACTGCCTCCATGGTGCAACCTATTTTCCTTTGATAGACCTCCGCTATGATTACCGGTAAACCGCCGTTGACGACTTCGGCCGTGAGAATACCGCCTTTGTAACGAATGATGGTCTGTACTGCTTGAGAGTTTATGCCGTTTGGCTTTTGCTATGCGCCGGCTACGTTCGAGCTAATAATGGACAACCTTTGATGCTGTCCTCGACCGACTTTCGTCCATTCGTTCAGTGCTACGTGGAGCTGGGTTATAATTTAATGCTTCTAAATACCACTTTGGGCATCTCCAAGTAAGTTTTGTATGGAATTTCGTTGACTCATCTGGCATCCGACCCGATGCCGCCAAAGTTCGCGCTATCCACGATTTCCCCGTACAAACTTGTGCCAAAGAATTTCGAAGTCTTATGAGCCTCAGCTCATATTTACTACGATTCCTCTGGAACTTCGCAGATATTGTCCACCCACTCACTGATCATCTAAAGAAAAAAATTCCCCATCTCCCGCTAAAGGGAACCATGTGTGGATGCGAAGCAGCGGGGGAGATAATTAGCTTGAGCGGAGGACCGTCGCCGCTCTCATTTTACGGCAGCGGTCCGGGCACTCATCGCTGCGCTGCACAGGAGAGATAATGAGGTGCGCGCGCTCCGTCATTTTCATACCGCGGAACTGCATCTGTCCCACCACCTGTCGTGCACGCCGCTCCGTAGAGGGGATTCCTAGAGGAGAGGACGGGTGGGGGGACCGTAGGAAAGGAGAGGGCAAGGGGGCGTACATGCGCTGTAGGGGTGTGGGACGCCGGAGCCGCTCCGTAGAGTAGAGGATTCCCTAAAGGAGAGAAAAGGGGTGAGCGTAGGAGAGAGGGAGAGCGGACGCGCATGCGCTGTGGTGGTGTGGGAGGCGGGACGCGGCAAGGAGGGGCGGACTAAGCCCCCTTCACTAAGCCCCCTTCATGCAAGCAAGATCAAGGAACTGGGTCAACCTGTGCGACAGGCACCACCTGCCTAGCCATTGCTAAAGCAGCCTCTCTGTGCTCTCCGTCATGACTCTGATGAGTGTGGAAGTGGCTGACGGCCCTCATATTATTACACTGTTCTGGTTCGCATAATGGCTACTTCCCTACCATATGCAGCTTTTTCCGGACACATAACAACCAGCGCCCCTGGTGGCAGCGGCGCGAAGCTAGCGCGTTTTGAATGGAACGAGCGAGTTTTTCGTGAATAATTAAGCGTAAAGGGTGAATGGTGAAAAACGCAGGCCACAGAGCGCTTCTGGGAACCGAAACGCACGAAAAGAATGCAGGGATCACGTTGTACTAAGCTCAAATTTTGTTCCCGGAGGAGTTAAATATCGTACAATGGGAGTCTATGGAAACGGCGAAAAATGTGGCCCGTTTTTCGAGACAAAAACGCTCACTATGATAAAACTAAGTAAGTTATATTAATGGTCAGTAAATCACACGCAGTCCTGACACTCAGCTTTTGATTGAAGCCATTCCTAACTTGCCGGAACTGGCGGAACATTGTTCCCTAACACGTTTTTTTTGAAACGCACTCCTTCAAATGCTTGTGGTATATTGATAAACCCCTTGCTTATCACTGGCGACAAGGCGTCAACAGCGGCCGAGTGAGCTAATGGCTCTAGTTCGGCGCGCGGCATCACCGCGTCGGCGCCGGTTCGATTCCGCGCGTCGGAGCAACAGTCTTCTTTTTTTTTTGCAGGCCTTGACTTAGTTCCACAACATCCACAAGATGTCGCCGCCGAAACAAAAGAAAATAGTTTTCGTTTCGGTTTCGGTCTCTCGCTGTAATCTTGAGCTGTCTTTTCTTTTTCTCTTAATTTTATCACCTTTTTTAGTGCTTGTTTGAACACTCCACCCCGTATCAGAGTGTTTAGATCTACAGTCGGTTAATTCTAATTAATATTGTGTTTAACAAAGCAAACGAGCCCTTAAGTTTACACTTCTTTCCCTAGATCTACACTTGTAATTCTTACTCGATTCTTTTAAACATACCAAGGAAAGGAACGCCCGATTAATATATGGCGAGCAAATCTCTTTCGTTCTTTCGTACGCGTATTGTGGTGGAAACTTATCTCTCCGTTTTCATGATTTCGTTATGATCTTCTCAGGTCCCTACAATTCAGCAACGTAAAGAAAGCGAACTAAGCATGGAGAAGCGAGGAATAGTAATGTAATGACAAAGTTAGACGTTTTTGCAGTTGCTTTTTACTTTAGGGCAACGCAAGTGTGTTTCATAACCTTGACCAAAGAAGGGGAATTGTTCGAGGGATGCTTTACCTTGTTAGGCACAACTAATGAAATCAACATACAGTTAAGGCAAGCAAGGAATAGGAAACATTACTTTTGTTTATTCAACAGCAGTGTTAAGATTTCGCCGTAAATAGAAAGAAATTAAGATCACGGAAAAACACTCCTTCTGTCAATGGGATCTTTAATAGCTAGGGATTCGTCGGACAAGCTAAATTTAGCATTCCAGTAAATCTAGAATCTTGTTTTTTTTATCTCAACCGTGTGTTATTGCGACAGCAGTTCTACGGACACTATCGATGGGTTCTCGCCAACAGGGTCGTCGCCGCCGTCATGTTCCGTGTAAAGTCCACATCGACAACATTCCCCTGTGTGTCAAATGATCTACACCCGGGTAAAAGCGCGCGAGCGAGGGCCACGAACATGGGTGAAGTAGAGACCAAACGTGTGGGCCCATCTCCATCGATCGGAGGGAGCATACGATAACATCACTCCGCGTGCGAAACATGCCTTCGAATACTGCTCAAGCAGCGCAGAAACGCCCCGCCCGTCTTGAAGGAGCATGAAAAGACGTTGAGGCGTGGGGAGGGGGGGTGGAGGGATGTTCGAGCAGCAACTACGAACTTTGACTATGTGGACGCGGTCGCGATCCCTATCACGACAGGCATCAGCGGATGGCTCGTATAACCTTCTACGTGCTGCGCTATCAAAGCCAATTAAATATGCGATATCCCCTTTCCTGCCTGGAGCGGCTGTGTTCTGTTACAGCAGCGTTTTGTAGAGTTACGCGAGACTGGCTCTAAAATTTTTTAGCTCCCAGCCTTACGTCATTTGTTGCTATCGCACTCATTCCATCGCCCTTGCGGTGAAACTGGGATTCATATTCATCTGTTGTCATAGCTATTTTCATATGTAAACAGAGAAAGACCAGCATGCTTTCTTTCTTTAACATGAAAAAGCACTGTGCGCTGTATCGGGTAGGTCCGTGTGATATGACGTATCTGGATCAAAGCTTTCGGGAAGTCGAGGGACTGGTGCTGCCAGCTACAAAACGAAAATCCTGTGATTCAGCAGCTTCAACGAACCGTAGCAAGATGTCATTTTGAACATCTATACATAAAAATGTGCGCAGCTTGTTCTAGTTGCGCAAGGCTGAAAGCAACAGCGGAGCGAGTGTTCGACCTAGCTTCTTCCAAGTTTTTTGCTAGTAATACCCAGCTTTTGTTAGAGATGAAACGTTTTGGTTAGTAATACTAGGATATGGCTAAGCTTGAATATTCTTCTCGGGTTTCGGTGGGTTCCCCACACTACGCATGTGTTACGTGATTCTGGAGGGAAAATTTCACGTCACTAGCAGTTACGTGATGTGATTTTAGCCACGTGAGAGAGAAAGTACGATTTTATTAGAGTGCAGTGCAGGCGCCGAGTTTACCCCGCGCCACCCGGTTGTTCCGAAGTTTTTGGCGGAAACATGTCTCGTCAATAGTTACGTGAATTTACGTGATTTTAGTCACGTGACTTGTTACGTGTTGTTACTTGTTGTAGTCACGTGAGTAGATGTTGCGTGATATTATTTGGTTTTAGTCATGTCACAGTTGCAGGCATGACATGCAAAAAATTGCAGTCACAGGAAGCCCATCATCGATATCACATATTGATGATAATGAGGAAATTCACTTTAGTTGCTCAAAAGAGCAAGCGAAGCTGCAGTAATGCACTTTTTATCATGTTTCAAATTTTGGCTTTAATGACTCTTTTCTACAATTTTTGTTGACTTCATTTGCTGTATTCTTTTTTTTTCCTGGTGAAAAGCGCATATATATTGCTGTAAGCTCGAAAATATCACCAGTGGTAAGTTCAGCGCTGTGCGGGTCTTCCAATGCCGTCCTCGTTCGTTACGCTGTGAAACATCGATTTATGATCTACAGGGCATTTTCAAAGCAGCTGCTTTAACTTTTGGGTTCCGCTCCTGCTCTTTGGCAGGTGGGGACACATGCAAGGAGTGTCCCCCTCTCCACCCTGAACACAGGGGGGTGGGTTCAAGACCACCTGAGCCCCGTCACCCCCCATGATTTACGCCACTGCAGACTTCGAGCTGTCCATGGCCGAAAACACGTTAAGGGACAAGATCAGCAACGTTACAGCAGAATACTGGAAGAAGAATCTTAGGCACGTAATGGACCTTGAAGCAAAGTTCAGACTTGACACGTCTGAAACTGATTACATTCAGCCCACCGTTATCCGAGTGGGCGAAGGTTAAACTGGGGAGAGCGACTCCTACTACGAGCTATCCAGCATTGAGCCCCCTCAAGACGACTAATGGCTTTTTATGAATGAGAAAAGCCGTTATCAGGGCTATCAAAATTTTGCTGGTAGGGGTGCATTTTTCGTTAATTTTTTTATTTCACTTAAGTTTATTTTTTCTTAAATTCCGAGGGTGTTTTTCGGAGTTTATTATGTTTTTTGGAGGAAGTTCGGAGCTTACCGCAGTTTATTTGTCGCTAAATCAAAAGTGTCCGACAATCGGAGTTTAATTTTCCATTTTTCTCACTGCTCCAAAATCTTAGATGCAATGGCATCTAAAATGAGAACATCTGAACACACGGAGATTAATTTAATTGTCTGGAAGGTTCTAGCGCACAAACACATATACAATTAAGTTCAAATACTTGAATACAGACTCTACGTTTGTCCGTATTACAGTCTCAAAGCTTGTGGTAATATACGCAAAAGGTATTCTTTTAATCGACGCTAGAATACTTTACGAGGTCGTTGTCACTGATGGAAGCGCACTCCTTCCGAGTGATGCTGAACTACTTGTGAGTATATCATGATGTTCCGACGTACAGGAAGCTCATCGTCGCAGAAGGTTTCAAGCACCGTTACTGCTGGTCGTCCGCGAAGTTCCGGGGACTCGTCGATGGTGATGAAATTGAGGCGGTCTGTCACAGAAGAGCTTATCGACGCAATGTCTCCCGCATCTACGTCATGTAGTTATTTCTGATATAGGTGTTCACTACTTGGCATCTTGCGTGCCGCCGAACACTTGATTCGAAAGAGCCCAAGAGCTCCATCAGCCTGATGCCGTAGAATCCCAGCATGACTTATTGCACGGCAAAACTACTGCTAAGGTGCAGTTTATATCAGCCAAACCGGCCGACGTGTCAATGACCGCGTAGAACATGCTCTTCTGATAAAAAAACGAAACAAGGTCATAATCGCCGTTACACTCGGAATTTATCAGAAAAATTCCAATGGTCAAAGTTTTTACCGCCGAGTGTTTATCGGATTTTTTCCGGATTTATCCGACAGCACAGAGCGCTAATTACTATAACGTAGGACGCATCGAGGACGAACGCCATTGTTTTTCCTCGCTATTTCAGCCTAAATGCGCGCCGTTAGGAACAACAACAAAAAACAAAAAAAAATCACAGCATATCCGCGGAGTGAATGATGATGCGTGGGCGAGGCTCCGGAGGTACATCATCGAAGACGTGATGGTGGTTGGTTGCATGTGGTCAAACGATATGCATGTGAGACCATATCGCGATGCCATGTGTTGTATGGCATCGCGATCGTCATCGTCATCAGCGTCATCGTTATGACGCATAGTGGGTACATTCCATGTGGTATCGCGATGCCATGTCTTGTATGGCATCGCGATCCTCATCGTTGTCAGCGTCATCGTTATGACGCATAGTGGGTACATGGAATGTACCCACTATGCGATCGCTATCGCATAGTGGGGATGACGATCGCTATCGTCATCAGCAGGTGGCTACGACATACAAGGGACGCACGACCGACAGGCTAAGGAGCTTCGCCCCTAAAAGTCACATCCTATCTAGCTACACCGCGGCAGAAGCGTGACGTCGCGCCCCTGAAGCATCCCCGAGAATTCCTCGCCACTCCGATCTCTCTGGACGAAGTTACACTAATGCATTTATTTCTCTGTATGGACGCTCACGACGGCATGAGAAAGATTGCATGCAAGTATAAGAATGCCATTTCTGCAAAGCAGTGCCTAGTTACAGAGAACTCGCTAGATTGGTGGCTGTGAAGCGATGGCATTTGGCAGGTTAACTGCGACACCGGCTGCGTCTCCGAATCAGCTGCCTCTGCGAACCGGCTCCCCTCACTTCCACCTTTCCTGTTCACAGCGAGGGCACCAAGATAAGCAGTTGCATATGCGAACGTAAGACAGAGAACACACGATAATTTTATTGGCAAAAACGAACGACCTACGGCGATTTCGAGTATTAGCAAATGGTGTCGGCAACGGTGTACGCACATATGGATTTGCCGCTTTCAGGCGTCAGAGATGGTGCGCTGCTGTGATGTGCTCCTCGCCAGTAAACATTGCCGTAGCCGGGGGAGGGGGATGTTTGAACTGTTTCCGAAATTTTTTAAGGTTTGTATGTGTATACACGCACACATGCGAACGCACGCACGCACATAGATAAGGTCTGAATACCCCCCTAGCTGACTGGCGGAGGCCGGCGGCGGGGACCGGCGTACGCGGAACAGACGGCGATAGGGTGGGCAAGCAGACGCAGAGACGCAACAAAGGGCGGCTATAGCGCGGCTGCGCGCCGTTGCCATAGCAACGACGGAGAGATCTTCCACCGGCTGCTTTGCTGCTGGCTTGCGTTTCCTTTCTTGAATTCTCGGCGCTCACCACTTTCCTATCAAGAATACTGTCTCACGCTGATAACGCGATTTGTGACCTGGACGCGCGGCGTTAATACAATCGAGAGGCATGCAAGATAGCAAGACTATTTTTGTGAGGTGAAACGACACCCTTTCAGCACGTTCTTTCTTCAATGTACGCGGCTTTTCTAATCAGCATAGGTAATTTCATCGCAAATATTACCCGATGACATGCTGCCTTTGTAGCCGCAATGCCGCTTCACGCCGTTAAAAGAGTAGTCACTAAGATGTTAAGTTCAGGCATGGACACATGCATGCTGTCTTTACTGCTGACTTACCCGGAACAGGTACCCGTGTCAGCAGCAATGTATACAACAGAGTGAAGGAAAACAGTGGTACAGAATATTTCAAAACGAACAAGCGCTTTTCGCATTACAGTTCTGCTTACAGATTCAAAGAGGCAAGACGTATTCGATGCTCACTAGATTGCCCTCCGCACCGTGTGCGCGAGCCAATGCCAATAATTGTGCGTCAAACTATAAAGCTCGCCTTGCTTGTTCGCCTCAGGTTCATGCCTAAGTGTCGCTGATGCACCATATATATATATATATATATATATATATATATATATATATATATATATATATATATATATATATATATATATATATATATGATATACTTCGACAAACTCCTACACAAACAGCTGCAAGGAGTGACCGTTTCCAGTTACATTTAACCTTCATGCCTTTCAACCTACACTAGTTTGTCAACCCTAAAGGACATGGTGCTGTTTCTTTGGTTTCCAGCTTCTCAAAAACCGAAAGTTTCCCGTCTTCCTATATGCCTATAGGCATTTGAAAATTATCTGTCGTCTAAAAATGCTCAAGAGCTAAAAAAAATGCAACCAAATTTTCGCGTTTTATTGCAAGGAAATAATGCACGCTGTTGCGGCGTTTTCAATGAACGACTTTCCGCAGATGGAGAGTGAAGACAGGATATCTTTTGTCTTACGGCCCATTAGTAGGGGTGTGCGAATTAGACCTGTGCGCCGGTCCTAAAATCGCCGGCGGCGGCGCGCCGGTGTTTCCACCTCCGGCGGCGGCGCGTCAACGGCGCGGGGTTCATCATATCGGCGGCGGCGCAGCGTGCGGGGGGGGGGGGTATATTGAAGAAGAGTTGGTGGGGGAGAGAATGGTGTCATCTGAATTTTGAAATAAAAAAACAAGTATTCCGAATGGGTGAAGCTGTGAACGCGATAGCAACATGTCGCCATGTTTTAACGAACTACAGGCTAGCACCTAGTTCTTTTTCATCCCATCTCATGAAAGTACAATTCGCTGGTGTATGGGAATACGGTCGCTCCCGGGAAGGGAGCGGTTTTCGTGCAGTTTTTCGTATCACTGGTCACAGCATATAGTGGTGAGATCACAGCGCGTAGAAGGGTGTATGAGCGTTTGCTTATGCCTGCCGAGATAGCGCGCGCGCCAGGGCTCGCGACCGCGCCCTTATAGTCAGTGTTCTGAGTTGTGGCTCGAGCCACGCAGCCCCTCTACACCGGCGTTCCTTCATACCCCTTCGTCAAACGAAATAATGACAGGGCGCTTCTTTCTGGTTGAAGAGCGATCGATGGCAGGCCTCGCACGCGGAGTGGTGTTACCGCATGCGCCCTCCGTGCGACGAAGATGGGCAGCTTGTTTCATCTATGTTTCAGCCGTGTTCCTCGCTAGCGCTCGCGAGCTTTTACTAGCGGGTACAGCATACGATGCGCGTACAGAAGTTATCAATTTGAACTTTATACGGAACATGTCGGCGACAATGAAAACCTTTACAGAGTGTCCATATAATTGTTACCACAGTCAATAAATGTACAAAAACCATGGATGCGGGATGACCTGTCTTCTGGAGAGCTGCATCATCTTCGCTGTAAAGAGTTTGTCTGTTGGCAGATTCCTACGGGCGATATCTCCTTGGCACTTACTTCTTCATTAGCACGTACATAATGTTAGCCCATAAGCGTTGAGCCTATGAGGATTTCGAGCTTGTCGGCTGCACTTTTCCGCTCGCGCAATCGGACTCACAAAATGGAGCGAAATCAGTTCATCGCATTCGATAATCATGCGAGGTGAGTAAGAACGGTTGGGCGAATGCACGGAAAAACGAGGTAGGAGACAATTCACAACTGATATTTCTCATATATGAACCAATCGAAAGTATGCGCTCTAATCATGTCACGTGAATCACCGTGCCGGCGTCACGAAGAGCGCAAAAAAAAAAACAACATAAAAACGAGAAACGTCAAGAGAGAACATCGTGCTCGATTTTGTATTTTGAGGGGCTGTTTTGGGGACCTTAAAAAGACAGGGAGTGCAAAAACGGGCACAAGAGTGTAGTCAAGGCACCGCAAAAGCCGCTAACTGAAAAATTGTACAGCGGCGGAAAAGAAGGTAGACAAGCAAAACCGAAAATTAAGACAGCTTCACACTATAGTGGTGCCAAACCTAAAGGAAATGCGCAGCTGGGTAGCCATCTTTGTTCCTCTTCAATTTTATTTGTTTACTCCTCGCTTTCTTTCTTTTTCTCTGTTTCCGTTTTTTTCTGTCTTTATTTCTATTAATTTCTTTCTCTCTCTGTATCTATTTTTCTTTCCCTTTCTTGCTCTTTCTATTTTTGTTCCTATTTTTCCTTTCTATTTCTTGCTTGCTTTCTCCTTTGTTTTTTTCTTTTTTTTACGTGTTCGCCCGTGTAACGCCAAGCGACGACAGCATACGACAGCCCGGCCTCTTAAAGCGCTCCGCACTTAATATCATCAAACCGCTCGAAGAACAAAAAGGGGAACGACTTCTTGGCGCGAGCGCGCGTTCAATATGCGAAAGATGGCTGTGCTATACGTGGTTCTGCCTGCGTTTCGCAAAGCTACGACAGCATACAACGACAGTATATGCCAGCCCGGGCCCCTAAAGGGCTCCGCTCATAAAATACTCATTTGCGCATTCCCAGGCAAGAGGCGATACCCATCAGTCAGTTGCGCGCGATGGCCTACGTGAGAGATAACTGGTGGGCGTCTGTGTTCTCACCACGGAGTAAGATAGACAGGAGCGCCGACTCCGCTCGTCCAGAAGGGACACATTTTGCAACGCCGTTTTATGCGTCGAGGCGTGTTCGCCAGATGGCGCTACGAATCGAGAAAAGCGGCGGAGGAGAGACGCCGTCGTCGAGGAGAGCCGCGAGGCCGCGGGCGCGGGATCCGTCTGTCGTTGCTATGGCAACGGCGCGGTCGCACTTTGCCGCGTTCGTGGGTCTGCTTGCCCATTGGCTTTGTCGTCTGCTCCGCGCATTCCGTACGCATAGCTACTGTAGTTCGCAGGTTGACGTTGTGAGAAGAAAAAAGCGTTTGTATCGTTTTATTTCATTTATTCAAAAGAGGCCAAATGTCCGACACCTTTAATATCTACCACATAGAAGTATACAATGCTACTACGACATACATAAACATAAGATAATTAAACTTAGTACACAAGGTAACGTGGCAGGAATATGGTACGTAAAGTAACGTAGCAAAAATTTTAGTGCATTGAGAAACATGGCTTGTTAATATATGAACTAACATGGCAAGAAAAACTAGGAAAAGGGACCGGAATGTAATTACCGTGAAAAGAAACTTTTAATGAAAAGGTGGCATGGAGTGCGAAGATGCTTCGATTGCTTTTCTTTTCTCTCGATGCTTTCCGCGCCGCTCGGCTCTCTTGTGAGGAACGTTGCCGCATTCTTAATAGAACGTAGTATTGCAGAATTCCTGCTAGAATTTCTTCCTTGTGAGCTTCACAACGGAAGCTCACACTGTGTGTCCCCAACACATGGTCAATCATTACCTCGTAGACATTAATCGACTTTGCATTACAAGAAAAGTCGCTCTCGGCCGCGTGCAACAGTCTGCACAGATGCATGTTTGGATAAATTAATCGGCGGCGGGTTTTGGTGGCAGAGACTGGAAATGTCTTCTTTAACGGGCTGCAAAGTTGAACCAAGTGAGTCCCTGCACGTCTCATAATCAAGCTTTTGGCGAACTTTTCGCGCAACATATCCAGTGACGAATTATATTATGCAGTCGATTATGGTGGGATCGTCCTCTGTCTGGGGAAAAATATCCTCCCAATCCCAAAGTGAAATCGAGAAGCGTGTGTTCGTGGGCTAGTTGGTAAAACATTTTTGTAAACTTAAACTGCGCTAGGGACGAGACACCTATGAAAATTAAGGTGATTCTCGAAGTACCCTTCAAAAATAGGGTGCTTCTACCGTTCAAAAATAGGGTCGCCTACCCACAGGTACTTTTTGACGCCACTTATCCAGTAGCTTCGCATCAGATGGGGCCGCGAAGAGCAGAATCTTCTCCCGCCCTTTGCCATATCCACATTTACAGCCGGGAACAAAACACTTCAATGCCTCCTGTCCGGTTGCTCCGTGTCTTCACACACAAGTACCAATAAACCTTGTCCCTTCGTGTATGAAGAAGCACACTGCAGACATGCTAAACAAAGGGTGTAACCCGAAAATGTCCAGCCAACACTACCGCGCAGACGTCCAGACGTGGAAAACAAGTGTACTTCTGCTCTGCCGTTTTTGTTCAGCATAATTTTTCGTCTGCTTTCACTGAAGATATGTTACAATGTTTCGCATGTGTGTATAAAAAGCGGTACGATGTTTTTATTTCATATTTTAGTATTAGTACGCATATACGCGTGTGTTTTTTTTTTGGTCATACTGAGAATGCCGAGCGAACGGGTTTCTAGCAGACGACACGCTCCGCTCACGCCGTTCCCCGCCGCCGCCGCCGCCGCCGCCGCAGTCCTCCTCCAGTTGGCGCATGCGCTCATGAGCGCAGGTGTTGAATGATTTCCATGCGCCTCGACAGATGGCGCTACGCGTTGAGATCAGCGCCGGGAGAGGAGAAAGCATGTGCGAAGCTTGAAGAGGAGCGGAGGGGGAGAGCAAAGGAATGAGTTAGACCGCCGCGTCCGCGTTGCACGGTTTGTCCCGAGTTGATGCGTGGGGCGGTGGCGGAGTCGGCGCTCCTCTCTTATCTTACTCCGTGGTTCTCACGTCGTGCCGTTTTAACATGAATACTCACCAACTAGCTCAGCTATCGGTTATTCAGTTTTTCATTGCCTTTACTTCTTTATTCATTTATAGACTTACTCTAGTAATAATGAAAAGAAAAAATGCATTAACCCATCGATATATATTACTTATCTACATTATTTATCTATGCGCAATGCAGTAGGTCCAAGACTCCACGAATGTGCTATCCAGCGAGTTCTGTCGTCACTCTTTAAGGCTGGGGGGACCCGGTAACGTTGAGGTCAGGCAATACCGTTGAGACATCTGGAGGAGAGAAAGATACGAGAACTTCCGGGTAGCTATTCTCTTTGTGTCCATCTAAAGGAGATGTCCACAGCCCATATCGGCACAGCGCACTCAGTTACTCGAAAAACGGTGAACCGTGATGTTTGCTCTTGACCACGTCGATGCAGCGAACCCAGCAGCACATTCCAAGCGTAAAAAGTGGACTACATTTACAGAAATAGGAACTTGTGAAGTCTGAACTTGCATATGAATCTGTCCCAGATGTTTCAGAGCGATGCAGAGAATGCGTACCGACCTTCACAAGTGCATGTATTAGACGGGCGGCCGCATGAAACCTAATTCGATGGCTTACGCTATCCGAATTTATACGCGGCCTCAGAGATGTATGCGCAAAAGCTGATGTCTGGGCGCTGTGTTCGTTGCGTTGAAGCACATTCCGTCCCTCGCATTATTGTTGAGAGTTGTCAAAGCTTTGGGACATCAAAATGACTTTGTGGAAGAAGACCCAGAAACACGGGGCGCGCCGGTCGCCGAGCTCCGGCCCATCAGCTGTGGCCGAAATGGACAGTCGAATAGGGAGACACACAATAACTCCCCAGTCTTAAGAAATGGAAGAGGAGCATGCTGGGAACTGCGCCTAGAGCGTACAGCACGAGGGGGGCAGCGGCGTCAAAGGAGGTTGATTTGTGTACGCTAGGCGCGCGCTTTCGTGAATTTTCGTTTTTGAAGACGATAGTAATTCTTGGAATACTTCAACGCAGAAATTTTGGTCTGTCTGTCTGTCTGTCTGTCTGTCTGTCAGACACCCAATTCGGCCAGTCAGCCACTCAGCCGAAGTTTAACCACTTTCTGAACGCCCGGCCATCTTGAACTGGTGTTTGCGTTCATACTTGCGAACATTTTCGATCGAAAAGCAAATACTACGCATATCTGAGGTGCAACATTAGTATGTAAGTATCAGGTCGTGTGTTCATTTATTAGAAAATACATAGATACGTAATTCTAAAAGCCCTAATGTTTTTAGGCTGCGCTGAAAATGCGACTCTGTGCACGAACTGCGACGCTATGCACGAAAAAGCACTGTGCCGACGATAAGGTGCTGCTGCTGGCTGTGGCCCTTGGTTCAGCCCAAGCTAATGTTTTTCGATGGCGTCCATATCTCGCGCAGCGCCTCCTCTATTGTATCAATGCCAGCCAGATGCGGCCGATTCAACATAGAGTAGGCGCTGTCTGAGGCAAGGCAAAACATAGTAGTATGGCCGGCACAATACTATCGTCTTTCGACGACATTTGCAGCGAGGCAAGCAGATACGCGACCAATTTTTTCCCCCCTGATCTCAACTAGAAAAAGGGAAAGAAACAGGAGGCATGGAGGAAATTCTGTCACGAGCCTTAGGACATACGACATAGCGGCTTCAGAGGAGGTTCGCTTATTGATGCTAGGCGCGCACTCTCCTATTTTTCCCCTCTGAGGCTGATGCGCGTACGGTGTCTCTAATTTGAGTCGAGAGTTGTGAAAACTTCGTGAGATCAAAATGACGTTGAAGAGTAAGAACCCAAAGAGAGGGCGCGCTGCTGGCCGAGCTCCCACCAATCAGCGGCGGCTGAAATGGAGTCAATTTCATGGACGCATCGAGAAGAGCTACCCCGGTGATGTGATGTATTTTATGTCCGGATTCTCCGTTGGAATTGCAATTTTCGCTCGGCGGCGGCAACGGCGTGGTCATTCTCGGGACTCCGGCGGCGGCGCGAGCGGCGTGAGCGAAAACAGGCGGCGGCGGCGCGTCGGCGCACAGCTCTTAGTACGAATATTCGAGTTTTGAATTCGAGTCGAATGATACTTAATCGAATAATTTGATTCGACTTTCGAATAGCTAGTATTCATAGTTTCGAGTAATTCGGCAGCGTGAATATCTAAAACACGACAAAGGCAATGGTGCAACTTGCTTAGGGAGGGTGGAAAACATCGTTAGAGTCGGCCTTTCGTTAAAGCTTGCACCAATATCCGAGTTCAAGAGCGAGTGCATGCTGATTTGAAAAAAAGAATGTGTCATCTCCGCACGTAAGAAAAACATCAGGAAATTGTCAAGCCCTTCAAAAACTCCACTCCCGCAACGAAGGCACGGACTTCTTGCGTAGTTCGGTGCCGTACGACGCAAGCGCCGTAACACTTTGGTCCGCGATACCCTCAGTGTTTGGCTTCACATGTGAGAATTTGTTCACGCCGCGCAGTCGCTAATGACGCACCGCGCCATTCCTTCCCAAACTCCCATTGTTCCGGCGCACTGTTAAAACGCTGCTGTGAACGGGCGCCCGAGGAGTTTTGGGCCTGGAGCGCCCAGGGCGATGTAGCACAACATTAGAATTACGTATTTATTGTATTTTCTAATTAAGAAACACACGTCCTGATACTTACATATTATTGTCGTGCCTCATATATGCGCAGTATTTGCTTTTTAATCGAAAATGTTCACAAGTATGAACGGAAACACGAGTTCAAGATGGCTGGGCGTTCAGAAAGTGGTTAAACTTTGGCCGAGTGTCTGAATCAGGGGACGTCGGATAGACAGACAGACAGACAGGCATACAGACAGACAGACCAAAATTACTGCGTTGAAGTATCCCAAGAAAGACTATCGTCTTTAAAAAATTAAGACAGCTTCGCACTAGGTGTGCCAAGCCTGAAGGGAGTGCGGAGTTTGGTAGCCTTCATTTTAAATGCGAAGCATTTCTTGGCGAACTTCGGTGATTTTGAGCGTATTTATCTATCTAGCCGCCTACGACTTTGTGCTCTCCTGGCCGCATCGTTCATGGGATTTCAAAATTGGTATGGCATAACATGACTGCATGACGAACATGAATCATATGGTCAACACACAATCAACATGGTCATATCATGAAACATGGTGACATGAATCATGGTGACAATCAACATGGTCATATCATGAAAAACATGACGAACTTGTTATGAAAAGTATGATTTACACGCCATGACCGTAGTGCTACTCACGCCGTTTTCTTATTTGATATATTCAAAAATTGGTACGATAAGACATTTCTGCATGACCAACATAAATGACAGGTGGTAATATGAAAATCATGACGTGCATGTTGTGTACAACATGATTTCCATGCCACGCTCATGGTGCGCTGACGGCCGTTTCGCGAGCGTGATATACACCAAACTTGGCATTCCATGACGTGACTGTATGAGGAACATAAATGCCAAGTGGTAATATGGAAATCATGACATGTGCAACATGACATGTATGAGACGCTCATGTCACGTTCGTGGACGTTTCGCTAGCTTGATATACACCAAACTTGGCGTTGCGTGACCTGACTGTATGAGAAACATAAATGCCAAGTGGTAATATGGAAATCATGACGTATCATGTGCAACATGACTTGCATGCCACGCTCATGGCACTTTCGCAGACGTTTCGCTAGCTTGATATACACCAAAATTGGTATTGCGGGACGTGACTGTATAACGAACATAAGTGGCACGTGGTAACATGAAAATCTAGGCATGCATGTCATCTACAATGCCATTTATAGGCAACGCTCATGGTGCGCTTGCGTCCAGTTCTGCAGCTTGATATACACCAAAATAGGTATTGCGCGACGTGACTGTATGAAGAACATAAATGACAGGTCCCAACATGTAAATCATGACATGCATATTAAGGCGAAATCTTTATTGTCTCATGCTCACGTCCGTCGGTCCGTCCGTCCGTCCGTCCCTCCGGCCCTGCCCTGGCACGATGCGAGGTGGCCGTCGGGGCGCGCAAACGGACGCCGGTCGCGACGGACTCTACAGCGCTCGCGCTTAGCTGTCGTAGCGTCGCTGTGCCCAGCGTGTCCAATCATGCAAGGTGGGAGACGCGCGCATCGCGTTCCATTCAGACCGAACCCCGTCTCAATGGGCACAAGCTTCGCGAAATACACTTTGGAATGCACAAAGTGTCCTTCAATTTTATGTACAGCATGATTTGATCCATGCTGGCTGCTTCGCATTACATCGATTCCCACCGAACGTGGGATCTGCCGTCTTTTTTCACCTAGGTTTTCTCTTTCTTTCCTCCTGTCTTCCTTTGTTTTTCTCTTTTTCCTTATTTTCTCCATTTCCCTTCTCTCTTTCATTCTATTCATTTCTTCCTCTCTCTTTGTCTATTTAATTCTCTTTCTTTCTCTTTTTTGTTTTTTCTTGCTATTTTTCCCTTTCTTTCTTTCTCTTTCTATTTCACGCTTGCTTCCTCTTCCATTTTTAGACGTGGTTTTGCCTGCGTTGCGCCAAGCGACGACAGCACATGACAAAATACGACAGCCTGGGCCCCTAAAGTCCCCCGCACCTATCATCCCGGCGCTCGAAGAACAAGAGGAAGAAGACTTTTCCTTCGCGCGAGCGAGCGCTCACTTACCATCGTCAAGGCGCTCAAAGAACAACAGGAAGTAGGCGAGAGCGCGCGCTCACTTATCATCTAGGCGCTCTAAGAACAAGAAGAAGAAGACTTCTTGGTGCGAGCGAGCGCTCACTTATCACCATCAAGGCGTTCTAAGAACAAGAGGAAGAAGACTTCTCCTTGGCGCGAGCACGCGCTCACTTATCATCATCAAGGCGCTCAAAGAACAACAGGAAGTAGGCGAGAGCGAGAGCCCACGCTCACTTATCATCAAGGTGCTCTAAGAACAAGATGAAGAAGACTTCTCCTTGGCGCGAGCGAGCGCTCAATATGCTGCAGATGGCTATACCATTCGTAGTTTTGCTTGCGTTGCGTCAAGCTACGACAGCATACGATGACAGCAGACGACAGCCCTGGCCCCTAAAGTGCTCCTCACTTCAAAACTAGCTACCGCACCCCCACTGTGAACCTTTAGGATGTTAAGAGTGGCATTGCTGACTGGAATGACGGCTCTTCTAACATGCCTGCGCCCCCATAAAAGCTAAAAAAACATAAAAGAAAACTTGGACCATCTCCCCGAAGGGGAAACCCTGATGGGATGCGAAGCAGCAGCGGTGCGCACGGCGTTGACCCGGTTGAAACGGGCGTCGACGCGGGTGCTGGAAGAACGATTTGAACCGAATCTCGGTGTAGCGTTTACTCGAGTAAACGTTTGTTTGAAACGCAATGACACGGGATGCGGGTCAGAGGTGTTGCGAGCGGGCGGCGCAGTCGGCAGCTGCGGGCGTGCCGCGAACATGCTGCGGGTGAGGGAGAGAGTGACGTCAGCGCGCACCTGCGAGAAAGCGTGCGAGGGGAGCGTGGCTAGAGCACTGCACGGGCCGGGATTCTAAGCCCGGGCCCGGCCCAGCCCGGCACTCGTTGAAGTTTACCCGCCCGAACCCGGCCCGGTGACTCAAAAGCGAGACCCGGGCCCGGCCCGAACCCGAGAAAAAATTTCACCTACCCGGCCCGGCCCGGCCCGACCGCAGATCGGGCCCGACTGAGGCCCGAGCCATTAATCTAGGGGGTGCTGCCTGAACATAGAATCGACAGCAAGGCTTTTTTAAGTAGCGAATATCTACACTTTGTTGGCGCATGCTACGCTAACATGTATGCTATAATCTACAGTAATTCCTTGTACAAAAGAGACTCACTGTAGTAAAAGTAGATCTGACATACTGCGTACGATAAACCGTTATTCGGGAGCGGTATATTGTGCATATTTTTTCTACCAATACAATGGGCATTATCAAGAGCGTTTGGTAGCAGCTATTGTAGCAAGAAAAGTGATTTGCAGCACGAGTTCATTTTCAGCAGATAGCATATTAACAGGCAGAGAGAGAACAGAACCCTCCCTTCACTTTGTTTTTATTGCTCTCTGTATTTATATTTAAAGTATGCTCTACCATCAAACCCAATCGTGCACCCTTCCGGATGTGTAGTGCTTGTCTTCAGCACAGTAGCAGCTTGCCATGCCAATAGAAATAGAGGGGGGGAAATCGATATTATGCGAAGCATGCGGAGGCAAGGTGACTGGGTAGTAATTTTTTTTATTGCGCGAAATGGTACGAAATGACGCTAAAGATATATGCAAATGTTGTACGCACAGACATTTGTTGAACGATCGCGTGTGTTTCATATAACCAGTTGTTTACAACAGCATAACGATGCCAACAGAAACATGGGTATTACCAACACCGGAAGCGGTAAGCTAAGTAGAACTTGTGCTTGTGAGAATGGTAGCCTTGGATAGTGCTTCGTGGACCAACTACAGACGATGGCGCTTAAGTATACAAATGACGTTAACCCGACATGACGCCTGCCTCATAGGAGTACATATGTAATGTTTCTACGATCAGATAGCCAGCACTGCAACCACTATTGACAGTTCCCCAACATTACGCATGCATAGAGTTTTTGCAAAGCAGTCCCGAGACCTGACGTGGCTCTGTGGTACAATACTTCATTGCCACGCAGATTGCTTGGGTTCGATTCCTGCTGGGACCCTGATATTTATTATTTGCATTCGTCGGGTCAACGCTGCCGACGTCATTTCTTCTTATGCTCTCGCATTCAAATTACTGATGTCTGTCCTATCCGTTCCTGGGTAGATATAAATTGTCAAACACCAGTGGCGCATACCCGCATGCCGCGGCCCGTGGTATACGGGTATGTACCACAGGTGTCTGCAGGAAAGGATTTGACGACGTACGCGGCAGGATTTTCACGTTATTCATGTCATGACTAGCCAGACGTATTCGTCCATACCTCTTACCCTCCCATACAAATTTTTTGTCTACTCCAAGTTAAGGAGGCGATCACGAGAGCACCCAGACGTTGGCGGCAAGATTAGATAGATAGATAGATAGATAGATAGATAGATAGATAGATAGATAGATAGATAGATAGATAGATAGATAGATGGATAGATAGATAGAAACGCAAAAGTGCTTACAGTACGCAAAGAATTGCTTCGCATTTAAAATTTGTTATAGCATTTTTTCCGTATATCACACACTGCACTGCTGGTATATAGTCTACAGGGCCGAAGAACTTGTGTCTTTAGGAATTGTTTGCTGCGTTCCTTGTTTGTTGTATACCTCTACTTTTTTACTCACTCCTCTATCTAACGGATTTGGCCTTGAGGGTAGCAATAAATGAAAATGAAATAAAATAAGCTTTTTTGCATAGTTTCCAGTTCTTTCACACTTATTGTGCGAAAAGTCAAATTATCAAGATTCCTGCTGTAAGCGCGCCATGCTCTGTCGCATCAGATATCCTGCCGCGCTACAGTTGCTTGAACTGCTTGCGCTAGCCGCAAGGACACGACGTCTCCCTTGCGAATTGTGAAGGCGTCGGCAGTCGTAGTTCTCAGACCTACCCACTGGAGCCAATTTCGGTGCGGACTTCTGCAGAATGAACATGGCTTTCCAACTCATCGCTTCATTTGTCTTGTTCGCGAACGTCGTCCACACTTCGATATATCATCCATAAAAATACTCTTTGGGCGCTTCCACTTGCAGGTTTCAGCTGTGTATGTTATACACGGTATTACAATATGCTCTGTCTTTTTTATACATATTATAATGGTGTAGGGCTTGATAACAAGTTGGTAACGTTTGAAGGTGGCGATTAAACTACGCGGGCAAGACTGGCAGGAGGTGGACGAAGATATTTTGATCTGTTTTCACGGCTCGTTCCAGTTTGTCGATAAAGATGCGAAGAAGCTTCTCGAAGCTTACTCATTTTATGCGTATGGTTCGAAGTAACGGGATATCACCCAATACGGAATTCGTAACTGTCTTTTTTTCAAGCCAGATATATCGTCAAGTGAATATACTTAGCCACACACCTTGTTTAATGGACCTGTGCGATTCCTGCACATTCCAACGTTGCTGCGGCTGTGTCATGTAGCTACGCACCACACAGCGGAGCACGACGAAAGCTCAGACGTTACCGATGAGGCACACAAAGCATGCTGTGCATGTCCAAGTCGCGTCACACGACCACTGAAAGCCATGACGGAGCCTCGAAAAAAGAACGTGCCTTAATGATTCTTTGTAACGAGGCTCAGCGCAAAGAGCTTTTGTTTTAGTGGACTGTGGGACAATTCAAGAACGCTGCTCTCCTTTGGAGTTCTGAGATCACTCTTTCGATGATAAGTTATAGAGAAAAATACATTATCTAAATTATTACATTACAATTATTACTGTGATTAAAAAATGACATTGCGGATGCAAAATGATAGCCAATGCAATAAAGCAATGAAAAGTGAGATGTTAACTATATAAGTTTATCAAATAGCCCCATATACAAGCAGCAAGAGAAGTTCAGTACTTGTCGCTCATAAAAATTCTTGAAATAGTTTGCACCACGTAAAAAAGAAAAAAAAATTTTTTTTTTTCGAGATATAAAATCTGCAACAGATATGCATGCACAACGTATGTGGAACAGTCTTAAGAACTGAGCAAAGTTCAAGCCCGGCCCGACCCGAGCCCGCCACCTCAAACCCGGGCCCGGCCCTAAGCCCGGAGCTTCAGGCCCGAGCCCGGCCCGGGCCCGCCGTGAACACTACTTTACCCGGCCCGGCCCGGCCCGTCGGGCCGGGCCGGGCCCAGGTTTTCGGGTAGGCCCGAGCCCGTGCAGTGCTCTAAGCGTGGCGTCAACGCGCAGCTGTGGCGTGACCTACTTGGCAACGCTCCAACACCTACGGCGAGGGGAACGCGTTGCGGCGCATTCGCACGGACGCACGTAACCTACGGCGTTACACACGTGAGTTAAAGAGCTGCTTCGCATCTAAAAAAAGCCGTACAAGTGCGTACAAAACTGCCAGCACGCCATGGCGTTTCTATGTTTCTTTTGTCTTGCCGTAACTGGCGATACACGTTTCGAGTAAATGTGTCATTCGATATTCGATTCGAATTCGACATTTTCGGCCACTATTCGGCACTATTCGATTCGAATTCGATTCGCATTCGATTCGTGATGAAATTTCAGTATTCGCACATACCTAGTTTGTTTCTCGTCTGTCTGTGTGCGTTTATGCGCACGTGTGAGTGCGTGGAAGTTTGTGCGTGTAGCACATATGTTTTATTATTGAGTGCTTACGTATTTGCTTACTTATTTATGTTGGTTGGTTGCCAGGAACGGCCGAGCGAGTTTGAAACAAAAATGCATCTTTTCGTGCAGTGAAACACGTTCGCTTACGTGCCGTATCCGTAGCAATTTTTTTTCACACGTTTAACAATGTGGGGAAGTGTGGCCTAGGGTATGTACACCAAGTCACCATTCGAAATTTGAAAATAAGTGCGCCGTAGGAACAGAGCACCACCAACAGCTTGAGGAGTTATGGTGCGGAAAAACCGACGTAAATGGGGATCGTTTGCAGCCGCAGCTCGGGGACATGGTGGTGTAGTGCTCGCTTCGAAAAGTGAGATCTGTTCAGCAACATGCCGTCGCTGAACTCTTCGATGGAATTTAATTTTTTCCGAGCACTCGCAGGGTTAATTGTACACATGGACGCCGAGTGTGTACGTGGAACGTTTTCGTAAAAGTGTGACGAAACCGACCGCCTTTGCAGAGCTGCTCGCTTATCAGCCGTACGGCGCCGCATAAGGGGCGCCTTAAGCTACCTACCGGGCTACCTTATGAAACGCCACCTTATCGCGGCGGTAAGGTTAAGGAAGGGTTGGATTGATTTGTGTGTTTGTAAGGCGCCGAAAAGGTAAAGGGGGGCCCCACGAAGTGAATGATGACGAGTGGGCGAAGGTAGGTCGCAAGGTCTATAATTTCTACATTGAAGTCGCCGACTAGCATAAAAGGGTGTGTGCTTGTTGGTGTTCTGTACCATTTTGTACAATTAGTAGCAATTATGACTGCTATAAATGTATTGCTAAAACTTTTTTGTGTCTCACATATGTTACCCGAGCGTTGCCCCATATAATGTGAATTGAGTGACATAAAGTGACATAAAGAGTCCGCGACAAAGCTTCCTCCTAAGGTCCATAATGCCTACGTTGAAGTCGCCGACCAGTATAAAGGGCTTCTGCTTGTAGGTGTTTTATATTGTTCCTTCACAATTATAATTGTTGTTCGCCTATTGTAAATATTTTTATTCACATACACTCATGTTTCGACTATAGCAATGGTATAGCAATGGTTTTCTTACCACCATGACAACGGAGAGTGAACGTCGACGACAAAGCTAGGCCCTAAGCTCCATAATTTGTAACTTAAGTTGCCGACTAGTATACAGTGTTTGTGCTTCTAGGTGTTTTATATTGTTCTGTGACAATGATGACTGATAGTCTATTCTTAAACGTTCTTTTGTGTGTGTCTCACATCCACGAATCTCCCCGTAACGGACGCGGACGACGACAAGGCTATGCCCTAATCGCCCCTAAAATAAGGTCGGTTTATGAACACGGGCCTTAATCACTGTTTGGCTAACTGCCGAGCCGAACTCGATCCGTACCGGCCCTGATCGCGATCAAAAGTGTCCGTTCGACATCGAGATCATGGCACGGTGTAACCGTTCGGTGTATCTGCGCCAAACGGATTCAAGACAATCACCCCCAGCATATGAGTGAGTCGACTGTAGAAAAAAAGAAGAAAATAGAAAGAAAAAGAAGAAATATATGGGTGCCTTTCTTGGGGGGGGGGGGCGGGGTGGAGGGCGGACCTATACTCTGTTTCAGAAGTTCCCTTCAGCCCTGTGGAGGCTACAGGGCCCCTTAACCAATAGGAAGGGCGATTAGCCCCCTCCACATGTATTCATCCGCGCCGCGTCGTCTGCTAGCATCCCCCTGGCGTCTGCGCGCACACGTTCAGGGAGCAGACGGCAGCGCCGAAAAAAATAGAACATGGCTGCACTCATCGAGGCTGCTGCTCTCCGCCTCGAGTTTATCACGTCGTCGTCGTGCGCTCTGTGGCCCGTAAGTTCCAAACAGACACTTGTATTTGCTTTAGATTTATGTCTTGGAGCTTCGGCAGCAATGTATTCGTGACTACATTGCGCTATTTCCATGAACCGATATCAAATTCTCGTCGAGTTAGGCATAGCAGGCGCGGTTAAAGCGATACCTTATCTTGCCAATATCGACAGAGCGTACCTGATGAGTTGTCCTGATCGTGAGATGACGCAAAGCGATAGCTCATTACACCATTCATTTGTTGCTGTGAGCGCTTTGGGCGAGCGTCAAGGACAAGTTCGGATCGAAGCGGGCGGTCGCGTCCGTATGGGCGCTGCCATGTTGATTTTTAACGACAGTTACCGACGGTTACCGATACAACAATTAAAGAAATACGACGTAAATGCGATGAAGAATAAACAAATTACTTATTGATGTGCAGAAGCAGATGCTAAACAAGGGCAAATGTCTCAACCTTGCCACTTACAAGGCAATTATATCTGGATCTATGTTCTCCTGCGCAAGCGTGTGGCTTTTTTTACACCCCGTAGCTTTGGCAGTGCTGAACGGTAGTGGTGAAACAGAGTATAGAGGTTAATACACGACGCGTCGGTCGTATGTGTTGTAGTATACGTTAATTCCTAACAAAAGAACTAGCCAAGTTCACATTTTCTTGTGTGCAAGATCATATTTCAACGACTGTATCATTTTTGCGCGCCCGCTTCGATGGCGCCAAGCTGGCGTTAGCAGCCATATTTCGATAAGAGCTAAATCAAAACACACAAAAAAGAACTATCCTTAACTCCTTTTTTTTGCTCTCATTCCTAGCGTCCTCAAACTTATCCGGTTTTACTTTGAGGTAATGCAAGGAGCAAACGAGCAACACCTAAGTGCACCAAAGAAAATTGGTTATTATACAACCACAATGTCCTATTCATACCCAAGTAAAATGCTTTCACGCTAGCTCAAGAAGAAACTCGGTAAGCAACATGCTGCTCTAATATCCCGCCGCTACGGCAGCGCAGAAACTTAAAAAAGAACGAGTAAAAAAAAAAAAGAACACGATTATCTTGATGGATCGCGGGTGCGTCTATCAAGGCCAGACATTTCGTGCGGAATGCTGCGAGCTGTCTGGCACGGTACGTATTCGCGTCGAGATCTTTGAGTGGCGCCCTCTCGCGTGTCACGCCATGGAAAGGACTCAGATGCAGCTCTTCGCGCGCGCTCGCTACGTGAAGGCTGCTCGACGTTGCCGACCTGTCTTTCGTGCTCGAGGTATTGAAACATTGGTGGTCAAGTTCATAAAGCAATTTGTACTGAATGTTCAAGAAAAATGCCCAGCGAAATCGGGCGGAGTTGCCCTCAGGAGCACGTTCTGTGTCGATTCCTCCTGGTGTCGTCTGCTAGCCATGCATGTGTACATCTGCTTCTATGGTGAATTTTTTCTTTTCACGACTGTTCTATGGCCGTGGTACACTCAAAATGACTTTCCCGCCCGTTTTCGATCCCTGGCTTCAGCGCTCGGGCATCAGCTTCCATGTCTGCGTTAAAGCGCAATAAATGTATACCGCGTGCTGCGCGTGTTCCAATCCTGCTATTTCAGTTCAATTCCTATGTTCTTAGCAAAGGACGTGTCATGTCATTCAAATAAATTAAATGGCGTTACCGGCAACAACGTTCGATTAAATCCACATTTTTTAGCAGCTGCTGTGCAAGCGCGTCATAAGTACTTTAAATAGAAACACGAAATAAACAGGGTGAGTCTAAAGGGGATCCACGACGGGGATAGGAAATACTGGTAGGTTGTACGGAGTGATTTTCTTTTGTTTTTGTTCTTTTTTGCAACATATTGAAACGTTAATAAATCGACGTTTCTTCACTCGTTCACGGTGGTCTGAACATGCTGAACAGAATTAGTGTAATCATACTAACGTTGATAAATACAAAGCTTTCGCATCGAAAGTCGTAAGAAGATGTATTTGCAATGAAATAGTGCAAATCCCTCTCAACGGTCCACTCCTGATAGGGATTGGTGCGATCACTGTACTAAAAAAACTGGATCGAGTTCCTTATGCCTTTGCCTAAGTTGACTCGAAGGCGAAAGCCATCTTTTTCTTGAGTCGATGTATTGTTCCTTCGCCACCCCCCTCCGAATGCTTTCTGGACGCAGCGTCGTCTTGCACTGAAGCTTTCTACACATCACCTGGTTTTGAATCGCCTCCGAGATCGGCCCACCAATCACGGAGGCAATGCAAAGCGACGATGTCTGTGATGACGTAATCATGTGACGTGATGGTATTACGTCACAAATTTTGGCGGTCTGGGATATGATGACGTCATCATGTGATGAATTTTCGCATCACTCGTGTTCACACTGGCGACAGGGGACGCCGACGGTCAATTCTCACATTTGATGAGGAATCTAAAGCTCTCACCTTAAAATATTCAGTCTTGTTACAGCACGGTAAAGAATAGCAATAACCAGCCACAGGGGCCAAAAGAATGGTGGAAAAGAGCTCTCTTTCTCCTCTTCCTGGACGCATTCGCCGACTTTTCCTTCTGTTTACCAAGCTGTACTATCGGTGTCAAATGAAACGCGAACACTGCAGCGGATCGTGTTGCCCAAGCATTAGAAATATAGCGCGCGCCATCCTGTCATCACCATTGACAGGCTCGCACAGTCGATTAGGCAGCACTGCGCGATCGAAAACATGAATGTGGCTCATGAGCGTATCTAACTCTAATCACAAGGGTCGAACTTTACCACGGGCACCACTGCTGGCATTTCATTCCGAGCGATCTTATTTGCATCCAGCTCGCCCAATCTATGCTAGTGGTCCGCAGTAACCCGCTGGTCGATGAAGTTATCGATTTCATTTTGTCGGCTGTCGGGTCTGCACAAGTCCACATGGCTACAATTGGGAGTGGAGCGTGAATTTTCGTTCAACTGAAGTCTGTTTACACAACGCTGACTTTTGCAAATAAGCCGAAAATTGGCAGGGGCGTTCGCGCTTTCACGAAAGCTATTTCAACGCCATCCAGCCCAGTACAGTGTTCTAGAAGGTAAGCCCAGTGAGTGACGCTACGAACTCGGGGGCATGAACCGGACCGCGATGGCTGTATGCACACAGAAGATATGTTAGACTTTAACGTTTCTTAAACGCGTGTAATGCTAGCAGCCATCTCAAGAAATATCGTTAGAAGAAAATGCAGCTAGTAGTCGAGGAACGCCGTGCGACGCGAGCGAACTATATATAACGAAAATGCTGCTGTTTTAGCCAAAGCGCAGCAGACGACAGAAGCCGAATCCCCGCCCTTGCGTCACCGCAGCGCCGTTCGCAGCGCCGCCATAGGTGGTACACGAGGCGAATAGAAGAACTGTCGATTCATTGCCAGTCGTCGCCGTCGAGACAACGCCGACACACAGCGCTCTTTTTTTCTGTGCACTGAGTTGAAGCAACAGTCTCAGGGCGTGAATACCATTTTTTTTATTCTGTTTTATTTGGTGCCGCGTCACTCTATACGTCATGGCGGGACTTTTGAATTCTTTAAGGTCGATACGCCATGTGGTGTCGTTCATGCGAACTAAACCGCTGGTGTCCAGAAAAGCTGCATATGTTCATGAAAGTGGCCGGACGCGGGAAGCGGGACGCGGGACGCGGGACGCGGGAGGGACGGACACAGCCCCAAGAATAAGATGCTTCGCATCTAAAATTTTCCATTTTCTCGGCTCCTGATCAAGGCAGTGAATTTTCCCTCCTCATTACGTTGCTCGCCACAGCGTCGATTCTCTCCTACTTCTACGCGCCCGCTGCAACCAAGGTCCACACTGACGCTAGTGGCTGCGGTATTTGGCACTGTTTTATCCCAGCGTCGATGCGGTCATGGTCGAGTTCTTGCGTATGCCAGCCAGCTACTTTGCTCTGCCGAATGCAATTACTCTATTACCGAGCGCGATTGTCTGGCGCTTATATAAGCAATTGGTAAATTCCGCCTGTATATTTTGGCCGACCTTCCACCGTTACCACAGACCTCCACATTATGTGCTGGCTTTCAACACTCAAGGAAAAATAAGGGCTCCTAGCTTGTTGGGCCCTAAACCACCTGGAATTCACCTACACTTTGGTCTATTAGTCCGGCTGTTTGTACCAGGCAGCAAGCTGTCTCTCACGGTACTGAAGTTCCGTCTGTATTTCCTCGCTCTCCGGTTTTGGAAAAATGGGTGACCAGAAACGGCGTGATGTCTTCCTATGAGTTCTAATCAAGCGCCTGAATAATGACTCCATGGAGAGTCCGCTTCGCATATTCGTCGTCTTATACCACCGAACATGCACCCCGTACGACAGAAAGTACTACTTGTAACCAGTCACCTGCGCTCGACCGTACTTCAGCAACTACGTGATATACCGATGGCCGGCCACCTTCGTGTTGCCAGAAGGCACCAACGCTTTCTCTCGCCCGGCCTCTACCATTCCGTATATAGTTATAATATTTTTTGAGCCGTGCCAACCCCAGAAATTGCAAGCTGTACACCCCAATGGGCTCCTTCAACCTATCGACTTCCATGCCGAGCCTTTTTTTTTCTTGTCGCCCTCGAGCTTCTCCGTCTTTTCCTGTTTTACAGTAGGGTCTCCCATAGCTACAGATTTTAAAACCAGTTTTGCCGTAAGGAGATCTCTCCGGAGCAGCTGTGCTTGATACGTGACCAACGTTTTGATAAAAGACCTAATTTTTCATCATGGCGCTTCTCGTCTTCTTCTCACGGACCGAAGTCGCCACTTTTAATTCAAGGTAATCGATGACCACCATCGTTATTCGGCAACGAAGCGCTAGCCTACGTCGGCCTGTCATCCCAATTGAGTGGTCTCACAGAACGTTTGAATCACACGATCACAGATATGGTCGCCATGCCTGTCTCGAGTGGTCATCGCACTACCCTTTGCCATGTGTGCTTACAAAAGCTCGCGCCACGTCTGCTGGAGAGTCACTTTTTTGTGTTTTCTATAAAAGAAAACTCATATTGTCGTTCGACACGCTCGTAACCACTCCAAGCCACTATTACACAGCATATGCTCGCCACGCTGTCACCACAGCCGAATAGGCCCATCATATTGCCCATCGATACCCATATACGCCAGCCACCACCAGAACCACCGGTTTAATCCGGGTGACCTCGCTCTCCAGTGGTCTTCTTCTCGGCATGTTAGCCTCGACCAAAATGTTCTGCCCAAGTACTCCGGCGCCTACGGCGTGCTACGCGAGGTGACTGACGTTACCTATGGCATAGCCCTCTAGACCCTACGGCGCCACCCACATCCTCAGACATCGTCAACGTCGGCCAAATGAGGCCGCGCCTTTTTTCTAACATGGCCTCCACGAGGTATTTGACGGAGAGCGTTTGCTCCACATATCGTTATGGTCTGAGGTATTTGGCGACAAGTTTTTCGGAGCGGCCAGGTGTGGTAGCAGGTACCCAAAGCCATACCAAAGAACCGGGGAAAAAGTTGGAGCCTAACAGTCGCCAGGTTGGTGGGATTGGTGCTGTCACTGGTCCTCGGCAGAAAAGTTGCCGGGAGCTGGCGTCAATCTTAACATGTCGGGCAGCGTCGGACAGGAGACCACTTTCAAACTCATCAGGTTTATATGAACGAATGACGTCAAGTGCATTTGAAGGTTCTCGTCTATATAGCAGAAAGTACGGAGAATGTCCAGTAGTAGCTTGTGCCGCAGTATTATAAGCGTAGGTGACGAAAGCGAGAACATTATTTCAATTCGAATGATCAGAGGTGACAAAAATTCATGGCATATTGCCAAGAATAGGTTAGGCGCTCTGTCATGCCGCTTGTTCACGGATGGTACTCTGAACTTGTGCGGTGCACGATTGGGCATTTGCCGCAACACAAACATTCCACTGTCACGGGCTGTCCCATCGGCTTTGCGGTGTTTCGGCATAGTGTGTCAAGTGGCCTATCGCAACGATAATGCAGTGTTGACCACCAAGAGCTGATGGTAGCGGTTCGGAGATGTCAATGACAACACCATTAAAGTGTCGACTAGGACAGAGAAGAAGTTGTGACGGGTAGCCTTGTCCGGACGTAACTTTCATCATTGGCACTTATCACACGATGGAATGAACTGCCGCACGTTGTTATGCATGCCACGTGAATAAAATTGGAGTCGAAGCCTAGCGTATGTTTTGAAGAGGCCGATATGCGCGCACTGTGGGTCAGCGTGAAAGGTGCAACATATAACAGCACGGAGATGGAGGATTATCTGAAGAAGCCACTTGGAACGGTCGGAAAGGTAGTTTCGTCGAGAAAGAAGGTCCTCCCGCGTGGCAAAGCTGGTAGCCTGGCAGCGGACAGCATGACAAAGTGAAGAAGTGAGGGGATCAGAAAGACTACCGATGAGGGCACTGATCCAGGGATCCTGCCGTTCCTGGACCGTCATTTTGCGTAGGGCTGTTGCTGCAAGTGCAGGCTCGAGGGAAGAGAGACGACCACCATCATCGATAACAAGTGAGCGAGAAAGGGCGTCATCATCCGTGTGCTTGCGAGCGGATTTGAGAATAGCGCGGATGTCGTACGCCTGAAGTTCGAGAGCGCAGCGAAAAAAGTCGTCCAGAAGGGTCCTTAAGGGAACTGGGTAAGCCCTATACCCGCCATGTATCTTAGGCGAAATTTATGTACGTTTTCTTCATAAGCATAGGAGGTAGAGCAATATTTTTACTACCACGGTAATCATAAGTCATGCCTCTTTTTACTGAAGCAGATTTAGCACTGAAAATTGGAACGCTCATTTTTCGTAAGTTTTTGACCCCAGGTACCTAATTATTACGCAGTAATAGGCATAAGACGTCGTGTTGACGACAAGAGTTTCCTCACACATGCCGTGTTGATGAAAAGAACTTCGTCACACAACAATAATTCTGCTTCAGGGTATTTCCAAGAACGCTATCTAAATAATGACCGATACCTATGTTTTTAGATACAGCGGTTAAAGTTAAAGGAACAAAAGTACGAAAAAAGCGCGTTTTGAGATAGTCGCCTTTAAAGTTGAAAAAGTGCATTATTTTAAAAGTACAATGAAATAACAGCACATTGACAGACCGTTTCGATAGGCACCAGCCAGAACCTCATCAGCAATATTATATCACTATTTTGTGTTGAAATATTTTGCCTGGTGAGCCTTCTTTGTCGCCTGCTATGAATCCCTGTTAGCGAATTACTTTTTACGCATGTGACGGTTGCGCAGGCCCTGCACTGTACAATGCTCTGGCGAAATTCCAAACAAGTTCTGCACGTCTCCACGAGCTATACTGCCATTATTAAAAGCCAAGCATCAAGTATCAGCATCAAGAGTGCATATTTCCATTGTTTGGTGTCCGTGGAAGACGTTTTTACGTTTTTTTGGAGTGCGCTCCCACACGACATCGTTGAACGACTCGTTGAGGTTGTGAGTTTTCCCATGGTGGTATTTAGCAAATAAATCTGGATTACCTTGTTGAGGATAAATTGGCTTAACAGCATCAAGAACAGATGCTGAAAGGTGTTCTTTATGAACGAAGGATTCACCACTCAACTGGGCATTGTTGAAACTGCACCAAGTGTCGGCGTCGTTCGGGCAAAGGCCGTGAGACGGATTGCTATCGGTCGATGCCATGTGAAAATATGTGGCCCGGATAGCTTTTCGCATGTCCTCCAAGCAGGCTCTATTTCTTGTAATGGTTAAACCATAATAATTTTCGAGCTTGCCAATGATGACATCACTGAAACTTGCCCGGCCAGGTGTACATTTCCCGGCAGCAAGCTTGATGTCTCTGTCTTCTTTCGTTTTCGCAGTTATGGGCCCATTTTTTTTTCTGAATGTACCAAATGCACTCCAGATTGCAAACTAAAAACTGTCCATATGGCTTTGATACTTCAACTGCAAGGAATACCTCGCTACCTGAGATGGGGGCATGGCAGGCCACCGAACAAGTTTTGAAATATGTCATTTTTAAACAAAAGAAGTCGCACTGAGAAAATAATTGACTGATTTTGGTTCAGATGAGACCACCAATTTCAAATTGCGCTTAACAAAAAATGTCTTTTTTCAATATTCTCACTCACGTGTTAAGAATGAGTAGCCAACAAAGAGCACGGTGGTCAGCGATGACCTCAAATGTGGGACCATACAGGTAAGGGCGAAATTTTCGAAGGGCCCAAATAATGGCTAAACACTCTTTCTCGGTCACCGAATAGTTAACCTCGGATTTCGTGAGACTGCGGCTCGCGTGGGTGATGGAATTTTTATCAAATCATGCTTTTCGTTGCGCAATCATAAGGCCAAGTCCGACGCCTCTGGCATCAGGGTGAACGTCCGTGGTAACAGCAGGATCAAAATGGGGGACGATGGGCGGTGAAGTTAGAAGGCGGCGCAATTTGGTGAAGGCGTCGTCGCGGACTAGTAACCAAGCGGAGAGGTCCTTGTCGCTGCGAAGAAGGTCCATCAGGGGCGCACATATAGAGACGAAATTCGTATGAAGCGTCGAAAGTATGACTACAAGCCGAAAAATCTTCGAATATGCTTCAAGTTCTCTGCTTTCGGACGACTGCTCGAAGCGTGGATGGGTATACATGTATGGCGTCCCAAGAAACGACATGGCGAAGAACGGTCAGTGGTCGGGAACCAAATGCCACTTTAGGTTGAGATGAAGGCCGGCGTCAGTGCATGAGGCCGGCGTCAGCGCTCGAGACGACTTAAATGGGTGTTGAAAGCGGCTGAAGACACAACTGCGTTATCGAGTTAGCGTTAACATTTGTTCCACTTGAGGGCTGTAATATTGTCCATAATTCTCACAAATGTGGTTGGAGCATTACGCAGGCCACAAAGCTTGACAGTAAATTCGTATAATCCGTCGGGTGTGAGAAATGCTCTTTGTGGTCGGTCACATGCTTCCATGGAAACTTGCCAGAATCCAGAACGAAAATCTAGTGAAGAGAAGTGTTGCACTCCCTGCGAACAATCGAACGCGTCGGTCATTCGCGGTAACAGGTAAACGCCCTTCCTAATTTTATTGTTTAAAAGTTGGTAACGCAGAACCAAGTAGAGCTGTTATTGTTGACAATAATGACCGGTGATGTCCAGAGATTGTTGGAAGGCTGCACAATACCCCGGGAATTACGACAGCAACGTGGTCGTGAATAACACGGCGTTCCGCACTGAGACTCAGTAGGGACGTTGCCTTAGTAGCGCATTACTTCTCTGTCAATATTGTGATGGATAGTAGATGTGCGGAACTTGTGTGAAAAAAGCGTGGAACTTGTGTAGTAGTTTGATCTACTGGCTTCGTTCTGAAGATGACGTTGCGGCATCGATGGAGCGGTGGAAAGCGCCAAGGAGTGGCTGATCAACAGCAGGGTCACAAGTGAGAGCCCTGAGGTCCGTAGAAAGTTTAGTAGCCAGATCGTCTAAAATGTGACAATGTGACTGGCATCGATCGGGAGTACTAAGGCATTCACCATGGAACAAAGGAAAAGGTCAGTCCACTGTGTTGTGAAAGAATGTGGTCGCTGCGGCACGGTAGAAAGTAAGGAGAGCAGCGAGCAGTGGAGGGCGTTTGCGGCAAATGAACAGCCGAGAAGGCCTAAAGAGAACATTGCAATATGAAATAGCGGCGCGCGACACAGGAACAAGCTGGGAAGAGTGTAGAGGAACGGTTTTGTCGACGGATACAGAGAGTTTATATTACGAGAGCGGACTTTCGACAGCATCAAGGTCTGGGACTGCTGAAAGCTCATGTTCGGTGCGAAGGCAGTCGATGACTCCGGTATTATTCGCAAAGAAGTCTCAGCCCAAGATTACGTCGTGGAAACACGAGGGCAGCAGCACAAATCCGATGATATAGACGATTCTTTGGATGACGACTATTGTGATAAAGGCAGGGAGAGGTGCTATGTTTTCTGCGTTTCCCATTCGAAAAGAGAGACATGATCATGGGGCAAAATTTTTCGGAGCTTCCGGCACAGCTGTGCGGAAATTATGAATACACCGGCTGCGGAGTCGACAAGTGCCATGACGACGATACCGTCTACCGACACTTCAATGACGTTGGCTGGACAGAGCGAGAACTTGTGCATGGCGACGTGGACGCAGTTGGCGCTTCGGGAACTGCAGCCGTCAGTTTTCCTGCTTGGTGGGTTCAGTACGGCGACGCATAGGGCAACGTGAGTGACGACGTGGAGAGGGTGAGCGGCGGCTTAGAGTGAATGAGCGATCAGGGTGAAAGGAAGATGAAAAATGGCTGGAAGGCGCACAGGGAAATGGAGGTGAGAAAGAGCGAACTCGTTGAATAATGGCTGAAGAAACTGGGTGACGACATCACTAACGTGCCACGTGGCCAACACCACCACATGTAAAATATAGATGGTCATCGTAGGTTTCTCATTGATCGGAGCAGACGCCGAGTTGCTACTGGTGGCCAGGAAAATGAGGCCGGATTAGCATCGCCATAAGCGGCGGTGAAAAGGTGGGTGGTAAATACAAAGGCGCTGGTTGGAACGCATATTGTCGAGAAATACTGAAAGGGGAGCTAGTTGGTGTCGTTCCCTCTTTTTATCCGTGTGTTAGTCTGCGCTAAAAATGTTATTACGATGCATATTGTCGAGGTCAGGCAACGGCCTCTGTGTACTGAAGAGGTGCGGTTACTGGCGACGGTTTAAGATCAGCTTCAGCGACCTGGTCTTGGAAGATGTGGGAAAGCGTAGGTGCCGAACTCCATGTTTTGAAGTTTATTTCAGCTTTCTGTCATTTATTAGTACAGAAAATGGAGCATCGTAGAAGGTAAATATGCAGGAGGAGGTCCGATAGCACAAGGTAGCAGGGGGACCTCCTCTTTAAAATTGTAGAACACTAACGTAATTAGCAGTAACAGTGACAAAACAGGAAAACGAGTGAATTGATAAAACGAACAATCACTCAGGTACAGGTAAAAAAAAGTCGCATAAACATTGTTATTGGAAGAAAAATATACCTGTAGTAGTTAACTAAATACGAATAGAGTTGTTTTTTTAATAAACAAATCGTAGAACATTGTTTTATGTGAGATGGCAATGAATTTCATAATGATAATGATGAGAAATTGGCAGTGTGGCGACCAAAATAAGTACGCAAAGCAGGTAGTAAAAAAGATCCTTTTGAAGCAAATCTAGTTCTGTAAATTTTACACGGAGCAACAGGACAAAACACTTGATTTTACAAGATGGTTTAGTGACATGAATAGCATGATGATGAGATGATATTCAAATAAACTAGCGGTAAGAAGTATTTCAAAGTTGTAAAGTAGTGATGATGCACTTGTGCGATATGAACTGAAGGTTAATAATCTTATGGCTTGGCTTTGAATGTGCTGAATGGGACATAAGTGGGTTAGGGACGTGTTTCCCCATGTAGTGATGCAATAAGGTATAAAAGCGTCAATGAACATTGCTCCAGACAATGAACAATGCTCCAGCCATTGCACCAGAATCAACAACTTTTTTAATGTTATCCGTGAAAGTTAGCATTGCAAGATTAGTCGAAAAAGTTTGTCGATACACTTCTCTATTATTTTACTGAAAGCTGATGGCATAGCTATAGGGCGATATTTAGATAAGCCAGTTCGTCTGGCACGCAGGAAATCAGAGAGAGTTGACGAGTGACCTCGGCGCCGAACAACATTTGAATCATCGAGAGCGGAGGAGCATGGTCGTCTCCTATGCTAACACTGGAGAGAGAGTCGTCCGGCGCCGAAGGACGTAAGTTGTCAGGACATTGCCTGCGCAGCTCGTCCAAGCTATGGCATAATTATGTGACTTCAACGACAGAGCGAGGGCTCTTAGCTAGCAACATTTGGAAAACGTCATGCTCAATGCCCTTCACGGTATGCTTTATCTTTTCCTCGTTGACCCACTTTCAAAGGTCAAGAATCTCCTCAATGTAACTGGTGAAATTCTAACCAAGCTGTTGGGATCAAGTACGCAAGCGTTGTTCGGCGCAGAGCTTGCGTACTTCTGGCCGACCGAAAACTACTCATTCGTACGTGAAGGTCCAATCATAGGCGTGCGCAGGGGGGTGCGAAAAGGGGCGGCGTAAGCCAGTCCCATACATTGGCATAATAGGTAAGGGGGGGTGTAGCGGGGTGCAAAGTCAGCCCCATATATTGACATAACCTTGCCCCCCCCCCTGAAGGTGAACCCTGCGCACGCCTATGGGTCCAATCGTCAACATCCTTGTCATCAGCGGCCAAGAAGACGGGGAGATCTCTCAGGCACAAGGAAGCGGTGCAGAGTAAGGGGGGTTGTGCCCTTGGAAGAGCGGAAGAGGGGCGCTGGAGGAGCGGTAGGGTAGAGTGCGATTCCGAAGTTCCGGGGTGATTGAATTCGAGCAGCCTACACCGCTTGCTAAGAGATTTATTAGCAAAGAATGTAGGAGAGCGTGCAGGGATCAGCAGCGATCAGCAGCGTTTGGACAAGCGAACCGAGCACTAGCTCATACCGATGGCGATGTCACTGGGGCGCAGAGCAATGCCCATGTGGCCACTTTTCTTCACTAGAGTAAATGGGTTGTAAATATATTCAAAACAATATCTCCGCGTGTGAGTCCATCCCCCTTCTAGCCTTTGTCGCGCCAATTAGGGAGTTTGCCTTCAAATGTTTGCAGCTTTTCGCTGGAGCCTATTAAACTGGTCAATAAGGTATGACTCTATATCTATTCTATTTAGCAGGGACCAGAAGGGTGACAGCTGTGCGGAACAATTTGGGTCGTAGTAGCTGCGACCTGTCTCATGCAAATGATCTGCCAGTGCTTTCGGCTTCTAGAATCACATCTGCGTTGAACCATTTTCTATGCTTTGGTGCGAGAATTCTTGTGCGACCGTTGGAATGTTTTCACCTCTTCGCTGGAGTGTATTAAGCTCGTGATCATGTATGGACCTTGAGAATTTATTATTATCCGCCACCAGAAGGCTGACAGAAGTGTGTAAAGTTCTGGGTCGTCGAAGCTGCTATCTGTACAAGGTAAATGGTGTGCCAGTGCTTTCGTCAATGTACATACGTCTCCATCTGTGTTCATCCAGCTCCTACGTATTGACACGTGAATTTGAGAGCTACCGTTGAAAGTAGAAAACAGAAACTTGGGCAAGTTGGTAGGACATAACTAAATATAAGAGAAGGGCAACAAACAAAGAGTGACGACGATGACAACGCACAGCGCTGACTTTGAACATTGATTTAAAAGCGGAGCGACGTACATACATTTGTGAGAAAAGTGGGCATGCGTAGAAGAGTACAGTTAGCAATCACTGCGATATATTACCAGCAAAACTCTTGTTGTCACTTGTTGATTCAGCAGGAAGTCACTACACAGCTTAAATTGATCGAGATATGGAATCTCTTGTTGCAATAGCCCAACTGAAGGGGAACTTAAACATGTACGTCAAAATTACTTATGTGATAAGCCTAAATTTTCTCACGAGTGGCCTGCAAGTGGTGCTTACCTATTACCTCGCAACGCTCAAACAGGGGACGTAGCCGCAGTCACGGCAGTGAATTCCGAGGGGTCCTTGAACCGCATTGTGCACATTATTGCTGTGCTCTCTTACATGATCATTCAAGCGCCTTCTGGTTCGCCCTGTCCATTTTTTTCCGCAGGAGCACGGAAGAATATACGCGACACCGGTAGCTCAAGGAACGAAGCGCGTTCTGTGTTTCACTGAGCATCTCACTCTATTTGCAGTTGTTTCATTCATCAACTTACAAAGCTTTGATAGCGCTTCCGGAGCGATAAAGACAACTGTGATGCAAGCGCATTGCCCACTTTTTTTCAGCGTATGCGAAAAGTGTGCGGATAAGGAACTGCAACACAGGTCTTGGGAAATGGCGCATTTTTAGGCTGACATTGCCCTCCTGGGTACTTGATTTGATTGAATAGCTTTTCCGCTATAGCATAAATCAGGACATTGGAGTAACCAGCGCTTAAGAGGCGCTCGATCTGTGCTTGAAATCAGTCGCATCGCGTAAGGGAATGGCCTCCTAAGACCGTTAACGAGGCAAACATTATGGATGCCCCTTTTCAGCAGTTTAGAATGAGCTCAGTGGAGAGGTAAAAGGAGTTTTTGACTTCTCGGTGAGAACAGCCAGCACAAATGATTGCTCAGAAAACAGAGCATAGTTAACTTCGTCATTCTTGGTCTAATGGGCTATTCTTATATTCAACTACCGTTGAAACGTATGCACTTTTAGCTGGAGTGTTTTGAAGTGATGAATAAGGTGTACCTTCTTGGACCAGAAGTATCGCTGAAGCGTGTAAAGGTCTGGGTTATTGAAAATCATGTGGAATAAAAATCGTGAAAAATGAAAGTCGTGCAACATAGAAATCATGTTCCACGGCTTTCAGTAATCTGCGTCGATGCATGTTGTGTTCGTTGATGAGCGAATGCAAAAGCTAATGTGGATACGTTAGCACCTTTTTGCTCGAGTGTATAACTATTGTGAACCCGGTGTGGCTTAATGTTTCTATTTTTCGTGCACCGGAAGCCCGACTCAAGTGTGTAGAGTTCTGGGGCGTGGAAGATCCATCCTGTTGTATCCAACTGATGTGCCTACTTGAGGTAATGTACTTCCCTTTTTGCATTTATCCCCATCCTACCATTCCGACGCCGTTTGCGAGAGGTACATTTAAAGCGTTCGCACCTTTTCTCTGGGATATCTTAAACTTTTCGCAAAGTTGTGACTCTGTATTTTACATTACTCGGGGACCAGAAGTCTGACAGAAGTGCGTAAATTCGAGAAACCTGATGAATGTAGGGCAAGGTAACAACTTTTTTTATTCTTTCTCTTTGTGGGACTGACTCGCTGAGATCTCGATTTCTAAGACTATGCTTGAGTTTCTGTGCAACAGCGACCATAAGATCGGAAGGGTAACTAGCTTTCATGAGGCGACTGGTTCGTTCCTTAATTATTCGTTCCATAGTGTGCTCCCATCGCTTTTTTCAAAACAGGATTAAAAATGAATTATGACTCTTTTAACATGTTTCGAGTGGGCGGAAGTGTGAGAAAGGATGGGTTTTTGAGCTAGGGGCTCGTAATACCAGCACACATCAGAGGACGTGAAGTGAATGGAAGGCCTGAAAACCTTATTGTATCGTGAACTGGTGTTTCATGTGTTAAAGCTAAGGGTTTAACGTATACAAGAAAGATGAGCTGAACATTTAAAAACAGTCGCTCAAATTTGAGGTTGTTAAAGTTTAAAAATACAAAATAATCTTCAATAAACCTGAAAATGCAGCACACATCTAGCTTCTCTAAATGGCCTTGAATCTTTTTATAACGTACTACCAGAAACATATAGCTAGGAATCGGCGACAAGCATCACAATCGACACATATCCCATCTTTTTGGGTCTATACTTCCCCCCTGCCATTCTGCATACCTGCAAGAACAATGAAATTCTGAGAATTACAGGAAAGCACTCGCAGAAATTCGACAATTATTCTGAAAGGTTATGATGCCATGCTTATCTGTGTGGTCACTTACTCCCGATGTTATTTCTGCTTGGCGAATTGTGTAATACAAATCTTTGACGTCGACCCCCGCATTCTGGTTCTGATTTTGGCACGTGATCAGTGTGTCAGAATTTTTTTTATTTGAAATGGATCATCAGTTGCCCAAACACTTAGTTTTTTTGGATACACTTATCAACACGATTCTGCCAAGTCCCTGTCCAGGAAATTATTGCACTAAACGAGCAGTTCCGTCTATCAGTTTTCACACTGAAAAACATTTCCGCGCTACCTTTGCTACTACTCTGAATCTTACTCCCCAACTTGTTGAAGTCCAACTTTTTTGCTGGCCTTTTCGCCTTATTAATTCCTGCGGCTTCAACATTAGGGCACTCGTTAAAGCCTTTGACATATACGCCTCTCTGTTCAGAACTAAGAACACTCCGTCTTTATGGGCGGAAAGCAGGGACAGAGAATGCTTCTTCAGCCAAATTAGGAAAGGCAGCTTCCTCCTGAAATCTATGCATCTGCTTAAAATGTCCACAACATCAGAGAGGCACCGATCTACCTACTTCCGCACATTCCGCACTCCAAGAAACGTCTCTCACCAAGGCCAAGAGCTCCGATGTAGAGCTTCTGGGTTCCATGGCGAACTTGCGCCATCGGCAGAGGACTCGCCTGACGCTGTGTGGAAGAGAGATACCCTCCGTGATTTGTATCTATTGTCCCGCCACTGGGGTCTTTTAGGGGCGAAGCTCCTTAGGGTGTGGGTCGTTCCTTGCTCCGTTTGTATGTAGTATGTATGTAACCACCTCTAGTTTATGAATTGCTCAATAGATGGCGTTGTGTGCATATGACCTTGGAAATAGTATCACTAGATGACGTTAGTGGTTCCACTAAAGTGGGTTAGTGATTACCGCTAGAGGACATATAATAAAAGGGGCTCGCTCTTGGCGCGCTTTCTCTTTCGCTCGGAGTCACCCCACTCATCATCATTTACCTCGTGGATGGCGCTTTTATAATTGGGATCGTCGGGCCGATGCGGTACTCGGAGTAGAGCACCGGAGGTGGACTCCATCGTGATCAACGGTGAGGTGAACTTCACCAGAGAGGAGCGAGTCAGCTCCACAGTGCTCTCGTGTGAGTCGCATGCAGAACCAGGGCAGCCGGTATCTGCGGAGCATGCGGCGGCTCCGGTACTCACGGCGGCACAACCCATAGCCAAGGACGCATGGCTTTCACAGCTCACAGCAGCGTTCTGTGGCGATGCATGCGGAGGCGAGGCGTTGCGGCGAGCACTGGTGTAGACTTCGGCGTCTGAGTAGGAGGCATCGTCTTCCTCTGTCAGTGGAACGCGAACTGGCGTTGTCGCTGAGGCTGGGAGCGCCCGGAACACAAGTCGGCGACGCTCGTGCCCAGCTCACGATCGAACACCCAGGATAATGCAAAGACGTGACACGTGTGGTCACGTCATTGCATGCTCGAGTGGGCAATGTACGGGGGGGGGATTCACGGTTACCCGAATGATCCCTCCGAGCTTCGCCCACTCACCATCATTCACTTCGCGGAAATGCTGTGATTTTTTTAGGAAGGAGCGCACGAAGGATGGGAAACGTCGGCTCCCAAAAAGAATTCCCTGTAATAAATTCGCGCTGTAATTATGGAACCTGAAACCATCTGGCCCAACATATTGTCTTGTGTCTAATCATGCCTGACTGATTTGTGTTGTGGGCGTAAGGCGTAAACCAGCGTCTCATCGACCAGTTCACAGCTTTCGACTGTCAGATGGTGACGCTTTAAAACCGTATTGGAAAAGCCAGTGTGGCTGTCCTAGTGCCATATCTGATTATTGGACCAGTGTGGCGCTGGATACTGGGACGCTGCCACGCTGCACGGGGCACGCTGGACCCTGACGCGCTGCACACTGGAACACCCGTTATGGGCCGAAATGGTGCTTTTAGGTTGTGTTACCAATTTTGTTCATGCCCACATCGTAATTTGGCCTGAAACATGCACACTGCGACAAAACAAAGAAAAAGATGACTGCACGGGAGTCAAACGTACTACCTGGACGCACTACACATCCTGAGTCTGACACATTACCCACTACGCCACATTTGAAAAACGAGAATGCATGTTTTTTTAGATGTGAAGCATCTTATGGCGAAGCTTAATCCGGTGGTGGTGGTGGTGGTGGTGGTGGTGGTGTGCCGCGTGCTTACCCTTACTGCGCATGCGCAAACAGTTAAAAAAAAATAAAAATAAAAAACCTCCTCTCCCCCTCTCTCTCCTCTAGGCATCCCTCCCCGCGGCAACCACACCCACACTGCGCATGCGCCTCCCTTCCTCTCTCCCCTCTTACGCTCCCCCCCCTCTCTCCATCCCTGCCCGCGGCGTCTAACTCCCCCTGCGCATGCGCGTCCCCCCCCTCTCTCTCCTCTCCTACGCTCCGCCCTCTCTCCTCTACGCATCCCTGCCCACGGCGTTCACACTCCCACTGCGCATGCGTGTCACCCCCCTCTCTCTCCTCTCCTACGCTCCACCCTCTCTCGCCTCGCGACGCCCACGCAGGCAGCGTCTGCTAGCGAGTTTCTTGGTTGAAAAAACCGACTGCTCGCGCTGCACAACCGTTCACTGGCCATCCCGTATATATAGCAATGGATCTTGACCTCCAAGGTGGTGCCGGTGGGATATTTCTCCTGTGCGTTGTTGAACAATAAAAATTCGCAGCGTGCGCGTTAACTAAAAGCGTAGTGCGGGTCTCTGTGTCAAGTCGGAGTCTTCTGTCTCTCATTGCCCATTAGCAGCGATTGGCATGTTCTAGTAGGAAAAACTGCTCCATCACTGCCTGCTTTGCGCCTGCCCAGTTTTCTCTCCTGCGCAACGCTGCGATGAGCGCCAACGTCAACGCCGCCGCCAGTGTAAGCGTTAGCGCCCGCTGCTTCACATCTACACATGGTTCCCTTTAGCGGGAGATGGTGTAATTTTTTCTTCATGTAGTAACTAATGCCGGTATCTAATATTTTTATTTTCTTGTTTATAAAGGTCGATATAAGTCTCTCCATGCTCACTCCAACTGAACAAGAGATTGTTTGTTTGTTTGTTTTTTGGGATGCCTTGAATGAGAAGGTATATTTGGCACGTTTTGCCGCGAAACTTATTAGCGTCACCCTAGATGGGTTACAGCCGTACTTCGTGAGCCACGGTCCCTGTGAAGATCATGAATATTCAATTACGAGGACTATAATAACCGTTAAAATGTAGTTTGGATCATATCTCACCCAAGCGAGGTCATCTTCAACTACACAGATGAGAAGCTAAAAACGTTGAGATTGGCAGTTGCCGCAGATAACTGGTGCTGGTGACGTGCGCCTCTCTGCGGTACGAGCCAGAACGACTGACTGCTAGACTTCGTTGACTAGGTTGATCAGCCTATTACTATACTGTCATATTGTGTTGCGAATGATCAGTTCTTTCGATGCGGTTTATAAACTACATTGACAACACTCGATCACACTTCAGGGAAAGCGCACGCACGCGCAATTGATATGACTGCTTTAGCGTACATGCACATCCCTCGCCTCACTAACACTAAATATATATATATATATATATATATATATATATATATATATATATATATATATATATATATATATATATATATAGTGGGAAAAGAATCACGCGGACCCCGATAGAATTATGAACAAGAAAGAAAATACGACTTTCGTTGGTTTGGCACTGTATATTCCTATATATATATATATATATATATATATATATATATATATATATATATATATATATATATATATAGCGCACATAATAGAATAACGTTTTGAAAATATTTGGGAAGTTTTACGGTCGACATCTCCCGATCCAATATGAAGTTATATAGAAAGTACACCGAGCGCGCTCAGTTTCTTCCCATGTGCCTCCAGTGTACCCAGTTTGCGGACAGACACTGTGCAGCATGACAAGTGCCTCCTAGCGCGGTTTAAGACACTGGACCACGGTGTACAGTGTGGCCCAGTGCGTATCGGTACACTGGGTGACACTGCTCACGCTGTACAATATGTCCCAGTGCTTTCCACCGCGCTTTAGTACACCGGCACACACTGTACAGCGATTCGAGTGTCGCCACTGGAACACTGGAAACGCTGTTTTCCGATAGGGGAACGTTCCGTAGTGCAGTGGGGGACTACGTAGTGTGGTCGCGCTTAAGTGATTTGAGAAAGTGGGTCATATTCGTAGTGATGCCAGATGTGTGTTCTGATTCAACATTCAAACTTTTCTTTATTTTGTGCATAAAACATCAATCCAGTTACAAGTGTATTCGTTTGTCTCGGCAACGTATGTTGAAGTTGCCGTCATTATTCTAACCTTCTTCCTTCACAGGTCCCCACTTGGTACTACACCCTTGGCGGTCTTCGTTGCTTTATAGGCAGCGTGGATATGTCAGAAGCTGCCAAAGTCCCGCACTGCCTCCTGCTCCAAAGCGGCCATGGCAGCAATTTCGAGGGGATACGGGAGCAGATGACGCAAGCGGCGGTAAGGCACTGCACCGTGCTTTAGGGCTTCGCTTGATGTGTTTTGTTTTCCGTTTTTTTTCAAAATACGTTAAATTGTGAGCAGCCGTCAGATAATCGTAGCGTTAGTTTCGGGTGCTCCTTACAGCCAGACATCATGCACCATCAAGCAAACGCAGTAATGAAAAATTTATGAGCTGGGGGAAGACGACAACGGCGGCGAGAAGCCCGCTTGAGGGATACTGTGCCGTGTAGCGCGGGCCGCTTCGACAACTAAATCATCACAGCTTATGACCCTTGGGCTAACGCGGCAGCACACTCGGCGACAGCTTGAAACAGACGACACCCGCGATCGCACTGTCACGGCGGCAGCACGAAAAAGTGTTTTCTGTCAAGCGGTTGTGGTACTGCATTAACTGCTCTGGTTTCAACCAGTGCAGCCGAGTTGTCTTCGTGGTGCGTGTTTTGCTAGCCATGTCACTACAAAGTGTACCACTTATTGTTGCATTTGGGTTCAGAGAGTTACGAGCCATACTAGGTTCTTCTGAGGAACCATTCTGAAGAAGGGCAGAAAGCTTCTGGATGTGGGGCATGTGCACGCCGTCATGGAAGAGGAGTTGCATGGGGGATCATCAGTCACAGCCAAGTGCACACCACAGACGCTCATAAACGCGCCGTGAACATCCGTGAACAATGTATGTTTCTTAAATTTCTAATCTTCCTTTTTTACGGATAATTCAAGTAATGTATTCAAAAAGAACGATGAAAGCAGGGGCATCCGTGCGGCCAACTGTGACTACCACGCCACAGTCGCAAGAAAGTGTAAACGTACCCCGGCAGTTGCATTGTACCTGAATGAAATGACATGCTCAGCGAAAAGAAGCAAACCGTGGTCAATGGGACTTTCTCCATCTAAAAATGTCTACCCGTCCGTGTTAATGCGTTTATAGCACAGACGACGCATCGCCCGGACACTGGCCAAGCGCGAAAAGGACGAAACGCATTGACCTCGGAAAAGGCATCGTTTTCCTGTAGCACCTCAGTGCGAGCGGGTGAGAGCATTCCGTCAAATATGCGCTTGTTCCCGCTAGAGGCGTCTTCATCCACTGTGGAGTTACGTGTGCTCGGCACCTATAGACAGTAACAATGTTAGGCCGCTCTCGAAAGTCCACAGGGTTTGTGAATGTTTGATGCTTCAATAAAATTAGGATATTGCAACTAGCCACTCTGGAGATGTTGTAGCCGCTTGCGATGGCTTCAGCATTGGCAATCGATGCAAGAGCGGTGAGATGTCTCTGCAGTTCTGACTATCGTTTTTAATATGTATCAGGTTTACTTGGGAATGCGTCGCGTTTTATGAGAAAGAACTTAAACACTGCATGGCCGACGTACACGGCAGGAATATTGGCGATGCTGGGCCTGCTCTGCCAACTGTAGTTTTTTTTGTATTTGTGATTATGGTGAATCCAATTTTTGACAGTAACATACGGCTAGGCCTAGTCACTAGCAACTGGGGATGTTTATGGTACGAAAGAGACTATAAGGTAGGTTACTGTGACAGAAAAGACGAGGGCGTAAGGAGAGTAAGAAAACGTTGACGGGCGATTTGGCACCTCGGAATGGTTAGCCCAGGGGTGTAGTCTACATCAATCTTCAGACACCAGGGCGTACTCTTTATTCCGGGGGAGGGGAGCTGGCGGCTTGACCCCATGATCCCATTTTTCTTCCAGGCACGGCTAAGCCTTGTATATCATTGCACAGGATGGAGTCCAAGCCCGCCGTTAGCTTCTTTACATCGGTGAACTGGGGGCTCGAGAATAAAAACTCCACTCAAAAGCAATTTACGTAGTACACTGATTGCGGCGAACATAGTGCTTCTACACACCGAAGCAGGAAGGTGCAGCGCCATTACCAATAATCGGTCTTTTCAGAGTAAAATTGAATCTAGAACGCTCAAACTTTAGGGATTATAGATAACGCTTCAGGAGAATGCCTGCCTGGTAAGTAATATGACATTATTTAATTCTAGTTGGAAGCTATAGTAGCTTTAAAAGCCCAGAAAGTCGGTTCTATATTGTTTTACGGTGACTGGGCAAGGCCCAATCACGGCCCAAATCTTCCCGCAGTGACCCAGGGAACGTTCAGGGGAGGGTTTTAGCAGCAAATGTAGGACGATTTTTGCCACCCTTCATCCGATATGGCGTTTTCAGCGGACATATTGGGCCAGGTCTCACCCAACATTTGCCGGCAAATGACATTCGTTCAAGCTGGTATTTGCAAAAAGGCAAAATTATGATGTAGAATTAAACATTTAATGCCCAGAAACAGTGTTTGCGAGCTCGTAAGCTCTTAGTCACCCAAGTTGGGAGGGTCCCTGATTCTCGAAATCCTCCGGCCGCAATGGCCTCCTGGGCCCTGGCGACGAGTCCTCGTTCGTAGTCTAGGTCCCGTGCGGCGATCATGGCCTCGCACATATCGGCTAGGATGTTGATCCATGTGGTCGTTGCACGCTGGGTATTGCCACCTTCGAGGTGCCACGGGCACTCGTGTGTTAACTGTGCCACGTCGCATATCAGGCAGTTGTATGTGTGAAGTCTTGGTTAGATTCGATGTAATAGGATGACTTGCATGTACGTGTTCGTTTGCAGTCTTCGGAATGCTGGGGCATCTTCCTTGGTCAGCTTCGGGTGGTGGCGGGTGGACCCTGCGAGCTAGGTGATGGTGTTGGAGTATTGTGTTATTTCATTGGTATGGTCTTCACATATGTTGCAGCGGTAGCTAACTGCGGGTTGAGCGAGGGAGCCCCGGTTGACGTGATCGCGGGCCGCAGCGCGAGTCGCTTCGTTTTCCTCGATGCCCTCGTGCCCCGGCACCCACTTCACGCTGTTCCTCAGAATTTGGATAGCTTCGATGGAGATTCGGCCTCGCGTGTATTGCGGACAGTGGATTGGAAGTCTGTTAAGACTACGACCGCGTGCCTACCAGTCGTAGTGGCAAGGGCGATCGCTGCTCCCTCCGCCGCCTCGGAGCTCCGCACCCGGACGGTGGCAGATACCAGCTCCAATCGTCCTGCGTTGACCACGCTTATAGCGTAGGCGTTCTTGCCGAGGTATGTAGCCCTGTCGAAGTTCCGACCATCTGGATCATGCTGGCGTCTTTTGTGGATGGTGTCAACTCGAGTGATTCTTCTTTTCCGATGATACTCGGGATGCATATTACGCGGCACTTGGGCGATGCTGAGCGATTCGCGGAGGTATGGCGGTATTTTCACTTTGCGGTCCGCCTCGCCCGTGGACCACTCGCCGTAGCCCTGGCGCTCAAGGACGGATCTTCTCGTCTACGTTGGACTTCAGTCTCTGGAGTTGTCTGGTCTGTTGCGCTTCTACCAGTTTTTGCCAGGTGTTGCTTATCCCCATTCTAAGGAGTCGGGTGGTCGACGGGTGATACCAAGTTCGCCATGAGGTAGCCACATGGGGGAGCTTGGTATCACATTCTGCTTGTCGATTTCAGACTTCGGCTGGTTAGGAGTCCTTGCACAACTGTTTGGGTATCTTGTTCTTTCAGGCCACTGCGTCGGTTGCGTGAATTGGAAGACCATGTGTTGGAGTCTAGGAAGCGTGGCGCCCCCCTCACCCATCGCGGTGCAGGTGCACGCCGAGAAGTGGGAGAGAGAAGACTCTCAGTATTTGGACCCCCGAAGGGTGGAACACAGGTCTGGCACTTCGCAGGTTGGAGGTCTTTCTCGCGTGGGGGGTTTGGAGTTCAAGTAAATGCAACTTTTCAGGTGCGCAATGGAGGCCGCAGACATAGAGGTAGTTCACGATTACGTCGACCGTTTCCAGGAGGCAGCTTTCTTGCTCGCGAGTGCTCTTGCCTCGTGTCCCCAGTGTAATATCGTCCGCATAGATGACGTGACGTTGGGCCTCTAGGTTTTCAAGAAGCAGTGGTAGCTTAAAGAGCACCACGTCGTATAGAAGTGGTGACAAGACAAAGCCTTGAGGTGTGCCCCTGTTCGGCAGCTGAAATATCCCCCCCGTAGCCGTACGGCCGTTGAGGAAGTGTGGAACATAGCCATAAATCTTGGAACCGCAGCTGGTGTCTTCGAGATTTTTCAGGATGGATTTATGGCTAACATTGTAGGGTTCACTTGACATCGGTGGCAAGAGTGGCCGACTTGCTGTTCTTGCTGAGGTGATCAACTAGATCTTCCGTCAGGAGCAAGATGACGCCTTGCGTAGAAAGCAGCTGGCGGAATCCGAACGTGGTGTCTGGGAAGTACCCGTCGTCCACAAGGTGGGTCGTGCGTCGGTCATGTATCATAAGCTCAAACAGCTTACCAACGCATGAAGTCACGGAAATTGGTCTTAAGTTTCAACGTCTATGGTCTTGTTGGGCTTAGGTATCATGATCACCTCCGAATGCCGCGCGACCGGAAGTTCTCCATTGTGCCAGCAGTCAATGTAGTACCGTAGGAGAGCAGATTGGGTAGCTGTCGGAGGTGCTTATTGACTATCCTGCCTGACCGGAATCGTGTTTCTCGTCAGCTTAGAAAGGGATGCTTGAATCTTTGTTGGTGTGAAGGGCCTCTCAGGGTCGGCGTTGTCGCTGATTTTACTAGACCGTGGATCCTCTTGCATAGTTCGCGGAGTTGGCCTTCCTCCGAGCCCTCGTAGTTCCGTGTAAGTCGCTGCTGCGTCTAGGTGGGGTGCTCGTCGAGAAGAGCCCCCAGCAGGCGCCACGTCCGCTTGGTGCTGAGCGCACACTGTAGCTTATTGCAGAAGTCTCGCAAGTTGTGTCCCGCTAGCTGTTCAGCATATTGTTGCGACTGTTCTGTCAAGAAGGAACTTCTCTTTCTGGTTTCTTGTTGAGTTTTTGCCGTCTCCATCTCTTTAGTTAGGCTATTCTGGTCTCGCAGAGGTGGAATAAGTGGGAGTCTATTGTGGGGTCGTCTTCGTCAAGTTGCATTACTTTGGTGCCCTGTTGAGCGGTATCCAGAACCTTGATGAGCCATGCGTCAATGTCCTCTATTGCGTTCTCGTCGTCTAGCTCGTTTCTGAAGGCGTTCCAGTCTGCCAGCCTGGCTGTGCCCACTTTGGTCACTCGATGGCCATATTCAGTTTCGAGTTGAATGATGCGCTGATCACTACCAAGCGTCTCGGGGAGACAGGTTCATCCCAACTTCTTGACGTCTCGTGAAAAGTCGAGGTCGGCGTCGGTATCTTTCGAGACGCTGTTTCCCACTTTCGTGGACTGGAAAGGATCAATCCACAACGTGAGGCCATGCTGCTGAGCGGCATCGTGAACTCTCGCACCTTCTTTGGTGGTTCCAGCTCGTTACAAGCTGTATGAGTCGCGTGAAGTCAACTATGACAACGAGCAGGTGACTTCTCGCACGTTTTCTGAGTTCGCGGTTGAAGTGATCGTAGTCCATGAGCTCATCGCTAGGTGGGCTGTATACGATAGTGACGTCGAGACTTTGTTGTGACTTTCGTTCCGATATGACTTCTACGATGGTGTGTTCCACTGTAGTGTCTTCTATTTTATGTGCTTGGGCCGCGATGGTTTTACCGAGTAGAATGGCGGTTCTTGGGGTCAGGGTGACAGTGCTGTACCCTGTGAGCCTTACTGTTTCATTGTTCCTGTCTCGTGAAGGGATGATGTCGGGTTCATTTACTTTTATATATTCTTGACATTTGCCAGTCGGGGTCTGTACCATCTACAGTTCCCCTGCCAAATGCGAAAAGTCGGTTGCGGAATTGGAATCTTGCTGTTAGAGTGTGCTATCTGCGTGAATGTACTGTGCGTTAACTTACTCGCCTTCGAGAGAGATTGTTGGAAAAACTGTGAGCGTGGTTTTTTCCTGCCACCCCAGTCTTCAAGTGCTACATGACTAATGCAGTTGTTCTTGAGATGAGCCATGGAGATCGTTAGTTCCGACTTGAGCTCGTTGATTTGGGTTGTAAGAGTGTCCATCCTGCGGTTGAGCGTCGTGAACGTGTCGCCGATTTGGCCGGTTATGGGATCCAACTTCGCCTAGACGAGTGCTTTGAGCCTCTACTCGACTACTGCTTTGCGTTTGAGCTCCGCTGACGCGGTGAGCAGCGGTTGGACAAGAGCGGAGATTTTCGTCTCGGTGATGTTGAGTATCTTGGCCTCCACGACAGTTTCAATTTCTGAGGTGGTGAGCTCCATGCCTAGTTAGTTAGCTTGGTGCTGTTTTTAGCATAATCGAGTGAGCTCCTCTTTGCTTTCAGTTTCCTCCTGAATGATCTTTTCCTGATCTTTGCATAATCTTGTGAGCTTATAGACAACTGCCCCTTGGCTTTGGAGCTGGTCACGCTGGCTTTGCAGAAACTTCTGCTGTTTAAACAATTTTTTCGAGATTCTTCAACGCGTTAGTCTCAGCAGATGAGCAACCTGAAGTGTTCTCGCGGTGGGTTGAACTCGAACTTTCTCGCGTTAAATCAGCATAGCAGATGCGTTGGGTGGATCGTGAGCGGGCCCTTGGGCGAGGCCTGGAGTGCGATTGCAGGATAAACCCAGACATGCTTCGGCTACCCTTGCCTTGCAGTATGCTGCTGGGGTTGGTGAATGGTTTGTTCAGCTCGGGAAAGTCCTCGCTGTGCGAACTGCAGCCACATTCGCGGGCTTTCGCCTTCTCGAGTTGTCTCACTTGGTCAGGTGGCCAGGTGGTTTGGTCGTAGCTTCTTCTTGCACTTTTTTCGGGCAGTCTCATATGATTGTTGGCATACATCGTAAAACGTACTAATCGTGACCAACTTATTTTGCAGTAACGCTTTCGTTTGGGATAGGTGGTGTATACTGGTATGTACTTATATTGTCCCGTGCATACATGGAACTCTTTATTTCGGTGAAATGGTCGCTGAAGAATGAAAACTCCAGTCAAAAGCAATTTACATCGTACACTGATAGCGGCGTAAAAAGTGTGAGCTGTCCATAATCTGATAATTAGTGGAGCTCGTTGTATTTTACGAACAGTCATCGATCCTTCCAGAGCCTTATCGTGTGTTCTCGCGGAGACTCGCATGAGCTCGACTATTCATGTTCTGCGAGTAACCTTAATAGGATGATCTTAAGTTGGGATGGATAGCAAAGGCAGGTGTGCAATTATTACTGCCCATCACTCTGTTATTTTTGAAGCGAACGCCACAAAATTCAACAAGTGGCTTGTGTGGAGATTGTACTAGATTTTTTTTTTAATTTGAGAAGAAAATACAAAGCCATTTTAAAAATAACAAAAGATAAATCATTTTAATATTTTTTCATTTATTGAAGAAACATTTGTGAAAAGGGGCTGTGCATGTAAAATGGTGAAATCTCTTCTGCTCATTACATGCGCCCAGGGTATCCTTCTGAACCAAAATAATAATTTTATGCATGATGATTCTTTAGCAAAAATTTAGATGTTTGATGGCTAGAATTTAGGGCTTTTTTCTTAAGGAAAAAACTTTTGTAAAAATACAATTCTTGTGGCAACACCATTCTGCTGCTTTAAAAAGGGCGCATGTTATGGAGACAGAAGTCCCAAAAGTTTGCACTTGATAGCTGGAGTGGTTACAGAGAAAATGTTCCTTTTCTGAAGAGAAGTAGTGTTTGATGAAAACGCCATTTAAATTTCGAGTTTCCGCTCTGCAGTCACGGGATCAGGCGCGTTTGGGGCCATTTTTAAATGCTTTTCACTGCACGTAAAAGCGCGCCACTTCGTCGAGGCACTTATCAGTAATGCTGGAATATCGTGCTATGAAAATTGAAATATCGCATTTTAAGTCGATTTTGCCCTCCATCCACCCTTAAGCAATCTCAAAGCTTCTCAAACATTGTGGGCCGGTCTGAGTCAAACAATGCTACCAGTCTTTGTGGGTTCAACCAGAATGCATGAGAACAAAGCAAGAAACACGCGTGGCATTACACACCATTTAGCTTAAACCAATTTTTTAACGCGTTTCCGAGCCACCGTTGTCAATTTTCTATACACCCTGGGCAACTGCCACAGGTGACGCCTTGTAAACTAGCCCCTAACAGATAAAAGAAAAAAAAACGACAGGCCTGCGCAGAACGCGCACCACAGCCCCAGCGAAAGCTGGAAGAGCGGCCTTTCTAGATGGATGGATGGATGAATGAACTTTAATGGGTCCTTCGGAACGCGCTTTAGCACGTTGCGGGCCGCTCCCATGTCGGAACAGACAGACCAAGTCTCTCTGCTGCGTCGCGGGCCCGTTGGACTGCCCAAAACTGTTGTTCGAGTCCGGAGCTGGTAATAGCAGCCTCCCATTTGGACGGCGTGATGACTTCACCACAGCGTAACGCGGGGCACCGCCAGAGCATATGTTCCAAGTTAGCTATATCCGCGCATAAGCAACATGTGTTAGTTGGCTGTATTTCTGGATATATCTTGTGCCCTTTGTAAATTATCTTGGGTCTTGGGGCAACTACTACAAACACACTTGCATGGCACCCACTACGCCATAAAGCATCATTGTTTTTTTGCAGTGGGGTAGCTTCTACTATGCCATTATTCGCCAGTCTTAGGAAAAGCGTGGTACACGCTACACACTTGTAAGGCATTATGTGCACTTTGTTGATGCTGTGGCTGACGACAATGAAGAGTAAAGCCTGAGGCTCTTATAATGGGTTGGAGCATTCAACGACCCACTGTTTTAGCAAACGCTTCTTTGTCCAATGGCTGTTTGGGTACATGAAGCCGTTTTAAGTGTACGCAGTGGTTTACAAGGTATGATTAAATGATGTATTATGGGAGCTTCGGGTAGATTCGACCACATGGGGTTCCATAACGTGTCCTGACCTTACACAATACGCGGGCCTATGATATTTCAATTGCAAAGATAGGTGCAGTGGCTAATTCCTCCTAAAAATAATCAAGACGAAGATCTATCCAAGAGAGACCACTACCGTTTTAAATTTTGTTGACTATTTGCCGACCACGACTTCTGGAAACAGAAATTTTCTGAAGCGTTCCCGAGCGACAAAAGTATCGCATTTCCAATTACCGCTGCTGCCAGCTTGCGGACCCCACCAAACATACGCTTATTAATCTGTTACAATACTTTGCATCTAAACGGGAAAGTTTGCTTGTAACATGACAATTGTGCGCGGTTTTTAGCGAATGCGGTTGCTGTTCCTCTAGAAGGTCGAATTACGAAAATCAAATTTGCGTTATCTGTAAATAAATATAAGTATGCCTTTAACATTTGCCTAGTGAAAAAAAAGAAAGAAGGCGGAGTAACATGAATAATGACTATCTTTCTTACCAACACACAGAGTACAGCAGTAAGAAGACTGAAGCAACACATTGTCCACATTGTCGCTGTCGAAGGGAAGTTTCCGCAATGGCTGACAAGATATAATCTACGTGTCCCCAGAGAACACAACGGATGTCGAGTGTATATATTCCGTATTGGTCTCAAAAATCTAAAAACAGTGGGTGTGCATATGAGACAAAGGAAGAAAACTCACGATCCCCATAAACAGAGCTAAAGCGCGTCTTTGAAAAAAGAATGCTCATTGCTGGAAAACACGAGGCCAAATTTCATGGAACAATTTGTTTCGCGCGAGGCGCCTAATTTTAAAACAATCATGAGATATATCAAAAGAAACGTCTTGCGTGCAGAATATTATAGGTTGAGGATGTTTTTTTCCGTAATATTCTGGATTTTGTTATGGTTGAACCGTTCACGCTTTCTTCAAATGGCCTACCATAGAAAAATAGAGGAAATAGCTACATAAACTAACATAGCATACTACGCGCGCAACCAAACGCCAGAAAATAAGTTGTTATATGAATGCTTTGAAGGACGCCTTGAGTACCAGGGTGATGCTGCTTAGGGCTACCCCGGAATCCTGGCCCCTATACCAACATGGTTATTCTTACCATTCTTCTAGGTCGCTGCCTGGAAGAATTGGTCGATGTTAGTTTGCTACGAAGGCAGCGCTCGTCTCAGGCGACATACCTAGAACCCCTATTTCTCGCATTACTCACGGCATCTGTTCTCTCAAATGGCTGTTGAAAAGTGCCCGCACCAAAATTTAAAGAAAAAATCTAGTTTTATTGCAATAGAAATTATTTGGACAGTCTCTGCTGATTATTGCTGTTCCCGTCTCCACCATGTCCCGGATGTGTATATGTATGTGTATATATAAAAAGTCATAAAGAAAAACAAATGAATAGAAAAAATTACAAAGCACCTGACCGGTGATTCGAACCAGTTACAGCTCGTTCAGCAGCCCGTTGCGCTAGCCAAGACAGCAACGAGCCATGCTTGTGGCGGCGTAATACCGGCGTAATACCGGCGAGCTTGCGGTGGGCAGACCTCGGAGGAGATTGAGCGTGTTTTCCACGGTGTAAGAATAAGTTAGGTGATGAATCTGCGGCTGCCGCCGCGTCCAGATTGTGTTCGCCGCCTAGGCGGTTACCGTTTGGCGGCGACAGGTGGCGCTAACAGACGGTGGTTCACTGGGGAAAGGCACCGATCTGCGCTGAGTAGATTATTGCTGCGGACCCTCGCTTGTTTACCGCGCTCGATATGCATATGTATGTGGATGTCAATCAATTCATACACGGGGATTTTGCAGTAACGAAATCGATTTCTGATCGTATATGCAGCTTATTTCCGAACAGCGTTTTTGCCATATAAATGCTCCGACAGCAGCAAACGTTCGTCAGGAGAGCGGTTGAGTTTTGACGCGACATCGTTAAAGAACTCGTTTCACTGAATTTCCGCTGTCGGCGGTGTCGGCGTCTTTTTTTCTGAGCAAAAAAAAAAGCAACGTTGGCCGTGAGAGAAAATGTGAGGTAGTAGCACTAAGGATGGCAGGTGGAGGACGTTTGCGGTTTGATACCTTGCGGCAGTCTCCACCGAAAAGCCAAGGCACGCTAGCGATTGGAAAGACGACATTGTGCGTGCGTGTGCGTGTGTATGCGCGCGTTCGTGTGTGTTTGTGTGTGTGTAAGTGTGTGTTGGCGTGCGTGTGTGTGTTTGTGTGTGTGTGCGTACGTGTAAGTGTCAGTGTGTGTGTGTGTGTGTGTGTGTGTGCGTGTGTCCTGTTGACTGTTTATTCTACAACATTTAATGTGTCTTGGTCCTAATAAGTATACATGAGGCAGCTCGAAAAGTGGTATCATAGTTTAAAATAAGCAATTACCTTTCCGGCATGATGACGAAGTGAATTGGCAGCGCATAGGCTGCTCACACTATCAGTGTGGTGTTGAGAAGTATCCTCCTCTTCACGTGGAGGAGGCCCGTCGGTGCTCAATTCGAAGCGCGGCCTCTTGCGTAGTGTGCCTGTTGATTCAGCATGGCCGTGCCCTGGACTCGCTGTTTCTACGCGCAATAAATTTGGTGTACCCGAGTCCACTTTGAAGCGAACAGTGCGTCCATTGACTTCAACGCTGACGAACCGACGAAAGTCGCGGGAGGCGTTTACTGCGAGCAGCTGAATGTGGCTGAGACGCTTCTTCCTGGAACGGCAAACTGCAGCGAAGTGTCCTCTCTTGTGGCATAAGTTGCATGTAGCTTTCTTCGCTGGGCAATCATGGCGAGAGTGCGCCGAGTAACCACAGTAGTCGCACGTAGCGTTCGATGAGACGCGATGCTGGTTGGCCTCTGAACGAGAGGAGCGTCGAGACGCGCCTGAACTGCGGGAACTGGCTTGCTTCTTTGCAAGAGCGTCTATGTTGAAACGATCTGCTTGCGTACTCCGTTCTTGTTTTAAAGACGATAGTCTTTCTTGGGCTACTTCAACGCAAACATTTTGGTATGGCTGTCCGTCCGACGTCCCCTGATTCAGCCACTCGGCCAAAGATTAACCACTTTCTGAACGCCCAGGCATCTTGAACTGGTGATTGCGTTCATTCTTGTGAACATTTTCGATTAAAAAGCAAATACTACGCATATCTGAGGTGCGACATTAATATGTAGCTATCAGGACGTGTGTTTCTTTATTAGAAAATACATAGATACGTAATTCTAAAGACCCTAGTGCTTTTTAGGCTGCGCTAAAAATGCGACGCTGTGCATGAGCTGCGACGCTCTGCACGAAAAAGCCATGTGCCGACGAGAAGGTGCTGCCGCTGGCAGGGGCCCTTGGTCCAGCACAAGCTCACGTTTTTCGATGACGTTCATATCTCGCGCAGCGCCTCTATTTTATCAATGCCAGCCAGGTGGGGCCGATTAAACATAATGTAGGCGCTGTCTGGGGCAAGGCAAAACATAGTAGTATGGCCAGCACACGACTAACGTCTTTAGACGACATTTACAGCGAAGCGCGCAGATACGCAGCCATTTTTTTCTTTTCCGTGTCTTCGTTCTGGCGAGCTTGAGTAAGCGCATCTTGAAGCGTGAGCTTCGATACGCGGCAGAGCTGGTCCGACAAGTGGGAATCCAGTAGACCCACGACAAAACGGTCGCGCACGAGACGATCTTCTACCGTAAGAGGGTAGCTGCATTTCTTGACCATGTTCTTGAGCACTGTGTAGAACGCGTCTACAGTCTCTCCGGGCAGCTGATTGCGTTTGTGGAACCGGCTAGACTCATAGACTTCATTGACCGGGTGAACAAACTATCCGTTGAACTTTTCCTTGACTGCGTCTGTTGTAGAATGACACCGGGCATGTGGTAGAAGGTCTTCATTCTCGAGGCGCACACTTGCATCCTCAACACGAGAAGTCAGAACAGGAAAACAACGCCCACACGATACTCTGGCATGTATATATGTACACACGCTATCGCTTGGCGCATGCGCAGGCAGCAGTAGCTTGTGAGCACGCAAGCAGTCCACCCGACTGACGTCACAACACTTCCTTCACGCACAATTTTAGAAACTATAATAAGTTAGGTGATCAGGTTGGCGCCTTTCCCTTGTGCTCCGTCGCAAAGGAACCAGTGGCACACGATTTTCGGAACGTGGTAAGGCCGTTGTTGACGACGACTCCGAGCTTTGGTTGGTCGTTGGCGTAGCATCGGTGATGTCAGATGCATGTGGAAGTTCTATTTCCTGTGGTGAGTCACGTCGTGCCGTTGGTTCAATGTCCGAGGATCTCAGGTGGTCCGCGTGAACAAATCGCACAGTGTTTCGCACATACACCAAATATGTTGAAGGCGATTTTACACGCGTCACCTTTCCAGGCCACCAGTTCACAGTCTCCCCACGCACAGAACGCACCAGTACACGATCACCAACAGCAAACACTCGCGGCGGACCTCGACGCCTGTCAGCAGATTTTTTTTAATTTCTGCTGTCTTAGCGCTCATCGCATTTGTTACGTCTGGGCGCAGCAACGACAATCGGGTCCGCAGTTTTCTTCTTACAAATAATTCAGCAGGTGTTCTTCCCGTAAATCTGTGGGGCGTAGTTCGATAACAGAACACGAAATTATCGATCCTACGTTGCAGCGTTCTATTGGTGCCCTTTTTAGAATCTTCTAGCACTTGTTCAAGCAGTGCCTTTTTTGTTGTCTGAACTGCACGCTCCGCCGCATCGTTAGACTGCGGCTGGTACGGCGGCGTTAGTGTGTGCCTCACACCATTAGCTTGAAGGAAATCTTTGAACTCAGCTGCCCGGAACTGCGGCCCGTTGTGCGTCACTACTTCCAGCCTAAGGCCATGCGCTGCGAACCAAGAACGCACTACTTCAACAGTCTTCGCCGCGGTCGTTACCCTCATTATCTTAATTTCCAGCCATTTAGAATACGTGTCAACAGCGAGAAGAAACGTCCTTCCTTTTTCTTCAGCGAAATCTAGATGTGCGCACTCCCACTGATTCCGACATACTTGCCATGAAGCTAAATGTACGGGTTGTGCTGCAGGGAGAAGAGTCTGGCATATTTCACATTCGCGCACTGTGTTTTCGAGGGCTTTGTCCATTCCCGGCCACCATACTATCGACCTAGCTAATGCTTTCATTCGGGTTATTCCTAAGTTCTGATCGTGCAGCAACTGCAAAACATCATTTTGCAACGATTCTGGTACTATTACTCTATTTGTCCATACAACGCACCCGTTGTCTACAGTGAGGTCGAGCCGGCGTGCCCAGAATGGCTTTAGCTCCTCAGACACGGCTTTGGGCCAACCATGCCAGATCATGTCGCGCACAGTTCTGAGAACTTCATCGCGTCCCGGTTCACGGCTTACATCGTTGGACGTTAAGGGCAAGTCATTTAGGGCTGAAAAGTAGAAAATTTTTTCGCACTTGCTACCTGTTTCGGGTAATGGTAGGCGGGACCATGCATCTGCATGCTCGTTAGCTGATCCTGGTTTGTGTTTGATTCTGTAGGTGTAGGCGACCAAAAATGTCAGCCAACGATGCACTCTTGCAGTGGCTACTGCACTGCCGTGCCGTCTGGGATCAAACAAAATTGTTAAAGGTTGATGATCGGTTATTATGTCAAAGGATCGCCCGTAGAGGTACTTGTGAAATTTTTTTACAGCAAGCACTATTCTAAGTGCTTCCTTTTCAATCTGTCCATAATTACGTTCGGCCGCTGATAATGACAGTGAAGCAAAAGAAACCGGCTTTTCCTCACCGTCCACCACGTGCGATAGCACATCCCCTAACCCGTAATCAGAGGCATCACATGTGATCCAAATTTCTTTTTTTACATCATACAACTGCAACACACTCTTATCAGTCAACAGTTCTTTGCATCTTTCGAATGCCTGATTACATTCACGTGACGAGTGCCATGAAGTTTCTTTTCGCAGCAAGTTGTGCAGCGGTTCCAATATTGAGGATAAGTTTGGCAAAAGCTTTCCATAGTAGTTAATCAAACCTAAAAAGGCCTTCAGCTGAGTTACGTTAGAAGGCTTTGGAGCTTTTCTAATGGCTTCCACTTTTTCCGATGTTGTGTGCAAGCCATGCTTGTCGATCTCGTGTCCCAAATATGTGACGCGTTCCTGAAAGAAACTGCATTTCTGAGCGTTCACTTTTACGCCGTGTTTACTTAGGCGTTGCAGCACTTGTTCCACTCGTTCTAAACACTGCTCGTAGTTCTCACCAGCAATGACCACATCATCAATATAGCAGGCGGTTCCCGGTAGATTACGCAGTACCTGGCCCATGACTGCCTGGAAAATAGCCGGCGCGCACGCTACTCCATAAGGCAAGCGGCGGAATCTAAAGAGATCTAAGTGGGTGTTACTGATCAGTAGCTCTTGCGCTTGTTTGTTTTATTTCAAGTTGCAAATACGCTTTCGAGAGATCTATGAGAGAAAACACTGTTCCGCCCTGCAGGCTTGCGAATATGTCTTCAGGAAGTGGCAAGGGATACTGTTCGACCTTGATTGCTGGGTTTACCGTGACGCGATAGTCGCCACGTAATCTCAGTTCTTGCGTGTTCTTTTTTGGGACAACCACAAGCGTCGTTGCCCAAGTACTGTGCCTGAACCTGTCTATGACACCAGCTTTTTCTAACTTCACCAATTCTTGTTCAACTCTCTCGCGCAAAGCGTATGGCACTGGTCGCGCATTCATGAATACAGGGCGCAAGTCATCCTTCAATTCAATGCTGCATTCGAAACCCTTAATTGTACCAAAACCCACGTCAAACACTTCGGGAAATTTCTCAGCAAGCAATGTCTAATTAGCCACAACATTTACTGATAATACTTCAGGCCAATTTATTTTGATTTTAGAAAGGCAATCTCCGCCGAACAACGTGGGCATTCGAGCACCCTGCGATTCTTTCGCTATGACCAGCGGCAGCTCGAAACACTGGTCTTGGTATTGTACCTTTACATCCATAATGCCAACAGTAGGGACCGTCGTGCCATTGTAAGTGGCTAGTTTGACATTGGCTTGTCTGTAAGATGCATTTGGGAAGTGTTTAGCACACACTGCTTCTAACATTATTGACACCGCTGCGCCCGTGTCTATTTCCATAGGTATCACTTTATCATTTATGCGAACCTTGATTAAAATGGCAGGCATACCCTCTTTGTGGTTCATGTGACACAGAGATAGTAGCTCGTTAGCATTCTCGTTCTCGCATTCTTCGCTTTCTACACTGTTTACAAGCTTAGATTTGCACATTTTAGCAACATGACCCTTCTTTGTACACCTATGACAGGTACTGTTCAAAAATCGGCAACTCACGGGTGCATGCTGTCCTCCACAACAATGGCAGTCTTTTCCTCTGTTCTTTTGGTGCCCACTTTGCCTTTGTGAAGCTGTAAGGCGTCGGTGCTTTACTGGCTTGTGCTCCTTTCTGTTGCCAGTGGATGTCTTCAGTTTCTACAGGTGCTCGTTTGGAACTGGTTTGCAGCATTTCTTGCGTGTCAGGCCGATGATAGTCTCCTGAAGACACACTGGATAGTCCGGCGGTGTTGTTGACACTGGCGATAGCGGCGCAGGCGATGATCGATAGCATATACACAGTTGCTGTTATCGCACATTGATGAATCTACCCCACAAGTCCGATAGCTGAATGAGCGAGAAGACGCTACATCGAATTGGAAGTAGGTAAGGCGGCAAGCATCAAACATCTGGTGTGTGTCTCTCTTGGTTTGAAAACAATCGTTAAGTAGTGCTACTTAAGACCATATTTGGGGGAAATCGAGTCCAATGTGTTGAAAACACTAATAAGAAAACAACACTGCAAAACAATATTTGGCCCATCCAGACAAAACACGTAATAAGAAAAAGAACGTGAATGGCTCGTAAAATCCCTGTTGCTGAAGTGTATTTTTCACGAAATGTAACTTTTAGGAACTTTCTTACCACACGTGTTTGTTTGAGAATTTCTCACTTAAAATGTTGAAAAAGAACTCTTACATTAGTACAGCAGTATGTCGACGTTCTGAACATAAGGCATCATCTAAGACATTAGTTAAAATATTTGTTGATGCAGCATCCATGTTTTAAGCTGTGCCCACTAAATAGGTAACTGTTTATGGTTTCGAAATGCAGTGTACAAAACTTAACACAGGAATTATGGTCTGAAATCCCTCTAGAGCACACTGGTTGACCTGAAATGTGCCATGACCAGTAGGAATTATGAACACTCTAAATTACAGCAACAAACAACAAAGAGCACAACTAACGCAATTTTCTCCAGACAACAATTTTTATTCGCATGAAAATCTGGCGGTCACCCCTCCAGGAGAAGAAAGTCATAAATTAGTTGGTATAGCCTTTGTTTCTACAGATCTTAGACGTGTACCATCTGCAATAGATAGGAAAAAACATAGTTTCATTGAATGCCACAATACCTAAAATTGAACAGTGTGAAAAGTTGAAAACTCGATAACACCGTGAAAGAGAGCGAGCATGCTATAATAACCAGGCACAACAGACGCCTGAGAAGTGCCGGCTTTACAGTGAAAAGAGGAGGTGAACACTGAAATGAAAACATACACAAAAATTACACCATCTCCCGCTAAAGGGAACCATGTGTAGATGCGACGCAGCGGGCGCTAACGCTTACACTGGCGGCGGCGTTGACGCTGCCGCTCATCTCAGCGTTGCGCAGGAGAGAAAACTGGGGAGGCGCAAAGCACGCAGTGATGGAGCGGTGTTGCCTACTGGAACATGCCAATCGCTGCTAACGGGCAATGAGAGACAGAAGACTCCGATTGGACACAGAGACCCGCAGTCCGCTTTTAGTTAACGCGCACGCTGCGAATTTTTATTGTTCAACAACGCACAGGAGAAATCTCCCACCGGCACCACATTGCAGGTCAAGATCCAGTACCATATATACGGGATGGCCAGTGAACGGTTGTGCAGCGCGAGCAGTCGGTTTTTTCAACCAAGAAACTCGCTAGCAGACGCTGCCTGCGTCGGCATCGCGAGCCGAGAGAGGGGGGGGCGTACGAGATGAGAGAGAGAGGGGGGGGACGCGCATGCGCAGTGGGAGTGTGGACACCATGGGCATGGATGCCTAGAGGAGAGAGGGGGGAGCGTAGGAGGGGGAGAGAGGAGGGGAGGTGCATGCGCAGTGAGGGTGTGGTTGCCACGGAAGGGATGCCTAGAGGGGGGAGAGGAGGTTTTTTTATTTTTATTTTTTTGAAAGGGTTTGCGCATGCGCAGTAAGGGTGGTCACGCGGCACACCACCACCACCACCACCGGATTAAGTTTCGCCATAAGATGCTTCACATCTAATAAAAAGCCCGAAGGCGCATCGACATAGTCAAGGCAGCACTGAGAAATCACAGCACTGAGAAAAAAATGCCAAACTCCTGCCCGTGAAACGCGTCTTTGATTATGCCCTCAGAAATTCGCAACTGTCAAAAAGCATGCCCAGGTTGTCGTTATGCACAGATACTACGGAGGCAGAAACCATGAACTAGTACGCGTTCGCTGGAAAGGTTCAGTTATCCACTAAATTCAGTGACACACTAAAGGGGATGACACGCCTTAACTTCTATGCAGTTTCAGAATTGGGGGCGCAAAGCATCGCGTTAGCGTTCATCGCAACTCGCTACTGAGCACTCATCGTACGTCATCAACTTGCGTACTCACATTACGTGGCGGAAATAGCATACATGCTCAACGAACGCTATCGTTGCGTACGTTATTCTGAAACTGGAAATTACAATGCACACGTATCTTATACTGAAGCAAGGTGTGGGTGCGGGCTAAAGGGTATTCCATAATGTTAAAACTGAAGCGTAAAAAGTACACAGCGGGCAAGAGAACGACGAATACAAGCGCATGTCCTCGTCGTTCTCTTGTCCGCTTTGTACTTTCTGCGCATCAGTGTCAACTTGGACACGTGCGATGTCTGCCCCACACGCCTTTATCATTTTACGCGTTACATTCTTTATTGCAATGAGAGAGGGCGTGCGAAGGCTCGAGTTCAAATTTCATTTCTCGTGGTTTGTGCATGCCCGTGCAAGCAGGGACTAAATGGCGAGAACTCTGCTGCTTTGCGGGAAAACGTCTTATAAAGTGCGTTTTCTTGACGTATTTTCTGTGACTTTTTTAAAATATCGAAAATAGCTTAGAATCAGACAAACGACTCAAAATATTCTTTGAGACGTTGCAGGGTCTTAAAAAGTGCGTTCTAGCCATGACCAAAAAGAGATACAATACGGCTTCTCTGCGACGTTTTTAAAACGCCGAAAAAGGTTTCGAATCAAACAAACGTCTTGAAATATCACTTTCAAGACGTTGCAGAAAAAAAATGGTTTTAAAAAGTGCGTTTTCTAGACGTTACCAGAAACCGTTATAGCAAGGCTTTTCTCTGACGTCTTTAAAACGTGGAAAATAGTTTAGAATCCGTTTTATTCCATTTATCCCGAAAAAAAACGTTTTCTAGCCCACATCGTCGGCTCTCTTCACGGTACAAAGCTGTCGAATTTAGGTCTTATTGACAGTTGTCTTTCCGAGCTGATATTGACAATTGCCTTTCCGAGTTTCTTTTTTTAAAAAAGCAGTTTCCGAAAAGCTGAAATGTAAATAGACGAAATGTGAGCACGCCATGCCATATTGACGCAAGATTTATTTAAAGTACGCGCGCCAGCCGTTCGCTAGGTTGATGGACAGGGGGTTAGGTGAACAGGATGAGCATGGGTCAGAATAAAAAGTGGGATCCCTAAATGCCTAGACTGCGTTACTGATTGAACGGGTGAGCCATGAATATTGCGGGTAAACACAATGGGATGTTTCCCGCGTTATATTAAAGAGCGCTATTTTGTCAGCGTTTAATTCGATGTCCCTCAATGTGGCAGAAAGTAAGCGCTCAGGGCTAAGGGTTTTCATAGCTGGTTATTTCTTGAAACACAACACAATCGTCCGCAAAAATTCATAGATACTGAGTCAGGGATTGCTTGCGCTGCGCCATTTACATATATATAATGAGTAATGGTGGCCCTGACAAGTTTCCATGTGACACACCAGAAGTAACGTTGAACGAACTGCTTCCTAGTGGTTAATTAGCCTTCAACCTATTTAGTAAGATAAAGCGGAAGTCTCATGTTAAAGGAAACGACAACTGATTTTTCTCGACCCATTTGTTTACGACGTGACAGAAAGCTCACCCTTCGTAGTGTTTGTAGCTGCAGTAGTTGGTGTGGTGTTCTCGGTGCGGTGTTGTGATGGTGTCGCGACTGGTGTAAACGCGGTGACGAGAAACGACAACGGCACCACACAACGGACACGTGCGTCACCGAAAGAAGGACGATGCTGGCGGGGCACAGCACGTGATGAGCGGACGAGGGAAATCGGACGAGAGCCAATGGGAAGGTTGCACGGAGTCGGAGAAGAAGACGATGACGAGCTGGAACGCGAGGCAGTCTGACTCGGACAGCTCGGATGAGACGCTGGTGTCAGGGTCTGTGCCGTCAAGTTTCGGACTCGAGCACAAAGGTCCCGAGAGCGTCTGCCTCCAGACGTCCTCGGAGACGGGCGATACTGGAGACGGGACGTTCCCATCATCTGAGCAGCTGGTCCGGGCAGGTGAATCACCGTGGAGGGGAGGGAGATCCGGAGGAGCGAGAAGGACACGACGCTGGTGTCAGGGTCCGTGCTGTCCACTTACGGAGTCGAGTACGAAGGGCCCGACAGCGTCGAAAAGGTCTCCGGAACCAGGCTCTCGTGGTTCCTGCTGCTGCTACCCCGACTTGAGTCCAAGGGCCTGCTGCCGGCCTCCATGCGACGCACGAGGTCAAGGAGGTCGCCGGCCTGCTGTGCCTAAGGAGGCATCCATATGTGACTTCTGAGCCTTCCTGCCGCGTCGTCCGCTCCGCAAGTGCCAGCGCGCCAACGCCAACGATGTCAACGACGACTCCGCCGCCCCAGCCACCACAGGTGACGCAACAACCGGTGACTGCTGTCTTTATTTGGAACGTTCCGCGGAACTTAGACGATTCTTTTAGCACCGGTAGCAATAGCGTAGCGTAGGCGTAGCTTGACTACTCTGTGTTTTGGTTGCTTGTGTCTTTATTCTCAAAAACACTTACAGTTCCATAAAGGGGTTTATTCGGAGATGCCTTTGCCTCTTCAATGCCTAACACACATTGCATACCATACACATTCCCTGTATTTATACCGTGTTGTGTGCGCCTGCGCCCAAGCTTGCCTGCGCCTGTGTCACGGGTGGCTTGTCCCGGCGTCGTTGCTCTCTCGATGCATGAGCCAAGCCAAGCCACCAAAAGGTCACTACGCATATGCACGGCCGCGCCCAGTAGCAGTGCGCGTCATTTCTGAGACGTAGTGTAGGTAGCAAAATTATGTCGCTGCGAAATCTTAGCGACCTGCAACCTACGTGCACGGTTGCTCTAGACGTGCTGACGAGGATCGGATCATTACGTCATGCGAAGGCAGCGCCGCTCTAATACATACTACTAACGCAGGCCTATGTGTACATTTTTATGGAGTAATATCTTTTAATATAAAGAAACGAACAATATTTCAATACCAACAACAAGATCCTCGACCACCTACAGCAATCAACGGTCACATGACAGGGCACATAAATTCATTAATGTATTTGCCACCAGAGGCGTCAAAGGTAATTTTTCGCGTCTTTCGATGAAGAAATAAAAGTATAAAACCGCCTCTCACGAAAAAAAAACAGGGTTGGTTTGAGTCAGTGCGATGCACAATATTTCCATCAGTGGAGTCATATCAATTTGTGTTCTGGGCAGTTGTCGGACCCTTTAAGTAATTTAAGAAATAATTTACTATGCGGGACCTTATCAAACGCTTTCGCGAAATCACGTAGAGGTAGATCAGTTTGCCCCCTTTGATTTAGAACTGCTATAAACTTATAAGCAGTGGTTACCATTGCGTTGTCGTGTACAATTCCTTCCGAAATTCATGTTGACAAAGGTACAAGAGATTATTATCTGCTGAGAAGCATGAATATAGTGAGCCACTATGGGCTTTAGTAACTTGTAACTTGCTGAAGGTAAATAAATGGTCTGTAATTAGAAACAATTGATTTGTCTCTCTTCTTATGATTGGTCCGAACACGTTCAATCTTCCACTCATCCAGAACTTCACATTTACGCAATAATCTATTGAATACTTCTGGCAAGAAATCATCTGTGAAGAAAAGCGCTTTAAAGTGTATTTGGTATTTGGTCTGGTCCCATACTCTTTTTGGGCTCAGTTTCCTTAGAAAAATAAAAACGCCTTTCCTTGAGACGATAGCAACGTCCGCATCGTTAAGAATAGCTGGTAGCGGTACAAGTGCACTTGAAAGAGTGGTGACGCTGTTAAAATATGCAATAAAAGTCAGCGATATCGACAGGCGCCAGTTGATTTTTTAATTTTTTTCCCTGTTATTTTTTTTGGGCCAGAAATCTCTAGCATATAGCAGGATCTTCTTTTATGCATGAAGGGAGAGTGACTCGATAGTAATGTGTCCTATAATCATTTAATTTAGTTGCCAAATTTGTTTTCCGAACATCATAGGCCGCATATGCTACGCTTTTACGCTTTCTAAGTCACTTCACTTCCAACGTCGTCCACTGCGTAAAGACTTGCCGAGACTGTCAGCGACAAAAGACACTACCAAACAGGCCTGCCGGACTTCTGCCATCAATCGATCAACCTCGCCGGCCATTCCAGGAAATCGGGATGGCCATACCGGGGCCGTTCGCGACATCGATTTCCGGAAACAAAATCCATCGTTGTGGCGGCCGATTACCTCACCCGCTACGCAGAGAAAAGGCTGCTGCCAAAGGGCAGTGCCGCCAAGGTAGCCAAGTTCCTCCTTGAGGATATCGTCCTACATCATGGCGCCCGAGAGGTTCCAATTATCGAAAGACTTTTGGCCTTTGCTGTGGAGCTAACTCACGTGATCTTGAGATACAGCCACACAAGCCACCGCCGGACCACCGCTTTCCACCCACAGACCAATGGGCTCACCGAATGTCTAAACGAGATAATCGCCGACAAGTTGGCCATGTACGCCGAAATCGAGCACAAACGTGGGATCCCATTTTTCCGTACGTCACTTTCGCGTACAACACGGCCGTTTAAAAAAAACGACGCAGATGACGTCATACAAGTTGGTCTATGGACCAACTTGTATGACGTCACCAAGTCTCCGACTAGGAAAACACTGACGTCACCGTCTACCTACAGCGCGCCGAAAAAGGCCGGCAACTCGCCAGCCTCCGCATCCAGTGACAGCAAAAGACTGGAAGCCATCGGTGCAACTTTCGACTTCACCACTGTAGAATACCATCCCTGGGACTGTGTTTGGGTCGGCACATCAATACGTCGAAGGGGACTCTGCGTAAAACTTCTTCCGCAATACTTCTTGTCATACAAAGTGATTCGACGTCGAGGCGCTCTAGTCTACGAGGCTGTCCCCCACGGCATTACGAACTCTCAACGGCGCCGTGGGTGACCTGATGTCGGCCATGTCATGCGCTTAAAGCCGTATTACGCGCGTTAACGAACAATAGGACTGTACTTTTTTCTTTGTTATTATTGCGATAGCAATTATATGGACACGCTCGGCTGCTTTTCGGCGTCGGCATCACCGTCGCCATCATGCCACTTGCACACACACAAAGATATATATATATATATATATATAGTGCCTCGAAGAAAATTATTTCAGAAAATTCCCCATCTCCCGCTAAAGGGAACCACGTGTGGATGCCAAGCAGCGGGGAGATAATTAGCTTGAGCGGAAGGAACGTCGCCGCTCTCATTTCACGGCAGTGGTCCGGGCGCTAATTGCGGCGCTGCGCAGGAGACAGAATGAGGCGCGCGCGCTCCGTCATTTTCATAGCGCGGAACTAGCGTGGCGCCCCCAGCGGAGTATGCAGCTGTCACACCACCTGTCGTTCGCGCCGCTCCGTAAAGGATGCCTAGAGGAAAGGACGGGGGGGGACCATAGGGAGAGGAGTAGGGGACGTGCATGCGCTGTGGGGGGTGTAGGACGCGTGAGCCGCTCCGTAGAGTAGATGATTCCAAGGAGAGAGAGGGGGAGAGGACGCGCATGCGCTGTGGGGATGTGGGATATTCCTAGAGGAGAGAGGGGGAGAGGACGCGCTGTGGGGATGTGGGGCACCAAACACATGCAAGCAAGATTAAGCAATGGGGTCAACCTGGGCGACAGACACCACCTGCCTAGCCATTGCTAAGCAGCCTCTTCGTGCTCTCGGCCATGACTCAAGGAATGGGGTCAACCTGGGCGACAGACACCACCTGCATAGCCATTGCTAAGCAGCCTCTCTGTGCTCTCGGCCATGACTCTGATGACTGTGTTAGGGTTGACGGCCTTCATATTACTACAGTGTTCTGGTTCGCATAATGGGTGCTTCCCTATACTTCATGACAGTGGCCGGACGCGGGACGGGGGGACGCGGGACGCGGGAGGGACGGACAGAGTCCCGAGCATAAGATGCTTCGCATCTAAAATGTTTTCCGACGCGCGGAGTCGAACGGGCGATCTCTCGCTCCTCAGCGCGCGACGCTAACCGCTAGGTCACAGAAGCGCACGTCCCTCAGCATACTAACTGCGAGCCTATTTGTATACACCATACACCGCCGGCGGTACGCCGATCTCGGGAGAATAGCGAGTGTTCTGCCTTACCGGTGGACCAGCGAGATGGTGCGAATTGCGCGCTGGGCGCCACTCGTTGCGATGCGTTGCTTTCTCAACCTGCCCTTCCCCGCCGAGAAGAGGATGACAAAGTCGGAGCTCCTATCCGTGGTCCGCAGGGTGTCGCAGAAAGCCACCGACGGTGAAGAAGCGAGACTGACTTCGGAAGGCGTCGATGTTCTAGGACGATGTAAGCCAAATTGTTCAAAACTTCCTCTAAACCGGGCAGTGTGGTTCATGAAAGAAAATTCATTGTGTTTTACAGTCGGACAAACAATGAGGCTTTGCAGTTTTTTCTCACAAATGCTCTTTAGCAAAAGCTAATGAAGCTGCATCTGGGTTGTTCAACGTAATCAGCGATGTATCATTGACCAAAGTGAAAGCCAGAGCTATTCAGTTGTGCAAGAAGCTGGACATTAGTAAAACACTAAAAGCTATCGAAAAAAGTGAGAGTAACAGTTTACAGGTTTTTTTCAGTGCTAAGACGCATAAAGACGGTAATCCTTTCAGAGTAATTGTTTCTGAAAGAGCCACATGGCAAAAAGAATTGGCATTATTCTTGCTAAACAAGCCGAACATCCTTGACGTACGGGACCCATTTTTCGTTAATAGTTGAGAAGGCATGGTAGAATTTTTGAAAGCTCACGAAAACCGAGGGTTGAAGGCCTTCTCTGTCGACGTCACTGACTTGTATTATTCCCTCCCGCATCGTATGCTGCTAAATTGCGTTGAAAATAGCATAGATGAGTATGGTGTACTTAAGTTTACTTCTGAAGCGGGAATCCCAGGTATCGACTTCCCGAGTTTGTAGAAATTTTACTTAACCTCGACCTTTATACAATGGAACCAATCTGTGTTAGTGCAAAAAAGGGGTGTTTGTATTGGTTCCTGTATCGCCCCTGTGTTGAGTAATCTACTTTTAGCTGAACTTGACAGAGGCTTGGCTAATCGCCTCGAGGGAATTAACGTACGAAAAGTTTTTCGATATGTGGATGATTTTATCATTTTTATTGACTGCACATCTGAGTGTTTTTTGAAAGAGAGTAGCGGAGTGCTGAATGAGTGTCGTGCTAGTCTTAACCATTGGAAGTCACGGTAGAATGGCCAGTTGACGGGCGCATTAAATTTCTGGACCTGACGCTAACCTGTTCGGACAACCAGCTATGCTGGTGTTACGCACCTCGTGGCAACAAAGTACTAGTGCCCTTTCCCTGTAATCACTCAAAACTGACCAAGAGAGGCATTACTGCTATCTGCCTCGGTAACGCTGTAAAGAAGTAGTGCACAGACCTCATGAGTCATAGTTTCACGCAACAGATATCACGCCTGAAAGAATCCGGTTATCCAGATCATGTATTGGTCTCTGTAGCAAAAAAAGGATCTTAAGAAACTTCGTGCACGATCGAGGGATCCTGACACACGAGAGCTCGCTACTCCTGAGTACAGGAACACAGCCGTAATTCCATACATTCATAAATTGTCTCATAACATCAAGAAATTGGCCCTACCGCAAAAAAAATAAGGGTGTTTTTTTTCTGTTCCCAACAAGTTAGGGAGCCTCTGTGCGAAAACGAACCCTTCAAGAATAGAAAAAGCAGAGTGCGGCATCAAACATAAACACAAATTCATAGATTGCAAGGCCTTCGTCATCTACCGTATCCCGCTGTCCTGTGGGAAATACTACGTCGGACGGACTAGCCGCTGTGTAAACGTGCGGCTACGAGAGCACGAAAACAAGACTAAAGAGCTGCCACCTGACGGTTTCCTCGCTCTCCACACCCAGTCGTGTGGTTGTCGACCAAATTTTGACCGGACCATCGTGTTGGGTCGTCACAAGGACGAGATCACCAGCCTCATCATAGAAGCTGAGCACATCGACGCACTCGGTGATAAATGCGTAAGCAAGCCATGTGTATCATTGTCGTCAAAAGAGTTAAGGTTCCTGCGAAAATGCTGACATCCTGATACTATCCGGTTATCACCTGTTATGTTGTTGTTAGATGGGTGATTCCCTCGCACATGTCACTTGTTATCACCAGGTGATCTTGTTTGCTGTTGAGGTAGGGGTATACTTAGCGCGGTGTGGGTCTCGAAAAAATAAACATTGTTGTTGCTAGTAGCGCTGCGTGTGTTCGTCTTCCTTCTTGTGTCCTCGTGTCAAGTTCGCGCTGCAACCAATTCCTCGAAAAAGCGTATGACACGACGTGGAGATACGGAATTTTGAGGGACTTCGCAGACTTCGGCATTCGAGGCGAAATGCTGAACTGTCTCGCTGATTTTATGTCGAACCGACCACTTCAGGTGCGTTTAGGCACGGTGCTTTCACGGGTTTTCACTCAAGAAAATGGTGTGCCTCAGGGCTGTGTTCTTAGCACAACACTGTTTGTAGTCAAGATGAACTCGCTTAACAGGGTTGTGCCTGCACACTAATGCACTCACTTTACGTGGATGATCTTCAGATCGCCTGCCGTGCGTCAAACATGACTACCTGTGCACGGCAAATTCAAATAACTTTAAGGAAACTCACCAAATGGGCATCTGCAAAAAGCTTTCAGTTTTCCTCGGAAAAAAACTGTTGCTGTTGTTTTCTCCAAAAAACCACATCTTGAAGCTAAATGAAACAGTATTGCACATGAAACAGGAACACAAGTTTTTAGGGGTAGTATTTGATAAAAAAGTGAACATCGTTGCTCACATCAACTGACTGAAGATTAAAACAAACAATGCCATCAACGTTCTCAAAGTTCTGTCCCGCAAGCGCTGGGGCTCTGACTATAAATGCCTGCTGGAAATCAACCGTTCTTTAGTACGGAGTAGAGCTGTGCGCCGCCGCGCCGCGCCGCCGCCACTGCCTGTTTTTGCTCACGCCGATCGCGCCGCCGCTGAAGTTTCCAGAGTGACGCCGCCGCCGCCGCCGCCGCCGCCCAATAATTGCGGCGCGCCGCCGGTAGTCTTTCATTTGAACGGGGAATAGGGGCATACATCACTTCACTGGGAAGCTTTTCTCGATGTTCCGGTGTAATGGACTCTCCATTTCAGCCGCCGCTGACTGGAGGGAGCTCGGCCAGCTGCGCGCCCTCCCTTTCCGATACTTCCTCTTGAAAGTCATTATGACGTCACGAAGTTTTCAATACGTTTGAATCAAATTAGAGGAACGGAATGCGCTTTAACAATAGAGGCAAAAAATAGTCGAGAGCACGCCTAGAATCTAAAAGTCAACCTCCTCTGAAGCCACTACCACTTCGGGCTCATGTCACAATTCCCATCATGCTCTTGTTTGTTTACCTTTTGGATGGTGAGCTCATGTGAAAATAAAACAAAGAATTCATGAGTGCGCGCGCCTCGCGTCCACAAACAAACCTCCTCCGATGCCACTCCGCTCTCCTGCTCCCAGCTCTGGTCGAAGTTTCCAGCATGCTTCTGCTTCATTTTTTATGGCTTGGGAGTTATTCTCGATTGTGCCCCTAGTGGACTCTCCATTTCGGCCGCAGCTGATTGGCTGGAGTTCGTTGACCAGTGCGCTCCCTGTTTGCGCATCTTCTTCCGCAACGTCATTTTGATGTCACGAAGCTTTCACAACTCTCTGCACTTATGAGAGGGACGGAATGCGGTTCAACGCAACGAAAGCAGCGCCCAGACATTCCGCTTTTGGGCGTACCTCTGGGAGGCTGTGTATGAATTGTGATTGCGTAAGCCATCGAATTATGTTTAATGCGGCCGCCCGTCTACCTCACCTGTGAAGGTCGATACGCATTCCCTACGTCGTTCTCAAACATTCGGGACACATTCATATGCAAGTTCAGACTTGACAAGTTCCTGTTCCTGTAAATTTCGTCCACTTTCTTCTTACGCCGGGTATGTGTAGGCGGTTTTGGTGCATTGACGTGGTTATCTATATATATATATATATATATATATATATATATATATATATATATATATATATATATATATATATATTTATTTATTTATTTATTTATGATATTTGGGGTTTAACGTCCCAAAACTACGATATCATTTGAGGGACGCCGTGGTGGAGGGCTCCGGAAACTGAACATCTGCCGTTGTTTACCATTTCGCCTCCATCGAAATGCGACCGCCGGGGCGAGGATCAAACACGCGACCTTTGCGTCAGCAGTCGAGCACCCTAACCGCTACACAACCGCGGCGGATGCATCGACGCGGTCAAGAGCAAACATTCCGGCCACCCGCTTTTTCGAGTAACTGAATGGTCTCTGCCGAAATGGACTGTGGACATCTTTCTTAGATGGACACATCAAGTGCTGCCTGACCTCAACGCTGCGGAGTCCTACAGCCTTAAAGCGGGATGACCCAACTCGCTAGATAGCATATTCGTGGAGTCTTGGGCCTACTACATTCTGCATAGATAAATCAAATATATAAGTAATATATATAGATGGTTTAATGCAATTTCTTTCCTTACATTTTTCACTCGAGTAAGTCGATAAATAAAGAGCAATAAAGGCCATGAAAAACTTACAATAACCATAACTGACCTAGTTAGTAGGTATTCATGTTAAAACGACAAGACGTGAAAACACAAGGCTGAAGTCAAGAGAGTGACTAGTTATCTCTCACGTTGACCATCACGCGCAACTGACTGATAGGTATCGCTTCTTGCCTGGGAATGCGCACATAAGTATTAGGTACGAAGCATCTTATGAACGAGCTCTGTCCCCCCATTGTCCGCCATGGCCAGATGACGATGACGATGACGCTGCTATCACGGCACAAAACATGCAAGGTAACCATCATACTCCATGACGATGACGCTGAAGACGATGAACAATGAGCGCGTTCCAGACCACACATTCTCTTTCTTCCGTCACGGCACAGCACGTGCAAGGTACCCACTATACGTCATGACGATGACGCTGAAGACGATAAAGAGTAAGCACGTTCCAGACCACAAATTCTCTTTCTGCCACAGATGAAAACGATCGGGAACGTGCTCTCGCCCGTGAAAGCCAAAGCGGCAACGCCGACAACAACGACAAAAACACATTGTATATACGGTACACACGCATTGTCACTCATTTACACGCGCGAGTGGGCAATGTCACGGGTTATTTACCGTAAGGACGATCCCGAGTGCTTCGCATACTACTTAGGGCTCCCTTACGGGGAAATGTGTGTGAGTTTTTAAGTGCGGAGCAATTGAGGGGCCCAGGCTGTCGTATTCTGTCATCGCATGCTGTCATCGTGCGCTGTCGTAGCTTTAACGTAACGCAGGAAAAACCGCTAACAGTAAAGCCATCTGTCGCATATTGAGCGCGCGCTCGCGCCAAGGAGGAGCTTTCTTCCTCTAGTTCTTCGAGCGCCCTGATGATGATATCAAAAAGCGGGACAGTTTAGCGGCCCGGGTTGTCATATGTTGTATGCTGTCGTCGCTTGGCGTAACGCAGGCAATACCATGTACGAAAATATAAAAAAGGACTCAAGCAAAAAATAGAAAGAGAGAGAAAGAAAGGAAAAAAAATAGGAAAAATACAAAGAGCAAGAAAGAGAAAGAAATAAATAAAGAGAAAGGATGAAATCAGAGAAAATAGAGGGAAAATACAGAAGCGAAGGAAACAGAGAAAAAGAGAAAAAAAGAAGAGGAAAGAAAGATAAAACCGAAGAGAAAGAAAGAAGGCTGCTCAACTGCGCACTTCCTTCAGGATTGGCACGACTGGCGCGAAGCTGCGTTAATATTTTACTTTTTTTTGTCTACCTGCTTTTCCACCGCTGTACTATTCTTCGGTTAAGGGCGTTCGTGGTGTCATGACAACTCTCGTCCTTGTTTACACGCCGTGTCATTTTAAGGGTCCCAAAGCAGCGTCTGAAAATACAAAATCGAGCGCGTTGTACTCTCTTGGCGTTTCTTCGTTTTTTTTTTTGTTTTTTTTTGTGCTCTTCGTTACTCAGGTTACATGATTATGGCAGATATTCTTGAGTAGTCCATCTACGACAAATATCAGTTGTGAATTGGCTGCTACCCTGCTTCGCTATGCATTTGCCAACCCGTTCTTCTTCAGCACAAATGATTACCGTCCGCGTTGAACTTATTTCACACTGTCTTGCGAGTTTCCGATTGCGCAAGGTGAAGTGCCAGAGTGTAGCCGACAAGCTCGAAATTGTGATGGGCTCAACGCTTAGCGCTCACATTGTACACGTGCTTTGTGAAGAAATAAGTATCGAGGAAATATCGCCTGCAAGAATTGTAGTGAAAGCGAGAACGAAACGAATGGAAGAGGCGCCGGATTATTTCATTCTTCCAACGGACGAACTCTTTACAGCGAAGACGATACAGCTCTCCAAAAAATAGGCCAACCCGCTTCCACGGTTTTTGTATATTGTTTTTATTGCGATAACAATCACATGGACACTCTGTGCAGGTTTTTATTGTCGCTGTCATGTTCCGTATAAAGTCCAAATCGATAACTTTAGTATGCGCATCGTATGCTGTTGTGCCCGCGAGTAAAAGCTCGCGAGCGCTAGCGAGGAACACGGCTGAAGCATAGATGAAACACTCTGACCATCTCCATCGCACGTAGGGTGCATGCGATAACATCACTCCACGTGCGAAGCATGCCGTCGGTTGTTCCTCAACAAGAAGGGAAGCCCTGTCTGACTTTCAGTTGACGAAGGAGCATGACGGGACGCTGGAGTAGGGGGGCGCTGTGTGGCTCGATCCGCACCTGTGAACTTCGACTATAAGGACGCGGTCGCGAGCGCTGCGCGCGCGCTGTCTCGGCAGGCGTCAGCAAACGCGTCTCGTATAACCTTCTACGCGCTATCATCTCACCACTTCGTGCTGTGACCACTGATAGGGCAAACAGCATGAAAACCGCTTCTTTCCCGGGAGCGGCGGTATTCCCATACACCAGTGTTTCGCAGTTTCGCGAGATCGGATGAAAAAAAGTTATCTGCTAGCCTTATAGTTCTTTATAAAATTAGGACATGTTGCTATCGCATTCACTTCTTTTCCCTTTCGGGGAAACAGATATTCATTTTTTTTTCAAAATTCAAGGGAAAAACTTCTATCCCCACCAACCCTTGAATCTGGAATCTACCCTCCCCCGCCTTCCCCGCGCGCCGCGCCGCCGCCGACCGTCCGATGAACCCCGCGCCGTCGACGCGCCGCCGCCGGAAGTGGAAACACCGGCGCGCCGCCACCAGCGATTTTGGGTCCGGCGCACAGGTCTAGTACGGAGTATATTAGACTACCGTAGCATAGTGTATGGCTCTGCAAGACTCTTACCTTCAACGACTAGATCCTATCCATAATAGAGGGCTACGCTTTGCGACAGGTGCCTACAGGACCTCGTCAACTCTCAGCCTGTATGCAGAATGTAACGAGCCATCCCTAGAACAAAGAAGAACGCAACTTATGTTTACATACGTTCTCAGAATTTACTCCTTGCCAAACCACATATCTCATAACATTATCACACACAGCGATAAACGCTTACACTGTATGAACAAGCCAAATGCCATCTAACCTCTGATGCTCCGAGTTGAAGAAAAAAGCCGTGAGTGCAATGCCCCCCATCAAACCCTTGCTGTCATGCCAAGATCATCCAGACTAGCGCCGTGGAATGATTTCACGAAATTTCTCGATCTATCACTTACACATTTAAAGAAACACAATACACCACACGAACATATTCTACAAAAAATTCCGCATGGTGCAATAACGAGTATAAAGAATTCTATACAGGTGGTTCCAAAACAACTACGTATGTCGGAAGTAGCGTTGTCCAAGGTGCGTCGGAACGTACAGTTAGACTGCCGCAGTTTGTCTCGGTTTACACGGCTGAACGTTATGCTTTATGGATTGCAGTTCAAAAAGCTGTAAGCGCCAGATACAAAAAAGCAGTAATATACACAGACTCTATAAGTGCTCTGAAGGCTTTAAATTCAAGATCCCAGTATGAGCCCGTCATAGGCACTATTTTAAACATGCTTTCGCACCTAAGTAAGGGTCAGTCTGTTCGTTTCTGCTGGGTCCCTAGCCACGTGGGGATCCCAGGAAATGAACGGGCGGATCAGCATGCAGCAGCAGCTGAGCCTCTCAATGTTTCAAACGTAAATGTGCCTCTTAAGGATGGGATTAAAGCACTTCGCAGACCACTAACACTCAAGTGACAAAGCGAGTGGCAATCGATTGTTAACAACAAGCTTCAACTCATCAAGCCTGTACTTGGTGAAGGGAAAACATGTTACGATCAAGACCGCTTCACAGAAGCTGTCCTATGTCGACTTCGAATTGGTCACACACACCTCACACATAATTATCTTTTGGCAGATGAGGACCCGCCAACATGGGATAGATGTCACGAACAACTAACATTATTACACACCTTAACAGCTTGTCCGGACATGGAAACACAAAGGCAAAAGCACTTCCATCTGCTTTATAAATTAATAATAACATTGCACCCCATGGTAATCTTAGGTGACGAACCTTTATTACCACTAGCTAATGTCATTAGCTTCTTAGATGAAAACAGGCTTCTGAACCCATTAAGGCCCACGGAAGAACTGCTGGTCAAATTTTATTGATATTTTGCACAGTTAATTAACCGCACTAGACAACTAGACAACACCACCTGCAAATTTTCTTAGAGTTACGTGTATTTCTTCAGGAGTTATGATACTGTACTATAAAAGTACGCTGGGCCTTCGAGATAGCAATCGGCAAGGTGACTTGATGCGAGAATGGCGGGAAGGCTGGGCCCTTGCCAAACGAATAACAAAGCTTATCTTGGCCCATGCAACTTAGTCAAGGACTAGTGCTTCATGAAAAGCGTAACGTCACGCTTTTGGCGACATCATTTTGGTGTATTGTGGCAGAATTCAACTGTTTGACCAGCTTCTTGTGAAAATGTCCGTATGGATAGTGGGTAATAGCAAGCACAGTGGACGCTTGGGATCTTTGATACTTCTGTTGGGTACAACAAGGCGCATTCAGTGTTTTGCTATTATGCGACTAAAGGACAATAGTCAACGCGTAGAGGGTCTGCTAGAACCTCCAGTGTGGTAGCAGACCTTTTATACGTTGTCTGCGGTTATTTCTATCATCTGGGTAAATAGGGGCGGGTACCACTTTTTCTCAGGGATGAAAATTCTCTAGTCATTTGCTGCTTGATCGTAGAGCTCAAACCCCTCATTGCATTGTTACTGCGGATGAAGAAGGAGGACAGTGGCACTACGTGTTTTTTTTCAGTGAATGGCCACCACGATAGAGAGCATAGTGACTCAACTGGGTAGTCTTTCGTCAGCATAGGAACTATGCTGTTGTCGTTGCCATTTTCGAAACAAAGCTGCTTTCCTGAGTCAAAACAGAAGTTATCTTACCCACGTTCCTTTCGTTCCATGTTTTTTTTATCGTTAGCAGAGGGCATCCATTCGTACCGTCGTCATTCCCCCCCTCCTCCTAAGTTCCCATGTAAGGGTCAGAATCGACAATTAAAACATGAAGATGCTCTCGTATATTCACAGCGACATCTTTCGCAGCCTCATGATTCTGAGGTAACTGAAAAAAAACGGCATTCATAACAAAAAAAAAAGCCTGTTCAATCTATGATGCAACGCACAACAAGAGTTACATGTATGCTCCCACGAAGTCCCAGTGTACTAAATAAAGTACAGCAACATTTTATTACTCCTCACAGCAAAACTATGCACTCTATAGGCTTCTTGCGCTATGAAAACATTGAAATGCTCTTGATGAAGCAGAAGCAGTCAGTTTTTTCGACATATAAAATATAAAACTTCAAATTAATTTAGAAAAAGTAGTACGGACCACGTTCGTTTAACAGGCTCTCATTTTCCTAAAGTTTGAAGACTCATAAAAGAGAAAAAAATATAACCGAGTCAATATTCCAAATTAGGATTATGTTGCTGCAACATTTGGCATCGAAAATTCTAATGAGCAAGATCAGAATATTCTGCTTTGTATTTTCGATTCCCGAAAAAGGAAGCTTCAAATTAATTTAGAAAAACTAGTACGGACCACGTTCGTTTAACAGGCTCTCATTTTCCTAAAGTTTGAAGACTCATAAAACAGAAAAAAATATAACCGAGTCAATATTCCAAATTAGGATTATGTTGCTGCAACATTTGGCATCGAAAATTCTAATGAGCAAGATCAGAATATTCTGTTTTGTATTTTCGATTCCCGAAAAAGAAGTGTACTTTTTAAGGTACAGTGGGCCCTGATGGTTAAGCTCAAGACTGTGGCACATGTAGTTGAGGAACCCTAATAAAATTCGGCAACCTGTAGCACGGCCTCTTCGGAGAGGCTCTTGCTGCAGCAGCTATTCTAAAACAAAGCACTAGCCTCCTGATCCTTGGGAACAAGGACACAGGTAAGGTAGCAGTGCTATGTGCATTTCTCTATGGTTTTGGTATAATCACGTCGTGCACAACGTATACACATTGACCACTGCGCGTATCATACTGATAGTTTGATGTACATATACAACATATTTTACACGTATATACGACGAGTGATCTTAGGCCTTTCTACAGTCATACAGCATTATCATTTTACTCCATAGCTCATCGCTGTCCACTATTTCACAATCATGACCGCAGTGTATGTTGCCTACAGTAGTGTTCTTTCCCTCACCATGTGGCTGGCGCAGTATAGCCATAGTTGATCTTGCGCCAATAAAACCAACATAACTAATTTTTTTGTTTTCTGTTATGCTGCGTTGTCTGCAAAACCTTGCATTCGCAGACTACATGTAGAAGTGTTCTGAAAAAGTGTGTGCTTCGGGTCCGTAGCCATGGTTTAGCTGCCACAGACAATTCCCACTAGATGAAGTGTACATTTCTTCCATCATAATAGTAATAAGAAGTGATGACCACATCTTAATATTTGTGAGATGCAGTTGGGCCGGGATATATTGCGCTCAGGCATGTTCAGTTTATTCTAGTGTACAATGCAAACATACCATTGGAAATATCACGCAATAGTGTATGAGCGTTAATTTTTTTTATCAAACTCTCATGGTGGGAACACTAGAAATGCTGAATGAAGCCGGTCACCACAGCGCTTTTCACATGATCTCAGGGGAGCTGGCAAAGTGCCAAGCCCGCGTGCATGACGTGCAGTGAAAGTGGTGAAAGAGCAGTTGCAGTTAAGAGAAACAATAATTTACCAGATTTTGCTCCTTCCACATTGCTAGGACCAAGTTCCTAACTGCATTCATCATATGGCACGAGTATATGTACTACTGCAGGAAAACGTGTTTTTCTTCTGCTGTTCACTTAAATTTGGTTGTACACTGTCAGAATGTTAGATACAACTCGGGAAAAAAATGGCCGATCTTAAGGGCCTGACGTGGCCTTCTTGCCTGATGCTAGGTCTCTCCTTGGCGTAGAACACAGAGTCGAACCACAGGCTGTCACAGACCATGCAAGAATGTCCAGACTCTAGGACCAGAACCGACGTGCAAAGCTAGCTGTGGAACCCCCAGTATAGGCGCGGGCCTTTCGTTGCTTATACTCGGCCCGTGCGGTGGCTGTTTGAACTGTCTCTGTCGGAGGGCGCGGCTGATAAGCAATGGTGCATGATTAGTAAGGCGTCAAGGGTTTTTTGGCGGACACTTCACGCTTACCTCGAGCTTTAGGGGCTGCACTTTCAAAATTGACACAAGCCAAGTTGGCTGTTATTGCAACAACTGCTTAGCCAGCGTGGGAGCAAATGAAGCTGCCGCAGCAGAGTAGACACACTACAGTAGCCCTACAGTCTCCACTGGTGTCATGCGTGAGGTGGCATGGCTGTTTGTGCAGTCTATGAGGGTGTGTAGGCTGTTCTCCCTGCTAATTTGCATGGTGGCAATGGGCTCTTGATTTATTTGGCGTGATTTAATAGTGGCTCATCTTTTCGACAGGGCAGACCTAGGAGGCCAGCCAAAGTCATGAGACGTGATCTTAATGACGAAGGCACAAGCTGACCACCAAGGTTTGAGCAGTTGTTTTTTAGTAATAAGGCGTAAGACTGAGCTTGTTGGTATATTGTCAAGATTGGATAAAAAAACCTTCGGGAAACACAGGACACAGTGAGAATACGACGGGACAGGATTGCACTTACAACTGAACAAGAATGTACTTGAAAGGCATACTTATACCCGCCAGCAACCATCTTTGGCATGCATTGATTTAAACAAAATGTTAACTGGCAATCATGGTGTTTAAAAAGCTCATCTCGTTGCCAGACATATACACTGATGCATAGAAAGTTTCCAAACTTTCTCTGTGGGCGTTAGTCATTTCCCTGGCCTAAAATGCTAGGGTTGTGAAAAACAGATGTCCACCCGCACTGCCTGCAATGGCTCGGCAAATGATATAAGCACCGTCGCTCATGGGAAGGGAGGCCTTGTAATTCCTGAGGCGATCATTACACAACGGCCAGTTTGGCCGATGGATGCTTTGCCACATGATAAATGCATGTGGTACAGTCGTTAGACAGGACACTGGTAAGCTATCCCAAGAGACGAAAAACCTCATTAAGAAACGTCAAACCATGAAAGCCTCAAATGCAACAGACAAAATAGAGCTGGCGGAGCTTTCCAAGTTAATCAATAGGCGTAAAGTAGCCGACATAAGAAAGTATAATATGGAGAGAATTGAGAATGCTCTACAGAACGGAAGAAGCCTCAAAGCTACGAAGACAAAACTGTGCATAGGCAAAAATCAGATGTATGCATTAAGGGACAAGGAAGGCAAGGTCACAACCAATATGGATAGAATAGTTGAGGTAGCGGAAGAGTTCTACAGAGATCTGTACAGCAGCCGAGACAGTCAGGATGTTAACGTAAGAAGCAATAATAGCCCAGAGGAATCTGACATCCCACCGGTATTGACAGGAGAAGTAAAGAAAGCCCTAAAGGGAATGCAAAGAGGCAAAGCCGCTGGTGAGGATCAGGTAACATCAGACCTGTTGAAAGACGGTGGAGAGATTATGTTAGAAAAACTGGCCACCCTGTATACGAAGTGTCTCTCGACAGGGAGGATACCAGATTCTTGGAAGAATGCCAACATCATCTTGATCCATAAGAAAGGGGACGTCAAGGACCTGAAAAATTACAGGCCCATCAGCTTACTGTCCGTTGTCTACAAGCTATTTACAAAAGTAATTGCTAACAGAATTAATACGACATTAGAGTTCAATCAACCAAAGGACCAGGCAGGATTTCGCACACGCTTCTCAACAACGGACCATATTCGTACTATCAATCAGGTGATAGAGAAATGCGCGGAATACAACCAACCCCTCTACATAGCCTTCATAGAATACGAGAAGGCATTTGATTCGGTGGAGACAACAGCAGTAATGCGGGCACTGCGGAATCAGGGCATCGACGAAGCCTATATAAACATAATGGAAGAAATCTACAGCGGATCCACAGCCACTATAGTCCTCCATAAAGAAAGTGACAGAATCCCAATAAAGAAGGGCGTACGGCAGGGAGACACGATCTCTCCAATGCTATTCACCGCGTGTTTACAGGAGGTTTTCAGGGCCCTAGATTGGGAAGAGTTAGGGATAAGAGTTAATGGAGAGTATCTCAGTAACCTGCGATTCGCTGATGACATTGCATTGATGAGTAACGCGGGAGACGAATTACAGCTTATGATTACTCAACTGGATACGGAAAGTAGAATAGTAGGTCTGAAAATTAATATGCATAAAACTAAAGTAATGTGGAACAATCTTGACAGAGAACAGCGCTTTGCGATAGGTGGTGAGACACTGGAAGTTGTAAAGGAGTACGTCTACTTAGGACAAGTAGTAACCGCGGAGTCGAACCCTGAGAGTGAAATAACTAGAAGAATAAGGATGGGATGGGGCTCATTCGGCAAGCATTATCAAATCATGAATGGTAGTCTACCACTATCCCTCAAGAGGAAGGTATATAACAGCTGCATCTTACCGGTACTTACCTACGGAGCAGAAACCTGGAGACTTACAAAGAGGGTTCAACTTAAACTGAGGACGACGCAGCGAGTGATGGAAAGGAAAATGATAGGTGTAACCTTAAGAGACAAGAAGAGAGCAGAGTGGGTCAGGGAACAAACGGGGGGTTAAGGATATCATAGTTGAAATCAAGAAGAAGAAATGGATATGGGCCGGGTACGTAGCACGTCGGCAGGATAACCGCTGGTCATTAAGGGTAACTGAATGGATTCCAAGAGATTGCAAACGCGTGAGGGGAGACAGAAAATTTGGTGGGTAGATGAGATTAAGAAGTTTGCAGGTATAACGTGGCAGCAGAAAGCACAGGACCGGGTTGATTGGTGAAGCATGGGAGAGGCCTTTGCCCTGCAGTGGGCGTAGACAGGCTGAAGAAAAAAATGCATGTGGTAAATCACATGTATAGCGCAAGGCACAAATTTTAAACATGAGTTGTACCGCGTGTAGCCCTTCTCTGTGCATGTCGGCTGATGCGGCTGCACAGACCGCTCAACTTTTGCATGTCCGAGAGCACCAAGCGCATGCGTCTTTATTCGCCACTTTCTTGATATTATGCGATACTTATACACATATGACATGACAACAGAATTATCTTTGTCATCCGAAGATGCAGAGGCAGTAGCTGCGTATGCCCTGTACGACCTTTTCTGCCCTTTGAGCAACTTCTCTTCTACCGCTCGAATCACATGGTCTGGAAACCGAGCAGACTTCAGGCTACATCTTGTTGCTCTACATTCGCCTGTATCGTGTGAAAGCCACTCTTTTGCAACGCATTCTTAAAACAAAACATCGCTTTGCCCCTTTTTGTTAGCTTCGAGTGGCATGAACTGTATGGAAGGACATCTTCCTCAGCGCAGTGTGTAAGTGTAGCACACATGCATGTCGACATGGAACGATAGTTGTAGGTCTAAAAACCTAATGACATCACTCTGTGGTAATTCACAAATAAAAGAAAGGGACGCAGCAGAAACACTAAAACACTTAAGAATATGTGTGGACACAGATTCCAGACTAATGTGAGAGGACAAATTTACAAGCGCCAATAAAATCATTTACATACCTAAAAACCTTCACCACATCGTCATCGTCAAAACTGTTGTGTAACATGATGTGTGCAGCAAGTGTTCTTGTTCCTTTGTGTATACAGCTACATCGTTTTATAAGAGAGAGCAGAGTACCTACACTCAAATAGGACTTGGTCACAAAATGAGAATGTCATGCCTGGCTTATAAGAGACACCTCATGTAAGGGACAAGAAATGCTTCCCTGTTCATGTCTCTTATAAAGAGGTTAAATTGTAATTGCAGTGCATTAAATATATATGGTCAAATTTTTATCCATAATAAATTAATTCTATGCTAGGAGAAGCCTGGGCTCCACTGCAAAGCAATGAAGGACTGCATACTGCGATTGCTAGTTTACGAGACAATGGAAAGGTACTTGCATGGCATGGAATGACAGCTGCATTTGTTCATATGAAACACCGTTATCGACCAAGAAAACTGAATATCTTGTCTGAGTTGTGTAGACTGCAGTTTAGGAGTATGCTTCGAACTTTTGAAACATTGGATTTCTGCACCTTATGCAGGCTGCTCACTGGTGCTGATGTGTAATATGGTTTTTCAGTTTGTATGGTTTGCTAGATGGTATACGTTTCCAAGGAAATACACTATCATTTGAGGGAAAGTCACTCTTTTGAACTATCTGGAAGCTTCAAGATTCTTACGCTATGCATTGACAATTGAAAGTTCCACAAAAGAAATCGATCCAGAACCTGTCAACCAGTAAATGCATCAATGAATATGTGTGTGTAATTGTCCCTTTTTTCGACTACTTTTTTAAACATAGCTGGATCCATGGGCAGTGCAGTAGCAGTGTTAGTGATGTATGAGTGCAACAAAACAGCCTTTGTGTGTATTTAGATGAAAAAATTCAGGGTATGTCCACACCAGTAGCATAGCCAGAAATTCTGTTTGCGGATGGGGGGGTGACTTGCGTGTCCGCATCCAGTTCTGTATATATATCAATATTCATACTTTCTTAGTTTTAGGATGACACTATTAAAGCACAATGTCTCTTAGAAATAGTGATCTAATGTAAGGCATTGTTGTTTTTTCGTTATACAGTAGACTCTTGCTAAACGTAACCTGAACGAGCCAGGAAAATATGTTCCATTTAACAGGAGTTTCGTTTACTGAGAGAGGAACAGAGTTGCATAATCCAAGTACGAAATCAATAATATTAGTGACAGTTGTTCTGCTTAAGCAGCAGTTCCATTAAAAGGGCTCCTGCAACATTTTTCAAGTAGCCATGGAATGGATTCAATAAAGGAGCTTATTGCCTCACGAATTCACCGCTGCAAAAATTTTTAGAATGCGTGGAGTACGAGTGGAATTACAAAGATTTGTCGCACGCTGCAATTGCATTATCTCTTCTCTTGTCCCGACGAAAGCGCTGGAAGCTAAGCAGGGGGGGATGGCACGGGGAAGCAAATTCGTCACGCACGCCTCGTGACCTTCAGCACATTTCTCTTTTTTTTTCTTCGAATGCGTGGCTCTTCAGGGCTATCGCGCGCGCACGCGTGGAGAAGTCGCGGCCTCCCGTGGTGGCCCCTGTAACGACCGACCACGCCATGGTCAAATCAGCCAATGGCTGATACAATGGCTGTGTCGAGTGATTTTTGAGCTTTTAGCGTCAATTGTCGAGAAAAGAGAAAGCGATGCTTAGCTGACTTTGAGACTTTATTGTCAATTCCAGGCCGCGTGCTGCGCTATAATATTTGGCTCGCGTCTTCTCGGGAGCCTCGACTACTGATCGGCAGCGTTTTCTGACCATGCTCAGAAAGTGTTGAAGGGCCGCTTTCAGAGATTTCCGTCTACTGAGTTTTCCGTACTTCTGGTCGTTGGGAGCACCACTTCGATGAAATTTGGCCGATTACCAAATAGTTCTAGTGCAGTTTCAGTTAGGCATTTGTTCAAAATAGAGTTTCATTATTAGTAGCATGCAGACGGATGTGAGTCACATATCAAGAGGTGCGATATTAAAGGGGCATATGACACCCTATTTTCCACCATTATCCGTGTTATCTGGGTTAATGCTTGCGCATTCGCAAAAATCCTGGCAAAATGTTAGCGCATTTGGACGAGCACTTAAATTATAATTGAATATTTTGAGAAACACCCGAGTGGCCTGAGGATCAGGCAACACTGTCGTACTCGCAAGCCGTGATGTAACAAGAAGCTAGCTGTGCGATCGTTTGCATTCCGGAGAATTATATTGTTCCGTAGTCAGCTGCACATGAAAAAGAGATAACTTGACTTTCTTCGGTTAGACATTGAAATAGAATGATTTGCAGCAGCTGACCTTTGTTAAAAGACGAAGGCTTTGCTACTGCGAGCACAATATTTCACATGCGCCATGGCAAAATGGGGGTCGCTGGTGATGGGTGCGGCTACAACCACGGGATTTCTGGGGCCTGTTTTGCACTGCAATATTCTTTTCCGACCAATTTTTCCTATCTGTATAGGCACAATAGACCCTACACTACTAGTTTTTGCTGTAAACCATGAAGGGTGGGGTGACCACGTCGTGGCCCCTTTAATAATGGAGGCTCAGGCTCACCAGTAAGGTGTGAGCAATTAGTTTTTAAAATGAGCCTCAATGAGGTTCAATGAGCGTCTTTTTTTTTCGTTTGTGTGAGGAACTGGAGCTAATCGCAAAAGCTGCAAACTTGCTGCAGCGCTGTGTGACACTGATGCAACTTCAAAGAGCCCTTCATAACAACAAAGGGGGGTTTACCGTAAAGCACTTTCCTTGTGTCGGGGGTAGTGGCAGCCTTGTCAATGTGGCTTTGCCTCTCGCACAACAACAAAAAAAGATTAGGGTGTGTTCCAATAGACGACTTCACATATATCAATTCACCGGCAACACTGGAGACATTACAGTACCTTCGAGGCCAGAGTCGTGAGTGAAAGAATAGGTATAGAGTGTGCTCCCTCCTCCTTTCCCTTCCTTTTCCACGGGGATATGCACCCCCCTACTTGTCGACATACCATAGCAGGCCCAAATACAAGCTACATTTTGTTCTAGAAAATATTGTGCACTGCTCGAACAAAGCATACATGAATACGCTTCGAAATGTCCGAAAAATAAGACTAAATTACTTTGTTTGCCTTTCTGAATGAACAGTTATTTCGACATATTCATATAGCCTATCACATCCCCTCCTTCCCTTCCTGACAAACGGGGAACTTAAGTGTCACAGATGGTCCCCTGACAAGTCGGTGCTAAGTCGTCGACGGTGAATGACAAGGTTGTGTGTAGGTTGTTAAAGTCGCATAAGCCTTCCACCCCACCCACCCCTGGCTGCGCCCCTGGTCCACACCACTATAAACGGTGCTGTTATGTTTCAGGAAGCTGTGTGTTTCAGTTCCAGAGTACGGAGGTCTAACAATGTGATTTATGTGCATTCTCAAGGAAACGCCTGGAGAAATACCAGTGATACATATCCCAAGTTGTTACAGAACTATTTAAGTGAATTATCTTTAAAAAATTAATGCAACTTGAAATGTCATGAATTTTATCCAGCTGTTGCGACCTGGTGGCCGCTGGCTCAACCAGGCAAGTGTGTATGGCGTTGTCTTGTGTCTTGGTGCAAATATGACGTCTAATTCAGGCTTTGATGCTACAGATCTATGCAGGCAATGAGAAATGGTTTGAAAAGAAGGCCTGGGGGGACCCTTTTTCGAGCAGGCACTGACTACCTATTTTGTAGGATGGCCGCAATGTTGTACTGGACGCCAGATGAATTAAAGGGCCGTAGTGTGACAGGGAAACCGTCCAATAAGTCTCGATCATTCGGACAGAGAGAAGCGAACCCTCCATTAACTCCTGACAAGATGGCTTCTTTGGAAGGTATGCAACACAGTAAATATGTATGTTTATTTATTTATTTTTATAAATGGCCACTCCTGCCATAGCCCATAATGGGCTATGACAGGAGTGGCCATAACATCAGATGTCAAGCGCAGACAAAATATCGGTCATTGGCAAAGCGCGAACAAACCCAGGCAAAGCATTCGAACGTTCAAGTGTTGCAGGAAAGTAGGTATATTTGTAGAAATCAGTTCTAGATTTAAACGGCGAAAGATTAAGGGCCAAACAACGGAACGTTCCTTTCCTTCGACCGCGTCCTCACCTTACGTGAGGCCTCCTTACAGCCAAGTACCGACGGAGAAAGCAAGCGTACTCTGAAAGCTCCCTTCACCCGTCCTCGCGGGAGAAATGGTTGCCGCGCTCCTGCGTTCGAGATAATCGAATATAAGCTTTGCTCACAAGCGTTTATTCTGTAAAAAAAGTTGGGTCACCACATCACTTCCAAATTGAAGTGTTAATATAGAGACACGTGTACGCTTTCTTCCAACTGCGATTACTAAACGTGAAAAGCCACCGTAGTCGAGCGCAAAACGTGGTGCGGTCTAGCAACACTGAAACGCCCGCCTCTTTAAACGCTGTCAGTCTAAACGCGCTTCACGTGCACGCACGCTCGCGTCTCCCCGCAGAGGTGGGGTGGGAGGGTTGCCTCGGAAACAAGCATCACGTGGGCTAGCTGTGAGGTGAAGCGCTCGTTCAGGGCCAGGAGCGGACCTAAGGGCGCACGAAGGTAGCCCCAAAGCAACCTTAAGCTGAGGAAGCGCCAAGGAACCCTTCACCGAGGGCTCCTCAGAGAGGAAGCTTTCAGAGTGACATAAGGCGGCCTCACCAAAATGAAGGCTTCCTTACTGAGGAAAGGAACGTTTCGTTGTTTGGCCCTAAGATTATGCCAGCTACGAGTACTGGAAGGCTGAGCAAACTGAAAGTACTGATTTAGGTGGTCACAGCCTGGGGACTCAATCAGGCCTTCATGAACTTTAAGCTTTCGTTGTGGCGGCGTGTTGCCAGAGTGGTCAGACTGAGATCAGACAGTTTGGAAGAGGGTGAAAAGTGCCTATCGTAACGACGGTAGATAAACGAATAGCTTTCTTTTGAATGAACTCAATCTTGTTAATATCGTTTTTATGAAATTGATTCCAAACTATAGATGCATATTCAAGGACTTGACGGATTAGTGTTTTGTACGTGAGCAGTTTGGTTTCTTGAGGAGCTACTCGAAGGGTACGCTGGAGATAACCCAGTTTTTGCAATGATTTATTACATATTATTTCAATATGTTTGCTCCAGGATAGATTGTGAGTAAATAGAAGCCCTAGATACTTGTACTCGGGTATTTTAAGTAAAGAAGAATTATTGAAAGAGTACGAGAAAACTGAGGGAGCTGAACGCCTAGTGAATGTCAGTGAAATAGTTTTGGTGACGTTTATACTCATTTGCCAGGCATTGCACCATGAGCAAAAGCGGGAGAACGCGCCATTAAGAACTGTGTGGTCTTCAGTAGAGTTAATAGTGTGGTAAAGAACGCAATCATGGGCATATAGACGCATCTTAGTGGTTATGTTCTGTGGCAAGTCATTAATGTAAAGTAGAAAGAGAAGAGGGCCAAGGACTGTACCCTGCGGCACACCTGCGGATACATTAGCAACAGGGTACTCAGAAGCATTGGAGTTTCTTCATCCGTGAAGAAATCGCACGGCAGTTCTCTCTTCTGGCCTTTGCCCACCCGCCAGCCGTTCAACAATCGGCGACCACCCTTCTTCCTCCCCTCCACCGAGCGATCGAGCAAGAAATTTCGGAGGTCATGCCAGCGTACCACCAGCAATCTCCGGCTCCTGCGCCCCAGAGTTACGCTCAAGTTGTCGCCAGGCCGCCTCAAGTACTTCCGGCGGCCGCACCTCTGACTTACGCCGAAGCCACCGCTCGACCTCCATCCACCGAAGCGGGTATGCCGGCTACGTATGCTGACGTCGTCACTAGGCCTCGACTTCAGCCCACCATCCAGCCATTCCAGCCGCAGTTCCGTCCGTCAGGTCTTGCGACATGGGCGCGACCTACCCCGGCGAACCAATGGCGCGCACCCGACAACCGGCCCATCTGCTTTGCATGCGGTTACGCCGGTCACGTTGCGCGTTATTGCTTTCGGGTGCAATCGCCTCCTGTCCCGTCACCTGCTGCTGGCCAGCTGAGCCGTCCCTTTCACGACTCACCCCCCGTCTATGCCACCGACGTCTCGCCCAGCTTCATCTCCTCGTAGGTCCACGTCTCCACGACGTCGATCCCTGTCACCCATGCGGCCAAGTTCGGCCGCTCAAGAGCAGGAAAACTAGTCGTCGCAGTCCACGAGGCAAGGGCTGCGACGCTATCGAACTGTGAAAGCCCTCAGAGAAATCCATGGAATGTCATTGACGTGTTCGTGGACGGTGTTCGCTCATCTGCCCTTATCGATACTGGAGCTGCCGTATCCGTTATGGACGCAAAACTTTGCCGCTTACTCCGAAAAGTGACGACGCCACTTTCTGGGATGTCCCTCCGTACCGCTAGTTCGCAGAGTATTCCCCCTACAGCAGTGTGCACTGCTCGCGTCGTCATTCAGGAAGTTCTGTATGTCGTCGAGTTCATCATCATTACTGCATGCTCTCACGACGTCATCCTGGGATGGGATTTTCTCTCCCGCCACGACGCCGTCATTCATTGTGCCTCTGCCGAAATCGAACTCTCGCCGTTCTCACATGTGACGCCAGTAGACAGTCCCTCGGCACTGAGAAAGATCCTCGTCAAAGACGATACGACAGTACCTCCAAGCTCGTCAACGGCTGTGTCAGTGTACTGCGCCGGTCTCTCCGACACAATTGCACTCCTTTCGCCATCTGACCGTGGTTGCAGTAGGAAAGGGTTGCTAGTACCTTTCGCGACCGTGCAAGTAACTCAGGGCAACACCGCTATTTTTGTGACCAACCCATTCCCGTACATGGTTACGTTGGTTCGAGGGGAATGTCTCGGCAGAGTGGAACCCGTCGACGAAGCACAAGTCCTGGACGTACCCGATGACTCGCACTGTCCCAGTTCTCGTACCATCAGCGCTATTTCCGCGTCTGATCCGTCACCTGCTGACGTATTTGGTCCCTCCATTGCTGATAACCTTACGTCGGTCCAGCGTTCCCAGCTTCTGGGCCTGCTGCAAGAATTTCGTTCTTCTTTCGATGTCGGGCAAACTTCTCTTGGTCGCACGTCCGCTGTTACACATCGCATCGACACTGGCGCCCAGCCACCGTTACGGCAACGTCCATATCGCGTGTCGCCTGCCGAACGTCGGGTAATTAATGAGCAAGTAGAAGACATGCTCCGACGCGACGTAATTCGGCCCCCCGGACAGCCCATGGGCGTCTCCTGTTGTTCTCGTTGCGAAGAAGGACGGTTCTGTGCGGTTCTGTGTGGACTACCGACGCCTCAACAAGATCACTCGTAAGGACGTGTATCCACTACCGCGAATAGACGACGCGATTGACAGCCTGCAAGGAGCAGAATTCTTTTCATCTCTCGATTTGCGCTCAGGGTACTGGCAAGTACCTATGGCTCAAGACGCTCGACCGAAGACCGCCTTTATCACGCCCGACGGCTTGTACGAATTCAACGTCATGCCGTTTGGGCTGTGCAATGCGCCCGCCACCTTTGAGCGCATGATGGATACCGTTCTGCGCAACCTGAAATGGCAGACGTGCCTGTGCTACCTCGACGACGTCGTCGTTTTCGCTCCGGACTTCTCCACGCATCTTCAGCGCCTGCGGCATGTTTTGACGCGCTTGAGTGACGCCGGTCTCCAACTAAATCTGAAGAAGTGCCGATTTGCAGCGCGGCAACTCACCATCCTAGGCTACGTCGTGTCCAAGGACGGAATCCTTCCCGATCCGGCCAAGCTTCGGGCCGTGGCCGAATTTCCCAAACCTGCGTCCGTCAAAGAACTGCGCAGTTTCGTAGGCCTGTGTTCGTACTTTCGACGATTCATCCGAAACTTTGCCACGATCATATCACCACTGACGAAGCTCCTTGGAAGTAACGGGCCCCTTGATTCGTGGTCATCCGAGTGCGACGACGCGTTCGCCAAGCTCCGCCATTTGTTGACGTCTCCTCCCATACTAGTCCACTACGACCCTACGGCCCCCACGGAGGTGCACACAGACGCCAGCGGCGTAGGCCTCGGCGCTGTCCTGGCGCAGCGCAAACCCGGATTCCCCGAATATGTCGTGGCATACGCAAGCCGTACGCTCACGAGAGCCGAGACAAATTACACCGTCACGGAAAAAGAGTGCCTGGCGATCGTCTGGGCCCTTACAAAGTTTCGACCTTATTTGTATGGTCGCCCATTTGACGTCGTCACCGACCATCATGCACTCTGCTGGCTGTCGTCGTTGAAGGATCCCTCAGGCCGTCTCGCCCGCTGGGCTCTTCGCCTCCAAGACTACGACATCCGCGTGCTATACCGCAACGGACGTCAGCATGCTGACGCCGACGCCCTCTCGCGCTCCCCACTGCCTGACGACAATGCCCCCTGCTCAGTATCTTCCATTGCCGTTTCTGTCATCGATGTTCACATCATCGCTACCGAACAGCGCAAGGACAATTGGATCGCCCAGCTGATCGACTTGCTCTCTGATCCGTCGGCAACACAATCCACTCGCGCCTTGCGTCGCAAAGCTCACCATTTCGCCATACGTGACGGCCTCCTGCACCGACGCAATTACAACGCCGACGGCCGGCAGTGGCTACTCGTGATACCCCGCACCTCCACCAATTGTTAAGGCGTTTATTTGCCGGAACTGAGAGAAACTGCGGAATGGCGACAGCCACGGCCAGGCACGAACTCTGAGCGCGAGCGGCGTCCTTCTTTGGAGATGACCCACTATAAGGCGCTCGAGAGTGCAACCCATTACTCAGTTCCAAGACTTCGCTACAGAGTGTACATATTGGGAGCGATCTGACATAAAACTGGCAATCCAGTCTACTCGTTTAGGATTATTTAGAATGCCGCTTAGCTTAAATAGTAGTTTATGCTGCACGACAGTGTCGAAAGCTTTGGACATATCTATAAAAATGGCGTCAATTTGTGTACCACAATCTAGTGCTTAGCGATGTCATGAGTGAATTCCACTCACTGAGTTACAGTGCTAACAAAACGACGGAAACCATGCTGGCAGTCGCTTAGTATACTATTTGTTTGCAAGTAATCCATGATATGTTTCTAAATTATGCGTTTGAGTAGCTTGCACGAGTGAGAAGTCAGAGAAATCGGCCAATATATAGTTCATCATCATCATCATCATCAGCCTGTCTACGCCCACTGCAGGGCAAAGGCCTCTCCCATGTTTCGCCAATCAACCCGGTCCTGTGCTTTCTGCTGCCACGTTATCCCTGCAAACTTCTTAATCTCATCTACCCAACTAATTTTCTGTCTCTCCCTCACGCGTTTGTCATCTCTTGGAATCCAGTCAGTTACCCTTAATGACCAGCGGTTATCCTGCCGACGTGCTACGTGCCCGGCCCATATCCATTTCTTCTTCTTGATTTCAACTATGATATTCTTAACCCCCCGTTTGTTCCCTGACCCACTCTGCTCTCTTCCTGCCTGTTAAGGTTACACCTATCATTTTCCTTTCCATCACTCGCTGCGTCGTCCTCAGTTTAAGTTGAACCCTCTTTGTAAGTCTCCAGGTTTCTGCTCCGTAGGTAAGTACCGGTAAGATGTAGCTGTTATATACCTTCCTCTTGAGGGATAGTGGCAACTGTGAACTTTAGCACGTCGCCACGAGGAAGGAACATACGCGGTTTCTAAAGATTTGTTAAAAATGGTTGTAAGGTAACGACTAGTCCAAAGGATGTAACGAACAAGGAAAGCATTGTAAATGTTGTCAGGACCACAGGACTTCTTACTATCTAATTTTACAGCTAAATTAACAACAACATCAAGCGACACGAAAGTCACTAATTGCTTTTTCTATCCTACACAAAAAGACGGGAGTTCGAGGTTATCCTCAGTAAAAACAGATTGAAAGTAAGAGTTAAATGCAGACGCAATTATGTCGGAGTTATTTGTAGACATGTCATTTATTACAAAAAACGTAGTATTATTTGTAGCACATGGTAAGATAGATTACCATAAACTTTTTACGATTGCTTTTAAGAAGCTTAGGCAATGATACTCTGAAATAAAGGTCTTTGGCTGACTTAGGCTTAACTCGAAGTTCCTCCTTGACTTCGTTGAACAGAGTAGTCCTAGTCGGATCTCCACTCTGTTTTGAGTGCCGTATTCTGCACAATCTTCGTGATAAGTGTAGAATATCTCTCGTCATCCACGGTTCTTGGTTTTAACAGGCACAAAGCGATGAAGGCATGAGAGTATGAGGTTTTCGAAAAAAAACAGACCAAGACATTGACATCATCGCAAACGCTCACTCACACAAAGTGATCAAAATTTTCACTTTGGGTATCAATAATATAAGCGTCGTCCGCACGATCAAAGTTTGGAATTGAGGTATACAATATGTGTGGCTTTTTTATCGGAAGAGAAACATGAACCAAAACTGCTCTGTGAACCCAAATACTCTGAGTCACTTAGCTTTTAAAACCGTCATCCGCAAGGCGCTGATTAAAAAACGCTAAGTCTAGTAGAACTTCACCTCTAGTGGGTTGTTCTACTATCTGTTTAAGACCAGACCACTGCACCAGCTCTAGAAGCATCCTCGATGAGCGAACCTCATGGATAGGCAGTGTTAGTGACGGCCATGACAGATCAGGTGCATTGATGTCACCCATGAGCACTAGGTCTGAAGAAAAGATGTTCTGCTCGTTTAAAAATGCACTCAGGCCCGATAAGAGGTCGGGATCTGAATCTGCAGGTCGATATAGCACGCCAACTATCACTGATCTCTTTTCAAGGTACACCTTACACCAGACAGACTGAAGTTCGATCGTAGATTCAATTACAGAGTATTGTAGACCATTTTTTTTAGAAAAAGGGCCACACCCCCACCTTGGCTGTGCTTCCTGTCAGCTCTGACAACATTAAAACCAGGTGGTGCTATTTCTTCATCGTGTATGTCACTGGGGAGCCACGTCTCTCTGCCGCCAATAATATGCGGAAAGTGTCATACTATGAGCGGGAAAAAAGTCAGTAACTTTGTTAAGCAAGCTTCTAGCATTAACATTAAGAATTTGTAAGTTACTGTCTGAAGATTGATGATTTCATCTACCGTTGCTAGTGCTACCATGTAAAGCAGCGCGTGGTGTACGGCCGGATGCTTCAGCAAGCTTGTTGGCATTTCGTCCCAGTTATAACAGACATTGTCAACAAATGCATGGTCGCAGCGTATAGGCACAGAAGACCCATTGTTAAGAAATAATGTGATTGCATCCCATAGCTTCTTACGGATTCTGCGGACGCGATCTGAAATATCCTCCTTGATAGTGTAGCAAGTGTCGTTGAGCTTAGGTGAATTCCGGAGTACTTGTATTTTCTCATTAAAATCCAGTAACTTGATGATCACAGGGCCTGTATTATTTCCACGAGTTACTCCAATTCTGTGCAGGCTTTCAATGCGAGGGCATTGCATTTTAAGTGTATCCGAAAACCACAAAGAAACCCGTGATAACAAGGCATCATTGGTCTCGTCTGGTATTTTAGGTAATCCGTGCAGGATAATGTTATTCCTACGCGATCTATTTTCCAAGTCGTCAACTCTCAGGGTGAGCTTATTAACTCAATCAGTAAAGTTATTCGAATCCTTGACATTTGCGCTTGAGGCAATGGTGTTGACTTTTTCGGCCAAAGAACACATTTCATTTCGTAAATGCGTGTAGTTGTCTGTTGATAGCGTCGCCTCGAGGGCACTCACACGAGATTCCAGCGCCTCGAAACGCGAGTCAACGGACTATCGGAGTAGCCTAATATCAGAAGACGTTTGTTCCTGACAAGCAAGCAGTCTCGCAAACATATCGGCAGTGGAGAGTTGGTTGCTGTCTGCAGAACAAACAACATCGAATTACTTGCCTGAGCCGTGTTCGTTTGGTCTAAGTTCAAGTTGCTTCCAGGGCGCGAACTATTAGCGGTATTGCGAGGGGCAGGGTTTGACTCAATATCCCCGCAATTTAGCACAAGAGAACATAGTGAAAATTGATCAAGACTATAGCTTCGTGGACGAGAAAGCAGCAACAGGCAGCGGTTATCGGGGAGAAAAAATTAGTATTTTTAAGAAAACATACCTGCGTGAAAAGAAGAATACAGCAGCATGGTGTGTACGGTGCTGCTGCCTCGCTCACTGAAGAAGCTCTGCCCCGCCGGCGTTTTTACACCCAGTGGTACCGACGTCACACGGCTGCGCAGTCCATAACTTCAGCGATCGTAGGGGACGTCACCATCGTGAACCCTATTGCCCGCAACGGGCAACAGGGCCTCGCTGAACAGGTTGACGGGCAGGGCAAGATCACCATCCTCCGCTGAAATTGGCGTTCTTTTCCACAACGGGTCCGAAATGTGTGCGGGCTCTGTTCTGGTGCAATATGTGGCGGTGACCAGCGAAGGGAACGAATTCCACATGAGATGCTCGCTCCGGACCGGATGACCGAAGCAGACAAGAAGCTGCGTGAAAAGAAGAATACGGTTCAGCATCGTGTGTATGGTGCTGCTGCCTCGCCCACTTATACGGTCGTGTGCGTTAAAGCCATACCTATAGCATTTTTGTACTTGTTTATTGCTTTCACTTTAACCATGGACTGCCACTGGTTCTTGAATGGATCATTACACTGCAGTAGTTTATGCCGATTACACAAGCTTTCATCTGGCGTATTATGTATACCAGCGATATGCCTAGTGGACGATGTGGAGGAACTGAGCTGCCAGGAGATTAGTATAGGCTGGGGCGTTCTATTGCCCATCTCAATTTTCATGGTGTTGTAAACAGACTCATTTGTTACTGAGTTGCTTCTGCTGAAGGTAATGCTCACATAGCTGAGGAAAATGCTCTATCGAATCAGCGAGTCTTGGTTCAGAAGAACGGGCTTTGCTAACACATCCTTGTCGAAATTCCTTGGAGTTGTGTGGTCAAAGGTGTGGTTTGCCAAAGTTTGTCGGTGATTTTATACTAATCACTCAGTGGGCAACGCTGGAGTGGCAGAATCCTTGATTAAGAACCTGTGTTGAGTGGAAGACATGTTGGACTTACCTGCAGCTTTTCTGCATTGCAAGTAGGTGTTCTATACCAGAATCACGTCATTCCTTGGAGCTTCTCTTGAAGAAAACCCCATATAAATGTAAGAAGTCTCCTTAACGCATGAGTGTGTTGCACGGCATAATCTTAGAATCGCACCAGGCGTCAAACCCCGTGAATTGTATTATGAGGGAGGCGGCATTGGTAACATAATTCAGGGAGGGGTTCTTTTCAGTACAAAGCATTTTTCTGATATCGAAGTGTTCAGGGCTTCAGTAATGCTTCACTGTCCTAATGAGAAGTGAAGCTTTTAGCCCCCGCAGGAGCATCTGCGCAAGCAGGTGTTTGGTGTGTAGTGACACCTCGGACCCGAGCTAACGGGGTGTTTCGACCCCTCCCACGCCTCGCCGTACGTGACTTAGCCGTGTCCGGGGAAAAGGGGATCCTGGGGGGTTGAGCCGACGCCGGGTGATTGGACCGTCAAGGCCCCCGGCGGAGGCAACACACCCCTTTGGCCCGTGTTTCACGCAGACGGCACCCTCGGGCTGACCCACCTTGGGGGAAATCGGCAGTCACCTTTTCCTATCCTAGTTTATCTACTATCTTCGCCTTTCTCTCATACTGTGAATCTTTCTGTCTCCTTCCTTCTGTTTCCCTTCATTTTCCTGGTGGCAAGGGTTAACCATGCGTGACCAGTCTCCCTTGGCTGGTCATGCATGGTTATATTAGTTATGTATGGCTAGTGCTTATAATACACTCCCTGGTTGGGCTCCAAGGTGGGCGGCCAGCATGACTACCGAACACTACACTTTTTGTATGGATGAAAACTCCACCCCTCCAATACTGATCGACACCTGAAGCGGGGTCGCACCGAAGTAAGCAAGGATTTTACATCCAAATGCAACAACTTCGCCGAATTTTTTGTCATCACTTCTATGAGCACAACACAAATCCAAGACATATCGCCTTTCCCTATTGCCAAAGCCATCAAAGAATGCATGCATTAACGATGACTACGACGCCAGGAAAATGAGTCCCGGTTACCTTTTGATTGAAGTCCGTAATGAGCAGCAGAGCAACAACATCAAGAAACTAAAAAAGATAGGTGACCATGAAGTGTCTGTCACACCACACAGATTACTGAACTATACCAAGGGCGTGATCTCTGACAACGATCTCGTAAAATGCACGGACGAAGAAATAACCGTAGCCTTAGCTGATCAAGGAGTGTTTTCCGCTCACAACATAATCATCAGAAGGGAAGGAAAATAAATCACAACAAGGCATGCAGTGCTAACTTTCGCGAGCACAACCTTTCCAGCTGCGGTACACGCCACCTACCTGCACCTGAAAGTGAGACCCTATGTCTCGAATCCTCGAAGATGCTTCCGGTGCTAAAGGTACGGACATGAGTCACAGTCATGACGAGGAAGAAAGCCACGTGTTTGAAGTGTGGTCTCAGCGACCACAGCGATGAGGAATGCACGAACGATCTGCGTTGCATCAACTGCGAGGGCCCACATGCCGCATATTCCCGAGCCTCTACCATCTGGAAAAAAGAAAAACAAATCAACACACTGAAGGTACATGAAAATATCTCATACCCTGAAGCTAGAAAACAGGTAGATTTTGACCAGAAGGGCTCCAATGGACAAGCGGTACAGAGAGGGCGGGTACCGCAAGAGGTGCCAGTCAGCACTCAGGTCCAACTACAGAATCTAGTGTCGGCACTGCAGCCCTCACGTAGAGAGACAGGAGGTGCACAATGTGTATTTTCCATTCGAGGCTTGATGGTCTCCACTGCTGCTGGTACGAGCCAGCGTAGCGTGGATACCACACAAAGCTCACTAACGGTGCTGAAGGGAAAGCTCCCTACAAAAAAAAAGCCGGCACATCCCACGCACTGTGGGAATCGATGTAATGCGAAGCAGCCAGGAAGGAGCAAATCATGCTTTACATGATTTGCATGTCATGTTTTACATGTTACGACTGGTCACTTGTGTTCGTCATACAGTCACGTCACGATATACCAATTTTGGTGTATGTCAAGCTAGCGAACTGGACGGAAGTGCACCATGAGCGTGGCATGTAAATGGCATTGTAGATGACATGCATGCCAAGATTTTCATGTTACCACCTGCCGCTTATGTTCGTTATACAGTGATGTCACTCAATACCAAATTTGGTGTATATCAAGCTAACGAAATGGCCGCGAGCGCGCCATGAGCGTGGAATGCAAGTCATGTCGCACATGACAAGTCATGATTTCCATATTACCACTTGTCATTTATGTTCATCATACAGTCATGTCACTCAATACCAAATTTGGTGTATCTCAAGCTAACGAAACGGCCGCGAGCACGCCATGAGCGTGGCATGCAAGTCATGTCGCACATGACAAGTCATAATTTCCATATTACCACTTGTCATTTATGTTCGTCATACAGTCATGTCACTCAATACCAAATTTGATTAATCTCAAGCTAACGAAACGGCCGCGAGCACGCCATGAGCGTGGCATGTAAATCATAGTTTTCATGACAAGTTAGTCATGATTTTCTTGATATGACCAGCCATTTATGTTCGTCATACAGTCATGTTATGCCATACCAAATTTGGTACAAATCCCATTAATGATACGGCCAGGAGAGCAGAAAGTCGTAGGCGGCTGGATAGATAGATAGATAGATAGATAGATAGATAGATAGATAGATAGATAGATAGATAGATAGATAGATAGATAGATAGATAGATACGCTCAAAGTCGCCTAAGTTCGCTAAGAAATGCTTCGCATTTAAAAAGTCAACACCCGTGCCGAGCACCTCCAACGAGGAGCGCCTTTGCGGTGCTGACTCAATGGAGGTATGCCCTGCAGACACAGAAGACTCTGGAGAGGTTGCCATCAGCAGCAAGCCTCTAAAACAGTCTGTCCAGCCCCCGATTCTCCTTGGCAGGGGAAAAGGGGCCGGACAACAGGTCAGTGCCCCAGGAAAGGGTACATGACAACTTTCTGTTTGTTCCTTGACCCTCTCGTTTACTTCACGTCTTGTCACCCACGTTTATAGTTTTATGTACACTCTGTTGACATCAATCGAGCCGCTTCTTTTTGGTTTGTATTATGACATTGATAATACACTGGAACTGTAGAGGCCTTATACACAATTTGGGGGAGATTAAATATGTTATACAGAACTTTTCACCTGTACCACTTTGTCTACAAGAAACCAATCTAGGACCGAAGAACATCAATTTCTTAAAAGGTTTTACGGTTGTTCGAAAGGACCGCGAAAACGCCAGTCGTCTGTCAGGAGGAGTTGCCATAATCGTACAAGAAGGCATTCCTACCCGCGAAATAAAATTAAATACCTCTCTCGAAGCTGCAGCTGTTACGGTTTTATCCCACAAAGTCATCACCATCTGTTCAGCTTATATTCCCCCTCATTAACTTGTGACCGTCGAACAAATCCATTACTTAACAGCACAGCCACCAGAACCATTCCTTTTGGTTGGTGATTTTAATGCCCACTCTACACTATGGGGCAGCGAGAACACAGACAACAGAGGGAAAGTCACAGATTTCATCCTCTCAACCAACAAATGTCTTTTACACTCCGGTTCATCAACGTATTTCTCACCTACATCACGAAACTTTGTCTCGATTTGGCCTTTTGCTCGCCATGTGTTTAAATGATTTTAATTGGGAGGTCATCGACAGGTCATATGGAAGCGATCACTTGCCTGCCATCATCAAAATGACCTCCACTTTGCCTATCATCAGGTCAAAACCACGCCGCTGGAAGCTGGAAGATGCGGATTGGCCTCATTTTAAGAAGAACGCGAAACTCGAAGACGTACTTACACCCGAAATGATCATTGACGAAATGATCGAGAAACTCGCAACATTACTGATCACAGCGGCAGAAAAAGCAATGCCACAATTATCGAACACTGTGCGAAAGAAGCTAAACCCCCTGGTGGACACCACAATGTACACAGGCAAAGAAACAATGAAATAAGGCATGAGGTATCTTAAAACGATACCCCACCTACACAAACTCAATAAACCTCAAACAAGCTAAGGCCAAAGCGCGGTATGTCTGGAGGCAGGCGGAAAAATCGTCATGGCAAAATATGTGTCCTCATTTAACAGCTCAGTCACATCAAAACAATGTGAGAGAGTGTGAAGAAGTTCAGAGGTGATGATTCTCCATATGCCATTCTTATACTCACAGGTCCAGGTACGCAAACAACACTGAAAGAACAAGCTGACATACTAGGCGAACACTTTTATAATATTTCAAGCTCAGCTAACTACTCCAACGCATTTATAAAACACAGTCTGCAGAGAAACAGAGATTGCCTATCACAGGAGCATCACATGAGCCCTACAATGCTCCTATAACCTTTCAGGAATTAAGCAGAGTGCTTAGTTCAGGCATGAAAACGGCGGCTGACCAGGACCGCATTCATTATTCCATGATTTCGCACCTCTCACTTGCATCCACAAAAGCTCTACTGGAATTTTTTTAACAAAATATGGGACACAGGCGTTATACCAAAATCATGGAAAAACGCAATCATAATACATTTCTTAAAAGCCAGAAAACCACCTACGTCCTCTAACAGCTACCGGCCCATCGCCCTCACAAGCTGTTTAGCGAAATCCTATGAAAGTGTCGTAAATGCAAGGCTTGCATTCACTCTAGAAACAGAAAATCTACTTCACATTCATCAATACGGGTATAAAAAGAATTGCTCCACAACACACCATCTTGTCCGGCTAGAACACGAAATACGAAGCGCCTTTCTACATAAACAACACTGCCTTACAGCCTTCTTTGATTTGGAGAAGGCATACGTAACTACATGGAGATTTGGCATATAAGAGATTTGGCTGATATGGGGATCCGCGGAAAAATGCTGAAATGTCTAGCCAACTTTTTATCGAATCGAACTTTCCAAGTCCGTCTAGGAACAACGCTTTCACGTGTATTCCTCCAAGAAAATGGAGTACCGCAGGGATGCGTACTGAGCACAACTCTGTTCATCGTGAAAATGAACTCGATAAATAAAATAATCACAAGCTCCTTACTGCATTCATTATATGTTGATGATTTACAAATCTCTTACCGAGGATCGAACATGGTTACTTGCGAACGACAAGTTCAAATTACAATAAATAAACTAACACCTGAGAGAGAATGAATATAAGAAAGGTAGGGAGGTTAACTACGCTTGGCAACTGGCGCTTACAGAAAGTCCCTTTGCTGAGCCTGTATGCCGAAACACACGAGCCGTCGCTTGAACAAAGTACACAACTCATGCTGACTTACGTGCTCTGAGTTCAATCATCACCGGAGCATATATGTTATAACATTCTCAAGCACTGTAACACAAGAACACACTATGCAAATCAACCACAAGCCATCAAACCTCTCATACTTCGGCACGAAGAAAAGTGTCGCGAGTGCAATATCCCAGAAGATGCACTTACTGTTGCAAAAAAGCCAATTAGATTAGCTCCTTGGTGCGACTTCACACGTTTTCTAGACTTCTCTGTGACACACCTTAAGAAACAAAGCACCGCACACGAGCACATAAGACAAGAATTCCGCTCAATGCAAGAAACATACAGCGCCTACAACGAGTTTTACACAGACGGTTCCAAGACACATGAATACGTGGGATACAGCGTCGTATCAGAAACATGGGAACAGACAATGCGGCTCTGGCTATTTGTTTCTATTTTTATAGCTGACTGTTACACTTTGTGGATGGCCGTGCAGAAAGTTGTAACGGAAAAACACAAAAATGCAGTCATCTACACAGATTCGCTAAGTGCTCTCAACTTAAAATCTGAACGAGAACCTCTCCTTGGCGACATCCTCCACACACTTTCACATTTAAATCCGGACCACTCAATTCGTTTTTGCTGGGTCCCAAATCACGTTGGGATCCCTGGAAATGAAAAGGCGGACACGTGGGCCGCTAACGCCAAACAACGAACAGTATCAAATATAAAGATACCTGTGAGGGACCGGCTTCAAGCTATTCGCAGAGCTCTGACTGACAAATGGCAGAGTCAGTGGAACACGCAGTGTACTAACAAATTGCACCTCTTCAAACCGGTACTCGGAGAATGGAAAACCTGCTGTCACCGAGAACGTTTCATGGAAGACATAATAGCCAGACTTCGAAAAGGGCACTCTCACTTCAGACACAGTTATCTACTCACGAAAGAGGCACAGCCAATATGTGAAAACTCTTACGCTCCACTAACAGTATTGCGCGTTCTAATTACATGCCCACATATCGAAACGCAGAGACGCAAACACTTCAACGAACTATATAAAACGTGCATACCTTTACACCCTACTTTCATTTTAGGAGACGATGCGCTTGTGCATCTCGCAAATGCCATGAATTTTTTTAAGTGATGTCGGCTATCTTAACAGACTCTAAATAACGCAGGACTGCCCCACAACCGTTGATCGCTCGCAGACCCTGCTCTTGGCGCAGCATAGCCAAAGTCGCTTTTGCGCCAATAAACCCGAACGAACAAACAAACAAACAAACAAAGAGAAGCTTTTAGCACGAATGCCTCTGCAGAAGTTTCTTTTGCCATATTTCTATGTCCTTGTGTGAACACTTATTCATTCTAGTCCACATTTTATGTATTTAATCTGCAATAATTCATGAAAGATTCAAGTATTCAGCGAAAACTAAATTTCTGATATTTTCTCATATAAAATTTTCTAAATTTCTCATATGAAATTATATTTCCTTTTTGTCGTTATTTGCCAAGCCTAGTATGCAATGCTGTTAATTTAACACATCAGCGCTAATGCAGTGCTCATTCAATCTCTAGTCACCCTTTAGTTATTCAGTAATTAGTGTATACATATATATCATTTTTAGGAATTTGATAAGCGATTCCATTGTATTCTAATGATATGTTTTGACTTCAGCATACAGCCGGCTTTGGCAAAAGAATGGAAGCACCATGTGGATCAAGCACGCCTCAGCAGATCAAATGCAACGTGGACCCTACGGCATGGCTGCTACCGCACGGCTGCTTCAGCTGCCGCTTTACAGTAAAATAAAAAAATTTTTGAGAAATTTGTAGAAATAGATATTTTACTAAGCACCTCGGCAAAACACACTGAGTTGTGCAGGTTGCCGATTTAGGCTTAAGGCAAAAGAACAAACCAAAAAAACATCAGGCAACAAACCAAGCCATTAAATAACAAGCACACAATCCAACAAAACAAAATTACAAGCCAGTAGGCCCATTGTCCGCATAGCCAGGAGCTATTGGATTTTTTGACTGAGAGCTGTTATGTGGATGACAGCTGATCGGTCAGCTTCATGCAGAAGCGCTGCTTTTTTGTTGAGTTTTTTCTTAGTAATGTGCAACGCGACATATGTAACCGAACCCAGCGATTTGTTTCGTTTACTGAATGGTATCTTGAATGGTTGTCCCACTCGCAACTGCAAAACGACATCGTATCTGCGTCTCATGTTCCAGAAATGCAGCTGATGCGCGTCAGGGTACCCATTGATCGATAGACCCTTCCCATGAATCCACAGGACTGGCGTTGGCGAAATTACAACTACAGAGATTCCATGTCTTTCTCCAGCGTATCTTCCTGCAAACAGAAAAAGAGCATATCCATCCACTCTCACCGCCATTCTCTTCACCGGTGGAGCGCTGTGGCGGTTACGGAGTTGCACTGACGACTACTTTCCTATAGGCCTACACACAGCGTGCACCATTTTCCACGCCGGTGAGGGGCCGTGGCCTTTGGAAGCTTTGTTCGTGTGTCCAAATAGCTCCGCAGGCACTGGCACCATTGTTAACGAATTTGCTGTTGAAGCTTCGGACCATTGATTCTGTGATCGCCTCACAGAGGTCAGTGAGGAGGGTTTATATTGCCTAAGAAATAGCTGCAAGGCGAATACAAATAGGACACATTTACACTCTTTGCGTCATTATTCTCGCTGGCTGTGAGCTCTGTCTTTGTTGTGTTGCTTGAAGGTCCATGCCACTCCAATGATATGAAGGGTGTTCGGGCGTGCATTAGCTTTCTGGTTGATTCGTAAGCGTCTATCAGCAGCATAATTCGTGTGTCATAACCCTTTCCTGCCCGAGAAAGATATAATAGAAAAATTGCTAACTTGCTCAAGAATTATTGATGTTTGCTCTATTGTAATTAGGTTTTCAAAGGTTAAATTGTAAGAATTGGTGTTTTTGCCCAAGAAAACAGACCCGCACATATGTGCGGGCTGGGCTTTTATTCATGTGATTCACTGCAGCGAGGAATACACTCATAACGGCTAAGAAAAAACGAAAAATGCGTGGTCAGCGCTGCGAATGCAACATTTTAGAGTATTGTGGGTCACTTGTGAGGCACAGGTATAAGTTGCACTTCACACAACGCGTCCTTCAACAAGAAGCTACACTTGACAGCCTGCAGTGATGTGCAGATGTCAAGCCGTATAGTGATCGCCAGTGGTACAGCTGAGTCTAATCACTTGGCTATGCCGGGTGCATTTTACGCTGCAGAAAACTTGTCTAAGGATTGATCTTGCGACACACTTTTCTTTCCGCTTTCAATTCTTGGGCTCCTGGTGACGAGCCAAGTTTTTCAGAGATGAAATGCAGCCCTTTATCAGGTCCATACCTAAAGCTGCGTGATATTTTGCAGAGTTCCTTGAAAGGTTTTTCTACGTCTACAACTAGGGCACACTGCCGTTTTGTCAGCAATAACTTCAACGATCGTTGCATTAAATTAGTATGAGAAAGTCGGCAAAGGAGTCTTGACAAAAAAAAAAAACAACGTCGGGTGTCTCACCACCTCCAAGCCGGTGAGGCTTTGCAGCCGAATGTGTCTTTTTCCAAAAGACATCAATTTCACTGAAACTGGCAGGATAGGGTGACTGGTCACCTGACCCAGTTATTACGGAGGCGACTGCTCAAAAACTCGCCTTCCATACTCCAGTTTTCATCAGTAAGTTGGCTCGAACCACGAATATGAATCTCTGTCAATTTGTCAACGTGGTCCCTACCCAGTTCTGACGCAAGGCATCAGGAGGCTCAATATCTCTTCTATGCCTTCATTCTCTGGTTTGAAAATCTCGGCATGTGAAAAAAAAAAAGAAAATTGAGCGCCCACAGAAGCTTGTTCCCTAAGTTAGATAATTTCAGCAATTTTAACCCTCAATGTTATTTATTATCCTTAGAATTTCACTGGCGGTAGTGCAACTCTATATGATAAGCAATGTAAAATCTAATTCTTTGAAATATAATGGATGTTGTCACAACACATTCAAAAAATTAATATTTTCTGCTTAAATGGTGATCACCATTCACGCACATTACTTCGCATCGCTAACTTCAGATATGAGAAAACATCAGGAAACACCAACCAAAGAAGTGCCAATAAGATGCCAAGAAAGCTATTCGCAATAAAAAAAAAACAGAATGTGCAGGCGCAACCGCGCGCGAAAGAGCCAACCTGCGCCGCCCTGCCGTGCACTTGACGAAGACTAAAGCCCAGCCCGCACAAACGTGCGGGTGACTTTTTCACGCGTGACTACACAGCGTGTGTGGTAAGAATGCGTGAATTTTTTTAGCGAAGCATGTTTTTCTAAGTCTTAATATTCCTTTCATATGCATACACTCCCGAAAAAAAAATGTATAACAAGAAGGAGCGTTGATTTACACGTCTGAGGTAGCTGCTGTCGGCGCACGTGCTCAGACGGCATTTTTGGTGGAAGATTACTCGCCCTCTGGTGTCGAATTTATTGAACTACTGAAACAGATATATTCCCGTAAACATTGACTTCAGCAGCACAGAGCTATGAGACCGAAACTGAAACAGGTGCCGTTTCGTGAGCGTCTTTATTGACCCGCACATTTGTGCGGGTCAGGCCGTAAAGGGATATACATCTGATATATAGATTCCGCTGAGAAATATTGGACTTAGTGAAACGCTCGCAACGGAAAGGACACTACCAGTTTGATGTGCGCAGCCGTAGGCTCCGTTCACGGGATTTTGCTATGTAAAACTGTCACGGAATGCCACTTTTTCGACCCCTCGTCACGGCTTTAACGCGCGCCGCACCCAACCCGCTGACCAGCGCACCGTCTTGGACGTCAGGGACTTGTTTTTCGTGGAGCCGCGAAGAGCAGCGGAAGGGGAGTGTCGCTGCCGAAGTTGGCTCTTTGTTGAATACCGAGGCGACGGCAGGTATACGGAAATCCGCAGTGAGCCCCGAACTTTTTGGCTGCAAAACGCTCGGCATAAGAATGGAGGCAGGATACGTTCCCACGGTAGGAGCTGCACGTGCACGAGCCGCCTACGCAGTCACCGTAAACGGGTTGTCTCTTTGGATTAATGGAGAACCCTCCCCTAATTAAAAAGGGGCGTCGTAAATATTTTGAGGGCGGACTTTTGCGACAATGAAACGCACATGATTGGACCCATGTTGATGGTCCCCTTTTCCCCCAGGAAGAGAGTGAGGGGACACGAAGGAGATTTAAGCGCAGGAGATCGCCCTGCTAATCAGTCTAGTTGCTTGACAAACATGGAATAGAAGTAGATCATCGAGTATCTCTCCTAGAAGTTTTTAGTGTGCGCTTTGTATCGGCTGGCCACCTAAACTTAGCCGTTCGCCTAGTTGAGACACGTCTGCCTCAGATCTCCTTCAAGCACTAACTCCCGGAAACATCGGCGTTGCAACTCGGACCCACCGAATTCGGAGTCGTGCCAGAAATCTTCGGGACTTCTCGCATCCGATCGTCGTGGACGCAACGCTGCCGGTCATCATCACGTATGCTTCACCTGTTTATATCATCGAACTTTCGCGTTTCTTCGGTTTTATTTCATTCCATTGTTAGTTTAGCGTTAATTGATCTTGTGTATCTTTGTGAGCTGATTGTTTAAGTATTTGCATATTGTTAGTTTTTTCTGAAGTGTTGTATTTAGTGTGCTCGTGGCGCAATAGCTAAATTCAAGCTGTTGTTTTGTCCAAACACGTCTCCGATCTTTTCACTGTTTCTACTTGCGTACGGAACGGCCGAACCCGCTGTCATTCCCGTCGCCGACTTCGCGCTGGCGACGCTTGAATACAGCAAAAACCGTAACAAAAACACTGCCTTTTGTGGGATGTTTGTGAATGACATCGCTCGTTTCTTTGGATGGCCTGCGTGAGTGTGTCAGTACAATTCATGATGACCTTTCAAAAGCATTTCTTGCATGACTGGCTCCCCTCGGCAGTATTTCCAGCATACAACAAACTAGTTTGCACCACGCGAAGTCACTTTATGATTCCGTATTTCAACGTCTATGAAAACAGGGTAGCGTTCGGAGTGGTGTTTGATGCATTGTTGGATAACTTGTTTTGTGCAGTCTCGTGTGGTGTATCTCGTCGTCTAGTTTCTTGAAAAGGTGCTCGAACTAATTTATCTCAGAAAATTAATTTTAGGTGCACCGCTTCTGACACATTTAGATTTTGTATGTCAAGTAGTGAGCGTTATTATGTGAATAAGTAATGACCCCGTACGGATAACGTAATAATGACCAAGAAATCTCGGTACCGACGAAAAATTTGATTTTTTTCCAGCCATGAGCTTCGAGATTGACAACCCGATCGTTACTGGACGCAACGACAGTGTGCGTAACGTTATCTCGCGTTAGGACGAATGCCATTTACCAATCCTGTCTCCATGAAGGTCGAAGAAGCACCCCAGTGATAGTTCAAAAGTGAGAGGAATGGGGAGGCTCCTATTAAATTTTCTACTTCGAAAATATTCGATAGCTTGATATCATTGTCCGCCACGGCGGTCTTGTGGTTACGGTGTTCGACTGCTCACCCGCAGATCGCAGGATCAAATGCCGGCCGCGGCGGCCGCATTTTCGGCGGAGGTAAAAATGCTTGAGGGCTGTGTACTTACATATATATGGAGGTTAAAAAACAGCAGGTGGTCGAAATTTCCGGAAGCCGTCACTACGGCGTCTCGGATGACCATATCGAAGGTTTAGCTACAGATTCAGAAATTTATATTGCAATGTATGTGCTTCATTGGTCATTTTGATTACAAAATTTTTTCTTATCAAAAAAATGTCGCAGATCCCAAGTACTATGGCAATCGATGTTATGCGAAGCATGCGGAGACAAGGGAACGGGGTTGTAATTTTCTTATTGAGCGAAACCTTACGAAATCACGTTAAAGATATGTAGAGATGTACGCAGTGCTAGAGCACTGCACGGGCTCGGGCCTACCCGAAAACCCGGGCCCGGCCCGGCCCGACGGGCCGGGCCGGGCCGGGTAAAGTAGTGTTCACGGCGGGCCCGGGCCGGGCTCGGGCCTGAAGCTCCGGGCTTAGGGCCGGGCCCGGGTTTGAGGTGGCGGGCTCGGGTCGGGCCGGGCTTGAACTTTGCTCAGTTCTTAAGACTGTTCCACATACGTTGTGCATGCATATCTGCTGCAGATTTTATATCTCGAAAAAAAAATTTTTTTTTTCTTTTTACGTGGTGCAAACTATTTCAAGAATTTTTATGAGCGACAAGTACTGAACTTCTCTTGCTGCTTGTATATGGGGCTATTTGATAAACTTATATAGTTAACATCTCACTTTTCATTTCTTTATTGCATTGGCTATCATTTTGCATCCGCAATGTCATTTTTTAATCACAGTAATAATTGTAATGTAATAATTTAGATAATGTATTTTTATCTATAACTTATCATCGAAAGAGTGATCTCAGAACTCCAAAGGAGAGCAGCGTTCTTGAATTGTCCCACAGTCCACTAAAACAAAAGCTCTGCGCTGAGCCTCGTTACAAAGAATCATTAAGGCACGTTCTTTTTCGAGGCTCCGTCATGGCTTTCAGTGGTCGTGTGACGCGACTTGGACATGCACAGCATGCTTTGTGTGCCTCATCGGTAACGTCTGAGCTTTCGTCGTGCTCCGCTGTGTGGTGCGTAGCTACATGACACAGCCGCAGCAACGTTGGAATGTGCAGGAATCGCACAGGTCCATTAAACAAGGTGTGTGGCTAAGTATATTCACTTGACGATATATCTGGCTTGAAAAAAAGACAGTTACGAATTCCATATTGGGTGATATCCCGTTACTTCGAACCATACGCATAAAATGAGTAAGCTTCGAGAAGCTTCTTCGCATCTTTATCGACAAACTGGAACGAGCCGTGAAAACAGATCAAAATATCTTCGTCCACCTCCTGCCAGTCTTGCCCGCGTAGTTTAATCGCCACCTTCAAACGTTACCAACTTGTTATCAAGCCCTACACCATTATAATATGTATAAAAAAGACAGAGCATATTGTAATACCGTGTATAACATACACAGCTGAAACCTGCAAGTGGAAGCGCCCAAAGAGTATTTTTATGGATGATATATCGAAGTGTGGACGACGTTCGCGAACAAGACAAATGAAGCGATGAGTTGGAAAGCCATGTTCATTCTGCAGAAGTCCGCACCGAAATTGGCTCCAGTGGGTAGGTCTGAGAACTACGACTGCCGACGCCTTCACAATTCGCAAGGGAGACGTCGTGCGTCCTTGCGGCTAGCGCAAGCAGTTCAAGCAACTGTAGCGCGGCAGGATATCTGATGCGACAGAGCATGGCGCGCTTACAGCAGGAATCTTGATAATTTGACTTTTCGCACAATAAGTGTGAAAGAACTGGAAACTATGCAAAAAAAGCTTATTTTATTTCATTTTCATTTATTGCTACCCTCAAGGCCAAATCCGTTAGATAGAGGAGTGAGTAAAAAAGTAGAGGTATACAACAAACAAGGAACGCAGCAAACAATTCCTAAAGACACAAGTTCTTCGGCCCTGTAGACTATATACCAGCAGTGCAGTGTGTGATATACGGAAAAAATGCTATAACAAATTTTAAATGCGAAGCAATTCTTTGCGTACTGTAAGCACTTTTGCGTTTCTATCTATCTATCCATCTATCTATCTATCTATCTATCTATCTATCTATCTATCTATCTATCTATCTATCTATCTATCTATCTATCTATCTATCTATCTATCTATCTATCTATCTATCTATCTATCTAATCTTGCCGCCAACGTCTGGGTGCTCTCGTGATCGCCTCCTTAACTTGGAGTAGACAAAAATTTGTATGGGAGGGTAAGAGGTATGGACGAATACGTCTGGCTAGTCATGACATGAATAACGTGAAAATCCTGCCGCGTACGTCGTCAAATCCTTTCCTGCAGACACCTGTGGTACATACCCGTATACCACGGGCCGCGGCATGCGGGTATGCGCCACTGGTGTTTGACAATTTATATCTACCCAGGAACGGATAGGACAGACATCAGTAATTTGAATGCGAGAGCATAAGAAGAAATGACGTCGGCAGCGTTGACCCGACGAATGCAAATAATAAATATCAGGGTCCCAGCAGGAATCGAACCCAAGCAATCTGCGTGGCAATGAAGTATTGTACCACAGAGCCACGTCAGGTCTCGGGACTGCTTTGCAAAAACTCTATGCATGCGTAATGTTGGGGAACTGTCAATAGTGGTTGCAGTGCTGGCTATCTGATCGTAGAAACATTACATATGTACTCCTATGAGGCAGGCGTCATGTCGGGTTAACGTCATTTGTATACTTAAGCGCCATCGTCTGTAGTTGGTCCACGAAGCACTATCCAAGGCTACCATTCTCACAAGCACAAGTTCTACTTAGCTTACCGCTTCCGGTGTTGGTAATACCCATGTTTCTGTTGGCATCGTTATGCTGTTGTAAACAACTGGTTATATGAAACACACGCGATCGTTCAACAAATGTCTGTGCGTACAACATTTGCATATATCTTTAGCGTCATTTCGTACCATTTCGCGCAATAAAAAAATTACTACCCAGTCACCTTGCCTCCGCATGCTTCGCATAATATCGATTTCCCCCCTCTATTTCTATTGGCATGGCAAGCTGCTACTGTGCTGAAGACAAGCACTACACATCCGGAAGGGTGCACGATTGGGTTTGATGGTAGAGCATACTTTAAATATAAATACAGAGAGCAATAAAAACAAAGTGAAGGGAGGGTTCTGTTCTCTCTCTGCCTGTTAATATGCTATCTGCTGAAAATGAACTCGTGCTGCAAATCACTTTTCTTGCTACAATAGCTGCTACCAAACGCTCTTGATAATGCCCATTGTATTGGTAGAAAAAATATGCACAATATACCGCTCCCGAATAACGGTTTATCGTACGCAGTATGTCAGATCTACTTTTACTACAGTGAGTCTCTTTTGTACAAGGAATTACTGTAGATTATAGCATACATGTTAGCGTAGCATGCGCCAACAAAGTGTAGATATTCGCTACTTAAAAAGCCTTGCTGTCGATTCTATGTTCAGGCAGCACCCCCTAGATTAATGGCTCGGGCCTCAGTCGGGCCCGATCTGCGGTCGGGCCGGGCCGGGCCGGGTAGGTGAAATTTTTTCTCGGGTTCGGGCCGGGCCCGGGTCTCGCTTTTGAGTCACCGGGCCGGGTTCGGGCGGGTAAACTTCAACGAGTGCCGGGCTCGGGCCGGGCCCGGGCTTAGAATCCCGGCCCGTGCAGTGCTCTAGTACGCACAGACATATGTTGAATAGTCGCATATGTTTCATATAACCAGTTGTTTACAGTTGCGTAACATGGGTATTACCTACACCAGAAGCAGTAATCTGATGTGTAGATCTTTTGCTTGTGAGGATGGTAGCTGTGGATAGTGCTTCGTGGACCAAATAAAGGGGATAGCGTTTAAGTATACAATTGACCTTAACCTGACATGACGCCTGTATCATTGTCTTATATGTGTAATGTTTATGAAATTAGATAGCGAGCGCGGGAACCACAATTGACCTTTCACCTACACAACGCCTGCATAGGGTATTTTTCAAAGCAGTTGCGAGACCTGCCGTAGCTCTGTGGTAGAATACTTGATTGCTACGCAGATCGCTTAGGCTTGATTACCTGCTGGGACCCTGATATTTATTATTTGCATTCGTCGGGTCAACGCTGCCGACGTCAGTTTTTCTTAACACTCTCGGTTTTAAATAACTATACTGTCTGTCCTCGCCATACCGTACGTTTGACGACGTACGCGACAGGATTTTCACGTTATTGATGTCATGACCAGCCAGACATATTCGTCAATACCTTTTGCCCTCCCGCCCTCCCATACAATTTTTGGTATACCCCGAGTTAAGGAGGCGATCACGAGAACACCCAGATGTAGGTGGCTAGATAGATATATATATAGATAGATACGTAGACAGAAACAAAAAAGTGCTTGCAGGACGCAAAGAGATGCTTGGCATTTATTATGTGCTTTCATTTTATTCACGTTGAACTCTTTATCGCAAAATGGGTATTATTGGTTTCTGAAGACTGAAGCTTAGAACGGAATACAAAAATTAATTGAATAGTGGTGACAGCGAATTCAATATGGATTCGTCTCGAAACCATTCGAATAGTATTCTAAAGCCACCTTACAATATTAAGGGAACCATTTTGCGGAAGAATATTATATTTTCGTAAGATTTTATTTTGAAGTAAAATATTCCGAACCTTTACAAAGGAAACATTACAGGTACTTTTAACCAATCAGAATAGCGCCATTGTGTAAACAAAGGTAAGATGGTATTAGAACTTAGCACGTGAGATATTTCGTCGCAGTTTGAAACGATCTTTAACTAAAGGTGGCACTTGGTTAGCAGCTTCACTAAAACTGAAGCTGAAGTCTACATCACTGTGAATATCAGGACAATGGTAGTACATTAATGACGATGTCTCTCCTATGACAGGGGGAGTATTAGTATGCAAAAGTCGTTGATTGTGTGAACAATGGCGTCAATAGAGGCGGGCATTCGAAGACAAAAATCTTGGAATGCCTACCTCTGAGTGATACAGAGATACAACAAGAAAAAACACCCGTCTCTCTTCCAAGATTCCGTTCCGTTGGGGTTTCTTAATCAGTGCTGATCAGCAGCATTTCTTCGTAGATTGATAATAATACTTTCTCGAAGCGGGCTTTGATTCTCTTTCACTGGAAGCATTTTCATCAGTTCCGCAAGCTTGCTTGGGCCGAGGGTTGTTCGCCCGTGTGCCTCTAGGTAATCATGTGTTGCGGTAACCACTTCCTTAAGCGGTGAACATTTCCTTTCCTTGAGGAAGAAGACGGGACCCTTGTGGCAACGGTGCATGTATTGTTCCACAATAATTTTCTCTGTTAGAGCCTCAAACGACTTTTTTGCTCTACAGGTTTCAATTCACCGGTCTAAGTATCCTGCAAGCCATGCAGCGAACTGGCGCCCTGTCTCGGCTTTTTCAAGCAATGCTCCTCTGAACCTCTGAATGGTAGCCGTCACTAGTATATCGAAGCTCTTGCAGGAGCGTTAACTTTACGGTTTCGTGATCTAAACAATCGTCTGGTGACATTCTTCCTATTACTGTTAAAGCTTTCCCTGAGAGGCAAAGGCTAAAAGCAGAAGCCCAATTTTCTTTCGGCCGTTTTTGGCTTACCGCTACACGTACGAACTTCTGAATGTAGGCGTCTAGGTCACCCCCCTCTCTTCGGTGAAGACAGAGATGCGTTTATGGGGACTGAGCAGTTTTTTGCTCGGCACCGCAGCGCTTTCTTCAGCATCATTAGCTGTATCATTCACTGTCCTCTGCACACGAAGTTCTTCAAGGCACATCTTCTTATCTGAAATCTAGCGCTCCGACTGAAGCTTACGGCTTTCAGGTTCAAGCTTCTGGCTTTCAGCTTCCCGTGCTTCGGCTCTTTCGTCACGTGCTTTCTTGGCCTCTTCATCTGCCCAGGCTCTAAGTTCAGTGACTTCTAATCAACCTTCCCAACAAACCACCAACCTCCCGAAAATGTCCGAAAAAGGTTTTGGTGGGACATATACTACTTCCCAGAAAAAACCCTACAGCGCCAAAAAAACGTCCCGAGTACGCTTTAGCAACCAGCAATTTCCAACTTTGGTGTCATCCCAGAGATCTCGAAATAAGGGTTTCTCATTAATATCTCGGCTTCTATTCATAATGACGAAGCGGTTTTTTGTGTGTGGCATCTAGACATCTAAATGCACATGCCAGCCAAATTTCATGCACCTAAATTCAGTGGTGTAGGCATGGGCATGGGCGGGAGTGGCACACCGGTGAATACAATGCACCGTGGCACTCCTGCATTTGGCTACACCACTGGATTTAAGTACACAAAATTTGGTTTGCAGGTGCACTTACACATGTAAATGCTGCGCACAAAAAAATGCGCTTCGTTGTAGTAATGCGTGTTTGCGACACTTGTGCTAAGTAAACGAGGTTTAATTTTAAAACTGATCACACTCATTGCAAAAATATACATTTTAATAAATGCCCAGGGCCTTGAGGATTGGCATAAATAACTATGTAAATACAGAAATGATTCATTTTCAGCTGATCTTGTGCAATCTAGCCGAAATAGAAGAATCTTCATTGCAAGGTTTTCTCATCTTGCTCTGTTTTTAAATATCTGAAAGAAAGCAGAATCACAGAACACAATCTTGAGACACCTGGGTGATACCAGGAGAGATCAACACGGGTCTAAAAATTGATATTTTAGATTTGATTAAGTATTTAATACGTTATGCACCTCTCACCAAGTAGCCCGAAAGTCAACTTCATTTTTTTATTAATGGCATAATTTACGAGAAACAAAATATCGAACTTATCCAATACGGAGGGACCAATTTGGTCACCTGTCATTTTCGAAAGTTTGAGAGGCTATAAAAACACAAAGGTTATCATTACAAAGGAAATATTTTTTTCGTGAGATTTATGCGTAATGAAGAATAAATTAACACTGTTTCAAACTTGTAGAGCGAAGGAAAATATTTTTTAAAAATCGCCAGATACGCGACGTTTTATAAAAGTTTATGTATTCCCCCATTTTTTTTTCTCCTAAGACAATGCAAGCAGCGTTCCGAAACTTGATGAGTTGTGAGAATATGATGTGTACAAGAAGGGCCTAAAATATTGTTGCGGTAGGGTAAACAAATATTTTTATATACTGCCACAAACTTCCCATGTCGACGAAAGTGAACCTTACTGAAAAGTGAATATTAAAAAAAACCCCATCTTCGATTTTTCTTAAAATCCCGTAGATAGACAACCGAAGACCATGGAAAAGGAATATATAAAAACATAATGCATTATTTTGTTTGTAGCGACAATATTTGGGGTACATCAGAGCTTTTCCAGAATACGCTGAGGCGCCGAGAAATTGAGAAATCGGAATAGAAAAGCGGCAATCAGCTTCCGACGCGAGTACATGTGACCACATTTGGAGAAGAAAGGCAGTTTTAGTAAATCGGAGTAACTATTTTAAGCACAATATTCTACAATACCTTAATTTGCGCTTTTATATCGAGCACTGACACTTCCCATTTATTGGCGTCTCTCAATTACAATCGGATGGGACTGCTCTGACGGCCATGTGTTTTCAACATTTTGGTTTAGTGAAGTATATCTGGAATCAGTTCGCTTACGAAGCAAAGCGAATTTTGATCATTTGGGGCGCTGCGACTGCCGCTTTAGACTGAAGAACACGCTTTAGGCTAACTGTCGTCCGTCGTCTGCTCAACAGAATAACTACTGCGCGCCCCATCTCGGAGGCAATGCTTTAGATCATATTAGTTAAAGTCTGGACAAAGATAACGCCATCTGTAATTTTATCGAAAAATACTTTATTAGGCTGTGAAATTCATTTGAACATATTTTGCATTCACACTGCGGATACTTGCGCACTCTGTTTTACGTCTGCTCGCCTTAAAGGTAAAAGACCTAGAAACAGACGACATATAGATCACTTTCGTGCTGCTCATTTCACGCATCGTTCTTCGTAGGGAAATGCTGGCAGCATTGCAAGCGATTTGAGCCGTAAGGAGCGTGGCGATGGCTGACCGCTTCAGCCGAGATAGAGTTTTTTGTGCAGATTACCTGATGGTGCACAAAAAGAAAATACCTTATCGAAGAAATTTCCACAAGGTTCAAGACATCGGCCTCTTTTTCCCTTCAGAAGCTCTTGCCGAAAGCTTCCCGCCATGCACATGACAGCGACCACGTCTGCCAGAACTGCTTCAGACGCCTCAGAGATATGCTGTCTTCTTCTGACGGCTCCTCAGCTGAAACAGCCGATGAGTTTGTGCCGGAAGAAGAGGAAGTCAGAAGTCACGAGCGATACTTACACATGCCTGAAGCATTGTCGCATATGCGACCGGAGAAGCTTCATGCGCAAAACAGCAACGTTCGTACAGAGCAAAGTCAAACTAACAACATTTCCACGGTGACCGTGAAACGCCACGGTAATGTGTGTAACCGCCTTTCGAACCATCAGATTTCAAATGTAGTGTGTGCACCCAGTGGTTCAACAACTTCAAACAAGCCTATGAAGCGTGCTCTTCATACCAAGAGCGAATGAGCTTGTTGACTCTGTTGCCGAGCGAAATGGAGCGCCGAAAACTGCAAGACCTCATACCAAGCTTGCCAGCTTACATGATATACAGATCCCGGCGCTGGCGCGAAAAACACGGGATATGGTCAGCACCAAATGCACTCAAAAGGACACGGATGAACCCAACGGACGTCCAGGCAGCTATGGTGTACTATTCCAAAGATGAGTATGGCTGCTCGCGACAGTCCCAACAAAAAGGATGTAGTCTGTTTTAATTGACGGAAAAAAGGAGTATGTTTCCAAAATGCTTATGACCCGTTCGGTGCGAGAGGCTTACCGTCTCTTTCAAGAAGCTAATCTGGCCATGGCTATTGGCTCTCAAAGTTTTATTCTCTGCGGCCAAAGTGGGTCCACCACAGCAAGAAGTGTGTCTTTGTATATACTGTGCTAATGACACGGAGTGTGTTTCTGAGCTACAAGATGTCACGGATGGTGCCTACATGGCCGACTTCTTGAAGGAACTGTGTCTTTGCAGCTCCCCTACAACTGATTGTTTTTTAGGCGATTGTGACTGTGTGCTGAGGAGGACGCTCTGACAGCTACAAGTTTGGGAATCCCTGAAGAAATTGAGGTAGCCTATGCAGTATGGAAAAATGGAGATCTGTTAAAAAAAAACAGCACAGGCAAGTGCTTTTCTGCGGGAGCTCAGTGCATGGTTTGTCAAGTGGATTACCCATGATTATGTAAGGCACATTCAAGCGTCAGCAATACGCGAGGCCAAAGAGAACCAACAAAAGGAATCTTGCGTTTTTCAATTTGATTTCGCTGAAAACTGGACAGCCATTTTACCAAACGAGGTACAGTCGTAACACTGGCACAAAAAACAGGTGTCCATATTTACGTGTGTCGTCACAAGCAAGCATTGAACCCAGAGTTTTGCCGTCATCAGTGTTGACACATGCCATGATGCCGCACATGCCTGTTTCGCACTCAAAATAATCGACGACTGCATGAAGGAACAACTTCAGCCGTGACCCGCATGTTACCTATGTTTCTGATGGCGCCAGGAGTCACTTCAAGAACAAGTACCAGTTGTACGAGTTGAGTCAGAAAGAAAACATATCAACGAAGTAGATTTTTTCGGCCACAGGGCACGGCAAGAACTCTTGTGACGGTGTTGGTGGCCTAATAAAGCATCAGACCACGCTCTACAACCTTAGAGCGGCAAGCTCTGCTGTGATTAAGTCGGCATCTGAAATGGTGGCGCAGATGACCGCGAAGCTAAAAAATGTCAAGCTGCTGTGTGCAAATACAGACGAGCTAAACATTCCGTCAGTTTAAGAGGAACCAGTGGAAATTGTTGCCACGTGTTCCAGGCATACGTTCTTGGCATGTTTGGCTAAGCACAACTGACAGCACTGATCATGGTCGTGTTTTGTTAGTGTCACGTACTGCTAAAGGTGATCTGCAAAAGATGCAGCCTTTTTGAGCATATCTCTCTTTTTGTTTGACGCATTCATCACCTAAAAACCAGACTGTGGCAACTTCGAGCGCTTATGTTCTATCTTGGAAGACCCAACACTCGCGTTGGAACATTTTCATGCATACGTTTATCTGCAAATACACACTGATGGTCTGCAACTGTGTCACTGTGCATTAGATATCCTCCATTAGAGCTCTGCGATCTGCTGTATAAATGCGCCTACATAGATAAGTATTCGTCACAGCGGTAAAACTGCCTTTCTTATCCAAATGTGGTCACATGTACTCGCGTCGGAAGCTGATTGCCGCTTTTCTATTCCGATTTCTCAATTTCTCGGCGCCTCAGCGTATTCTGGAAAAGCTCTGATTTGTACCCCGAATATTGTCACCACAAACAAAATAATGCAACATCTTTTTATATATTCCTTTTTCATGGTCCTCGGTTGTCAATCTACGGGATTTTAAGAAAAATCGAAGATGGGGGTTTTTTTAATATTCACTTTTCAGTAAGGTTCACTTTCGCCAAAATGGGAAGTTTGTGGCAGTATATAAAAATATTTGTTTACCCTACCGCAACAATATTTTAAGCACTTCTTGTACACATCATATTCTCACAACTCATCAAGTTTCGGAACGCTGGTTGCATTGCCTTAGGAGAAAAAAAAATAGGGAATACATAAACTTTTATAAAATGTCGCGTATCTGGCGATTTTTAAAAAATATTTTCCTTCGCTCTACAAGTTTGAAACAGTGTTAGTTTATTCTTCATAGCGCACAAATTCCACGAAAAAAAAATATTCCCTTTGTAATGATAACCTTTGTGTTTTTATAGCCTCTCAAACTTTCGAAAATGACAGGTGACCAAATTGGACCCTCCGTATTGGATAAGTTCGATATTTTGTTTCTCGTAAATTATGCCATTAATAAAAAAATGAAGTTGACTTTCGGGCTACTTGGTGAGAGGTGCATAACATATTAAATACTTAATCATATCTAAAATATCAATTTTTGGACCCGTGTCGATCTCTCGTGGAATCACCCACCTACAACATTGTTAACACTGTGTTTACCCTTCCGCGTGCGCCCTGTCCTCGAAACTCATGTGCCGCCTGCCACATATGCAAAACGAATATACAAGAGAATGAGTACAGCTTACGTAAAGTAATTGCAGCCTCAGCACATTTTTTTTAAACAGTGTTCTAAAACTTGACATCAAATGTCACTTCCTTTAACTTGTGTACCACAGCCTAACCTCAATAGAGAGACACAAAAAAACCACGATAGTCGTAGCAAATGCAGCGAGTGAAGAGTTTTTCTTGCCTCTTTCTTCTTCGTTCTTTTGAGTGCGCTGCTTGACTAGCACGGTATGATGGTAGTTCTTACTAAATATTAAATGCACAACAATGCGATACCAGAACATAAGTTATGAATGTTGACTCTTAAGCAGTTTGCATCATTTTTGTGTCATATTTCACAAAATCAATATGGGTCATTGCTGTTGTTGCGAAGTGGGTTTGTTGGTACATCATACACAATGTCATCACATAGCGCATATTTCGCAGAAGCATACATGGAGAGTCAACTTCTGAAAGTCGGTTAATTTGCGACCACGGTGGTAATCTGGGCACGTTGGTAATCCGTTTCTTTGAACGATAAAAGCACCCTTGAGACGATCACACAACGAAGGAACGCACGCGCACACATATACAGCGCTTCTTTCCACAGTTTATTTTGTGATCCCATCATTACTTATATAGCAAAAGATGAGCATGTCTGTTGCCCAGAAGTAACAGAACATTACTACGCAACATGACAGACACCGAGAAAATCAAATTCCTTTTGTGTCAGCGCGAAAGACGGCACGCTAATGCGCTTGTCACCCATCTCTTCCAGCTCCCCCGCTTCTATAATCCCGCGTGTAAGCTGATTCCTATTTCTTCCCACAATTCTGCACGTGTTGAACAAAGGAAGGCAACCGCACTTCTTACAATGCATTTCTAGGAAACCATCTGCCACGTTTCCAGCATTGTAATGGTCTTCACGCAGCCGGTCATTCAGGCTGCTACTGATTTGTCCACCGTGGCTGCGACCACAAGATAGCGGCAGACAACACACTCGCTGACTGAGTTATCGGCTGCGTGAGCACCATTACAATACTAGAAACGTGGCAGGTGGATTCCTAGCAATGCATTGTAAGAAGTTCTTTGTTCAACACGTGCATAATTGTGGGGAGAATTAGGAATCAGCTTACACGCGAGATTATATGAGCAATGGAGATTGAAAAGCCGTCTATCGCGCTGACAGAGAATGAAGGTGATTTTCTTGGTGTTCCTGATGTTGCCTATTGATATTTTGTTATTCTACGCAGCAGATGGGCTAAATAAGTGCTGTAAAGATCACCATAAGCGGGGGGGCAGGGTTCCCCTTCAGGGGGGGGGGCGAAGGTTCGTTGCAGCGCCCCTCTCCCTATTAAGGCAATGTATGGGGCAGACTTTATGCCCCCCCCCACCCTCTTACGTGACTCAAGGGGGAAGACTCTCCTGCCCACCCCCCGTGCGCACGCCTATGGGGATCGCAAAACAAACTGTTGAAAGTAGCGCCCTGTGTCTGCGTGTGTGTTCCTTCGTTGTGTGATCGTACCCAGTGCACTTTTACCGCTCATAAAAATTGTTTTTCGAATTAAGCAGCCCATCTATACCTTTCTCTAAGCGCATGGACAAGTATAATAAATTTATTACATGAATAGTTAAACATTCGGCGCAAATGCCCTGGGCCAAACTCAAAACACTTTGGGACAGTTTTGTCGGCTGGATTGCCTTAATTTAATGGGCCCATAATCCACTACGAGTTCAAAGCAGAGAGTCTCTTTTTTTCCTCGCCTTCATTACCCTTCGTACAGGCGCTATCTCTTCCTCGCGAGTTATTTCCGTATATAACACGTGGACAATATCAGCACTAAACCTTGAGCCTATCAGTTATTTTGTGCTGTTCGACTATATGCTGCTTTCCCCTCTTGAGCAGCCAAGAACACACAAAACGAAGTGAAATCAGTTGATCGCACACGATAGCGACCCAAGGCTAGGCATAACGGGCGTGCGACTACATGGCAAAGCGAAGTAGGAGAATTCACTACCCTCATATATGGAACAATCGAGAGGTTATTTCTTCGTGGCGTCATGCGCGTGAACAGCCTGAGGACATCATGAATTGTGCATAAAAGACGGAAAAGACGGAATAATTTCTGTATCTTTAGTCAGAGCATGAAGTCGGCATTATCGCTTATACTCGCACATACGTGTAAGCAGAAACCAAGATATGAACGCTATCATTATATTTCTTGTGGTTTACATTTCATGTATATAATATTTTCAAAGCTTCCTCGCATACAAAAAATACACGAGATGCAAGAATCTTGTTAGCACGTGTGGAAAACATGTCCTGTTTCGGAGCAAAGCTCAAGGCAAGGCAAAATTTTTCCATTGCTACGGTCTAAAACAAGCGAATTATGTCACGAATCATCTCAAACGGGTTCTTAGGTTTTCGTCGCGCCTGCGTTTTCTCTCGACTCATCCAAGTGGAAAGGAAACAAAGACAGCAGCCGTGAACTCCGAACTTTGCGCTCACACGCACTATTGAACTTACACCACTTTCACGCACAACACAAAAATCCGATTGCAACTTCGTCGCATCGAGATGGTCGTACATACCTTCTGTAGCGATGCAAATCCACAAAAATCCTGTAATTTTGACGATGACATGTGCAATACCACACGAATCCACAGAGCACGCAATGGAGCACAGAAACCCAATGAAAAACCACGGCTGCACAAAGACGGCAGACAAGAAGACCGAGCGCGTCACAAGGCGCGCATGCGCGAAGCCAACAGCAAGTGCGCATGCGCGGCTTTTCTTTTCAGTTTTTTTTCCACACAAGTGTTTTGCTCCCTCAAGGGCATTTCGGGGATCATTGCGGGCTGTTTTGTTTCGATGGCGTTTTTATGAAAATTGTTCATCCCGCGATTTCTTTCTGGGGCTCTTTTTGGTGCCCAGTAACTTTTTAGTTGTTTGTTTATATCCAGAAAACACGTTTTGCCAATTTTTAAGAAACATAAATTTGGGAGCTCCACATTCGGGTCATTTCGGGAGATCCAAGGGAGATGGTGTGGTTTGTTGGGTTTGTACCCGCCAGAATTAATTTATCCATGTACATCTTCTGTGGAGCCCTCAGCGATGCTCTCCTACTACACTGCTCTGACCTTCATATGTTTAATTAAGGAGAATGTCCTGTCGAGGATGCCATTGTTATAGAATAGGTTCGGGGAGCATGTGCCAGAGACGCCTCCAAGGGCAACCGAGAAGTCACACAAACATATAGTCAAACACAAAAACATGAAAAGACCACAATACATAATACAAATGTACAAGATCAACGCCAAAATTGTCTCTAGAACTCTGTGAGCGTTCTTTGGTTCCAACTTTGTCACAATATTCATGCTTAATTCGCCGCCAAAGTATTTTAATCATTTAACATAGGAACCTTTGAAACAAAATGCGAATATACTACTCGCGAAAAAAATCGTATTTTATAAAATACGCGAGTCACGCAGGATAATGCAATTTTTCGCCGAAACCAAAAATAAAGATTGTTAAGACAAAAATTAATAAAGAATCATAGTAATGAAACATAAGCACCTTAAGATGAAGGAAAAAATATTTTGTAGTGACTGTTCGGAACAGTAATATTATATAAGCTATTTAGCGCGACAGAGTTTAACTTGGGCGGCCAAAGTTCGAGGAGCCCTCTAGGGAGCACAAACTTTTTTTTGCGTTCTATAACGCCTCAATAAGTACACCTCACATTCACACATACCTGCACAATTTTTTCAGCATGATCGGATACGGTCGAAAATTCACCTGGTACACTTGGTATGGAATGACTCATATTTATACACGTATGATCCATTATATATGGTCATGCGCTGTTCCCTTTGTCTTCCTCGCAGCACGCACGTCACAGACACACACACACACACACACACACACACACACACACACACACACACACACACACACACACACACACACACACACACACACCACGACGTATCTCTGTCCTGTAACGTCACACAAGTCGACAGGATCGACCTCATCAAGCTGCCATGGCTAGGCCAAAGTCTCCGCTCAACATACCGAAGTACAAGGGAACCCAGAACACGTCCCTGTCGACAAGTAGCTACTCCTTTTCGACACGAAGGCGACCGAGGCATCATGGACACACCGCGATCGGGTCAGTCACTTCAGCGAATACATCGAAGGGGAAGCGTTCAAGTGGTTCCTTACAGAAATTTTCGGCAACGACAAGACATGGGACGATATAAAGCGCGACATGCGAAATCGCTTTGGTACGACTGACGGAGGCGCCTTTCGTCTCTTCATCCACTACCGGCTAAAACGAGGCGAGACCATCAAGGATTACTACGACGAGAAAAAACGACCGGGGCTCCTTGGCCGACCTTCAATAGTGCCACATTATTTCTCGACTGACTTACGGTGTTCCTCCTGATGTGGAACTGACGCTCGCTGGACTGTCTTTCATCTCGTCAGCAGAGTGGTTCACCGCTGCCCAACGGATCGAGACATCTTTAAGACGGGTGAGAGGAATTTCGGTTGCTCGTACTCCTAGTACTACATCAAGAGCTCCACGTCTCTTGAGCAGGCCGCAGCAGCAAACATTGACTTCTCGACCGCATGGATCCCAAAATGAATGGAAATATTGCTCAGCTACTGGTTTCCCACGACAGTTTCATTGGCACAACGAATGTCCGCGCCGCGGTAACGTGCCCGCTATTGAGACTAGACCCGGAAACGAGGAGAGCGACCCAAAGTTTCATTAATACAGTTCGATGCTTTCATCAACGGAAGGCCAGTAACTAGAATTCTTGATACAGGAGCAACAATTACTTGTATCAGTGAAGATCAGTGTTGCGGAATGGGCGCCTCCATTCCATTCCAATTCCATTCCGGGGAATCACAACTTGCCACAATTCCATTCCTTTCTATTCCTCGGAATGAAAAAACTTAGCCCATTCCCACTCCGGGAATGGCCGGGCAGTTCCATTCCATTCCTGTAATTCCTCAACGTAGGAAAGGCATCTTGATAGTTTTATCGAGTTAAGAATGGGCGCCCCATAAAGCTGATGTAATCAGATGCATTAAGAAGTGCAAAAGTACGCAAAACACGTTACCAAGGTCGAAAAATATTAGCTTGGTGACATATCTCGTGCAGTACAACCACCTTTTAATTCCCATAGGGGCAGTTCTCCCGCTACCTAGAGTATTTGCATGCTCAGCATGTTTGAACGAATGGCGACGTTTAATGTGTTAATGCTAAAATGACGACATAGCGCATTTTTATTCTGGCAAGAGTAGTGTTCAAGAAGACCAAGCAGTTGTGCCACGCGTCTGGAGCGGTCGTGAATATGGAGAAAACTAAAATTTGGTTAATGGGGAACAAGACCCTCTAGATCTGCTGGTATTAGTTGGAACAGTGCACCGCTCGGGTACCTTGTGCCTTTGCATCGAATGCGGAACACTGGGCCGCACTGCTCGTCAGCACTCACGCTTGTCAAGCGTGCCTCGCAAGCATGGATGGGGTGAGGAGAACTTTCTGTGTTCGCCTGTGCGCAGGTATGCAATGTCAGGTGTGCAACTTAGAGAAGCGCTTTCTCGAATGTGCGTCCGAGTTGCTGACGGCGACAGAAGGAAAAACAAAAAAGTGAAGTCGAGGTGAGACAGCAGGCGGCTGGGACGCCGCCGAGGCGAAAAAAATCACAAGGCGTAAGGGGGGGCTATGCCGCCGCCGTAGTTCCGCATGACGGATACCAACGGCACAGAACCGCGTTTACGCGAAGAATAGAGACAAACTTCGGAGCAACACACTCTATATAAAGACAGAATTGCAGTCGGCGCGTTGCTTATAAATGTGCCGTGCATGTAATCAGCCAAGCCATTTTAGGAATACTGCTTTATTGTTAAATTCGAGGCCTTGACTTACTAATGTTTGAAGTTCGAAAAAGATCGCGTAGAGGAAAAGGTACTCTGTTTTCGCAAAAAGACGTAATCCCATTCCCATTCCATTCCGTGCAAAAGGCGCTTAATTCCATTCCCATTCCATTCCTCCAAGCATTGTCCACATTCCATTCCCATTCCATTCCGGGGTCGCGAAAATGTGGAATGAATCCGGAGTCATTCCAATTCCGGAGTGGCAACTCCGCAACAGTGGTGAAGATGTGTACAAACAGCTGAAGCTTCAGTTGATGAGACTCCAGCATCATGGTGCGGCAAGTTACTTCAAGCATTCGAACTTTGGTCGCGTAAACATTCAATTGCAAATTGGGAATGTCACAAAGAAAGTTCATGTACACGTTCTGCGAGGCATCACAACACAATTAATTCTTGGCCTAGACAACGCTTCGTACTTCAATCTTTCTGTAAATTTAGAAAAGCCAGTCAGTAACACAAGGACGTGAAAATTTGAACCTGTCGAATAACAATGAAAAGAAAACCACTAAAGCACCGCTGATGAGAACCCTAATTCAGAAAACTTGCCAATACATGAAGCAGCAGTGCTCGACTCTCTTTTAAACAAGTATGACGAGATCTTCTCGAAATCCCAGACAGATATTGGATGCATCACTACTGAGCAACATAGAGTTGTACTTACCAATGCTGTCCCTATTCATCGAGCATCATGCAGATGTTCACAGGCCGACAAAGCGGAAATTAACAAACAAGTTGACGCCCTCATTAAGCAAGGTGTTGTGAGGCCTTCGTTGTCGCCCTATGCAGCACCGGACATCTTAGCGGAAAAGGAAGGCGAAGGGCGTACTCGTCTATGTATTGACTATCGCAAGCTCAACGCCATAACGGTATCCGACAACCAACCAATTCCACGTATAGATGACATTCTGGACCACTTGGGAAAGGCGAACTTTTTCACTGCGCTAGATGTAACGTCGAGATACTGGCATGTCCGAATGCATCCCGACGACGTTCAAAACTGCGTTTGTCACGACTAATGGTCATTATGAGTGGTTGGTAATGCCGTTCGGGTAAAGAACACTCCGGCTACATTTGAAAGAGCCATGGAATCAATAATAGACAGACATCAGCTCACTAATGTAAGCAATTACTTTGACAATGTGGTCGTATACTCAGAGACATTTTACGATCATATACGACAGCTCAAGACACTGTTGAAAGACCCTAAAGACGAGAACGTAAAACTGGAACGGAAAAAGTGCCAGTTTGCAAGATCCAGCATTGAATACTTGGGCCACAAAATTTCACAAGGAATAGTGACACCTAAGAAAAGTAACGTGGCTGCAGTACCCAAATTTCCGACACCTAAACGAGAGAAACACAACCAGCGTTTCCTGGGGACTGTAAACACTTACCGTCAGTACATCCCTCATTTCAGCGACATCGCTCTCCCACTCACGAAACTACTCCACAAAGGAAGCAAGTGGACGTGAACAGAAGCATGCGAGCAAGCTTTTCGGGAACTGAGGGAGCGCATAACTGAAGAACCGGTGCTTCGCATATACGGCACTTCGAGACCATGTACTGTGCACTGTGATGCATCTGGCGAAGGCATTGGTGCAGTTCTGAAGCCACCTGACGACAAAGGCAAGGAACATCCCGTTGCCTATTACTCCCGCCAACTACTAAGCATGAGGTCAATTATGCTGTTACAGAAAGAGAATGCCTTGCCATTATAGATGTCAGTGATAAGTGACATTTCTACCTTCATGGAAAGCCTTTCACTGTTGTAACAGATCACTCTGCACTACAGTGGCTGAAGAATATAAAGAATCCTCAAAGTCTTCTCTTCCGGTGGTCGTTGAAACTATCGATGTATCAAGTAAACATCAAACATCAAAAGGGCATAAGCAACGTCGAAGCAGATGCACTCTCCAGAGCCCCAATAGTTCAACTTCTGTCCAACGATGAACTTCAACGATGCAGCAATGAGCGCCCAAAAGGAACGTATTCATTGGAAAACAACGTAGTCATCGGCAAAAGAAAAGGACTAAGGAATATCTATGTGCCCCATGAACTACGCTCGACCATTCTTAAGAACGCACATCAACATTTTGGGCATGTCGGAGTGAAGAAGACACTATCACTCGTGTCGCCGCAATATTATTGGCCGGATATGGTAACCGATGTTGCCACCTACATTCGGCATTGTGATACATGCCAGAGATGCAAGAATACGAAAACAAAGAAATATGGGACACTTGAATCCACGCCTCCTGCTGAAGAACCTTTTGACCTTTGTGCGATGGACACCATTTTGGGATTTTGTGGATATGGCCTATCAAAAAGGTTTATCCACTTGGTAATTGACCATGACCATGCTACTCGCTACGTATGGGCGTTCGCCCATTAAAGTGAGAACAGAGACGCCTACATCTCATGCTCAAAAGCCACTTTTGCTGCCGGAAAACCATGGAAGTTCCTTTCAGATCGTGGAACAGCATTCACTGCAGGAAAATGTAAACAGTTTCTAAAACATAACCGAATACACCAACTCTTCACCTCATCTCATCATCCGCAATGCAATGGTATGAACGAGCGGACAAACCAGACCATCGTAACCAGACTTAAGTGCAAGATCAATGACGAGCCACAGAAGTGTTGGACTAAGCTGCTGTCCGAGGTAATAGACGAATAGAACAGAACGCCTCACGAAGTTACCGGCTACGCACCGTCCTTCCTGATGTATGGAATTCCATCTTATCCAACTGTACACTGTAAGCAAAAATAGGCCGAGATGGGAGTAAATGACTTGTCCTCTAGCGCATGCCCCGATGGGGGGTTTTATATACTCCCTATAGGCGGTGTAAAAAATTTACTCCGCGAAAGTACGGCGTTTTTGGATGGATTGAGGGGAATATTTATTTACATTCATCGGGGAATTTCTTCAGATAAGTATGGGAGTAACTTTTTATATCTGTGGGGGAATTTTTTCAGGTAAGTATGGGAGTAAATTTTTTTTATATCCATCGAAAAAAAAGTGACCGCCTTTCGCAGCCGTACAATCTGCGAGCGAATGTTTAATTAAAGTAGCTTCGAAGCACTTAACATGATCACACGTAAACAAACATGCACACAAAGCTCGCAAATTATTACAACACACACATCGACCGCCACTCGCACTACACAAACACACGTCGGTCACCGGCTATATATAGGCACCGTATTGTGACCTCCCATGTGGCTCTGGTGGGCACTTCTCTTACACGTAATTAAGCAATAAACATTCATGGCGTAGGTATAAAAATACGATGGGCTGATAGGTACCCCTGAAACACACATATATTTTATTTGAAATCTGCCAAACATTGACCGCTTTTTAATTGGCGAAAGCTAATTATCAGCTGGCGCTCTGTCGCATGGGCTGAATTTGAATTAGCAGTACTGTGTGTGTGTCCATATTATGCACTGAACCGCACAGAAACCCACAAACCACGAGCGGCCGTGCAGAGCACTTCAACGGCACACTGTACACATTCAGCAACACCGGCGATGAACCGAGGCGCCCCGCCGCTACCGCGTCCATGCCGCCGCCGTAGCTAGGCCTCTCCCAGGAGTACGGCCCGGCTATACGATGAACGACTGCTGGCGACCACAAAATGGTTGCTGTTGCGCAGTTTTCCTGGTCGTTATTTTTCACACTCAAAAGAAATAGGTGTCCGCGATCGGCGCAATTTAAGTTACGGACTTCAACGAACGAGATGGTTCGCAGTCGCGATTCCTGTTGCCCGCAGTGCATGGGCAGCTGTATGTTATTTCAGTGGGTTTAGTCAGCCTCTGCCTCGGATCGTCGCTCGCCCTCGCGTTAGATGTTTTGTAGCTGTGGGCGCATGGTGCAGAAAAGACAATTTTAACTGTTATTCATTGCAGCAGTCTTTATTCACTGTGAAACACATCCTTTGATCGCCGGTGGTCGGCGCGAGCTCGTAGAGCTCGCCACGGCGGCCGGTGCAGCATGCAGTGCGAGCTCGCTACGCCGCCGGCTTGATACCGACGACTTAGCGCAGCTTTCTTACCGCTTAGAAGTTGCAGCCGATCAAATAGCGGTGACACTCCAAGGAGCAACCGTCGCCGGCGGTCGGGGCGAGCGCGTCGCCGGCGCAGCTCTCACACCGGCCGCCGGCAAGTTTGATGCCGATGTCATGCGAAGCCTACTTCGTACCGCTTCGAAGCTAGAGTCGGTTAACTCCAGAAGCAACCGCTGACGATCACGACAGCTTACTTTTGTTACCGTTGAAATTCTCCTTTGCAATTTTTCGTAACTCGACATTTTGAAGCAAGGTATCCGCGGCGTGTCGGTGGCTTGTAGTCGTGTGCTTGCTTGCATGGGCACGGCCGTTCGGACAGACAGCTCGCGGTCGGACACTGGCGCGAGTGAAACTTCTCTCTGTCCAGAGTGGCTCAGCGGTGCGAAAGAGCTTGACACATTCACACTAAACACCAACCGGCCGTTGTGTATCCTCGCTGCGCTGATAATTTCATTGTCTGCCGACAAATACTCACACGGTGACCCACACACGCACACACACGCACGTCACGACCAAAAATGGTTTTTAAAACCCCCCATAGGGAGTTTCTACCCATGTGACCTGAAACTCCGTGGGTAGTTTAACAAGGTCATGTCGTTCATAAACTCTCTGATTAAGCAAGGGGCGTTTTACGACGACATGTGCTTACTTAACTCCCCTACCAGGGAGTAAATGATTGGGGCATGGGAGTTTTGAGGGCTCATGTGCTGGAAAAGCTCCCATCTCGGCTAATTTTTGCTTACAGTGTACTGAAACAGCGAGAACAAACGGTGGAAGAAGCGCGGAAAGCTGCTGTTAATAATGATATCGCCTACCACAATAAGACCAAAGTAATCTATGATAAGAAATTTCTTCCGACTTAGATCCAAGACGGTGCCTTCGTCCTTTACGAGTCACCATGGCATCCCAACAACGGCAAACTCAGTTCCGTCCTGGAAGGTCCCTACAAGATCCTACGCAAAGTCTCACCAGTGAACTATCAGATCAACCGCTCCGTGTTGCCCTTAGGTAGAAACTCGGACATTGTTCTTGTTAGCAAACTACGACGTTATTTTGTACCTTCTGAACTGACACTTTCGCGATGGGAGGGGGAAGAGTGTAACGTATGAACAAGGCGGTGGTAGGAGAAGCCGACGAAGAAGTGCGCGTGCATTAGAATAAATGGATGGCATCTGAACCACGACGTATCTCTGTCCTCTAACGTCACACACACACAGATATATATACAAAGTGGAGAAGCAAGAGACCACGCTCCTGCTGTGGGCCAGCAATTCTCATTATGCTTCGTCTTCCTATTTCCCTAGCCAAGCGTACACCGGTGCCCGACGAGCTCTGGTTTGTCTGCATTACAATATATATATATATATATATATATATATATATATATATATATATATATATATATTGTAATGCAGACAAACCACGGCCGAATGTGATGAGCGATGTGGAAGAGGAAGAGGCAGAACTGGGTTGCGGGTTGTGGGATTGCCACCGGCTCAGAACAGATAACAGAACAGTCAGCCCAGGAACGGGTGCTGTCTCTGTGTGTGATTCCTTCAATATATATATATATATATATATATATATATATATATATATATATATATATATATATATATATTGCCGCGCTTGCTATATGCAGAAAACGATGACGATGTGCGGTCTGACAACCTCGCGGAACGAGACATTGACTGAAGAAGGCGTGTTTGGGTTTGCTTTTGCCTAGGTTCTGGCGGGCTGCTTTCCCTTCTCTTACTCATCTGTAATGTCCGTGTACGGCGTAGCGCGACACTGGTGGAGGTGCTGGACCGCAACAATGCCTGATGCTTCACACATTATCTCGTAGCTATTCATCGAGTCCTGGCACGACGTCACCTGTTACGACTGTCACTTTCACTTTCGTTTGCTGTCACTCTGTGTCGTATAAAAACTTATCTGTCTCTGTCGTAAGCATAAAAATTACCTTTTGTCATATGCACTTGTTATAAAACCATTTGCTGCTATCCAGGGACCCATACATTTTGGTCCAGGGTGGCAATGGCCGCAGAGACACTGGTGCATTGCACAAGTGTACAGGGCCCTACGATAATCCATCCTTTATTTACCTTTGGCAGAAAACCCAACTGAAAACATTGTAAACTCAGCAAAACAGCAACACCGAGGTCTAACATCACGTCTGCTGTAGCTTTAGCATTGCGACCTGAAAGCAAGGTAGGAAAATTTTTTATCGCGAATACGTTAATCAATCTGTTTTGCAGAAATTCCTGCGTTGCCGTATAATTCACATGTTGTGAGCGCAAAGCTGGCGTCTTGTAATTTGCTTAAAGTTAATTTTGGAGCAAATAATGCGTAATAAAAACAGTGCAGTGCGAGTGAGAATCGGACCAAGGTCCTATGTGTTGCAAGCACGTGTTCTACCACGGAGCCAGGCCATTGCTTTGATCAGTTTCTACAGAACTCTACGAATGTGAGTTGAGTGCTGGGAGACAGCCTAATGATGCAATGTTTCGTCACAGCAGCGTTGAATCGAGCCAGGCAATTAAAACGAATGAATTGCACAGCGAGCGGGTTGTTTGAAGAGTCACCCAATTCAAAGTGCTAAGATATACTTCTCACAAGCATCATAACATTGCTAATGCGTAGGTGCTCGAGTGGTTCTACGGGTTCGCAGTGGTTACTTCGCATATTTGCACACGGAAGAGTTATGGCGCAGGCCCTTGCAAGTGTACTTGCAGCAATCACTCTATGATATCTGTAAACGGGGATGTAATTCACAGGCATGTTCCCCTCCTTTCGGCATTGTTGAGGTGTTCACCGAGAAGCGAACGTAGGCTACCGGCTGAGAAGTAAATGTTAATGAAACTTTCATGTTCACTGATAGATTTCTAGCCTTGTCATTAGTGAGGGCGCGTTCTGCGTAGATTGAAGCGAGATGAAGCGCAGATAACGGATACACAACACTGCTCGCGTGCTCGGGCGCTGGGACTTCTTCGGCGAAGTCACACGCATGTGACCTCCCTTGGGCATTAAAGATGATGCGTAAGGAGTATGTGATTTCCCGGCCCCGATACCGTGGAAGGCACAGAAAGCAAAACTAAAGGACTTTCGTTGCGAAGGCTACGCGCATCAAGTGGCGGTAGTTTCAAGATCTCCTCGCATATCTGTTTTGCGCGTTTTCAATAGATAGGACGCCTCTGCTCGTATTAAACCAATATAAAATTGAAGGACGCTTTGCAATTTTTAAAATGTGTTCAGCGCAAGCCTGTGGCCATTAAACTATGTTTTATGTTTTTCATTTTTTTTCACAGGAGAGCCCACAGCTGGCGCCCTTCCAGGGTCCAGACGGAGGTACGGACAGGCGCGCGTATGGGACCATAAAGGCGTTTGCCTTATATATTTGTTGTGGGTATAAATCTCTTCATCACGTACGCAACAACCGCCAGTGTCGAAGTACCATTCGTTATGTCATTTGTTGAGCGGCCGATTATGCCTCAAGCGTCTTTAAACTTTTGCTTCGTTTCAATTTTCAGGCAACCATAAATTACAACATTTGACGCATGTCTTAGTAAGCGTCCTTTAAGATGTATTAGTCAAGATGGTTTATTCATTTATATTTAGAAAATCTCCACCGAGCATCCACTTAGTCAAGTCATCAGCATTGAGCGAATGAAACAAGGGAAGGCACCGAAACTGTACTCCTGAATACCGAAGATAGTAAGCTATATGAAATGTGTGCGGCAATGTAGTTTTGAAGTATTCTGGCAAGATGATTACTAGAGACCGGATTATAGGCAAATACCTATTTTTTCCTTGCGTTCCTATCGCGCCACTTTGATATATGAGCATGAATTAGGGGTAAAGGAGGGCTTTTTATAGTGTTTTTATAGTGCCTATAAATGCCTATTTTGGGGGTTTGTGCCTAAATGTCTAAAAGTGCCCATAAATGCCTATTTTCAAAATTGGTGCCTATATGAACGCTATTTAGCCTCAAATTTTGCTTTCGAGTACAGTTTGAGACCGTAATTCATGTTACCGGGCAAAATTGACGTTTCGGAACTTTATGGGGTGCAACAACCTAGTTCCCTAGTTCAACAAACATCCGGGAAGCAACCGGTAGCAGCAGTGAAATGGGACGCGCCGGCCACCTTACCCCACCGCACTGACATGGCGCGAGCGGTTGGAGCAGGGGAGAGGAAAAGGCGCTATTTCTGCAACCCTAAATGGGAGCACGTCCCAGCGTGTACAGTGGAATGGGGGAGAGGAAAATAAAGGCGGGAAGAGGAGAGGGGAAGAAGAGGAGAGTGGCGTCTATGGCCGAGGACGTGGCGGGCGGCTTTTACCGCCGGTATTCCAGTCCAGTGTTCCCATGGAATTGAAGCACCTCCTTGAAGAGTTGGGCGTGGTGGGGGGCAGAAAACAGGAGGTGCCTGCGCGCAGCAGCAGGAATATGGAGAACGCATGCGAAACCACGGAGTGCCGTCAGGGCAAAGTTGAAAGTCGGTAAAAAAATTTGATGTGCACATGGCTTTTGTTTCGTTCGTAATTTACTCTTAAAGGACGCTTCACCAGGTCACATGAGAAATTTTAGTCAGATACTGGAAGTGTTTGCGTGCCCAATGAAGAGCTTTGTACCACAATAACTTTTTAATTGGTTCATTACGAGCCGCGAAAGTATGATGCCGGTAGGTGAGCTTGAAACCTTTGCCACTCGCAAGCCCAATTCCTCCCTGCCCTCTTCGGTATCAGAGAAACTCGGAGCCGGAAGATCACACGACGTTGACGCATCAACACGCCATGCACATGCAAGATTACACTATGTGCACATGACATGCCCAAGCCAGGTCGTGCGCACAAGCGGTGTTGTATCGTTTCGGCGTTCGCTCTATAGTGTACTGCCTGTTTCTGTGGGATGGATCCGTCTATGCGTTTGGAGAGGCTGGCATGGATCCTGTATCCTTAACACGACACAGCGCGTCGCACAGCTGGAACTGCTGTAAGGGACGATGCACCAAAAACATGCTAAGCGTTGTCAGGGCTGGCGCCGGCACGACGCGGGAACGGCGAGTACTCGAACACAAAATAAATATAGGCAGCTAAGTCTCGCATCGCTCTCGATTCGAAGAAAAAACTAACTACTACTTCTTGGTAAACACATTCCGTTTGTATGTTTTAATATTTCCATTAACTTTCATTTTTCTATTCAAGCAACAGATTGCACAAATTACACATGTAGCCTCGAATAATTCTCGCAGTTTCATGTACTACTGTGACATACACAGGACCATTCCTTGTTGAACTTCACCTCCCCCCACATTGGTGCGCGCGCCCGTGAGATAAAGGGCACGAGGCATTCAGTCTGACATTTCACCTCCTTCCGGGGAGCGTAGCGTTGCAAATCTTGGCAGACATGATCGTTAGCGCAGTGCATGCATTACACTTCTAGCTCGAAACGCTCAAACCTGGTAAGAGGCCCTTTATGGTGTTCACACAAAGAGGAGAAATAGACTCTGCGCTATTAGACCCGGCCAATACAAGGCTAACAGACCCTTCTGGCCTTTTAGCGGTCTGGCTATTGAATACTGTGCTGCCCTTCCCAGCCATGCCGAAAAGAAGCAGACCCAGGAGCGTGCTTATTCGATGGTGGACACTTAACTTACCATTCCGGATAATAAAAGGAGAGACCGTGTTCTGGAAACCGTGCCCAAAAAGGGACCATTGCATGGCTATGTTAAATGATTAACGCCTTTGTACAATCATAAAATATAACATTTGTTTGCTTTCCTGTCGTAGACCAGGTCGCGCACGTCCATATTCGAAATTTTGAGTTTTTGTAAAAATTTATTGTGCCTATATTTACGATTTTGGGGGCCTAAAACTGTGTTTTGCCTGCCTATTTTTGGCGCCTAAAACACGATTTTTTAGTGCCTAAAAATCCGGCCTCTAATGATTACTGTGGCGAAAAGTTGTTGAAGCCGGTAGTATGCTATTGTCAGTGACTAATAGAAGCATTTTCCCAGTTATATTTAAGGTACCTGGCTCTTTTCAAGTTACTGTCTTTGTGGAGCTGTGATATCCACTATGAGAGGTCTATGTTCTTTTAACTACGATGCACAAGCTCATGGTGCTGGTCGGCCCGAGAAAGAAGGAAAGTTCGTACGTTCCAGCTGCATATTCAAGGGCTTATTTATGAAGAACACACAAGCGCGATAGCTAGCTTTCTTTCGCAATTACTTTTATTGTTTCGCTGTTTTTCTAGATACATTGAGAGAAGTGTATGCAGGGATAATACAATTTCGTTTTAATACAGAAAGAGCGGTTCTGTCGTTGCCTGTTAAGTGATCTGCCATTAATCTTCAAGCGATGTAGTTATTCCAATTCTTTAAACACTAATAAATGTAATGTAAAAAAATGTACTTCTTACTCTCCAAATGACCATATTCACTGTATTTTCCGCAATACAATATTGATTTTGAAAAAAAGAAACACGGCACATCCGGTCTACTGCGCTCGTGGGTCCTGCACGCGTGTTGCGCCATATTTGATTTATTTCTAATCAACGCAACACGGTGTGATGAACATTTCATGTGCTTGATATCCGCGTTGTCATTGAAGGGCACACGAAAGAACATGGTGAGAAGGCACCAGGAGCGCAGCCAGAAATTTTTTTTCGGGGGGGGGGGGTTCAACGATATTTTATGTCTGTTCGTGCGTGCGTTTGTATGTGTCCCTGTATATATACGCAAGCAAAATTGAAAAATTTCGGGGGGTGGGGGGGGTTTGAACCCCCCAACCCCCCCCCCTTGGCTACGCCAATAGAAGGCACCAATGATGAAAATAGCGCCAAAGATACCTAAAATATTAAAAAATAAATATCTATCAATGAGAACACCAATGAATAAACAATAACACCAAAGGTACTAAGATACTAAAAAACAAATAACTTTATATAAGGCATCAGTAGTAGCGATTTGCAGAATAAATATTGGAAGGGAAATATTTCGTCAAATGTAAATGATATGCAAAGGCTCTACATTTAGGCAGTGAAAAAAAAATTGCGTGTCCCCGCAGTTATGCAGAATTTCTAGCCTCCATTTTTTATTTTATTTTATGACTTGACTTGGGTTATTTTCTCCTTTGAGGGCTATTTATCACGAGATTTATGGCCGTGCTCCCGCAATGAGAAAGACTGGTCCCTAATGGGGAGTCTGCCGGGCAAAGCAGTGGAGTTTTCAGGTACGAAGTACCGCGAGTTTATCTCGCTGTCAATGCTTTACAGAGACAGTCAAGTAAGCAAGTCACAGCGATGCTAGCTCTATGAGTCTCTGGTGAGCGTCTATGCGGTGTAAAAAGTTTACGAAAAATCTAAATTCACTTGGGTGGCAGCAGCACAAATGCTGAGAGGTGCACTCTCTAAGCATCTCTAAACGACACGACGGCGAATAATGTCTTACATCCTTATGATTAACTGCCAAAGCTGCTGACTTACCTGGTTTACATACAGACCGATGCTGATGATTACATCCCTAGATGCTTCAACTTACGATTGGTGCTTGCATAAGCTTTACAAATCAAATTAAACTATGTATTATGCTTGGCTTGTGGCTGCAACGATACAGATCACGCCTGTAGGCACGCAGTTGATGTGATGTAGCAATGAAATCATGTTTAATTTTTTTTAATGAGACTTCTTTGTTAGGGGCGTTCTAGTGTGATCTTCCGCCCTTATGGTGTGAATACATCAGCAGTGACATTCAAAACCCCTCAATATGCCTGCTAGAGGGAAACGAATGCTATAGTGTGCGTGGACACGTTGCGCACAAGATTGTAGTAGCATTGCCATGACGCTCATATGCGTCTTGTGTAAAGAGCAGCGCTTTTCCATTTCTACTGCTCGGAGAACCCTTACAAAAATGCTTATAGAGATTTAATTAAGGCCAAATTGACTTTTCTCCATAGGATGTACTGTGTTTAAATTAAGCGCCTATTGACTTTTTCTATTGATTTTTCCAAGAAAATTGGCCACCGTGTTTCTATTAAAACTCATTTTTTTGCGTGTCAATTGAGCGTCTTTTGTGCTAGTCAAAAGAAATTATTGACCAGCTATTGACCGTGTGTACTGAATGTCAATTGAAAAAATTTAGGGGAGTGTATATTCAACCCTTATTGTGTTCAGTCAAAATCATCTTGTATGCAAGCGTGTTACGCAATTGTCAAAAATGGTGACTGAGCTCCTTCACGCTCAGGAACGTAGGCTATTTGCGACATTTCTTGAAAACTAGGCACTTAAACCAGTTGCTAGCCATAAGACTGATCATTCGGATTTACTTTGCCGAAGTTGAATGAAATTGTGCATACCGCCTTCGACACTTGCCCGAGAGAGACTTTTTCTTGCGCGCGCTATTTCAACAGTTCAAATCACGTTCAGTCCCACGAACAAGGTAAAAAACTGGGCGAGAATTGCAAATTAGGACACGGGTACACAATTCACATGAATGACACCACACACGCACAGGCACAGCGATGCAGATTGCCAACAGTTTTGATTTCTTCATTGTGTAAGTGGCTGCTGAACATGGGTGTTCTATAAATTGTTCAAGCCAAGAAGCAAAACAGAGATCTGTTAGCATCTATATTTATTTTTACGAAAATGCCAACAGAGACGAATGCCATCATTTAGTTGGTGTAGCGCCTCTGTCCGAATAACTAGGCCGAGGATTACCTGCAAGAAATGCAAGAAAGATAGAAAATCTTGTTATAAAAATAAATTATCTAGAAGCGGACGGCTTAATAATGTAAACCCCAATGAATTACGTAGTGGCATACTCATACAACATTTATTGCAGAGTACTTTTTGAGTTTTCATAACTTTCAAATATAACGTACGAAGGCAATGAAAAAATGATAAACTTACCTTCAAAGATAATCAACCGAGGCACGTGGTCTGCAGATCCAGCAAATACAGGAAATGTTGATCCCAAATCAAGGTGACGGCGTCTATTTCTGCAGTTTTGCAGAAAGGAAGCTGCGATGGAGTTTTGCATGTAAGCTGACGTGTCCATTTTTCCGCAGGAAAGTCGCGATGCTGGGTCTGATGAACAGCCGTGCCGCCGAAACAGATGTCCATGTACCGTCACAATTGCAGCACTTGCAGCGAAGTAGCTTCTTCACATTTGCGCTGATAGCCTGTGTAAATCGCGGCACTCGCTGTCCACGAAATGAGAGCAAGAATGCTCACAAGTGACCAACACGAGCCGCACTCGCGACTCCGGTGAGCGATACTGAAGAAAAAAAGTCCGGCTTGGAGGGATACACAACCAGCGCGAAGCGACCGTTTCGAATTTGCACTTTATGCGGGTGTATCTCGCAGTAAATATTGTGAAGTTTATTTGTGGACTAAGTTTCAAGTTTTCATAACCCAATGTTAGCACCCTAAATTATTATTTTCTGGCGCTATTTTCTTGATCGCAACAGTAGAAGGGCAGAGGCGCCTTCTTTTCACCCGTCCAGTGGCCGTTTGCAACATGCGTTCTCCGAATTCTTCACCCCTGAGGGTCCCGCCACGTGCAACCACCACAGCTCCCAACCTGCTCGACCGGCGAGATTCCGAACAATAGGGCGCGCCTACCTCCCTCCCCCCCCACATCTCCCCTACACAGGGGGGACGAGTAAAGTCACGAGTGCAGTGTGTCGTCCTCTTTCTTGTCCGCACGTGTGTCCTCGCGCTGATAGCGAAAGACGCGTTCGTCGAATTATTATTATTATTATTATTATTATTATTATTATTATTATTATTATTATTATTATTTGCATTGCGATAAACATTGAATCAACGACATTTTTGCTAATCTCAAAAGGCAAAATGTTTTTCGCATCAATGAGGCAAGTGCATGTGTCACACTTGACCGCTACACGCTAGTGTGTAGCAGATAGATATCCGTGAACGCAGTTCAGAAGCACGTGCGCCACACAGTCAGTACCTGAAAGCATTTGCTTGTATGTAGTTTTATGTAATACATCGCTGCTCCACGGAGTGCTGTAACCGTATTCATCATGCAGGGCTCGTATTGACGAATGCATCTTGCAGAAAAAATATCCGTAAGAAAACTGCAGAACACAAACACAAGTTTTGTGCGCTCGGCTCCTGAAATTGATGCAGGTGTCAACATATCAGCTATCCCTCATTGAGAGTGCTCAATACTAGGTCAATTAAATGTGTAGTGACTGCGGTTCAGTTGAACATTTCTTAAGGTATGTCAATTAAACGTGTAGTGACTGAGGTTCAGTTGAACCTTTCTTACCGTATGTCAATTAAAAATAGAAAGAGTGAGAGTCAATTGAATTTTTCCAACCTCATGTCAATTAAATTTTCAGTGAGTGCACTCATCAGAAGATGCCGTTTAATTGACCATCTATTGAGTCAAAAAGGCCTCGGTTCGTGGTCAATTGAAACTCAAAGTGCATTTTTGTAAGGGAAGGCACTAAACTAGCCATCATTTTCTCGCCATACCAGAGTCGCTTCAAATAGTTGACCACCATCACATAGAAGATAAAATGATGAGGTATTGAATACAGAGGACTTGTCTTTGCTCCTCGGAGCATGTGCAGCAGTACTGCTCGTGGCAAAGATCGCGGTCATACTGCTTTGGTTTATGAAAACTGAAGTTCTTAAAGCAGTGCTGAGTCTTACACTTCAAGGTCAATAATATGACTAATTACATGCAATTTATGCCTCGAAAAGCTTTTAATCATAACAAGCATGTAACAAACCAAAATGCAAGTTATCGTTTAAAAGACTGCATGGGAGTGTAATTGATTACAATTGCCTAATTACGTGTAATTCTTAACGCGCATGTTTTAAGCAATGCAGTTGTGCAGTACTGCGCCAGACTCATCTCTGATCTCAAGAATGCCAATAAATATTTAGGAAATAACCTGAAGGCGTGCTTTCAGAAAGCCTGGTATTTCACAGTTTAGACACATTTAAGCAGGCTGATGTATAATATAGCACATGTTCGTCCCAAAAATTGCCGTTTCATTCTCAAGCTTAAAATGAACTTGTGGGCTAGTTGGTTGGTCATAATTACAATAAAACGGCAGCGCACACTGGGTTGAGACACATACACGAAACACAAAAAGGAAAGCATGGTAAGCAAGGTAAAATCAAGGGCGATTAAGCTATGTAGCCAGTTCAAACTGGAAGCCCTTAAAAGAAGTCTTAGTGAAGGCTCAAAGTTAAGCTTAGACCTATTCTTCTCTGCAAAAACTCACAAACCTGAATGCCCATTGAGGGTCATTGTTTCTGACAGGAATACCTGGCAAAAGCAGTTAGCAAGCTTCCTGCAAGAAAAACTTAGGATCTTACCTATTAATGCCCCTTTCCGAGTTAAGATCTCCGAAGAAGTGATTCATTTTTTAACTGAGCACTCACATCAAGGTTACCTGGCATTCTCTGTTGACATCAAAGACTTATATTACAGCATTCTACATGACGATCTAATGACAACTGTTAGCGATTGCTTAGACAGGCACGGCGCGACGAAGTTTCAGAACGAATCCGGAATCCATTGCAGTCAATTTTTAGAATTAATTTCTATGTATCTCAAATCCACTTTTACTGAATGGAATGGTGACATTTACCTACAGAAAAACGGAATTTGTATAGGATCATGCATAGCACCCATCCTGAGTGACCTGTACCTTGCTGTACGCGGCAAGAATCTCAAAAAGCGCATTGACAATCAAAATGTGGTCCGTGTTTTTAGGTACGTCGACGATTTTTTATTACTGTTACGTTATGACGAAGAAGGTTTTGACAATGCCATGCACAGCATAATTGAAGTATTCATAGATTGCCTGAAACCCTTGGTTGTTACCCATGAGGTCCCGAGGAATAACTGTATAAGGTTTTTAGATCTTAGTCTGTACTGCTCTGCCGATCATGTGTGTTGGAGCTAGGAACCGAGAGGCAGCAAACCAGTTCTTCCATATCATTCGGTCCATTCGAAGCTAGTTAAAAGAGCTATCGCGCGTTCATGTTTTCACCATGCCCTAATTAAATCATGCATCCACCGATGTGAGACGAGTTTTCTTAATCAGACCCACCGCCTTCGTCAGTCAGGGTACCCGATGACCCTTCTGGCGTCAGTGGCGGAAACGCTCCTTAAAGGCTCCAGGAGCGGCTCCGCCGCAGCCACTGGCGGCAACGACGCTCGATTTTGGCCAAAAACGTTCTTGTGATTCCCTATGTCCACACTGTGTCGCACAACCTGCGCAAGCTTGGCCGAAAGGTTGGGTTGGATGTGGTGTTTTCTGCGCCTGCGCGGCTGTCAGCCCTTTGCAAAAAAGCCAATTCGCAGAGCAAACAGAGGGAAGCATGCTTGATAAAGCACAGGAACCCTTACGTCACCTGCACTGAGTGTGTCGTCTATTCGATACCGCTGACGTGCAATAAGGTGTACGTAGGCCAAACGGGCAGATGCCTCAACACGAGGCTCACGGAGCACAATTATCACTGCTCCAAAAAAGATGCAGGCCACCTCGCCATACACTGCAGGGATTGCGGCTGCGCACCCATGTTGGGCAACACGAGGGTGGTGTGTAAAGAAAAAGGCAAGGTCGCACGTGAAATTTTAGAAGCGGCAGAAATGTTCGAAAGAAAAGAAGACTGCATTAGCTGCCCATCGGTCGCTCTATCGTCAAAAGAGAGGAAGTTTTTAGGTTTTAACAGGTGATGTGGTCTGGTTTGTTTATATTTTTTTAGGTTTTTTGTTGGTTTTTGGTTGCTCCTATCTTGAATCCTTCCGCTCTTGCATTGTGATTTGATTGCGGCTTCCGGGGTTGTTGCTCTTGAGATTGTCTTGGGTTTTGCTCTTACCAATATGCTATGCGCACGCGCAAAAAGATGCTATTTAAGCAAAGGTGGTTGTCAATAAAGATTACTTGAAGTTTCAGCGTTTGTGTCGTCCTTTTGTGTTTCGTGTATGTGTCTCAACCCGGTGTGCGCTGCCGTTTTATTGTAATCATTCTCAAGATTCCGTGATTATTTACTGTCTTGTTTCATTTCTGCAGCACAAACATATGCGATCTACCTTGTTCTTTGTCGGGCTTTTTTAAAAAATATCGTAAAATATGGTGCTTGCCAGACAGATGGGTCCCACAGCATGCTTTCCAGGCATTCCTTTCTCTCACTCCGCATCAGCTGCATTTGTGGCGAAGTAATATTTAAATTATGCTTCTCATTCTGTTCTTCTGGCCCGTGCATATGTAGCAAGAACAAAATGTACTAACTTCATCCAAAACATCAAAATAACAATATTGGTGCGTTCAGAGGTGCTCCAAAGTATGAAGTAGAGTTGCAACTAAAGAGAAGAATTCCTTTTCATTTTAGTTTGGCATATATTCGGTTACTTCCACTGCAAAAAAAATTCTTTCAATGGCACAAAAATTTTTTTGAACAAAATATTTTAGGAACAAAATCTGCATTACACAATAAGACCAGGCCGCCGACTTACTCTTGGAGCGGCGGGGCGACAGTAATGGTATGCCTGTGACTATCCCAATTTCTTCTTCAACGCTGTCCGACGACAAATAGCACGTCCAATATTACCCTGTGCCTCCCCTGGTCAAAGGCACACAGGGATACCGTATATCTCTTCCATAAGTGAAAACCTAACTAAGCCGTGTTGCACGTCCTTACAACGTCAACGGACTGCGACAATACCTCGTGAATTTGAAGGACAGATTACCGTAGGAAAAGTTATCCGTTGTGGTGTACGTTTTCTCATGCGCGGAGGGTGGTTACGTGTATATTGGCAAAAGTGTTGACTTTGAAAGTGCCTCAAGAGCGCAGTTGTGACGTCAAGAAAAGAAATGTGAAATCCAGTGCGGGCATACGGCGCTTCAGGGGGACACGCAATCGACTGGGGAAGGCGCGTGTTCTAGCGTGTTCACCAGGTGAGATTAGATTTTTTGAAAATACATTCAATATTGTTTTGTGTTGCAGGCAGATTTCCCAGTGACTAGGCGATACAAGAGCAACTCTTTTAGAGTGATATTGACTTGTCTGATGACGGCGACATTGTGGGTGAGCTGCACAGCAGCAGTGAATGGTCAGATAGCAGTAGTTATGATGATAATGATGATGATGAAGATAATGATGCACCAGTGAGCTTCAAAGTTCAACGTTGCGGCTCGATTTTCAAAGAGGCAGACTGGGCCCAATCGAAAAGCGGCAGAACACATGCGGGTACGCGTAGGTTATATAGGAGGAGAAAACAAAAGAGGTACAGCATCCCGTTGGAACAAATAATGTAGCAACAATATGGGTGGTGTGGACTTTTCGGCACGTACGTGCCTTAATTCAGGACAGATATTCATAGATATTCATACAAAGAAGTGGCCCATCAGGGTATTTGCCCACTTTTTAGAACTAGTGGTGATGAATCCCGGGATCGAATGCAGGAATCCCTGCAAGCTCATAGATGTTGCATCAAAAACATTCCCGACCAATTGAAGTTTAGGAAGAAAGTGGCTAAAACGCCAATTCACACACACGTCAAGCAAATGCAAGAATTTCAAAATGCAGTAGAGCTGGATGCTCAAATTGGCTTATTTCTGCAATTCCCAAAACGTAGCAAAGTGGTTTCAATACCAGCTAATGAGGCCCGATTTCGCATGCAGGGACATTTTTAAGGGCATGTGTCCCAAAGTTTCAGATAATATGCCACAATGAAGATAACAGCTTCAAAACCTGCGTTAAACACCCAAAATGTCACCCGTTTCCTTGCCTCCTAAAGAAAAATGGCTCTGTTGATTTTTACTCAGCTTAGGCCTGATGTACCAAAATGGGTACATCCATTTGTTTTCTCTGAAACTGCAGTCTTTGTTTTTTCTTCTTCTGAGAAGTGTTTCGTGACCCCCCAAATGCTCAAACGAAACAGTTTCTAAGATTTCACCTTAAGTACTTTTTCCTCAGGTCTGAAGAGGATAAGAATGATTTATTCTAACTAGCCGATATCACAACTTTCTTCAATGTAGTAATTTTGCATGCAACAAGTAGAGGAACTTGTGTGCTTGTATTAGAAAGCATAGCATACAGAACACACAGGAAAAAAAAACAGCAGATCCCACGCACTGTAGGAATCGATGTAATGCGAAGCAGCCAGCAAGGAGCAAATCATGCTGCACATAATAGGCATGTCATTATTTGGATGTTAGGACCGGTCATCTGTGTTCGCCATACAGTCACGTCGCGCAATACAAATTTGGTGTATATCAAGCTAGCGAACTGGACGCAAGCGCAGCATAAGCGTGGTATCCCTATTGCAAAAACCAGCGCCCCCAGCGTGATACCAGTACGTTTTCTGGCGCTGGATTGCACTGGGAACACTGGTACACGCTGGGATTCACTGGCACTTCGGTGAGCGCACTGGGACAGAGCTCGGTCGCACTGGTAGGGGCGTTGGCTTGGCCGCTGTGACGCTGGCGCGTACTGGGAAGCGCTGGAAACGCTGGAATTTTCACTGGAGTGCGCTGGTGCACACTGGAGCCTGCACTGTTTCTTCCAGTGCGGCATGGAAGTTTCTGTAGTGTATGCGGCGCAATGTTTCGGTATCTTTGAATATAGAATGTTTGATTCGATGGTACGAATGGATGCCACCCTAACAGGCAGGCCCGTAGCCAAAATTTTTTTTCGGGGGGGGGGGGGGCACTTGCTGAAAGCCTTGAAAAACACCGATTTTTATTATTTTTCCTTGGTAAACGCCCCCTTCCATCCGAATTTCGAGGGGAGGCCCAGCCCCCACCCCCCCCCCGGCCAGGGGCCTGCTAACAGGTCCCAAACATTTTCACAGCTTCTAGCTTGGCAGAGAAAGAGAATGATAAGCGCAAGACATTATGTGGTATATGCGAAATCACCGTCATTTTTATTTTTCCCTTTGGAATGCAGAAAAAATTGCGTTAATAACACAAAGGAGCCAACGCTGATTATTTTGCTTGTTAGCTTGCTTTTTTTTTCTTATTCACGCAGATTCAATAACAGCGTTAATTCTTGCGGAGAACGTAGCAGCGATGAATGCACTTTTTGTGCATGCGCCACGCATATACCAGTCTGGCATCAGGAATGGGTTGTTGTAATGATCACATTTTGCAGTGTTTATAAGTCTGGAGGCGCCAGTCCTACCAGAAACAGCAAATCGTTACATCGCCGCACAGTTGGCGAGGAGCAATTGAGCTCTGGCTTCGCAATCTCACCCAACGGAGGCCAGAAAAACAGCCGCCGTTCGATATCACCACACCGGAAACGCATCTCTGGCACTGTTTGCCCTTCCACTTCAGCTGAACTTTAGTTAACCATTAGAAAGGTTCCGAAGCTTGAATGCAGAAACTTCAACCATCGCAACTCAGCTGCGCCGAGACCGGTCCTACCCAGCGAGACTCCCAGCGAGCGTTAGGCCTAGTGTGCCGGCCGTGTCCGTCTACATGTTACCGGCGCTTCGCGCTTTAAGTACACGCAATTCTAAAGCGTAAGGATGGCTGTAAAGTACAGTTTGGACATTCGTTAACCTAAATCAACCATTTTTCCTTGTGTACGGTGTCCGCACAAGGAGCGATGACCATCGAAGCGACGCGCTTTCAGCAACGCACACAAGCTGAAACCGAAAGCTGCCGGCCGCGCTACCGGTACTTCTCGTGACTCTTATGTAAGAACGCATAATTGTCAGTCGGTAATTTGGTACGCCTTAGTGAACTAACATAGTGACATATTCCTTTTGCGCATTGTATTTGTATTTATTTGAGCGGTTTTTTAGTTATAGGTATCGATAGAACTGCAAATCTGTACACTGGCACGCCCGCTGTACTGGCGTATCGTCGCTTGCGCGATACACTACTCAATACTCAATCATGTACGCACCTGTTTATCGAACTAGTCATCATAAAACCTCTGTAAATGTTGACCAGTAGCAAGAGCGAGAAACGGCTATTAAAAAAATCGGCAGTAACAGCCAGCAAACAGTGCCTGCTCTAGGTGTATTTCATATTTTTCATAGTTAACACGTGAATTCTTAAAGAAACTTAGCGCTCTTGCCAATATCGGCATGTCATCCGGTAATGGCCGCCGTTCGTTTGTGTCTAAGAAAGACGCAGTTGTTATTTGGAAAGAAAGATCGCGTCTATCGTGACTGTGCGACATGTCAACATGAAGTTGAACCGTGTGTTTGTTGGTTAAATAGTTGTTTTACGCACAGCTAAGCATGTTCCGGTGTGGCGTAGTGGGTAAAATACTCAGTTCGGAATCAGGAGGTGGCAAGTTCGAATCCTCCAGACAGATGCTTTTTTCTTCATATGGCTTTTTTTTCTTTTTTTTATAGCTTTAATGCGTTCTATATCACGTATTTCACTAATATATTTATTTGTGGCACATAGGCACCGCTATTTCAACGCTGTAGAGCCGTATTGCGCGGGAGTACCAGCGCCTCCCAGTAAAATGCCGCTCCAGCGTCCCAGTATCCAGCGCGATACTGGGCCCATAATCCGGCATGGCACTGGACGCTGCATGGTACCCAGCGGCGCTGGGTTTTGCGATAGGGATGTAAATGGCGTTGAATATGAGATGCATGTCAGGATTTTTATGTTATCACCTGCCACTTTGTGACACAGTCAAGTCACGCAATACCAATTTTGGTGCATATCAAGCTAGCGAACTGGACGCAAGCGCACCATGAGCGTGGCATGTAAATGGCATTGTTGATGACATGCATGCCAAGGTTTTCATGTTACCACGTGCACTTACGTTCACTTAATTGTTTCCCCCGAATCGCAGCGAGACGCAAGACCAATCTGCCTCCGCTTCGCATGTGTTCGTATTCTCGCGCTTTGCGCATCATGCAGATTCCATCCGCGTTCCAGCGTTTAAATTGACGGACACGTTGTCAATTCCAAAGTGTGTTCTTCGAACGCCTGTGCCCACTGACACGGCGTCGGTCAGAATGGAACGTGATGCGCGCGTCGCCCTGCTTGCGTGATTAGAGACGCTGGGCACAGTGACGCTACGCCAGCAAAGCGCGAACGCTGTAGAGTCCAACGCGACCGGCGTCCGTTTGCGCGCCCCGGTGCCCACCTGGCACAGCGCCAGGGCACGGCTGGACTGACGGACGGACGACCGGATGGACGGACGTGAGCATGAAACATTAAATGCTTTCGCCTTAAAATTTGGTGTATATCAAGCTAGCGAAACGGCCACGAGTGTGATGACCGTGGCATGCAAGTCATGTTGCACAAGACTTGTCATGACTTCCATATTACCACTTGTCATTTAAGCTCGTTATACAATCAGGTCGCTGAATACCAAATTTGGTGAATATCAAGCTAGCGAAAAGGTCAAGGGAGTACCATGAGCGTGGCAAGCAAGTCGTGTTGCACATGACATGTCATGATTGCCCTATGACCACTTGGCATTTATGTTCGTCATAGTCGCGTCACACAATGCCAAGTTAGGTGTATATCAAGCTAGCGAAACGGCCGTCAGTGCGTCATGAGAGTGGCATGTTTATCATGTTGTGCATGGCATGCAGGTCATGATTTTCATATTTTAAGTTGGTCATGCAGAAATGTCTCATCGTACCAATTTTTGGATATATGAAGTTAAGAAAACGTCCTCAGGAGCCCTGTGGCCACCGCGTGTGAATCATACTTTTCATGACAAGTTATTCATGATTTTCATGATAAGACCAGTCATTCATGTTAGTCATACAGTCATGTTATGCCACGCCAATTTAGGTATAAATCCTATTAACGGTACGGCCACGAGAGCACAAAGTCGTAGGCGGCTAGATAGATAGATAGATAGATAGATAGATAGATAGATAGATAGATAGATAGATAGATAGATAGATAGATAGATAGATAGATAGATAGATAGATAGATAGATAGATACGCTGAAAGTCACCGAAGTTCGCTAAGAAATTCTTCGCAATTAAAACACTACTGCGCGTAAATAAGTTCCAGCTGGCCGGCACAGTTGGCTTTCACACTATTTTTCCCAATGTGCATGCGTACTGGGAAGTGGGTTAGAAGTGAAAATCATACTGTTTGTATAAAGATATGCATCAGGATGCGCATCACGGGGTGATTGTGCTGTCGCTCATGTGTGTTAAAGGGTGTACCAATGTTACTAGACTATGTTCAGTTTTCAAACTTTCCGCAGGCGCCATACATTGCGGGCGCCCCCGTTCCTTGGCTCGCCGCCAGATGGCGGGAGCGCCGCAAGCAGCTCTACGCGAGTGAATCTGTCGTACTGTGGAACACGCTCGGGTCCCGAGACTTCGCTCGCGCAATCGCTTCAGACATAGGCGTGCCCGCCGGGGGGGGGGGAACCAGGGTGGGGGGGGGCGAGAAGGGGGGGCGCAACGTTAGCATCATACATTGTAGGGGGGCGATATGGGGAACGCAAAGTGAGCCCCATACGCTGACCGAATAGGGAGGGGGGGCGCTGCGACGAACCTTCGCCCCCCCCCCCTGAAGGGGAACCCTGCGCACGCTTATGGCTACAGATGCTTTCCTCCGATTATCTTTTTTAATATATTTATGGCCTCCTGTTGAGCATATCGACAGCAAACTCGACCGATTGTGAAAATCGCCGCTGTGATCTCCCGGAGTGCGCTGGTGAAGTGCGTTTTCAAGAGCTCCAGAAGCCTTGACCGTCCGCTAGGCTCTCTTAACGAGCTGTTGCAAATGCTCGTGCACTTAGTAACGAGGCATAGTGAAGATTCCCCTTACGTTCCGATACCGCGATCAAGACGCCCGGCTAGTTTCAAAGCTAATTTCGCTTTCAGTGTCAGAACGACACGCCACCGCATCTTAACAGTAACGGTCTTGAAAACGCGGTACGCGTTCGCGCGACTCAAGTTAACTGTGTTTCGTAGGAAAAGTAGGGGTGTGCGAGTATTCGAATCGAATAATACTTAATCCAATAATTCGATTTGACTTTCGAATAGCTAGTATTGGAAGTTTCGAATAATTCGACTGGACGAATATCTAAAGTGCGACAAGGCCCCATGGTGCAATATGGTTAGAGTGGAGTGGATGAAACTGACGCAAATGCCGTCACAGAAGGCCGTCCCTTAATACTTTCATTGATATACTGGTTCAAAAGTGAGTGGATCTTTATTTTAAAGGAGATTAATTCACCTCCGCACGTCGTAGGTGGCTCCGCAGAAAAGGTGAGAGCACAGTCTGGGAGAATGTAGAACTGCTAGCGTCAAAAAAGAGCTCATACCTGATAGTCAAGAAGTTCAATACTACTTTAATGAGCTCCTGACAGCAAGAAAGGTTGATCCTTTGAAATAGTGGAACGCGCACAAAATTGCACTTTATCCAGGTATCGCCAAAATTGCTTGGCGATACCTTCCCATCCCTGCTATTGAGACGCCCAATGAGCGCTTGTTTTAGACTGCAGGAAACATCTTAGCATCACGACGAGAAAGTTTGAAGCTAGGTCATGTGGAACAACTTGTGTTTCTGCATGACAATTTGTAGTCGTTCGGTGGCAGTCACTCACCACGTTATGTGCTCGAGAGGATGAGCAGATTGCATTTATTTGTTCTTTCCTTCTTTCTTTCAATTTTCAACAACATCTTTAGTATTCGATATTCAAATTCGACATTTTTGGCCACTATTCGATTCGAGATAAAATTTTACTATTCGCCCACCCCTAAGGAAAATCCTGTTATTCATTTCTGGCAAACAATTCTTAATCGCGGAAGCAACCGCGAAGTAACAACCAGCATGCCAATAGGTGTACATAATGTAAAGTGGCGTCAATAAATATAAGACACCTCATGATATGTATACTCTCCCAGCACTTTCTTTCGAAATCACAAAAAAAATGAATCATGCACTGCTTTCGTCCATCAGAGCACCACATTCACAAGTACAACGTTAAGATCTATATGTGCTTTGCTCGCTTGCGGGCAGACTGTACTTACACATTTACGGCACGTTCTCGTTGCAGGAACCACGCATAAAAATGCATCCGTGCCACCAAGTAAAATTTGATGATCCGAGCGGTGAACTCCTCAAAGTGCACCGGACAACCAACACACACAAGAGTATTCTGGCTGAGTTCGGCCACAATTGTTCAAAACAGGTCGCCAAACACCTCCTTAGGTTGAGTCTTTTCTTCAATTCCCACGCACTTACGGGAGTTGGAAAACTGAACCTAGGCTAGTAACGTTTTGGTGTACTAGAAAAAAATGGACAGAAGCGCCTGGTCGGCCTTCTTGAATTTGATTAACCCTTTCAGTCCCTGTGATTCCAATTGGAATCATAAATTATGTAGGCCAGTCAGCAAGCATCTGGTAAAGATAAAGCTTTGTTCTTCCTCAAGAGCCCGTATTTAGCATCTGCCCTACACGTGGTGTCAACATGGTACATATAATAAAGGCAGGTCACGTCTGAGCGAAAGAAATTACAGAAGCGGTCGTGCTGCACGCGCATTTCGCTGAGGCAGCGTCTTCTTTCACCGTGCAGAGATAGGGCATTAATTTTAGTTCTGTGCCGGAAATTTGAATTTTGGCTATTGGACAATATGCTATCCTATGTAAATAATATTTTAAGTAGTAAATGCAGTTAAAATTATGAAATCAATTTTAAATAATAATTATTTGTTAAATTAATTGACACGTTAGTTACTCTTCACTAAAAAGTGTGAGCTAATAGTTTTTCAGTTTTTTTGGACTACCACGATCATGCTCACCTCAAAATGTAAGAGCTAGTTGCTTACATTGAAAATATTTAATTCGGGACTGAAAGGGTTAAATTTACTCCAGCTGAAGGTCACAAAAGCGCAATAATTTCAAAGTTGGTTTAGGGAAAAATTATCACAAAAACACAACAGAAATTTGGGCAGAAAAACAACCTTTCCGCCAACTTCGCAATTCATGAACTTGAAATACAATAGAAGTAGTCACATTATTGGCTCCCATCACTGAACGAGAGATATACAATATTATGAGTATTTGATTTCGCTTTTTTTGTAGAAAAAGCTTGTGAGGACAAAAAAACACGACCATGGTAAACGGCACAAATGCTTTGTACTTCATGAATTTATTTCTGTAGACAAATAAAACTGAGAATAATAAATCTTAGTAAATATTTACTGATATCTGCTTTTTTTCAAAATTAGTCCTGGATATTGAGCACACCGTTGTGCTTCAAAATGGTTCTGAAACGTATGGGGATCACAAAAAAAAAAAAATTCGGGGACCCTAAGCTTCGCCTTTAAGTGTTGAACGCGATAGCGATATCCTCTCCCTGGTGTGTACTTCAAACACTTAGTGCGTACTTGCTATGCACTAACTGATTCAAATAATAGAGTGCTGATTTGAGCCCGTTGATACATGATCAACGAAGCGAAGAAAACAGTGCGAGACACGGGACAGTGAAAGATATGACCGAAGCCCTGAACTAACAAACAACGTTTTATTGCACACATGGGGGGTATATATAGCACACGCTACATGAAAAGAGGGAGAGGAGAACAGTGACATGTAACTCTTATTCATGAAATCTTTGTATGAATCTAAAATAACTGTGAAGAAGCCATTATCAACTCGACAAATACGCAATTCCCCTTGTGAGGAGCGCCAACGAAGGGATACTCAGGCACATGTCACAGTGATGAACGCGCACGTGAGATTTATGAGGCGTTTTGCATTGACAGGAAAGATGACATGTGCGTGAGTGTCCCTTCGTTGGCGCTCCTCACAAGCAAAATTGCGTATTTGTCGAGTTGATAATGGCTTCTTCACAATTTTTTATAGATGCATACAAAGATTTCATGAACAAAAGTTACATGCCACTGTTTTCCCCTCCCTCCTGTCATGTAGCTTGTGCTATATAAAACCCATGTGTGGAATAAAAGCTTAGTTGCTAGTTCAGCGCTTGGTCCGTCTCTTTCACTGTCCCGTTGTCTCGCGCTGTTCTTTTAACGCGATAGCGTTAAAGAGCTCGTTTCGGAGAAATTCCGGCGTCGGCGTCGGTGTCGGCGTCGTTGGTTGTGAGCGAAAAATCATCATCTTGCCGTGACCGAAAAATCATCATCCTGCCCGTGACCGAAAAATCGAGAAAGATGCAAATAAAATAAATAATAAAAATTTTCGGGTCCGAGTGAGGATGGAACCCGGGTCGTCTGCGTGGCAAGCAGGTGTTCTACCACACAGCCATGCCTCTGCTTGGAAATACTGCGAAAATAACTTCCTCTGCTTGGAAATGCAGTGAAAATAACTTCCATGCTTCGCAAACGCAAGCGTCCGTTACATAGGCGTCGCAATATAACATGTAATATCCCAGGAATATTGTGTGGTACAAGCGTACATTGCCATCTGGCGTCGGAATATGTGACTATCATAACGACATTGTTGATTCCATCGCGAGCGCTGGCGGACCACCACTAGGTGAAGAAGAAGCGCCAGCCAGCACGAGGAGAGAAACGGGGTAGCTAGACTAGTAGCAGGGTCTTAATGGACTCAGTCAGTATTAATAAAAGCATTTTTTAATAACCTTGACGGCATCGAGTTTTTCCACGGCTGCTCCACGCCATATATCCCACAACATCATAGTTTAAAGCCAGCCACCCATTACAAATGGCACACACCTTACTGCGCGTATTCCCTTAACACCCCCGTAGTGGGTGCATAGCAAGTTCGAAAACATTTCCCACATTTGCCGCGCATAATTGCTCCTGGTTTAAAGCATACTACCCATTACATAGTATGCACTAAGTGATTGAAGTACGCACTAGGGACGGGATATCGCTATCGCGTTCAACTCTTAAAGGCGAAGCTTAAGCGTCCCCCCAATTTTTTGTCTCTTCGTTGGTTCAAATACGAACTAGGGTCAGGATATCGCTATCGCGTTCGACTCTTATAGACGAAGCTTATGATAATCACGAAGCAGCTGTTTCAGCACAAGAAATGCACATGCACAACTGCATCTGCAATAGTTTTCATGATGCTACAAGCTTTATATTGTGAGCAGCCAATTGGCAGACCTAAAAAAGACGACCCGTAGAAGCAACCAATCGTGGCGGCAGGCGAGCTGCGCTTGAGCATGAAAACGACACTCGGAGAGGGGATGAGATGAGCAATTGATAACGTACACATGACTAACGTACACATGACTACCCTTGGCCTGTCTGCACTTCGCAGTTGTGTAAACGCTACTCATTGTACGCTAAAAAACCGACAACCCCTAATTGCTGTTGCTTGCTTGCCCACAAGTGTGTAATGAGATTACCTGCGACTGTTTTTCATAATTTCTGCTGCTGTATTCAGGCGATGTAGAAAGTAACACCGGGCCCGATACTCGTTTGGCATCATTACCATGAAAAAATTGCCTAATGATCACGTAGAACACGTGCGTTTTTTAGATCTGCTTAGGGATCTGCATTTTCTACATTAAGCAAAGAGGCCAACCGAGCTGTCTGCTGTCATAAAAGCCAAAAAAAAAAAACAGTTATAAATGTATGGAAGCTAAAATTGGTAATATTCACATGAGACTGGACGAAGTCGAAGAAAAAATAATCATGTTCGACAGCATGTCTGAAGAATTAACCACCCTCAGCCATAGCTGCAAAGCAATTCCACTCGTTACAACTCTTTGGAAACTCATGTAGTTGATTTAGAAGACAGACCGCGCCATGAAAATTGAATCTTCCGTGACATACCTGACTCTGTTGAAACATGAGATCTGTTGAAACTGTTGAATCAAGGAAATGTTGAATCCTGCGAAATCTGCCCGTGTCGGTGTGGTCTACATTTGCCCGATAATGCTATTAATCGCGCGCATCGTATCAGACCTTTCGTCCCGAAGAAGTGTCGCCCGATTGTCGTGAAATTTTCGAGCTTCAAAGTAAAAAACAAAATTCCCTAACTCCCGCTAAAGGGGACCATGTGTGGATGTGAAGCCGCGGGGAGATGGCTGGCTTGAGCGGGAGAAACGTCGCCGCTCCCTTTCGCGTCAGCGGCCCGGGCACTCATCCAGGCACTGCACAGGAGAGAGTAAGAGGCGCGCGCGCTCCGTCGTTTTCATACCGCGGAACTACCTTGACGTCACCAGCGGAGTATGCAGCTGTCGCACCACCTGTCGTCCGCGCCGCTCCGTAGAGTAGAGGGTTCCTAGAGGAGAGAACGGATGGGCCATACACACTGGCGCCGATAGCGGCGAAGAAAGCGTCGGCCGTCGATCAACTGACAAGCGGTGAAGCGCGTCGGCATTTATGTGTGTCATCGACTATTCCGGCAATACCACTTGTTGTCGCGCAAGCTCTAGAATAAGCTCCAGTATTCGCGTCTTGCGAGCAATCTTAAAAAAAACTATCTACAATAATCGCGAAGCTTCTCGAACAGTGAGGCGCGGTTTGCACTGAGCATTGCTGATAGTCTTTGGGGGCGAAAAGAGAATACAGCAAAAGTGAAAAAAAGAAAGGCGCGTGGCAATATAGTTACGCCAAGATATTTGTATGATGATACTTCTTCCAGCGGAGAGTCATCAAGAATACATGAAACTGCCATGTTACTAGATCGAGTTACGCGCATTACTATGCACTTTTTTGTGTTTACTTCCATGTACCAACTTTTGCACCAAAGGGATACAGCATCCAAATCTGTTTTTAAAATAGAGGATTTGATAGGCCCCCCTTATTTCCCGAAATAATTCACACTCATCTGCAAACAAGTTAATACAGGGCGAGACACAAGAAGGTAAGTCATTAATGTAGATTAAAACAACTGAGAAAACAGGGCTTGGAGGAGAGACAGTATTGTTTGCAGAGACGAACTGGAATCGATTTCTTAAAAAAAAAACATTCAAACCAAGCAAGTAGTTGAGAATCCAAATTTAGCAGCTGTAATTTATACAAGAGCACCTTATGGCACACTTTGTCAAAGGCTTTCGAAAAATCTAAAAAAAATGCACAGTCAGGTAGAGATGAACGATCGAGGACAGTGTGAAGATAGTGAGTAAAAGATACAGGTAGCGTTTACCTCGATAACATCTTGCGGAAAGCATGTTGGAAGATGAAAAAAGAGAAATTGGATTCAGGGAATGACACATGATTTGAAAACAAAATATGCTCTATCACTTTACATGAAAACTACTAAGAAAAATGGCGCCACAATTTAGAAGCGTGTGCTTGTTACGGGGCATGTGAACAAGATCCACCTTCGCGATCTTCCAGTCACTGAGAAGAGAGCGCTGCGCAGTGAATTGGTGAAAAATATTTGTTATAATATTGATGAATAGTATCATATTTTTATCAGAAATCTCGGAGTAGTGAAATCACACCCACGTGAGGGAGTATTTTTAGGTTTTAATTAGCTTTGACAATGCCATTATCATCAATAGTAATGGGAGACATCAGAAGAAAATGAGAAGGTTTAATATAAGCAGAGCTTCTTGTAGGTAGTTCTGGAAACATTTTGCACAGACTTCATTTACCGCACTTGCACACTGCACATCAGGTAAGACATTTTCTGTAGAATAAACAAGACTGACTGTGTTACGCATCTGGAAGTGATCATGCACACGATTTTTTAGGATGCGAAGTTAGTATCGAAAGTCGCGTGTTATTTAAAAAAAGTTTTTTTTTGTCATTTTTTACGGCAGCAATATGTCTGGCGGAAGCTTGCTCGTAGGCTTCTCATCGACCGTGACCTGAAAACTGCTTTGCTGAGCGGGACGCACGTTTTTTCTAACTCGACAAACATTTTATGTAACGCTAATGCCACGGTGCATCACCATTTGAGATTATCGTACGTGTAGGTATGCATTTTTTGTGTGTTTTTTTTAATCTTGGAGAAAAGAAAATCCCAGTTGGATATTACGGCTCGACCTTCAAATCCATCCAGATAGCGATCAAGAATAAGACAAAGTTGCTCGTTGATGATTTCAAAATTCGCGTTTTCATAATCCTGAATCACTTTCTTTGCATTTTTACGCTTACAGCGTCAAATTCTTATGAGAAATGACAGAATGCAGTGGTTTCTCGTACCTGGTATCTGAGTAACACCAGAAACGTATTCATAGTGCGTTGCTAGTGAAAGATCTAAAGTGTTAGCAGTTGATTAGTGTATTCTCGTTGGTGGTTTGACCAATTGTGTTAAAAAGAATGAAGCGCACAAGTGCATAAATTCTCTTGCAAGTGAAGAGGCAGGATTCAGCACAGGTGGCTCAGAAACCCGCGAAATATTGCGGATGTTTAAAACGCTCATTGGGAAAAGCGGTAACCTCGGGAACTGTGACACCACGGAGTTTACCACATTGTGTAAGTCCTTAACGAAAGTATGCCTCTAAGAAGGTGGACGATAGCAGACACCAGTAAATATTTCGTGTTTAGGAAACTCAACAACAGCCCAAGCGGTTTCCACCTCACTTGCAATGTTAATGCGGCTAGACGTGAATTGTTCGGAAATGGCAAGCAATGCACCACCACCTATCCGCGATCCTCGATCGCGACAATACACGGAAAAATTATTATCTGAAAAGAAAAGCTCGTCATCCGTTACGTCTGTTCCAAGCCAGGTTTTTGTTAGGGCGAGTACCTGTGTGCTGCAAGTATCCATAGAAGAACTTAAAAGATCGGGTTTATTAGTAAGACTTTGCACATTAGTAAAAAGTGCAGGTACGTGCAATTTGTACTGCCGAGAAGCCTTGGCAAAGCTGTTACTTTGCGCCCTTCTACCTTAAGATATCCGCGGTGGTCATCAGATGACAAAAAGGCTTTACTTACGGTAGACTTGGCGAAAAAACGAAGACGAGAGAAGGACTGTGTTTGTGTAGTCCTTCTCTCGTCTTCGTTTTTTGCGCTGTCTACCGTAAGAATGAGCCAACTCGCCCAACAAGCCACTCTCCTGAAAGGCTTTACGCTGAGCAACGCTGTCTGTTTCTGGGGTATACTCGTAATGCTTTTTGTTCATGATAACGGTATCATATCGAAGCTGATCTCAATGCGATTCCGATTGACTTTTTGCGAAAATCAGCAACTCTACTGCGTATGTGACGCGTTTGAGGTGAAAAAATTCGCATTTCTAAGAAGTGAATCATGGCAAGTGGCGAAGCACTCTTCAACATCCTTACCGTCAATCACCCGTCACATTGCCCACTCGCGCATGCAAATGACTGACAACGAGTTGTTGCCGTTGAGCCGCCGCTTCCCTCGTCCTCGTCCTCAACGCAGGGGTTGCGGCTTGTTGTCGGCGTTGGCGTTTTGCCATTCGCGGGGTAGAGCGCGTTCACGTTCGTTTTTATCCACGGCAGAAAGATAACGTGTGGTTTGGAACGCGCTTAATCTTCGTGGTCATCAAGGTGATCATCATCGTTATGACGTGTAGTGGGTACATTCCATGTGCTGTGCCATGATGGCAAAAGAGAATGCGTGGCCTGGAACTCGCATTTTCATCATCGTCATCAGCGTGATCGCCATCGTGATGGCGTATAAAGATTACCTTGCATATACTGTGTCGTGAAGGCAGCGCATCGTCATCGCACTAGCGTGGTCTACACTGGGAGACACCGGGAGAGTGATGTACAAGCTCCGACCCTAAGGAGCTTCGCCCCTAAAATCTTCAGTCAGAATGATGTGATTTTCTTTCAACTGAGGAATTTCTTTTACATTGTACCTCGAACATTTCACGACAATCGGGCGACCATTCTTCGGGACGAAATGTCTGATACGATGCGCGCGAATGAAAGCATTATCGGGCAAAACGTAGACCACACGGACAAAGGCAGATTTCGCAGGATTCAACATCCCTTGATTCAACAGTTTCAACAGATCTCATGTTTCAACAGAGTGAGGTATGTAACGGAAGATCCAATTTTCTTGACGCGATCTGTCCTCTAAATCAACTACATGAGTTTCCAAAGAGTCGGGACGAGCGCAATTGCTTTGCAGCTTATGGCTGAGGGTGGGTAATTCCTCAGACATGCTGTCGTGCATTTTTCGTGCTGAAAGAGCTGCCTCGATATTATCTTAAGCTTCGCCTTTACGAGTCGAACGCGGTAGCGATATACTGTCCCTAGTGCGTATTTTAACCAACAAAGAGACAAAAAAATGCCCCCCACCTCCCCGAAGGGAAATCGTGAGGAAATGCGAATGCATTTCGCGCGCGCTTCACTCCATTTATATATGGTGGTTGTGGTTCGAAGAAGGAAAAGGCGCCTAATTTCTGCAGCCCGGTCGGGAGCACGGCGCAGCGCCAGTTTTTTTGCTTTTGTTTTGTTTTTTTCTTCTTCTTTTATTTATTTTTTATTCTTTTTTGTTCTTTTTTTCCTTTTTTTTCTTTTTTTTAATTTTTTTAAATTTTTTTTTCATACATAGCTCCGCCGAGCTCCCGCGATGCGAGCGCCCTCACGCACTTGAAATGCATTCGCATTTAAAACTGGAGATGCGTAAAGCACGCAGCGATGGAACGGTGTTTCCTACTGGAACATGCCAATCGCTGCTAATGGGCAATGAGAGACAGAAGACTCCGACTGGACACAGAGACCCGCAGTCGGCTTTTAGTTAACGGGCACGCTGCGAATTTTTATTGTTCAACAACGCACAGGAGAAATCTACCACCGGCACCACCTTGGAGGTCAAGATCCATTGCCATATATACGGGATGGACAGTGAACGGTTGTGCAGCGCGAGCAGTCGGTTTTTTTCAACCAAGAAACTCGCTAGCAGACGCTGCCTGCGTCGGCGTCGCGAGGCGAGAGAGGGGGTAGCGTAGGAGAGGAGAGAGAGGGGGGGACGCGCATGCGCAGTGGGGGTGTGGACGCTGTGGGCAGGGATGCCTAGAGGAGGGAGGGGGGAGCGTATTAGAGGAGAGAGAGGGGGGACGCGCATGCGCAGTGGGAGCGCGGGGAGGGATGGCTAGAGGAGAGAGAGGGGGGGAGCGTAGGAGGGGAGAGAGGAGGGGGAGGCGCATGCGCAGTGAGGGTGTGGTTGCCGCGGGGAGGGATGCCTAGAGGAGAGAGAGGGAGAGAGGAGGTTTTTTATTTATATTTTTTAAAGGGCTTGCGCATGCGCAGTATGGGTGGTCACGCCGCCCACCACCACCACCGGATTAAGCTTCGCCATAAGATGCTTAACATCTAACACCTGCCGGCGCTTACCTCCTCAACCTATCCTCCTCCTCCTCCTCCTCCGCGGACAACGCTGGACAACGCCGGACAACGCCGGACAACGCCGGATGCCTGACATAGCCCTCGACTATGAAATGCATTCGCATTTAAAAGAACAGCGCGAAACACGGGCCACTGAAAGATACGGACCAAGCACTGCACTAACAACCAAGGTTTAATCCCACACATGTGGGTATATATAGCACACGCTACATGAAAAGAGGGAGAGGAGAACAGTGACAAGTAACTTTTGTTCATGAAATCTTTGTATGCATTTATAAAGAACTGTGAAGAAGCCATTATCAACTCGACAAATAGGCAATTTCCCTTGTGAGTAGCGCCAACGAAAGGACACTCACGCACATGTCACCTTTCTTGTCAATGCAAAACGACTCATAAATCTCACGTGCTCGTTCATCACTGTGACATGTGCGTGAGTGTCCCTTCCTTGGCGCTCCTCACCAGGGAAATTGCATATTTGTCAAGTGGATGATGGCTTCTTCACAGTTTTTTCTAGATTCATACAAAAATTTCATGAACAAAAGTTACATGTCACTGTTCTCCTCTCCCCCTTTGCATGTAGCGTGTGCTATATATACCCACATGTGTGGGATAAAACATTGGTTGTTAGTTGAGTGCTTGGTCCGTATCTTTCACTGGCCCGTGTTTCGCGCTGTTCTTTTAGATGCGAAGCATTTTATGCTCGGGGCTCTGTCCGTCCCTCCCGCGTCCCGCGTCCCCCGTCCCGCGTCCGGCCACTGTCATGAAGTAGGGAAGCAGAGATTATGCGAACCAGAACACTGTAGTAATATGAAGGCCGTCAACAATGACACAGTCATCAGAGTCATGACCGAGAGCACAGAGAGGCTGCTTAGCAATGGCTAGGCAGGTGGTGTCTGTCGCCCAGGTTGACCCCATTCCTGGAGTCATGGCCGAGAGCACAGAGAGGCTGCTTAGCAATGGCTAGGCAGGTGGCGTTTGTCGCCCAGGTTGACCCCATTCCTTAATCTTGCTTGCTTATGTTTGGAGGGGGGGCTTAGTCCGTCCCGCGTCCCGCACCACCACAGCGCATGCGCGTCCCCTTCCCTGTGTTCTCCTACGCTCACCCCCTTCCTCTGCTCTAGGAATCATCTACTCTACGGAGCGGCGCATGCACTTCCTCTCTACTCTACGGAGCGACTCCGCCGTCCTCTGGCCCCCTCTCCTCTTGGAATCATCTACTCTACGGAGCGGCTCACGCGTCCCACACCCCCACAGCGCATGCACTTCCCCTCCCACTCTCTCTCCTCTCCTACGCTTCCCCCCGGTCCATTCCTCTACGGAGCGGCGCGAACGACAGGTGTTTTGACAGCTCCATATTCCGCTGAGGGCTCCACGGTAGTTCCGCGGTATGAAAATGACAGAGCGCGCGCGCCTCATTCTCTCTCCTGCGCAGCACCGCGATGAGCGCCGGGACCACTGACGTGAAATGAGAGCGGCGACGTTCCTCCCACTCAAACTAATTATCTCCCCGCTGCTTCGCATCCACACATGGTTCCCTTTAGCGGGAGATGTGAAATTTTTATTTTTTTGTCTCTTTGTTGGTTCAAATACGCACTAGGGACAGTATATGGCTATCGCGTTCGACTCTTAAAGGCGAAGCTTAAGATAATCACGAGGCAGCTCTTTCAGCACGAAAAATGCACATGCGCACCTGCATCTGCAATAGTTTTCATGATGCTAGAGGCTTTATATTGTGAGCAGCCACTTGGCACACCTAAAAAAGACGGCCCGTAGATGCAACCCCTCGTGGCGGTAGGCGAGCTGCGCTTGAGCATGAAAACGACGCTCGGAGAGCGGACGAGATAAGCAATTGATAACGTACACATGACTAACGTACACATGACTACCTTTGGCCTGTCTGCACTTCGCAGTTGTGTAAACGCAACTCATTTTACGCTAAAAAAACCGACAACCCGTAATTGCTGTTGCTTGCTTGCCCACAAGTGTGCAAGGAGATTACCTGGGACTGTTTTTGGTTATTTCTGCTGCTGTATTCAGGCAATGTAGAAAGTAACTCCGGGCCCGATACTCGTTTAGCATCATTGTCATGAAAAAATTGCCTGAGGATCCCGTATGAGAAATGGAAGTTTTTTTCATGTGGTTAGAAATCTGCATTCTCGTTCTGTACAATAAGCAAAGACGCGAACCGAGCTGTCTGCTGTCATAAATTCCATAAAAACAGTCATAGAAGTAACAAAGCTAAAGTTGGTAATATTTACATGAGACTGGATGAAGTGGAAGAAAAAACAATCATGTTCGACAGCATGTCTGAAGAATTAACCACCCTCAGCCATAAGCTGCAAAGCAATTGCACTCGTCCCGACTCTTTGGAAACTCATGTAGTTGATTTAGAGGACAGATCGCGTCATGAAAATTGGATCTTCCGTGACATACCTGACTCTGTTGGAACATGAGATCTGTTGAAACTGTTGAATCAAGGGATGTTGAATTCTGCGAAATCTGCCCTTGTCCGCGTGGTCTACGTTTTGCCCGATAATGCTTTCATTCGCGCGCATCGTATCAGACATTTCGTCCCGAAGAATGGTCGCCCGATTGTCGTGAAATGTTCGAGCTACAATGTAAAAGAAATTCCTGAGCGCGCGCGAAAAGTTGAAAGAATATCACATCATTTTGACTGAGGATTTTAAGGGCGAAGCTCCTTAAGGTCGAGGCTTGTACATCACTCTCCCGGTGTCTCCCAGTGTAGACCACGCTAGTGCGATGACGATGCGCTGCCTTCACCACACAGTATATGCAAGGTAATCTTTATACGCCATCACGATGAGGATCACGCTGATGACGATGATGAAAAAGCGAGTTCCAGGCCACGCATTCTCTTTTGACATCATGGCACAGCACATGGAATGTACCCACTACACGTCATAACGATGATGATCACCTTGATGACCACGAAGATTAAGCGCGTTCCAGACCATACGTTATCTTTCTGCCGTGGATAAAAACGAACGTGAACGCGCTCTAGCCCGCAAATGGCAAAACGCCAACGCCGACAACAAGCCGCAACCCCTGTGTTGAGGACGAGGACGAGGGAAGCGGCGGCTCAACGGCAACAACTCGTTGTCAGTCATTTGCATGCGCGAGTGGGCAATGTGACGGGTGATTGACGGTAAGGATGATGCAGAGTGCTTCGCCACTTGCCATGATTCAGTTCTTAGAAATGCGAATTTTTTCACCTAAAACGCGTCACATACGCAGTAGAGTTGCTGATTTCGCAAAAAGTCAATCGGAATCGCCTTCAGATCAGCTTCGATATGATACCGTTATCATGAACAAAAAGCATTACGAGTATACCCCAGAAACAGACAGCGTTGCTCAGCGTAAAGCCTTTCAGGAGAGTGGCTTGTTGGGCGAGTTGGCTCATTCTTACGGTAGACAGCGCAAAAAACGAAGACGAGAGAAGGACTACACAAACACAGTCCTTCTCTCGTCTTCGTTTTTTCGCCAAGTCTACCGTAAGTAAAGCCTTTTGTCATCTCGTGACCGCCGCGGATATCTTAAGGTAGAAGGGCGCAAAGTAACAGCTGTGCCAAGGCTTCTCGGCAGTACAAATTGCACGTATCTGCACTTTTTACTAATGTGCAAAGTTTTACTAATAAACCCGATCTTTTAAGTTCTTCTATGGATACTTGCAGCACACAGGTACTCGCCCTAACAAAAACCTGGCTTGGAACAGACGTAACGGATGACGAGCTTTTTCTTCAGCTAATAATTTTTTCCGTGTATCGTCGCGATCGAGGATCGCGGATAGGTGGTGGTGCATTGCTTGCCATTTCCGAACAATTCACGTCTAGCCGCATTAACATTGCAAGTGAGGTGGAAACCGCTTGGGCTGTTGTTGTGTTTCCTAAACACGAAATATTTACTGGTGTCTGCTATCGTCCACCTTCTTACAGGCATACTTTCGTTAAGGACTTACACAATGTGGTAAACTCCGTGGTGTCACAGTTCCCGAGGTTACCGCTTTTCACAATGAGCGTTTTAAACATCCGCAATATTTCGCGGGTTTTTGAGCCACCTGTGCTGAATCCTGCCTCTTCACTTGCAAGAGAATTTATGCACTTGTGCGCTTCATTCTCTTTAACACAATTGGTCAAACCACCAACGAGAATACACTAATCAACTGCTAACACATTAGATCTTTCACTAGCAACGCACTATGAATACGTTTCTGGTGTTACTCAGATACCAGGTACGAGAGACCACTGCGTTCTGTCATTTCGCATAAGTTTTTGACGATGTAAGCGTAAAAAATGCAAAGAAAGTGATTCATGATTATGAAAACGCGAATTTTGAAATCATCAACGAGCAACTTTGTCTTATTCTTGATCGCTATCTGGATGGATTTGAAGGTCGAGCCGTAATATCCAACTGGGATTTTCTTTTACCCAAGATTTTAAAAAAACACACAAAAAATGCATACCTACACGTACGATAATCTCAAATGGTGATGCACCGTGGCATTAGCGTTACATAAAATGTTTGTCGAGTTAGAAAAAACGTGCGTCCTGCTCAGCAAAGCAGTTTTCAGGTCACGGTCGATGAGAAGCCTACGAGCAAGCTTCCGCCAGACATATTGCTGCCGTAAAAAAATGCCAAAAAATCTTTTTTAAATAACACGCGACCTTCGATACTAACTTCGCATCCTAAAAAAATCGTGTGCATGATCACTCCCAGATGCGTAAGGCAATCAGTCTTGTTTATTCTACAGAAACTATCTTACCTGATGTGCAGTGTGCAAGTGCGTTAATTGAAGTCTGTGCAAAACTTTCGATAACTACCTACAAAAAGCTCTGCTTATATTAAACATTCTCATTTTCTTCTGATGTCTCCCATTACTATTGATGACGATGGCATGGTCAAAGCTATTAAAAACCTAAAATAAACTCCTCACCTGGGTGTGACTTCGCTACTCCGAGATTTCTGATAAAAATATCATACTATTCATCAATATTACAACAAATATATTTCACCAATTCACTGAGCAGCGCTCGCTTCCCAGTGATTGGAAGATCGCGAAGGTGGGTTCTGTTCACATGCCCCGTAACAAGCACACGCTTCTAAATTGTGGCACCATTTTTGTTACTAGTTTTCATGTAAAGTGATAGAGCATATTTTGTTTTCAAATCTTGTGTCATTCCCTTAATCCAATTTCTTTTTTTTTTATCTTCGCAACATAGTTTCCGCAAGACGTATCGAGGTAAACGCTACCTGTATCTTTTACTCACTATCTTCACACTGTCCTCGATCGTTCATCTCTACCTGACTGTACATATTTCTATATTTTTCGAAAGCCTTTGACAATGTGTGCCATACGGTTCTCTTGTATAAATTACAGCTGCTAAATTTGGATTCTCAACTACTTGCTTGGTTTGAATGTTTTTTTTTTAAGAAATCGATTCCAGTTCGTCTCTGCAAACAATACTGTCTCTCCTCCAAGCCCTGTATACTCAGTTGTTTTATCTACATTAATGAATTACCTTCTTGTGTCCCCCCTGTATTAACTTGTTTGCAGATGAGTGTTAATTATTTCGGGAAATAAGGGGCCCTATCAAATCCTCTATTTTAAAAACAGATTTGGACGCTGTATCCCTTTGGTGCAAAAGTTGGTACATGGAAGTAAACACAAAAAAGTGCATAGTAATGCGCGTAACTCGATCTAGTAACATGGCAGTTTCATGTATTCTTGATGACTCTCCGCTGGAAGAAGTATCATCATACAAATATCTTGGCGTAACTATATTGCCACGCGCCTTTCTTTTTTTCACTTTTGCTGTATTGGGTTTTCGCCCCAAAGACTGTCAGCAATGCTCAGCGCAAACCGCGCCTCACTGTTCGAGAAGCTTCGCGATTATTGTAGATAGTTTTTTTTAAGATGGCTCGCAAGACGCGAATTCTCGAGCTTATTCTAGAGCTTGCGTGACAACAAGTGCTATAGCCGGAATAGTCGATGACACACATAAATGCCGACGCGCTTCACCGCTTGTCAGATGATCGACGGCCGACGCTTTGTTCGCCGCTATCGGCGCCAGTGTGTATGGCCCATCCGTTCTCACCTCTAGGAACCCTCTACTCTACGGAGCGGCGCGGACGACAGGTGGTGCGACAGCTGCATACTCCGCTGGGGACGTCACGGTAGTTCCGCGGTATGAATACGACGGAGCGCGCGCGCCTCATTCTCTCTCCTGTGCAGTGCCCGGATGAGCGCCCGGGCCGGTGACGCGAAAGGGAGCGGCGACGTTTCTGCCGCTCAAGCCAGCCATCTCCCCGCTGCTTCACATCCACACATGGTCGCCTTTAGCGGGAGTTAGGGAATTTTTTTTTACTTTGAAGCTCGAAAAATTCACGACAATCGGGCGACACTTCTTCGGGACGAAAGGTCTGATACGATGCTCGCGATTAATAGCATTATCGGGCAAATCGTAGACCACACCGACACGGGCAGATTTCGCAGGATTCAACATTTCCTTGATTCAACAGTTTCAATAGATCTCATTTTTCAACAGAGTCAGGTATGTCACGGAAGATTCAATTTTCATGGCGCGATCTGTCTTCTAAATCAACTACATGAGTTTCCAAAGAGTTGTAACGAGTGGAATTGCTTTGCAGCTATGGCTGAGGGTGGGTAATTCTTCAGACATGCTGTCGAAAATGATTATTTTTCTTCGACTTCATCCAGTCTCATGTGAATGTTACCAATTTTAGCTTCCATACATATATAACTGTTTTTTTGGGGGCTTTTATGACAGCAGACAGCTCGGTTGGCCTCTTTGCTTAATATAGAGAACGAGAATGCAGATCCCTAAGCAGATCTAAAAAACGCACGTGTTCTACGTGATCATTAGGCAATTTTTTCATGGTAACGATGCCAAACGAGTATCGGGCCCGGGGTTACTTTCTACATCGCCTGAATACAGCAGCAGTAATAATGAAAAACAGTCGCAGGTAATCTCATTACAGACTTTTGGGCAAGCAAGCAACAGCAATTAGGGGTAGTCGCTTTTTTAGCGTACAATGAGTAGCGTTTACACAACTGCGAAGTGCAGACAGGCCAAGGGTAGTCATGTGTACGTTAGTCATGTGTACGTTATCAATTGGTCATCTCATCCTCTCTCCGAGTGTCGTTTTAATGCTCAAGCGCAGCTACTGCACCGCCACGATTGGTTGCTTCTACGGATCGTCTTTTTAGGTGTGCCAATTGGCTGCTCACAATATAAAGCTTGTAGTATCATGAAAACTATTGCAGATGCAGGTGTGCATGTGCATTTCTTGTGCTGAAACAGCTGCTTCGTGATTATCATAAGCTTCGCCTTTAAGAGTCGAACGCGATAGCGATATCCTGACCCTAGTTCGTATTTGAACCAACGAAGAGACAAAAAGAACAGCGCGAGACAACGGGACAGAGAAAGAGACGGACCAAGCGCTGAACTAGCAACCAAGCTTTCATTCCACACATGGGGGTATATATAGCACAAGCTACATGACAGGAGGGAGGGGAGAAGAGTGGCATGTAACTTTTGTTCATGAAATCTTTGTATGCATCTATAAAAAACTGTGAAGAAGCCATTATCAACTCGACAAATACGCAATTTCCCTTGTGAGGAGCGCCAACGAAGGGACACTTACGCACATGTCACCTTTCCTGTCAATGCAAAACGCCTCATAAATCTCACGTGCTCGTTCATCACTGTGACATGTGCTCTTGAAAACGCACTTCACCAGCGCACTCCGGGAGATCACAGCGGCGATTTTCACAATCGGTCGAGTTTGCTGTCCATATGCTCAACACGAGGCCATAAGTAGATTAAAAAGATAATCGGAGGAAAGCATCTGTAGCCATAAGCGTGCGCAGGGTTCCCCCTTCAGGGGGGTCGAATCTTCGTCGCAGCCCCCCTCCCTATTATGTCAGCGTATGGGGCTGACTTTGCGTTCCCCATATCGCCCCCCCCCTACAATGTATAATGCCGACTTTGCGCCCCCCTTTTTCGCCCCCTTGCTCCCCCCCCCCGTGTGCACGCCTATGTCTGTAGCGATTGCGGGAGCGAAGTCTCGGGGGCCCGAGCGTGTTCCACAGTACGACAGATTCACTCGCGTAGAGCTGCTTGCGGCGCTCCCGCCATCTGGCGGTGAGCCAAGGAACGGGGGCACCCGCAATATATGGCGCCTGCGGAGAGTTTGAAAACTGAACATAGTCTAGTAACATTGGTACACCCTGTAACACACATGAGCGACAGCACAATCACCCCGTGATGCGCATCCTGATGGATATCTTTATGGGAAACATGCAGCACCTACAGGGGGCGCAGCAGTGCACTGCACCTATGCGCCGCCAGCGCACCGAGTGGCGACTTGCGGCCACTTCAGTTTCAACTGGCGTGCTACGAATCGTCGTCTCTCCGTCAGCTACGCCCGCGTTGTATGCAAGTGCGTGTGTGCGAAGGTGACAGGTTTGATAAAACGGGTAGGCTTCCGGAAAGTTAACAGTGCATGATTATATTGGGGCCCCAAAAGAAGAGAAAGAACAGAAATTTATGGAATCAATCATGTTTTCGATGTGACGTAGCACAGACGCACGACAGATGTTTTGAAAGGGGCGAGTCGTGCGGCCGGCCGGCGTAAAGCTCGAAGCGTAGACCGCCACCATCGATGTTTGTAAACATGATTTCTTGCCATTTTGCCTGCGTATTGTTGATTAAACGATGGCATTGGTGTCTGACATGTGTTAGACAACTCCTTGCTATGCGCGCAAGTAATACGTACGGTCATCGAACTGCGCGAGCTGCATTTAGTAATCAGTGGCGTTTGCGCGAAGTTTTCTGTGCAGTAGTACAGCTTCGTTTATAGGCGTTGCGCGGGCTGCATGAGTCCTTGCGTAAATTTCTCACGTGCCAGCTTTGCACGCGATATCTCAGCTGTCACGTAGCGCAGTAGAACAGCGTGGCCCGGCTTCGCTTGCACGCACAGTGCTCTTAAGGGCTATGGCAGTACCTGGGTAATAAATTTTGAAATTCTCGCCGTCTGCGACGCAGCGACGCATTTTGCCTGGCATGAGGGACTTCTTCCTTAATGTTACTGTTTACGAACTGCGCAGAAAAACAGCAGCAACGTACGCGGGAGAATTGCTGGCTCTGTCGATTGCGTTCCGCCAACGAATTGTGGACTGCAGACTCGAGATCACTTTTCCGGCTGCCCTTCGGTTCCTTCAGCACGGTGAAAACATGCGTGGAGAGTAAATTCGCAGCGAACTAGCTACGGCATGTACTTCATAAACGTGCCCGCGTGATCACTTGCTTCTTGCGGCGTACACTAATCCAGCACAGTCACGGCGCAAAATTGAAAAAACTTTGTTCCAGGTGCGTAGTTCTTATACTTATTGGCACAGTTTACGAAACAGAAATTCATACGCGACATTGCGAAGGACCGCTAACAACCTGACACGGCTGCACTCATGGGTCGGCTGCTGCACGGAGCACGCCAATTCGTTTCGTTCACTCCCGCACCACGGCGCCACCGGCTCAGTGCACGTTCCCTATACAAACAGTATGATTTTCACTTCTAACCCACTTCCCAGTACGCATGCACATGGGGCAAAAAATAGTGTGAAACCCAACTGTGCCGGCCAGCTGGAACTTATTTACGCGCAGTAGTGTTTTAAATGCGAAGCATTTCTTAGCGAACTTCGGTGACTTTCAGCGTATCTATCTATCTATCTATCTATCTATCTATCTATCTATCTATCTATCTATCTATCTATCTATCTATCTATCTATCTATCTATCTATCTATCTATCTATCTATCTATCTATCTATCTATCTATCTATCTATCTATCTATCTAGCCGCCTACGACTTTGTATTCTCCAAGCCGTATCGTTAATAGGATTTATACCTAAATTGGCATGGCATAACATGACTGTATGACTAACATGAATGACTGGTAGCTTGTCATGAAAAGTATGATTCACCCGTCGTGGTCACAGGGCTCCTGAGGACGTTTTCTTAACTTCATATATCCAAAAATTGGTACGATGAGACATTTCTGCACGACCAACTTAAAATGGCAGGTGGTAATATGAAAATCATGACCTGCATGCCATGCACAATATGATAAACATGCCACGCTCATGGCGCGCTGACGGCCGTTTCGCTCGCTTGATATACACCTAACTTGGCATTGTGTGACGCGACTATGACGAACATAAATGCCAAGTGGTCATATGGCAATCATGACATGCCATGTGCAACATGACTTGCATGATACGCTCATGGTACTCCCGTGGCCGCTTCGCTAGCTTGATCTACACCAAATTTCGTATTGAGTGACGTGACTATATGACGAGCATAAATGACAAATGGTAATATGGAAATCATGACATGCCATGTGCAACATGACTTGCTTGCCACGCTCATGGTACTCCCGTGGCCTTTTCGCTAGCTTGATATTCACCAAATTTGGTATTCAGCGACCTGATTGTATAACGAGCTTAAATGACAAGTGGTAATATGAAAGTCATGACAAGTCATGTGCAACATTACTTGTGTGCCACGCTCATCACACTCGTGGCCGTTTCGCTAGCTTGATATACACCAAATTTTAAGGCGAAAGCCTTTAATGTTTCATACTCACGTCCGTCCGTCCGGTCGTCCGTCCGTCAGTCCAGCAGTGCCCTGGCACTGTGCCAGGTGGGCACCGGGGCGCGCAAACGGACGCCGGTTGCGTTGGACTGTACAGCGTTCGCGCTTTGCTGGCGTTGCGTCACTGTGCCCAGCGTCTCTAATCACGCAAGCAGGCAAACGCGCGCATCACATTCCATTCTTACCGACGCCGTGTCAGTGGGCACAGGCGTTCGAAGAACACACTTTGGAATTGACAACGTGTCCGTCGATTTAAACGCTGGAACGCGGATAGCATCTCCACGATGCGCAAAGCGCGAGAATACGAACACATGCGAAGCGGAGGCAGATTGGTCTTGCGTCTCGCTGCGATTCGGGGGAAACAATTAAGTGAACGTAAGTGGCACGTGGTAACATGAAAACCTTGGCATGCATGTCATCAACAATGCCACCTACATGCCACGCTCATGGTGCGCTTGCGTCCAGTTCGCTAGCTTGATGTACACCAAAATTGGTATTGCGTGACTTGACTGTGTGAGGAAGTGGCAGGTAATAACATAAAAACCCTGACATGCATCTCATCTTCAACGCCATTTACATACCACGCTCATGGTGCGCTTGCGTCCAGTTAGCTAGCTTGATATACACCAAAATGGGTATTGCGTGACGTGACTGTATGAAGAATATAAACGGCAGATGGTAACATGAAAATCTTGGCATGTAAGTCATCTACAATGCCACTTACATACCACGCTTATGCTGCGCTTGCGTCCAGTTGGCTGGCTTGATATACACCAAAATTTGTATTGCGCGACGTGACTGTATGACGAACACAGATGACAGGTCGTAACATCCGAATAATGACATGCCTATTATGTGCAGCATGATTTGCTCCTTGCTGGCTGCTTCGCATTACATCGATTGCTACAGTGCGTGGGATCTGCTGTTTTTTTTCCTGTGTGTTCTGTATGCTATGCTTTCTAGTACAACCATACAAGTTCCTCTACTTGTTGCATGCAACATTACTACATTGAAGAGAGTAGTGATACCGGCTAGTTAGAATAAATCATTCTTATCCTCTTCAGACCTGAGGAAAAAGTACTTAAAGTGGACTCTTATAAACTCATTAGTTTGAGCATTTGAGGGTCACGAAACACTTCTCAGAAGAAGAAAAAACAAAAACTGCAGTTTCACAGGAAAAAAATGGATGTACCCATTTTGGTACATTAGCCTAAGCTGAGTAAAAATCAACAGAGCCATTTTTCTGTAGGACGCAAGGAAACGGGTGACATTTTGGGTGTTTAACGCAGGTTTTGAAACTGTTATCTTCATTGTGGCATATTATCTGAAACTTTGGGACACATGCCCTTAAAAATATCCCTGCATGTGAAATCGGGCCTCATTAGCTGGTATTGAAACCACTTTGCTACCTTTTGGGAATTGCAAAAAAGAAGCCAATTTGAGAATCTAGCTCTACTGCATTTGAAATTCTTGCATTTGCTTGACGTGTGTGTGAATTGGCGTTTTCGCCACTTTCTTCCTAAACTTCAATTGGTCGGGAATGTTTTTGATGCAACATCTATGAGCTTGCAGTGATTCCTGCATTCGATCCCGGGATTCATCGCCACTAGTTCTAAAAAAGTGGGCAAATACCCTGATGGGCCACTTCTTTGTATGAATATCTGTCCTGAATAAAGGCACGTACGTGTCCGAAAAGTCCACACCACCCATATTGTTGCTACATTATTTGTTCCAATGGGAATGCTGTACCTCTTTTGTTTTCTCCTCCTATAATCTACGCGTACCCGCATGTGTTCTGCCCCCTTTTCGATTGGGCCCAGTCTGCCTCTTTCGAAATCGAGCCGCAACGTTGAACTTGGAAGCTCACTGGTGCATCATTATCTTCATCATCATCATTATCATCATAACTACTGCTATCTGACCATTCACTGCTGCTGTGCTCGAGATCGTAGACCCACAATGTAGCCTTCATCAGACAAGTCAATATCACTCTAAAAGAGTTGCTCTTGTATCGCCTAGTCACTGGGAAATGTGCCTGCACCACAAAACAAAATTGAATGTATTTTCAACGCAATCACCTGAAGTACCCAATTGGGTACATTGGTAAATAAGTTGAGCTATCTCAGAAGGCAGCTCAAAGCAACAAGTCCGAAATTTTCATGCGCCTTCTCTAGTCTATCGTGACCATTTATACTTACTGCTTAACAATATGCATTTAGCATTTCACTAACTAAGAAAAATCTAATCTCACCTGGTCCACTGGGTGCGCTATCCTCGCATGACGACGACACACTCCTTTTTACTCTGAGTGCGTACATGGGCATACGGGGACATGTCGAGGCCATTTTGGTAACTGATGCTTCAGGTCACTGAAACATCAATTTTCGTCAAACGGTCTTCAAACATAGGATCACAGCGCACGTTTTTCAATTGTACCCATTTGGGTACCCACGGATTGAAGAGGTTATTCGTACTAAGAGGAGCAGTAGGAGAAGGAAGAGGAAGCAAAGGCAGGAAGGTCAACCAGACGAGCGTCCGGTTTGCTATCCTACACTGGGGGAAGGGGATTAAGGGATGAAAAGATAGAGAGATAGAAAGAAAGGAACAAAAAACACATGAGCTTAAACTTGAATGCTGCGTTCAATAGTAGTGAACGCACGACTTCAGGCATATCACGTTTCACTGTAGATCGTCGGGACATCGAGCCTACTGAAGGTTTGCAAGCACTGGACGTTGAACTTCGAGTACCTGTTGTATGGACTCAGCGTGCGGTGACTTCAGCCTGCCGATGAACACTCGAAGTTTCTCTATCAGAGATTGAAGAGCTAAGCGTCAACACAAGAAGAGGGACAAGACGTAGGGACGCAGTGCCGCCTTCCAACAGAAGTTTATTATTAGATAGCTGCGCACATGTTTATATATACAGAAAAACACGAGAATAAAGGTATCAAGCCATGTGCTCTGGGACAAAACTAGAGATAATTGACATCAGCAAGATGTTGCGTTACCAGTTATCTCCCTGGATAGCACCAGGAAAGACTGATCCTTGTTTGCAAAGAGCAACCAAGGCGAGCTTAAGCATTTTCACCTGACCGCACGATACCCTCTTTATGAATAGCCTCCATAATCATGTGATACAGGCTACTTGAAAGGACCACACTGTCTTCAAGGATACCTCAAATCTTGCATGTGAATTCCGAAATGTCTTGAAATTGTTGTTTGTACGCTGTGATCACCTCATGGAGTCTGTCATTAATACAATGCCCCATCTGATCCAGGTACCTCGTGCCACATGTCAAAGTGATTGCGTACATCATGACTTTAACACGTGTTACATCCTTCGGCCTATAGTTAGTGCCGCCGCGATGTCTTTCATTCATCCTATAGGTGAATCTGAGAGGTGAGGAAACAGCTGTATCCTTTCTTTCATGTATCTTTTATGTGCCTGTCGCTCCTTTTTACGCCTACGATCACTCACAACCCTAAGCTAACCCTCAGCTACTGACAACAACACATCTTCAGTGCAACCTGCAATTTTAAAATCGGGATGCCTACTCAGAAATTGCTTCATCCACCTCATGATGATGGTGAAGGTCAAGTACCTGAGGCACTGTGCCGACCAAAGGAAAAATTGAAAATACACAAAAGACATTTCGGCACCTACGTGGGTGCCTGTTTCACAAGTAAAATGAGAACATGTGTACGAGCGGTGCACAAGTACCTTTAATATATCTCACAGGCAGCGCACTTAGTGACTGTACATTGCTATCACTTCTGTTTAGAGTGCACGCAGTGGATTATATCACGAGCAACCCAAGATAAGGGCGTTGTGACAGTCATTTTCCTTTAGCTAGAACACGCGCCTTCCCCAGTCGATTGCGTGTCCCCCTGAAGCGCCCTATGCCCGCACTGGATTTCACATTTCCTTTCTTGACGTCACAACTGCGCTCTTGAGGCACTTTCAAAGTCAACACTTTTGCCAATATACACGTAACCACCCTCCGCGCATGAGAAAACGTACACCACAACGGATAACTTTTCCTACGGTAATCTGTCCTTCAAATTCACGAGGTATTGTCGCAGTCTGTTGACGTTGTAAGGACGTACAAAACGGCTTAGGGTTTCACTTATGGAAGAGATATACGGTGTCCATGTGTGCCTTTGACCAGGGAAGGCACAGGGGAATTGTGGACGTGCTATTTGTCGTCGGACAGCGTTCAAGAAGAAATTGGGATAGTCACAGGCAGACCATTACTGTCGCCCCGCCGCTCCAAGAGTAAGTCGGCGGCCTGGTCTTATTGTCTAATGCAGATTTTGTTCCTAAAATATTTTGTTCCTGAAAATATTTGTTCCATTGAAAAGAATTTTTTTTTGCAGTGGAAGTAACCGAATATATGCCAAATTAAAATGAAAAGAATTCTTCTCTTTAGTTGCAACTCTACTTCATACTTTGGAGCACCTCTGAACGCACCGATATTGTTATTTTGATGTTTTGGATGAAGTTAGTACATTTTTTTCTTGCTACATATGCACGGGCCAGAAGAACAGAATGAGAAGCATAATTTAAATATTACTTCGCCACAAATGCAGCTGATGCGGAGTGAGAGAAAGGAATGCCTGGAAAGCATGCTGTGGGACCCATCTGTCTGGCAAGCACCATATTTTACGATATTTAAAAAAAAACCAACAAAGAACTAGGTAGATCACATATGTTTGTGCTGCAGAAATGAAACAAGACAGTAAATAATCACGGAATCTTGAGAATGAAACGGCAATTATTGGGACGAACATGTGCTATATTATACATCAGCCTTCTTAAATGTGACTAAACTGTGAAATACCAGGCTCTCTGAAAGCACGCCTTCAGGTTATTTCCTAAATATTTATTGGCAATCTTGAGATCAGAGATGAGTCTGGCGCAGTACTGCACAACTGCATTGCTTAAAACCTGCGCGTTAAAATTACACGTAATTAGGCAATTGTAATCAATTACACTCCCATGCAGTCTTTTAAACGATAACTTGCATTTTGCGAAGTGTTGAATTGCGCAAACAAGACAGGCACTACAAGAAGAGACGACGACACACAGAGCGCAAACTACCAACAAAAGTTTATTTCCTGAGCACTCAGACGCCACCAGGCATGTACAACAGTCAATTTCTTAGAAACGCAAGCTCTTTACTCGATAAGTTAACACATGGTGTGCTGACGCATCCGGGTCCTAATCTAACAATGTTTTCGGCTTCGATGATTTCTCTTGTCAACTTATCGTTCACAGAAGCGACAACTGTACATGCGCTGAGAACAGGTTCACAACCACATGTCTTACAATGTATCGCAAGCCATCCGTCACGTCCATTTCTAACATCATTATTATGCTCTCTAAGCCTATCATTTATACACCTTCCAGTCTGGTCTATATATATTTTACCACAAGAAATTGGAATCCGATAGACAACATTACTCTTGCAGGGAACATAGTGGACCTTGTGTTCCTTGGCGCACGCATTAGACTTCATATTGCTATTATTGCGGTGGCACAGGCTGAGCAGTTTACGCGGGGCTGAAAAAACCACTTTTATTTGGGATCGTTCCGCCACTTTTTTCAAGTTGTGCGAAATGCTGTGGAAGTACGGAATGACGGCTACTTTTTTCTCGTTAATTTTTGAGGCCGGCTCGGTTGAAGGCTTCAGGCGATGCTTTCTGAGCAAGGCTTCAGCAACAGAGGTTTGAACACTTAAAAGATAACCAGCTTCACACAGCCGGTCGGACTGGTGTTCAAAACTAACTGCAACTTCATGCTCCCATGACTTGGTTAGAGCGTTATGAAAACAAAGGTTGACAATAGATCTTTTAACTAATTTAGAGTGTGCCGAGTGGTGTGGCAGGACCGGCTTATGGCATCGAGGTTGGTAGCGCCAACAAAGATGATCTTCGTGGAAGGTAAACATGATGTCAAGGAACTTGATTACATTATCATCAGGCATCTCATGCGTGAGAGTGAGGGGCTTAAAGCAATCTTTATAATCGTGAAAGTATATCAAACACGTATGACTGGTTACCTATGGGGTCGTTGTCAAACAGGATGAGATAGTTGTCTACAAATCTATGAACGATGATGATGTGGAGATTACGTAGACTTGCCGCCACAACTTTGTCAATCTTGGCTAAAAATATCGCTGAGAATGGGAGCAATGCATGACCCTATACAAATGCCTTCTTTCTGGATGAATGGCTTGCCTTCCCAAAGAATGAAAGTTGTCTTCAGGTAAGACGATAAAAGTTCTAAAAAGCTGCGCACGGGTATGCCACACAAACTTTCAAAACGCGTACTGCCATAGAGGTCAATGCACTCTTCCACAGCAATGAACAGTTGGTCATGAGGAATAGAGTAATACAAGTCTTTAAGATCTATCGAAAAACCATATACGGCCCTATTAGCCAAGGGTACAATGGACTGCAGGACTACCTCTGAATTTCTAACAATGAAGGGATCATCAGTCATCAGTTCCTTCAGGTGGCCCTGTAGGAACATAAAAATGCTTTTCTGCCACGTATTCCGCTCGGAGATAATCACACGAAAAGGTGTGTCAGGTTTATGTGTCTTGGCACTGAAGAACACATTCAGAAAATCCTGTTTACTGTTATTAATGCCAGTAACTACCCGAGAAAGGTTTAATTTCTTGCATAGCTGTCTGGCTTTAGATTTAACCTTTGCAATGGCGACATCATTCTGATGCACAAAAACAGAGCTTACAGCTTCATGGCCTTTCTTCCGGAACAAATCCAAGGATAGGATGGCGAATCCTCCCTCTTTATCCGCAGGAACCAGAGTAAGAGAGTGGTCGCTGAGGAATGCTTCCACACGCCTTAAATGGATCTGGACCCTGGTCGGTTTGCTGCGGGAGATGGCGTCAACTCCTTCGGAAATGCAGCGCTGGTGCTCCTCTTCTGGAACGTGGCACGACACATGCAGCACGAGAGCAAGCCGCTAGGGAGCAGACGTTTTTGGCTCAACGGCGACTTTGGGACCAATACTGAGGGTTCGGAGGATGTCTGGAGGCACGAGGATGCTCGGGCACATGTACTGAGGGTTTCTTAGCTGAAGGCTTCCTCTTCACTACGGCGGAGCGTAGCACAGGCAACTGTTGTGCCCAAAGGAACTCCGTGGTTTGACTAGCGGTCCGCTGGAAATCACGAAGTCTCTTCATGGCCACAGATTCATGAACACCAGCGTGAAGAGAAGCGGACAGGTATTGTCTGTGCAGGCCGATTTGTCTATTCCATTCCACTTTCAGGATTTTGCAAACTCTGAGCCCATGACCCGCGGAAGGGGGTGAAGTTGCCAAAAAGACGCTTAATGTCTTCTGGTAGCATTTTGTTCCGAATGCAGAATGTTAGGGAGCGTACCTGGCAAGTGGCTGATGCTATGAAAGCAACTGTGGCACAAGGATAAGAAAACGTAGAAGAATTAAAAGGGCCCGTTGTACGAGAAATTAACTTCAGAATGGCTGAGAGTTGGGCTTGTTGGTTCATGATCCGAAGTGTTGAATTGCGCAAACAAGACAGGGACTACAAGAAGAGACGACGACACACTGAGCGCAAACTACTTACAAAAGTTTATTTCCTGAGCACACAGTTTTTTATGCACCACTCAGACGCCACCAGGCGTGTACAACAATCAATTTCTTAGAAACGCGAGCTCTTTACTCGATAAGTTAACAGATGGTGTGCTGATGCATCCGGGTCCTAATCTAACAATGTTTTCGGCTTCGATGATTTCTCTTGTCAACTTATCGTTCACAGAAGCGACAACTGTACATGCGCTGAGAACAGGTTCACAACCACATGTCTTACAATGTATCGCAAGCCATCCGTCAGGTCCATTTCTAACATTATTATTATGCTCTCTAAGCCTATCATTTATACACCTTCCAGTCTGGCCTATATATATTTTACCACAAGAAATTTCGCATTGTTACATGCTTGTTATGATTAAAAACTTTTCGAGGGGATAAATTGCATGTAATTAGTCATATTATTGACCTTGAAGTGTAAGACTCAGAACTGCTTTAAGAGCTTCAGTTTTCATAAACCCAAGCAGTATGACCGCCATCTTGGCCACGAGCAGTACTGCTGCACATGCTCCGAGGAGCAAAGACAAGTCCTCTGTATTCAATACCTCATCATTTTATCTTCGATGTGATGTTGGTCAACTATTTGAAGCGACTCTGGTATGGCGAGAAAATACTGGCTAGTTGAGTGCCTTCTCCGAGCAGTAGAAATGCAAAAGCGCTGCTCTTTACACAAGACGCATACGAGCGTCATGGCAATGGAACTACAATCTTGTGGACAACGTGTCCACGCACACTATAGCATTCGCTTCCCTCTAGCAGGCATATTGAGGGGTTTTGAATGTCACTACTGATGTATTCACACCATAAGGATGGAAGATCACACTAGAACACCCTAACAAAGAAGTCTCATTAAAAAAATTAAACATGATTTGATTGCTACATCACATCAACTGCGTGCCTACAGGCGTGTTCTGTATCGTTGCAGCCACAAGCCAAGCATAATACATATTTTAATTTGAGTTTTAAAGCTTATGCAAGCACCAATCGTAAGTTGAAGCATCTCGGGATGTGGTCATCAGCATGGGTCTGTATGTAAACCACGTAAGTCAGCAGTTTTGGCAGTTAATCTTAAAAATGTAAGACAATATTCGCCGTCGTGTCGTTTAGAGATGCTTACAGAGTGCACCTCTCAGCATTTGTGCTGCTGCCACCCAAGTGAATTTAGATTTTTCGTAGACTTTTTACTCCTTGCTTATTACTGGTTCCCAGTAACATCAGTGTAATGAACATTGTTGGTGGTGACACCGCATAGACGCTCACCAGAGACTCATAGAGCTAACATCGCTGTGACTTGCTTACTTTACTGTCTCTGCAAAGCATTGACAGCGAGATAAACTCACTGTACTTCGTACTTGAAAACTCCACTGCTTTGCCCGGCAGACTCCCCATTCGGGACCAGTCTTCCTCATTGCGGGAGCACGGCCATAAATCTCGTGATAAATAGCCCTCAAAAGAGAAAATAACCAAAGTCAAGTCATAAAATAAAATAAAAAATGGAGGCTAGAAATTCTGCATAACTGCGGGGACACGCAATTTTTTTTTCACTGCCTAAATGTAGAGCCTTTGCATATCATTTACATTTGACGAAATATTTCCCTTCCAATATTTATTCTGCAAATCGCGACTGCTGATGCCGTATTTAAGTTATTTGTTTTTTAGTATTGAAGTACCTTTGGTGTTATTGTTTATTCATTGGTGTTCTCATTCATAGATATTTATTTTTTAATATTTTAGGTATCTTTGGCACTATTTTCATCACTGGTGCCTTCCTGTGGCGTAGCCAAAAGGGGGGTGGGGGGGTTCAAACCCCTTCGAAATTTTTAAATTTTGCTTGCTTATATATTCAGGGACACATACAAACGCACGCACGAACAGACATAAAGTATGGTTGAACACCCCCCCCCCCCCCCCCCCCGCCCTCCGAAAAAAATTTCTGGCTGCGCTCCTGGTGCCTTCTCACCATGCTCTTTCCGTGTGCCCTTCAATGAGAACGCGGATATCAAGCACATGAAATGTTCTTCGCACTGCGTTGCGTTGATTCGAAATAAATCAGATATGGCGCAACACGCGTGCAGGACCCACGAGCGCAGTGGACCGGATGTGCCGTGTTTCTTTTTTTTCAAAATCATTATTGTATTGCGAAAAATTCAGTGAATATGGTCATTTGGAGAGTAAGGAGTACATTTTTTACATTACATTTATTAGTGTTTAAAGAATTGGAATAACTACATCGCTTGAAGATTAATGGCAGATCACTTAACAGGCAACGACAGAACCGCTCTTTCTGTATTAAAACGAAATTGTATTATCCCTGCATACACTTCTCTCAATGCATCTAGAAAAACAGCGAAACAATAAAAGTAATTGCGAAAAAAAGCTAGCTTTCGCGCTTGTGTGTTCTTCATAAATAAGCCCTTGAATATGCAGCTGGAACGTACGAACTTTCCTTCTTTCTCAGGCCGACCAGCACCATGAGCTTGTGCATCGTAGTTAAAAGAACATAGACCTCTTATAGTGGATATCACAGCTCCACAAAGACAGTAATTTGAAAAGAGCCAAGTACCTTAAATATAACGGGGAAAATGCTTCTATTAGTCACTGACACTAGCATACCGCCGGCTTCAACAACTTTTCGCCACAGTAATCATCTTGCCAGAATACTACAAAACTACATTGCCGCACACATTTCATATAGCTTACTATCTTCGGTATTCAGGAGTACAGTTTCGGTGCCTTCCCTTGTTTCATTCGCTCAATGCTGATGACTTGACTAAGTGGATGCTCGGTGGAGATTTTCTAAATATAAATGAATAAACCATCTTGACTAATACATCTTAAAGGACGCTTACTAAGACATTCGTCAAATGTTGTAATTTATGGTTGCCCGAAAATTGAAATAAAACAAAAGTTTAAAGACGCTTGAGGCATAATCGGCCGCTCAACAAATGACATAACGAATGGTACTTCGACACTGGCGGTTGTTGCGTACGTGATGAAGAGATTTATACCCACAACAAATATATAAGGCAAACGCCTTTATGGTCCCATACGCGCGCCTGTCCGTACCTCCGTCTGGACCCTGGAAGGGCGCCAGCTGTGGGCTCTCCCTGTGAAAAAAAAATGAAAAACATAAAACATAGTTTAATGGCCACAGGCTTGCGCTGAACACATTTTAAAAGTTACAAAGCGTCCTTCCATTTTATATTGGTTTAATACGAGCAGAGGCGTCCTATCTATTGAAAACGCGCAAAACAGATATGCGAGAAGATCTTGAAACTACCGACACTTGATGTGCGTAGCCTTCGCAACCAAAATCATTTAGTTTTGCTTTCAGTGCCTTCATCGGTATCGCAGCCGGGAAATCACATATTCCTTTCACATCATCTTTAATGCCCAAGGGAGGTCACGTGCATGTGACTTCGCCGAAGAAGTCCGAGCGCCCGAGCACGCGAGCAGTGTTGTGTATCCGTTATCTGCGCTTCATCTCGCTTCAATCTACGCAGAACGCGCCCTCACTGATGACTAGGCTAGCAATCTATCAGTGAACATGAAAGTTTCATTAACATTTACTTCTCAGCCGGTAGCCTACGTTCGCTTCTCGGTGAACACCTCAACAATGCCGAAAGGAGGGGAACATGCCTGTGAATAACATGTCCCGTTTACAGATATCATAGAGTGATTGCTGCAAGTGTAGTTGCAAGGGGCTACGCCATAATTCTTCCGTGTGCGATTATATGTAGTTCCCACTGTGAAGCCGTAGAACCTCGCGCGCACCAACTCATTTGCAATGTTATAATGCTTGTGAGCAGTATATCTTAGCGCTTTGAATTGAGTGACATTCGTTTTAATTGCCTGGCTCGATTCAACGCTGCTGCGACGAAACATTGCATCATTAGGCAGTCTCCTAGCACTTAACTCACATTCGTAGAGTTTCGGTAGAAACTGATCAAAGCAATGGCCTGGCTCCGTGGTAGAACATGTGCTTGCAACACATAGGACCTTGGTCCGATTCTCACTCGCACTGCACTGTTTTTATTGCGTATTATTTGCTCCAAAATTAACTTTAAGCGAATTACAAGACGCCAATTTTTCGCTCACAACAAGTGAATTAGTAGGCAACGCAGGAATTTCTGCAAAACAGATTGATTAACGTATTGGCGATAAAAAATTTTCCTACCTTGCTTTCAGGTCGCAATGCTAAAGCTAAGCAGACGTGATGTTAGACCTCGGTGTTGCTGTTTTGCCGAGTTTACAATGTCTTCAGTTGGGTTTTCTGCCAAAGGTAAATAAAGGATGGATTATCGTAGGGCCCTGTACACCTTGTGCAATGCACCAGTGTCTCTGCGGCCATTGCCACCCTGGACCGAAATGCATGGGTCCCTGGATAGCAGCAAACGGTTTTATAACAAGTGTATATGACAAAAGGTAATTTTTATGCTTACTACAGAGACAGATATTTTTTTATACGACAGAGAGTGACAGCAAACGAAAGTGAAAGTGACAGTCGTAACAGGTGACGTCGTGCCAGGACTCGATGAATAGCTACGAGATAATATGTGAAGCATCAGGCATTGTTGCGGTCCACCACCTCCACCAGTGTCGCGCTACGCCGTACACGGACATTACAGATGATTAACACAAGAGCAAGATGATTAATGTGGCGAAAAAATGTTGAAGCAGGCGGTACCCTATTGTCAGTGACTAATAGAAGCATTTTCCCCCCGTTATATTTAAGGCACTTGGCTCTTTTCAAATAATTGCCTTTGTGCAGCTGCGATATCCCCCATGAGAGGCCTATATTCTTTTAACTACGATGCACAAGCTGATGGTGTTGTTCGGCGCGACCAGCCCGAGAAAGAAGAAAAAAGTTCATACGTTGCAGCTGCGTATTCAAGGGCTTATTTATGAAGAAGATGCAAGCGCGAAAGCGAGATTTCATTCGCAACTACTTTAATTATTTCGCTGTTTTCCTAGATGCGTTAGAGAAGTGTACGCGGGGATCTCGCAATTTCGTTTTAATACATAAAGAGCGGATGTCGTTGCCTGTTAAGGGCTCTGCCATAATTTTCAAGCGATGTTGTTATTCTAATTTTTTGAGACACTAATAAATGTAATGTAAAAGGATGTACTTCTTAGTGTTCAATCTACCATATTCACTTAACCTTCCGCAATACAATAATGATTTCGAAAAAAAAACACGGCACATCCGGTCCACTGTGCTCAAGGGTCCTGCACACGGGTTGCGCCACATTTGATTTTTTCCAATGAACGCAACACAGTGCGAAGAAGAACATTTCATGTGCTTGACGTCCGCGTTGTCATTGAAGGGCACAGGAAAGAGCATGGAGAGAAGGCACCAATGATAGACAATAGCGCCAAATAAATATCTATGAATGAGAACACAATGTTAAACAAATAACTCTAAATAAGGCATCAGTAGTAACGCCTTGAAGAATAAATATTGGAAGGGAAATATTTCATCAAATATGAATGATATGCAAAGGCTCTACATTTAAGCAGTGAAAAAAAAAAAAGATGCGTGTGCCCACAGTTATGCAGAATTTCTAGCCTCCATTTTTTTATTTTATTTTAGGACTTGACATTTCGTATTTTCTCTTATCAGGGCTGTTTATCACGTGATTTATGGCCGTGCGCCTGCAATCAGAACGACTGGTCCGAAATTGGGAGTCTGCCGGGCAAAGCAGAGTCAGTAAACTGAGCAAGTCACAGCGATGTTAGCTCTATGAGTCTCTGGGGAGTGTCTATGAGGTGTCCCCACCAGCAATGTTCATCACACACATGTTACTGGGAACCCGTAATAAGCAAGGAGTAAGTAGTCTACGAAAAATCTAAATTCATTTGGGTGGCAGCAGCACAAATGCTCAGAGGTGCACTCTCAGCATGTCCAAACGACACGACGGCGAATAATGTCTTACATCCTTAGGATTAACTGCCAAAACTGCTGGCTTACGTGTTTTACATACAGACCCATGCTGATGGCTACATCGCTAGATGCTTCACCTTGCGATTGCTGCTGGCATAAGCTTTAAAACTCAAATATAAAATATGCTTTAGGCTCGACTAGCGGCTGCTATTATACAGATAACGACTATAGGCTCGCAGTGATGTGATGTAGCAATCAAATCATGTTGCAATTTTTTAGGCGCGAAGCTCCTTAGGGCATAGGCTAGTCCCGCGTCGTTGTCGCTGCGGTCGTAGTAGCCACCATGATGATGACGGTGACGCTGCCATCACGGCACAGCACATGGAATGTGCTGTGCAATATGCGTCATAACGATGACGCTGATGACGATGAAGAATAAGCGTCGTAGCCACCTGTAGGTCTCAGAATGATCACTACATGGCGCTGCGGTGCCATCAATTGATCGACCACATGCGACCCACAACAATGCGAGCAACCTGCATCGATCTCGTCTTTGCAAACTTCCCACTACGACCCATCCAAGAACCCCTATCCCTCCACTTCACCGACCATAAACCCGTTATAATGAAGGTGGAACGGAAGCCACGGCTTATGAAAACGGTAACCACCACGGCTCACGACCAACGAAGAAAACGCGGCTCCAGTACGAAAACGGAAAATCACGGTTCACGAATAAATAAGATTTCTTAATATATACACGCAGTGTTTGTCATGTCTTTGATGATGTACTGGGTAAGATTCCCGAAAGATTCATGGTTTTTACCGATGAAACTCTGGAGCTTCGCCCACTCATCATCATTCATTCCATGTATATGGGAGTATTTTTTTTTAATAGGACTTCGTTCTTAGGTGAGTTTTAGTGTGATCTTCCATCCTTATGGTGTGAATACACCAGCAGTGACATTCAAGCTCCCTCAATATGCCTGCTAGAGGGAAGTAAAATGCTATAGTGTGCGTGGACACGTTGCGCACAAGATTGCAGTAGCATTGTCATGACGCTCATATGCGTCTTGTGTAAAGAGCAGCGCTTTTGCATTTCGACTGCTTGGAGAAGGCACTCAACTAGCCATTATTTTCTCGCCATACCAGAGTAGCTTGAAATAGTTGGCCAACATCACATCGAAGATAAAATGATGAGGTATTGAATACAGAGGATTTGTCTTTGCTCCTCGGAGCATGTGCAGCAGTAGTGCTCGCGGCCAAGATCGTGGTCATACTGCTTTGGTTTATGAAAACTGAAGTTCTTAAAGCAGTGCCGCGTCTTACATTTCAAGGTCAATAATATGACTAATTACTTGCAATTTATCCCTCGAAAAGTTTTAAATCATAAGCATGTAACAAACCAAAATGTAATTTATTGTGTAAAAGACTGCGAGGCAGTGTAATTGATTATAATTGCCTAATTACGTGCAATGCTCTATGCGCAGGTTTTAAGGAATGCAGTTGTGCAGCACTGCGCCAGACTCATCTCTGATTTGAAGACTGTCAATAAATATTTAGGAAATAACCTGAAGGTGCGCCTTCAAAAAGCCTGGTATTTCACAGCTTTAGACACATTTAAGCAGGCTGATGTATAATGTAGCACATGTTGGGCCCAAAAATTGCCGTTTCATTCTCAAGATTCCGTGATTATTTACTGTATTGTTTCATTTCTGCAGCACAAACATGCGATCTACCTAGTTCTTTGTCGGGTTTTTTTAAATATCGTAAAATATGATGCTTGCCAGACAGATGGGTCCCACAGCATGCTTTCCAGGCATATCCCTTTCTCTCACTCCTCACCAGCTGCATTGGTGGCGAAGTAATATTTAAATTATGCTTCTCAATCTCTTCGTCTGGCCCGTACATATGTAGCAAAAACAAAATGTACTAAATTAATCCAACACATCACAATAACATTATCGGCGCGTTCAGAGGTACTCGACAGTATGAAGTAGAGTTGTAACTAAACAGCAGAATTCTTTTCATTTTAATTTGGCACACATTCAGTTACTTCCACTGCAAAAAAAATTATTTCAATGGAACAAATAGTTTTAGGCATGCTTTCTATCTTGCCTACAAATTTTGCTTGAGGCGAAAAAAACATTGAAAGTTAGCCTTTATGTATAATATCGACCACTGATACATCCATCATACCACAATTACGCTGTTGTCAGTGAAAGGTTCCCTTGGCAAAGCATTATCTGTGTGTCTCTTCCACATGGCCACAACTGCTGTGCAAATTGAAGGAGTGCTACCGTGTGCTATAACATTTTTGGTTGGTTGTTAGCTCACCGACTGCTATTCCCTCTTTCAGATTCGACATTCTTATCTGAAAGCATCAGAAGAAACTTAACAATTTCATGCATTTACCTCATGTGAATCTTCTAAACTGTTGAAAACAAGATAGCACGCTTCGGTGTAGGGTCGAAGCCCTTCAGGGTCGCACAATGTCCGGCTGTTGTCGTCGAGATTCGCCTCGCCGTTGTCTCTAGTGGAAGCACAGTTGCGAGACATTTGTGAGCAATACCGCCTACAGGGGATATATAGCGCACATATGGTTTACAAAAAATAAGACGCCCGAACACCGTAAAAGCACCGACATTTAACGACCCATCAATCAAAACATATGAGAGCGCAAAAGCTTAACCAGAATAAAGTAGAAGGCCAAAACACCAAAAAGCAGCAAAGCGGCAACGCCAATACCATGTGAACAAACTGAAACATCTGTGAACAACAAGAAAGTTATCAAAATACTTAACCAGAATAAATAAAATAAAAACTGCAGCACCTTAAAAAACACCGAAATTTAACCACCTATCAATCAAAGTATATGAGAGAACAAAATGTTAATTAGAACAAAATGGAAAGCGACGATTTACGGTCTGATGTACTCTGCTTCGCTCGATCATCAGCATTCCCTTCGTGGAACTGCAGCAATTATTTTTTGCTGTACAGTTTGCAATAAGCTATATATGATTTGGCTTTGCAGCATGCCAAAAGTGTGGCCCTCAATATCAGGTTCAGAATCAGAATCAGATTTATTGTAATTAGTACAAAGGTTACATTGTGATAATATACAGAAGGAGGTCCCGAAGGCAGAGACTGCAATAGGACCTCCTTTTCAAAATAAATGAGAAATGTAGGTTACAGCTTAATTAAGCATAGACATTATACAATGTGTAAATACAAAGAATTAAAATTCAACAGAAATAAATTAGACCACAAAAAATAAGAGTACACAAAGTAACAAGGGCGAGGTCATCAAATAATAATGTACAATGAACAAGATTATGAAGATACTTATGAATCAGGGATTGCGAGAATATAATCTTTTAATTGTTTTTTTGAATTCATGAATTTTTAGTGTTTTGATTTCGATGGATATGGAATTCCAAACAGCGAGGGATGAGAAAAGAACACTCTGCTTGTCATAATTAGTATTTATTTTGGGTAAAACAAAGTTGTCATTCCGTGCGAACCTTGTATTATTTTTATTTGTTAGATAGGAACGGGGTATAACGCCATCGCACTGTTTTAAGGTAATTTCTTTGAACAAGAATTTGGTAAGGTTATACGTAACGAGTTTCGAAACTGAAAAAATACGGTTAGATTGTGAAAGGTACGCGGCTTTGTGATTAAATGCACTAAACGTAATTATTCTAATAGCTTGGTTTTGTAGTACTTGTAATGAATGTAGATGTGCCATGTAAGTATTTCCCCAACACGTGATACAGTAGTTGATGTGTGAATGAACAAATGAAAAAGTATAGCGACAGTAAAATTTCGTGCTCGAATATGTATCGCGATTTTAGAAGAATTCGGATCCCGTAGGCAATCTTTTGTTTTACTTTGGATATGTGATTAATAAATTTTAAATTGTTGTCTAGTTCAACGCCTAGATAATTACAAGAGGAACTTGCTGGGATAGAAGTGGCTCCAAGAAATATAGGAGGAATTGAGGGAAGTGGCCGGTGGCTAGAGGTGAATAAAACAAATTTCGTTTTCGGTGCGTTTATATGTAATTGGTTAGTTTCACACCATTCTAGCAGATTGCGCATGTCTTTGTTGATGTTGGATGTCAGAGTTGCGAGACAATTGTCCGAGTTGATGATAGTGGTGTCGTCTGCATAAAGTATACATTTAGAAAGGGATAGACCGTTCGGCAAACCATTCACATACAATAGGAACAATAGAGGACCTAATATGGAACCTTAATGCACTCCAATATTGGTGAACATGGTTTTGAAATTAACAACTGAAATAGTTATTACCTGCATTCTGTTTTTTAAGTAGTTCTGCAGCAAAACTAGGGCTGGTCTAATAATTCCTAATGATTCAAGCTTATGAAACAATATTTTATGATTTATTTTCTCAAAAGCCTTAGTTAAGTCTATAAACACTGAAGCAGCGTAATGACCCTCATCAATCGCAAGTTTTAGTTCATCTGTTAGTGCAATAAGAACAAGTTCCGTCGAGTATCCTGGGCGAAAGCCGTATTGTAATTGCGAGAGAATATTAAATTTGGTTAAATAATTAGTCAAGCGCTTTTCGATGAGTTTTTCAATTACTTTACTAAAGAATGGTAATACAGGGATGGGGCGGTAATTCGAAATTAAACAGCGGTCACCCTTCTTGAAAACTGGTGTTATCCTGCCTTGTTGCAGTTCACTAAGGAAACAGCCAGATTTGAACATGAGATTTATTATGTGCGCTAGACTATCAGTTAAAAAGGCTGCTACCAGCTTTATGTGGGTTGGGTGCAGTCTATCGATGCCAGCGCCGGTTATCTTCATGTTGTTTATAACGTTTAGAACTTCCTGAGGGGTGGTTGGAAATAAAAAAGAAAGACTGGGGGAGGCGGTGTGATATGGGATTACCATGAGCCGTAATTTGTTGTTCCTCGCCGAAGGAAAAGTCAGCGAACGCATTGGCAATTTCTTTGGCGGTTTTAACCATTATTCCCTCATGAATGATTTCGGATATCGTTTCATGATTATGTGTCCTATTTAAGAATGAATTAACAATTTCCCATTTCTTTCTTGTGTTATCACCACATGACAAAATTTTGTTTTCATACCACATTTTCTTTTGCTTGTTTCAAGCTATCTGAGCTCTAACGTCGCTCCTCTACGTAGACATTGGTGCTCTGAAATCGCTCGCAGTCATAGGCGTGCGCAGTGTTCCCCCTTCCGGGGCGGGGGGGGGGGGCGAAGACTCGTCGCAGCGCCCCCTTCCCTATTAGGTCGAAGTATGGGGCAGACTTTGCACCCCCCCCCTCCCTTCTTAGGTGACTAGGGGGGCGGCCGCCCCCCCTGCCCCCCTCGGGCGCACGCCTATGCTCGCAGTAGCACGTGACACTGCGAGAATTATTCGAGGCGACATGTGTAATTTCTGTAATATGTTGCTTAAATAGATGAATATGAAATTTGAAAAGAAATAATAAAACACACAAGCAGAATGTGTTTGCATTTTCTTTATTTCTTCGAATCGCAGCCAGCTGTGAGACTAATCTTTCTCGATTTCCGTATGCGTTCGTGTTTTCGCTGTTCCCGCGTTGCGCCGGAACCAGCGCTAACAACGCTTGGTGCGATTTTTGTGCATTGTCTCTAACAACAGTTCCACCTGCGCGACGTGGTTTGTCGCTATAAGGATGCATGATCCGTGCCAGAATCTCCAAACGTGCCCGCACTGAGAGATCCATCCCAAACAAAATAGGCAGTACACTACAGAGAACGCCGAAACGACACAACACCGCTCGCGTGCACGACCTGGCTCAGGCAGTTCATGCGCACGTGGTCTTGCATGCGCATGACGCCTTCTCGCATAATGATTTCGCTCCTCGTAATGATCCAACTTCAAAGATTATTGTGGTCCAACGCTCTTCATTGGGCACGCATCAACAAACAAAACTAAACCCGGGTGCACATCCCATTTTTCGTACTTTTGATCTACACTCTCCTTTCCCCTGACAGCACTCCATGGTTTCGCATTCGTCCGTCACCTTCCTGCGGCTGCACAGAGGGAGCTCCTATTTCTTGCCCATTGCCGCAACCATGTCTTCAAGGTGGTTCACTTCCTTGACGACACTGGAATGGAGAAACGGCTTTAGAAGCCAACCGCCGCGTCCTTGACCATGGACGCCACTTTCTCTTCTTCTCATATCATCTTGCCATATTTCTTTCCCTCTCCCCATTCCATAGTAGACGTTGACTTGCTCCCGTTTAGGGTTGCAGAAACACCGTCTTTTCCTCTCCTGAACCTCTCCTCCTTTAGCCGCTCGCGACACCTGAGCGCGTTGGCGTAAGATGGCCGGCGCGTCCCATTTTACGGCTGCTAGCGGTTGTTTTCCGGAAATTGGTTGAACTAGAAGGCTAGTTTGAACCCCCTAGTATTCCTAAAGGGCAATGTTGCCTGGCAACATGAATAACGGTCTCAAACTGCACTCGAAAGTGCAAGTTGGGGTTAATAGTGTTCACATTGGCACGCATTTGGAAAAAAAAGGTATGTATAGGCACATATAGGCGTTTAGGCACGATCGCCAAAAATAGGCATTTATAGGCACTATAAAAACACTATAAAAGCACTTCTTAACCTCTAATTCGTGCTCATATATCAATGTGGCACGATAGGAACGCAAGGAGCAAAATAGGCATTTGCCTATAATCCGGTCCCTAGTGATTACTTCCTGCGCGGTGCATTATCCCTCGCATACACTATTTCAAAGACTGCATATACTGCCGTTCACGGACGTGCGCAACTACAAGATTCCCAGTTTAGTAAGTGAAATTGTAAACACAAGTACGCCCCTGTTCCGTTACATTTCCATGTTAACATCTTTAAACACACGGCACGCAAGCGTCGGTGATCTTAACCTCTCTTTATATAGAAGTACTGAAAGCTGGGCCAGTTGGTAACCGTACTTGAACATAATTTAACTCAGCGCACGACGACGCGGACACAAGAGAAGAAGGGACAGACCTCAGCGCTGACTCGCAACTGAATGTTTATTGGAAAAACATGAACGAAAAAAAAAAGGAACACTTCAAACCTCCCACCCATGTGACCACACTAAATCTCTCTCTTTACATGTCGAATGTGTACGGCGAAAGAATAAACCGATTATCTGGTGCTAAGCTGTACAGCAATTTGCCTCGAGGTAAAAGTACCAAGAACATTCGGCGTTACCTGCAAACAATACTTAGTTTCTAACCAGGCATTTCGAGTTTTCGTTTCCTCTTAATAATTTTCTCGTCTGTTTAGTGTGTTCGTATCGATTGGCTGTTCGTTGTATTTTGTATCGCTCATTGAATATGTTAATGAGTATCGCTCATATATTATATCTGCACCATTGTTCAGTTTGTTTTCTTAAAAAATGTCTCATGTATATCTAATGTGTTACTACTAATTATGTGTTTGTTACTTTTAGTATAGTTCTTCAAATATGTACAATATTGGATGCTTATCATGATACTATCACTGTTGTTTATTTTTTTTCGGTGAATGTTTGATTATTATAACTTTTTTTGTATTCCGTCCATCACTAGCCGCTTCGGCTGTAAGACCAAATATTGGGTGCGCATTTTGTATATTATAGTGCAATAAATTCTTGTTTGATTGATTGATATATCACGCAGGCAGCATGCATAAAGAAGTGCATTAAGTTCTCAGTTTTACATTGCAATTTGTGAAGTATACGTTGAAATTTAAACAGTCTGGTGACCTGTATTGCCGGCTAGATTCAGTTTTCGACGTTATTTCTGTCATTGAAACGTTGTTGACGGTTGATGAACCAATGAGTATGCAGGTGTCAGGTTGCTCTCGGAACCGTGCAACTCGCGTGCGTGAGCAGGTGGAGTTGCCTTGTCGGTGCGGGACAATACTGTGTGCAATGTCCGATTTGATGTATCTGTTACCAACGCAACTTTACAAAGGCTGTTTATCTAAATTGAAAGACGGCCACTTATTGGTGTTTTATACCGCCCACCCGGTTCTTCGATCAAAACGTTCCTGAAGGAATTTGAGTCTGTGCATATGAGAGTTCGCAGCGTGCACTACAGTAATATTGCTGTTGTTGGTGACATTGACCTGTCTTTCCATACCTCGATTGAATACGTGTTTCTTTTGAAATCATTTAACTTGCGTAATGTGATAACTGACCAACACGTATCCCTAACACGTCATGTACTCTTATTGATCATGCCATGTGCAACGTTGGCAATCCTGTACATGCTGGTGTACTGCCTGCTCCAATTGCAGATCTCTTGCCTATTTTTGTTACTCTTATAGTTTAGCCTCTCAATACTAAACTTTCTAGGGTAAAATAAACTACAAAGATTGACTATGAGTGACTACGAAACAAAATAAGTCAAATAGACTTTAGTGCTATGTACGACGAGGATGTAAATATAGAATAAAGTAACTTGATATGCGCACTTGAAAATGTGGGGCTACTGATAGCCAGAATACTTAATGACACTAAGTATTCTGGAAATATTGAAACAAAAATACCAGTGGTACCACAACAGAAAGCAGCAGACAACCAATGTGTGTTACTCAAATCAGTTCAAATATTATAGGATTGCGTGAGTCTCCCTGAAGAGGAAATGAAAAAATACACCATCTCCCGCTAAAGGGAACCATGCGTAGATGTGAAGCAGCGGGCGCTAACGCTTACACTGGAGGCGGCGTTGACGCTGGCGCTCATCGCAGCGTTGCGCAGGAGAGAAAACTGGGCAGGCGCAAAGCAGGCAGTGATGGAGCAGTGTTTCTTACTGGAACATGCCAATCGCTGCTAATGGGCAATGAGAGACAGAAGACTCCGACTGGACACAGAGACCCGCACTCCGCTTTTAGTTAACGCGCACGCTGCGAATTTTCATTGTTCAACAACGCACAGGAGAAATCTCCCACCGGCACCACCTTGGAGGTCAAGATCCATTGCCATATATAAGGGGTGGACAGTGAACGGTTGTGCAGCGCGAGCAGTCGGTTTTTTCAACCAAGAAACTCGCTAGCAGACGCTGCCTGCGTCGGCGTCGCGAGGCGAGAGAGGGGGAGCGTAGGAGAGGAGAGAGAGGTGGTGACACGCATGTGCAGTGGGAGTGTGAACGCCGTGGGCAGGGATGCGTAGAGGAGAGAGGGGGGAGCGTAGGAGAGGGGAGAGAGGGGGGGGACGCGCATGCGCAGTTGGAGTGTAGACGCCGCGGGCAGGGATGCCTAGAGGAGAGAGAGGTAGTGTAAGAGGGGAGAGAGGAGGGGAGGCGCATGCGCAGTGAGGGTGTGGTTGCCGCGAGGAGGGGATGCCTAGAGGAGAGAGAGGCGGAGAGGAGGTTTTTCTTATTTTTATTTTTTTTAAAGGGTTTGCGCATGCGCAGTAGGGTCGGCACGCGGCACACCACCACCACCACCTCCACCGGATTAAGCTTCGCCATAAGATGCTTCACATCTAAAAGAATACTATGCTAAGCTTTGCGAACAGGCTCAGGGCAGCACCAAGACATTTTGGGAGATAGCAGCCGCAGTCGGCCTCGACTGGCACAGACGTGTACTGCCTGATGGTATAACTGAAGACACGGTGGATCATTGCAACAATTATTTGAATACGTAGGACGTGTTTTGGCTGCTAAGTTTCCAGACACTTGACATCACAAGGGTCCCGAAAGACCAGCTTCTGATAGCTTCGCAGTGTTTTAGATAGCAATGCCCCATATCGTGTCAGTAGTGAAAAAGCTAGACGCCAACAAAGCGGCTAGGCTTGACACTATTACTGTTAATATATTAAAAAGTAACATAGATTCTGACAGACCATTTGATCTAAGTGATTCAACACTGGCAGGACTGTGGTATATATCCGAATGAACTAAATTTAGGCAAAGTCGTCCCTGTATACAAAGATGGAGACCATTCAAGTACCTCATGTTACAGACTGATATCTGTGCTACCTGTACTTAATACAAAGTGTGAAAAAATGCTTTCAGCGCAGATAACATCATTTGCATCCAAAAATAAAATATTTCGCTCAAACCGGCCCTTTTCCCGAGCACAAATATCTACAGATACCGCAGTTTTGGTATTAACCCTCTATTGCATGGCGTCCCATATTTGGCACATACCGATTAACATTTTTTTATAGCGGGCCCAAGTGGACCAGTGGAGAATGTGACACAGTTAGAGTAATCCTTATAGTTATGTGCACTAAATATAAAAAAGCGCTGCCATCCGTAGAGCAGTACGAAATCCAGACATGAAATAGATTTCACGGTGCACGTGCAAGCTCGGATCATGAACAACAGTGACTGCTATATTTTTCTTGCAACCATTTTATCGTTACAGAAGCAAGAAAAAATTATTTTCGCATATCTCGTGGCTTTGACAATTCATGCTCATTAAGGCTCTTCTCAATTCAGTTTTCCACTATGGTATATAGACGGAAATCGGTATGTGCCATTTTTGGCACAGCATGCATGTGAGTGATGAAATGTGCAATATGACATCATCTATGTTTTGGTGCACAGTGCAAATACAAACAAAAAGAAATCCTCTGAGATCATGCAGCACAGCTCGTTTTTGCGAGATTTCAGTTGTGGTGGTAGGTTTTGAGATGCTTCACGAAAATATCGAGTGTCAGCAGCCGTACCTGGCAATATTTTGTTACATTATTGGCGTGGGTGCACGAAAAAATTATGTGAAGTCTAACCAGTGCACGGCGATATTTAGCTTATACGATTTGTCGGCAACTGACGCTCACAGCCACAAGTCAGCGGTTGGAAATTCGGGCAGGGAAGTACAGCAAGGCGGCACCATGCGAAGAGCCAAACGTGTAAGCGGCCACCTTGCACGTATATGTCGGCAGTCAGACTCACTAACCAAAATGTTCAATTATGCCTGAACACAGGAAGCAGTTGCTTTGCTTTATTCCACAAATCAAGCTAAAAAGACTGCAATCAGTGAGATTTTGTTTTTCAGCCATGGCAGCAACTTTGCTCGCCCACTTGCATAGTGTACCATATTTGGCACAAACATCTACGTTCATTAATACAGTCACAACATATCTGAAAATTTTTGTACATGTTATTCTTCATATAGTTAATGATAAAAATGATCAAATAATTTTTCAATTCATTTTCTCATAATTGATGCAATAGAGGGTTAACCCAAAAAGTCAACAAAGCCTTGAACGACAATAATTTCGCTGCAATAGTCTTTATAAATAGAAGAAAAGCTTTCGATTCCGTCAACCACAACATTATGGTATGTAAGCTTCATGACTATGGCTTCCGAGGCAAAATTCACCACCTTCCTAAATGCTACCTATCCGAACGACAGCAACGAGTAGTAATGGATGGTGTCGTGTCTTCTTTTTGGAGGGAAACAGCGCGAAAGACGAAAGACCAGGCATAGAAAGGCATAAACAATGCCTTCTAATCGATCAGTAGTCTGTCCGGTACCACAAGGCTCAGTTATTGGACCCACTTTTTTCACTGCATGTTAACGACTTCCCCTCCGTCCTACAATGCTCAGAAGCTTTAATGTACACACACAATGCGGCACTAATCTTTGTTGGTGAAAGCTTAAGTGATATCAAATGTACAGTTAATGAACAGTTACAGAGAGTACATTTATGGTTTAAATAAAACCACCTAAATATCAATTCCGATAAAAAAATACATAGTGTCTATTTCTAGGAAGAAGCAACTCAATTTTGCAAGGTTCGTCTTAGTTGTAGATAGAGTACTACTACAGCGAAAAGCCTTGGTTATGTACTTAGGTTTCATGTTTGACTCGGATCCGAACCGGAAATCACACGCTACTAAAACCACGTGAATGTTCTGGCGCAACAATTCTGCGCATTCTATATTTCGCATTCGTGCACAGTAATTGAGCGACTACATAGCATCATAGGGCAGTACATATAAAACACAATTGAATTGTACTAGCCGTCTACAAAAAATTGGTACTCAGGATCATTACATTCTCAGACAGGACGGATAATACAAAACAAGTGTTTCAACATGTGCGTATGTTACCGCTGGACTCTGTTACTATCAGCGTTGCAGACATATTGCGCAGAATAAAAAAACATGATTACTGATTTTCATTAAGCACCTTTACGTTACCCGCGCGCTATACAAATGCTGCAGCGAACAACTGCTGTAATTTACCGGCTACCCGGAATGGCTACAGTCGAAGGTTCATAGAATTTCACGGTGCTATCATTTGGAACGCCATACCACGGTGTGAAAAAGACAAATAATTTTTCTCTTCCACGAAGTATTTATAAACGGTAGCCAGGCGTCCCCATGCGCTCGTTTGTGGATTTTACGTAGTCCCCCCTGAACCCTGCACAAGCTAACATTATTTTTGCAACGTACCGTTGCGCTCCTAGTGAGACGCCGTGGCACCAACATCGAGATCTCCTGCGATTTCATGGACCAAGTTCGTGATCTGGACTCGACCAGAACAACATTATGCACTCTTTTTACGGGAACTCACTTTTTACTGTTGGGCAGACAGAACTGGCTGCAGATGCGTTCAAGACCGCTCAAAAATCGGATGCAAGTCTACCGGAAAGGTGACCTGTCCGTGTACCGGACTTATTGTCCGATACAACTTAGGATGCCCAGACGACCGAAGCACAGCAGCCGGTCGTCTCGGCGACTAAAGAAATTGTCCCGCTCTTGCAGTCTGTCCTCGCCCATTGGTACAGGCTTATGAGCATCTGCCTTTGAGAAGGAAATGCCGCGGTCTACTAAAATTCTATCTCAGTATAGATCGGGCTTTGTGGTTCTGTTTGTCGAATACGCATTTCACTCTCAAAAAGGAGTTATAGAAACCAGTCCAGGGAACGGTTATGGGTGCTTCTATATCAGTGATCACCGCAAACTTGTTGATGGAAGCGATGGAATGCCGAGCCCTGCTTTGAAGCAGTTCTTCCGGTATGAAGACGATACTTTTTGCATCAATCACAAAGAAGCGGGTGAGGCATTCATTTCACACCTCAATGGCATGAAATGAGCCATTGAATTCATGGCAGAGGTAGAAGTCACAGGCAAGTTCTCACTCCTTGATTGTGAAATGAAAGGGTGCACCTTGTTGTTTGGCCAGTTCAAGGAGCAGACCAACACAGGTCGTTACTTACATATTGGCTCCACACAACCTGCCTCTCACAAAAGGGCAGTGTTTCCGCGCTTCTATGATGCACAAGAAAACCTGCATTAGAGAATAAGACAACGCCGTCGACTTACTCTTGTTGCGGCGGGGCGACAGGAACGGTCAGCCTGTGACTATCCCAATTTCTTCTTGAACGCTGTCCGACGACAAATACCAAGTCCACAATCAGCCTGTCCTGCCCCTGTTAAAAAGCACACTAGGATACCGTATATCGCTTCCATAAGTGAAACCCTAAGTCGTGTTGTACTTCCTTACAACGTCAAAGTGGCACATGTTCCAGAAGAAAAACTGCGACAATCACTCGTGAATGTGAAGGACAGATTACCGTACGAGTTCTCCGTTGTGGTGCACGTATTCGCATGCGCGGATGGTGGTTAAGTGTATATTGGCGAAACTGGTGACTTTGTAAGTGTCTCAAGCAGCACAGTTTTGATGCCAAGAAAGCAAATGTGAAGTCCAGTGCGGGCATAGGACGCTTCAGGGGGACACGCAATCGACTGGGAAGGCACGTGTTCTTGCGAAAAGAAAATGACTCATAACGACCTTATCTTGGGTTCTCCGTGATATAAACCATTGCGTGCACTCTAAACAGGAGTGATAGCAATGTACAGTCACTGTAAACGCGCTGCCTGCGGGATATATTCAAACGTACTTGTGCACCGCTCGGACATATGTTTTCATTTTACTGGTGAAAAAGGCACCCATGTGGGCGCCGAAATGTCTTTTTGTGTATTTTCAATTTTTCCTTTGGTCGGCACAGTGCCTCAGCTTCTTGACCTTTACCATCATGATAAGGTGGATGAAGCATTTTATGAGCAGGCATCCTGCTTTTAAGATTGCAGGTTGCACTGAAGATGTATTGTCAGTAGCTGAGGGTTACCTTAGGGATGTGAGGGATCGTAGACGTAAAGAGGACCAACAGACAACATAACTATACATCAAAGGAAGCATACAGCTGTTTCCTGACCTGTGCAGATTCATATATCGGATGAATCAAAGAGATCGCTGTGGCACTAACTATAAGCCGAAGGAACCCGTGTTAAAGTCATGATGTACGCAATCACTTTGACATGTGCTCGAGGTACCTGGGTCAGACGGGACTTTGTACTAATGATAGACTCCATGAGGTCATTACAGCGTACAAGCAACAATTTCGAGGCATTTCGGAATTCACGTGCAAGATTGTAGTTGTCCTTGAAGACAGTCTGGTCCTTTCAAGTAGCCTGTATCACAGGATTAGGGAGACTATTCATAAAGAGGGTATTATGCGGTAAACTCAAAATGCTTAAGCTTGCCTTGGTTGCTCTTTGCGAGCAAGGATCAGTCTTTCCTGGTGCTATCCAGGGAGAAGGGATACTGGTAACGCTACATATTGCTGGTGTCAATTATGCTGAGTTTTGTCCCACAGCACATGGCTTGATACCTTTATTCTCGTGTTTTTTATGTATCTAAAAAACATGGGCGCAGCTATCTTTAAACTTCTGTTGGAGGGCGGCACTGCGTCCCTACGGTCCATATTGTGTTGACGCGTAGTAGCAATAAGAATGATTTATTCTAACTAGCCGATATCACAACTCTCTTCAATGTAGTAATTTTGCATGCAACAAATAGAGGAACTTGTGTGTTGATTTAGAAACCATAGCAAACAGAACAAATAGGAAACAACACTACCTCGCGTAAATACGTTCCAGCTGGCCAGCACAGCTGGCTTTCACACTGTTTTGCCCAATGTACATGCCTGCCGGGAAGTGGGTTACAAGTGAAAATCATACTGTTCGTATAAAGATATGCATCAGGATGCGCATCACGGGGGTGATTGTGCTGTCGCTCATGTGTGTTACAGGGTGTACTAGAAAAAAACGGACAAAAGCGCCTGGTCGGCATTCTTGAATTTTATTAAATTTAGTCCAGCTGAAGGTTACAAAAGTGCAATAATTTCAAAGTTGGTATCGGGAAAAAAATTATCGCAAAAACAACAGAATGTTGGGCACAAAAACAACATTACGGCCAACTTCGCAAATTCTGAATTTGATATACAATAGAAGTCGTCACAATATTAGTTCTCCTCATAGAACGAGAGCAATGCAATATTATAAGTATTTGATTTCGGTTTGTTGTCGAAAAAACTTCTGAGGAAAAAAAAATCACGACCATAGTAAACGGCACAAAGGCTTCGTACTTTATGAATTTATTGCTGTAGACAAATAAAACTGAGAATATTAAATGTTAGTAAATATTGACTGATATGTCCCATTTTCTGCAAAATTAGTCCTGGATTTTGAGCACACCGTTGTGCTTCGAAATTTTTCTGAAACGCACGGGGATTACCAAGAAATTGGGGGACCCTAAGCTTCGTCTTTAAGTGTTGAACACGATAGCGATATCCTCTCCCTGGTGTGTATTTCAACCACTTAGTGCATACTTGCTATGCACTAAGTGGTTCAAATACTGGAGCGCAGATTTTTGCCCGTTGGTACATCATCCACGAAGCGAAAAAAAGCTGCGAAACACGGGTCAGTGAAAGATACGGACCAAGCACTGAATTAACAACCAAGGTTTTATCCCACACATGTGAGAATATATAGCACACGATACATGAAAAGAGGCAGAGGAGAACAGTGACTAGTAACTTTTGTTCATGAAATCTTTGTATGAATCTAGAAAAACTGTAGAAGAAGCCATCATCCACTTGACAAGTATGCAATTTCCCTGGTGAGGAGCGCCAAGGAAGGGACACCCAGGCACATGTCACAGTGATGAACGAGCACGTGAGATTTATGAGTCGTTTTGCATTGACAAGAAAGGTGACATGTGCGTGAGTGTCCCTTCGTTGGCGCTCCTCACAAGGGGAAATTGCGTATTTCTCGAGTTGATAATGGCTTCTTCACAGCTCACTTTATAGATGCATACAAAGGTTTCATGAACAAAAGTTAGATGTCACTGTTCTCCTCTCCTCTTGCATGTAGCGTGTGCTATATATACCCACATGTGTGGGATAAAACCTTGGTTCTTAGTTGAGTGCTTGGTCCGTATCTTTCACGGGCTCGTGTTTCGCGCTGTTCTTTTAGATGCGAAGCATCTTATGCTCGGGGCTCTGTCCGTCCTCCCGCGTCCCGCGTCCCCCCGTCCCGCGTCCGGCCACTGTCATGAAGTAGGGAAGCAGACATTATGCGAACCAGAACACTGTAGTAATATGAAGGCCGTCAACCCTAACACAGTCATCAGAGTCATGGCCGAGAGCACGGAGAGGCTGCTAAGCAATGGCTAGGCCGGTGGTGTCTGTCGCCCAGGTTGACCCCATTCCTTGAGTCATGGCCGAGAGCACAGAGAGGCTGCTTAGCAATGGCTAGGCAGGTGGTGTATGTCGCCCAGGTTGACCCCATTCCTTAATCTTGCTAGCATGTGTTTGGAGGGGGCTTAGTCCGTCCCGCACCACCACAATGCATGCGCGTCCCCCTTCCCCTCTCTCTCCTAAGCTCATCCCCTTTCTCTCCTCTAGGAATCGTCTACTCTACGGAGCCCCCCACAGCGCATGCGCGTCCCCTCCCCTGTGTTCTCCTACGCTCACCCACTTCCTCAGCTCTAGGAATTATCTACTCTACGGAGCGGCGCATGCACGTCCTCTCTCCTCTAGGAATACTCTACTCTACGGAGCGGCTCCGGCGTACTCTGGCCCTCTCTCCTCTTGGAAATATTTACTCTTCGGAGCGGCTCACGCGTCCCACACCCCCCACAGCGCATGCACGTCCCCTCTCTCTCTCCTACGGTCCCCGCCGGTCTATTCCTCTACGGAGCGGCGCGAACCACAGGTGGTGTGACAACTGCATACTCCCGCTGGGGGCTCCACGGTAGTTCGGGGGTATGAAAATGACATTCTCTCTCCTGCGCAGCGCCGCGATGAGCGCCGGGACCACTGCCGTGAAATGAGAGAGGCGACGTTCCTCCTACTCAAACTAATTATCTCCCCGATGCTTCGCATCCACACATAGTTCCCTTTAGCGGGAGATGGGAAATTTTTACTTTTTTTGTCTCTTTGTTGGTTCAAATACGCACTAGGGACAGTATATTGCTATCGCGTTCGACACTTAAAGGCGAAGCTTAAGATAATCACGAGGCAGCTCTTTCAGCACGAAAAATGCACATGCGCACCTGCATCTGCAATAGTTTTCATGATGCTACAAGCTTTATATTGTGAGCAGTCTCTTGGCACACCTAAAAAAGACGGCCCGTAGATGCAACTACTCGTGGCGGTAGGCGAGCTGCGCTTGAGCATGAAAACGACGCTCGGAGAGCGGACGAGAGAAGTAATTGATAACGTACACATGACTAACGTACACATGACTACCCTTGGCCAGTCTGCACTTCGCAGTTGTGTAAACGCTACTCATTGTACGCTAAAAAAACCGACAACCCGTAATTGCTGTTGCTTGCTTGCCCACAAGTGTGTAATGAGATTACCTGCGACTGTTTTTGGTTATTTCTGCTGCTGTATTCAGGCGATGTAGAAAGTAACTCCGGGACCGATACTCGTTTAGCATCATTGCCATGAAAAAATTGCCTGAGGATCCCGTATAAGAAATGGAAGTTTTTTTTGTGTGCTTAGGAATCTGCATTCTCGTTCTGTACAATAAGCAAAGAGGCAAACCGAGCTGTCTCCTGTCATAAAATCCATAAAAACAGTCATAGAAGTAACGAAGCTAAAGTTGGTAATATTTACATGAGACATGATGAAGTGGAAGAAAAAACAATCATGTTCGACAGCATGTCTGAAGAATTAACCACCCTCAGCCATAAGCTGCAAAGCAATTGCACTCGTCCCGACTCTTTGGAAACTCATGTAGTTGATTTAGAGGACAGACCGCGTCATGAAAATTGGATCTTCCGTGATATACCTGACTCTGTTGGAACATGAGATCTGTTGAAACTGTTGAATCAAGGGATGTTGAATCCTGTGAAATCTGCCCTTGTCCGTGTGGTCTACGTTTTGCCCGATAATGCTTTTATTCGCGCGCATCGTATCAGACCTTTCGTCCCGAAGAGTGGTCGCCCGATTGTCGTGAAATTTTCGAGGTACAAAGTAAAAGAAATTCCTGAGCGCGCGCGAAAAGTTGAAATAAAATCACATCATTCTGACTGAGGATTTTAAGGGCGAAGCTCCTTAAGATCGAGGCTTGTACATCACTCTCCCGGTGTCTCCCAGTGTAGACCACGCTAGTGCGATGAAGATGCGCTGCCTTCACGACACAGTATATGCAAGGTAATCTTTATACGCCATCACGATGACGATCACGATGACGAAAATGCGAGTTCCAGGCCACGCATTCTCTTTTGCCATCATGGCACAGCACATGGAATGTACCCACTACACGTCATAACGATGACGATCACCTTGATGACCACGAAGATTAAGCGCGTTCCAGACCACACGTTATCTTTCTGCCGTGGATGAAAACGAACGTGAACGCGCTCTAGCCTGCAAATGGCAAAACGGCAACGCCGACAACAAGCCGCTACCCCTGTGTTGAGGACGAGGATGCGGGAAGCGGCGGCTCAACGGCAAGAACTCGTTGTCAGTCATTTGCATGCGCGAGTGGGCAATGTGACGGGTGATTGACGGTAAGGATGATGCAGAGTGCTTCGCCACTTGCCATGATTCAGTTCTTAGAAATGCGAATTTTTTCACCTAAGACGCGTCACATACGCAGTAGAGTTGCTGATTTCGCAAAAGCTCCATCGGAATCGCATTCAGATCAGCTTCGATATGATACCGTTATCATGAACAAAAAGCATTACGAGTATACCCCAGAAACAGACAGCGTTGCTCAGCGTAAAGCCTTTCAGGAGAGTGGCTTGTTGGGCGAGTTGGCTCATTCTTACGGTAGACAGCGCAAAAAACGAAGACGAGAGAAGGACTACACAAACACAGTCCTTCTCTCGTCTTCGTTTTTTTCGCCAAGTCTACCGTAAGTAAAGCCTTTTTGTCATCTCGTGACCGCCGCGGATATCTTAAGGTAGAAGGGCGCAAAGTAACAGCTGTGCCAAGGCTTCTCGGCAGTACAAATTGCACGTATCTGCACTTTTTACTAATGTGCAAAGTCTTACTAATAAACCCGATCTTTTAAGGTCTTCTATGGATATTTACAGCACACAGGTACTCGCCCTAACAGAAACCTGGCTTGGAACAGGCGTAACGGATGACGAGCTTTTTTCTTCAGCTAATAATTTTTCCGTGTATTGTCGCGATCGAGGATCGCGTATAGGTGGTGGTGCATTGCTTGCCATTTCCGAACAATTCACGTCTAGCCGCATTAACATTGCAAGCGAGGTGGAAACCGCTTGGGCTGTTGTTGAGTTTCCTAAACACGAAATATTTACTGGTGTCTGCTATCGTCCACCTTCTTACAGGCATACTTTCGTTAAGGACTTACACAATGTGGTAAACTCCGTGGTGTCACAGTTCCCGAGGTTACCGCTTTTCCCAATGAGCAATTTAAACATCCGCAATATTTCGCGGGTTTCTGCGCCACCTGTGCTGAATCCTGCCTCTTCACTTGTAAGAGAATTTATGCACTTCTGCGCTTCATTCTCTTTAACACAATTGGTCAAACCACCAACGAGAATACACTAATCAACTGCTAACACTTTAGATCTTTCACTAGCAACGCACTATGAATACGTTTCTGGTGTTACTCAGATAACAGGTACGAGAGACCACTGCATTGTGTCATTTCGCATAAAAATTTGACGCTGTAAGCTTAAAAATGCAAAGAAAGTGATTCATGATTATGAAAACGCGAATTTTGAAATCATCAACGAGCAACTTTGTCTTATTCTTGATCGCTATCTGGATGGATTTGAAGGTCGAGCCGTAATATCCGACTGGGATTTTCTTTTATCAAAGAATAAAAAAAACACACAAAAAAATGCATACCTACACGTACGATAATCTCAAATGGTGATGCACCGTGGCATTAGCGTTACATAAAACGTTTGTCGAGTTAGAAAAAACGTGCTTCCCGCTCAGCAAATCAGTTTTCAGGTCACGGTCGATGAGAAGCCTGCGAGCAAGCTTCCGCCAGACATATTGCTGCCTTAAAAATTGCCAAAAAAACTTTTTAAATAACACGCGACCTTCGATACTAACTTCGCATCCTAAAAAAAAATCGTGTGCATGATCACTCCCAGATGCGCAACACAATCAGTCTTGTTTATTCTACAGAAAATGTCTTATCTGATGTGCAGTGTTCAAGTGCGTTAAATGAAGTCTGGCAAAACTTTTCCAGAACTACCTACAAAAAGCTCTGCTTATATTAAACCTTCTCATTTTCGTCTGGTGTCTCCCATTATTATTGATGACGATGGCATGGTCAAAGCTATTATAAACCTAAAAAAAAACTCCTCACCTGGGTGTGATTTCACTACTCCGAGATTTCTGATAAATATCATACTATTCATCAATAATATAACAAATATATTTCACCAATTCACTGAGCAGCGCTCGCGTCTCAGTGACTGGAAGACCGCGAAGGTGGATCCTGTTCACATGCCCTGTAACAAGCACACGCTTCTAAATTGTGGCGCCATTTTTCTTAGTAGTTTTCTTGTGAAGTGATAGAGCATATTTTGTTTTCAAATCTTGTGTCATTCCCTGAATCCAATTTCTTTTTTTCATCTTCGCAACATGGTTTCCACAAGACGTTATCGAGGTAAACGCTACCTGTATGTTTTACTCACCATCTTCACACCTTCCTCCATCGTTCATCTCTACCTGACTGTACATTTTTTTTAGATGTTTCGAAAGCCTTTGACAAAGTGTGCCATAAGGTGCTCTTGTATAAATTACAGCTGCTAAATTTGGATTCTCAACTACTTGCTTGGTTTGAATGTTTTTCTTTTTTAAGAAATCTTTTCCAGTTCGTCTCTGCTAACAATACTGTCTCTCCTCCAAGCCCTGTTTTTTTCTCAGTTGTTTTAATCTACATGAATGACTTACCTTCTTGTGTCTCGCCCTGTATTAACTTGTTTGCAGATGAGTGTGAATTATTTCGGGAAATAAGGGACCCTATCAATTCCTCTATTTTAAAAACAGATTTGGATGCTGTATCCCTTTGGTGCAAAAGTTGGTACATGGAAGTAAACACAAAAAAGTGCATAGTAATGCGCGTAACTCGATCTACTAACACGGCAGTTTCATGTATTCTTGATGACTCTCCGGTGGAAGAAGTATCATCATACAAATATCTTGGCGTAACTATATTGCCACGCGCCTTTCTTTTTTTCAGTTTTGCAGTATTCGCTTTTTCGCCCCCCAAAGACTGTCAGCAATGCTCAGTGCAAACCACGCCTCACTGTTCGAGAAGCTTCGCGATTATTGTAGATAGTTTTTTTAAGATTGCTCGCAACACGCGAATACTCGAGCTTATTCTAGAGCTTGCGCGACAACAAGTGGTATTGCCGGAATAGAGGATGACACACATAAATGCCGACACGCGTCACCGCTTGTCAGTTGATCGACGGCCGACGCTTTGTTCGCCGCTATCAGCACCAGTGTGTATGGTCCATCCGTTCTCTCGTCTAGGAACCCTCTACTCGACGGAGCGGCGCGCACGACAGGTGGTGCAACAGCTGCATACTCCGCTGGGGACGTCACGGTAGTTCCGCGGTATGAAAACGACGAAGCGCGCGCGCGTCATTCTCTCTCCTGTGCAGTGCCGGGATGAGCGCCCGGGCCGCTGACGCTAAACGCGAGCGACGACCTTTCTCCCGCTCAAGCCAGCCATCTCCCCACTGCTTCACATCCACACATGGTTCCCTTTAGCGGGAGTTAGGGAAATTTTTTTTTTACTTTGAAGCTCGAAAATTTCACGACAATCGGGCGACACTTCTTCGGGACGAAAGGTCTAATACGATGCGCGCGATTAATAGCATTATCGGGCAAATGTAGACCACACCGACACGGGCAGATTTCGCAGGATTCAACATTTCCTTTATTCAACAGTTTCAACAGATCTCATGTTTCAACAGAGTCAGGTATGTCACGGAAGATTCAATTTTCATGGCGCGGTCTGTCTTCTAAATCAACTACATGAGTTTCCAAAGAGTCGTAACGAGTGGAATTGCTTTGCAGCTATGGCTGAGGGTGGTTAATTCTTCAGACATGCTGTCGAACATGATTATTGTTTCTTCGACTTCATCCATTCTCATGTGAATGTTTCCAATTTTAGCTTCCATACATTTGACAGCAGACGGCTCGGTTGGCCTCTTTGTTTAATGTAGAGAACGAGAATGCAGATCCCTAAGCCACGGAGAAAGTGCCCTAAGCATATGCAAAAAACGCATGTGTTCTGCGGGATCATTAGGCAATTTTTCATGGTAATGATGCCAAACGAGTATCGGGCCCGGGGTTACTTTCTACATCGCCTGAATACAGCAGCATAAATAACGAAAAACAGTCGCAGGTAATCTCATTACACACTTGTGGGCAAGCAAGCAACAGCAATTAGGGGTTGTCGTTTTTTTTAGCGTACAATGAGTAGCGTTTACACAACTGCGAAGTGCAGACAGGCCAAGGGTAGTCATGTGTACGTTAGTCATGTGTATGTTATCAATTGCTCATCTCATCCCCTCTCCGAGTGTCGTTTTCATGCTCAAGCGCAGCTCGCCTGCCGCCACGATTGGTTGCTTCTACGGGTCGTCTTTTTTAGGTCTGCCAATTGGCTGCTCACAATATAAAGCTTGTAACATCATGAAAACTATTGCAGATGCAGGTGTGCATGTGCATTTCTTGTGCTGAAACAGCTGCTTCGTGATTATCATAAGCTTCGCCTTTAAGAGTCGAACGCGATAGCGATATCCTGACCGTAGTTCGTATTTGAACCAACGAAGAGACAAAAAGAACAGCGCGAGACAACGGGACAGAGAAAGAGACGGACCAAGCGCTGAACTAGAAACCAAGCTTTTTTTTCCACACATGGGGGTATATATAGCACAAGCTACATGACACGAGGGAGGGGAGAAGAGTGGCATGTAACTTTTGTTCATGAAATCTTTGTATGCATCTATAAAAAACTGTGAAGAAGCCATTATCAACTCGACAAATACGCAATTTCCCTCTTGAGGAGCGCGAACGAAGGGACACTCACGCACATGTTACCTTTCCTGTCAATGCTAAACGCCTCATAAATCTCACGTGCTCCTTCACCACTGTGACATGTGCCTGAGTGTCCCTTCGTTGGCGCTCCTCACAAGGGAAATTGCGTATTTCTCGAGTTGATAATGGTTTCTTCACAGTTTTTTATAGATTCATACAAAGATTTCATGAACAAGAGTTACATGTCACTGTTCTCCTCTCCCTCTTTTCATGTAGCGTGTGCTATATATACCCCCATGTGTGGAATAAAACGTTGTTTGTTAGTTCAGCGCTTCGTCCATATCTTTCACTGGCCCGTGTCTCGCACTGTTTTCTTCGCTTCGTTCATAATGTATCAACGGGCCCAAATCAGCACTCTAGTATTTGAATCACTTATTACATAGCAAGTACGCACTAAGTGGTTGAAGTAGACGCCAGGGAGAGGATATCGCTATCGCGTTCAACACTTAAAGGCGAAGCTTAGGGTCCCCCAATTTTTTTGTGATCCCCATGCGTTTCAGAACCATTTGAAGCACAACGGTGTGCTAATTTGGAAAAAAAAGCAGATATCAGTAAATATTTACTAAATTTATTATTCTCAGTTTTATTTGTCTACAGCAATAAATTCATGAAGTACAAAGCATTTGTGCCGTTTACCATGGTCGTGCTTTTTTTTGTCCTCACAAGTTTTTTCTACAAAAAAGCGAAATCAAATACTCATAATATTGCATTTCTCTCGTTCAATGATGGGAACCAATAATGTCACTACTTCTATTGTATTTCAAGTTCATAAATTGCGAAGTTGGCGGAAAGGTTGTTTTTCTGCCCAAAATTCTGTTGTGTTTTTGCGATAATTTTTCCCTAAACCAACTTTGAAATTATTGCGCTTTTGTTACCTTCAGCTGGAGTAAATTTAATCAAATTCAAGAAGGCTGACCAGGCGCTTCTGTCCATTTTTTTTCTAGTACACCCCAACCTTACTAGCCTAGGTTCAGTTTTCCAACTCCCGTAAGTGCGCGGGAATTGAAGAAAAGACTCAACCTAAGGAGGTGTTTGGCGACCTGTTTTGGACAATTGTGGCAGAACTCAGCCAGAATACTCTTGTGTGTGTTGGTTGTCCGGTGCATTTTGAGGAGTTCACCGCTCGGATCATTAAATTTTACTTGGTGGCACGGATGCATTTTTATGCGTGGTTCCTGCAACGAGAACGTGCCGTAAATGTGTAAGTACAGTCTGCCCGCAAGCGAGCAAAGCACATATAGATCTTAACGTTGTACTTGTGAATGTGGTGCTCTGATGGACGAAAGCAGTGCATGATTGATTTTTTTTGTGATTTCGAAAGAAAGTGCTGGGAGAGTATACATATCATGAGGTGTCTTATATTTATTGACGCCACTTTACATTATGTACACCTATTGGCATGCTGGTTGTTACTTCGCGGTTGCTTCCGCGATTAAGAATTGTTTGCCAGAAATGAATAACAGGATTTTCCTTAGGGGTGGGCGAATAGTAAAATTTTATCTCGAATCGAATAGTGGCCAAAAATGTCGAATTTGAATATCGAATACTAAAGATGTTGTTGAAAATCGAAAGAAAGAAAGAAAGAACAAATAAATACAATCTGCTCATCCTCTCGAGCACATAACGTGGTGAGTGACTGCCACCGAACGACTACAAATTGTCATGCAGAAACACAAGTTGTTCCACATGACCTAGCTTCAAACTTTCTCGTCGTGATGCTAAGATGTTTCCTGCAGTCTAAAACAAGCGCTCATTGGGCGTCTCAATAGCAGGGATGGGAAGGTATCGCCAAGCAATTGTGGCGATACCTGTATAAAGTGCAATTCTGTGCGCTTTCCACTATTTCAAAAGATCAACCTTTCTTGCTGTCAGGAGCTCATTAAAGTAGTATTGAACTTCTTGACTATCAGGTATGAGCTCTTTTTTGACGCTAGCAGTTCTACATTCTCCCAGACTGTGCTCTCACCTTTTCTGCGGAGCCACCTACGACGTGCGGAAGTGAATTAATCTCCTTTAAAATAAAGATGCACTCAATTTTGAAGCAGTATATCAATGAAAATATTAACGGACGGCCTTCTGTGACGGCATTTGCGTCAGTTTCAGCCACTCCACTCAAACCAAATTGCACCATTGGGCCTTGTCGCACTTTAGATATTCGTCCAGTCGAATTATTCGAAACTTCCAATACTAGCTATTCGAAAGTCGAATCGAATTATTCGATTAAGTATTATTCGATTAAAGTACTCGCACACCCCTACTTTTCCTACGAAACACAGTTAACTTGAGTTGCACGAACGTGTAGCGCGTTTTGAAGACCGTTACTGTTAAGATACGGTGGCGTGTCGTTCTGACACTGAAAGCGAAATTAGCTTTGAAACGAGCAGGGCTTCTTGATCGCGGTATCGGAACGTAACGGGAATCTTCACTATGCCTCGTTACTAACTGCACGAGTATTTGCAACAGCTCGTTAAGAGAGCCTAGCGGACGGTCAAGGCTTCTGGAGCTCTTGAAAACGCACTTCACCAGCGCACTCCGGGAGATCACAGCGGCTATTTTCACAATCGGTCGAGTTTGCTGTCGATATGCTCAACACGAGGCGATATATATATTAAAAAGATAATCGGAGGAAAGCATCTGTAGCCATGAGCGTGCGCAGGGTTCCCCTTCATTGGGGGGGGGGGGGGCGAAGGTTTGTCGCAGCGCCCCCCCCTTTCTATTATGTCAGCGTATGGGGCTGACTTTGCGTTCCCCATATCGCCCCACCCTACAAAATATAATGCTGACTTTGCGCCCCCTTTTCGCCCCCCTTGCTCCCCCCCCCCCCACGTGTGCACGCCTATGTCTGTAGCGATTGCGCGAGTGAAGTCTCGGAACCCGAGCGTGTTCCACAGTACGAGAGATTCACTCGCGTAGAGCTGCTTGCGGCGCTCCCGCCATCTGGCGGCGAGCCAAGGAACGGGGGCACCCACAATGTATGGCACCTGCAGAGAGTTTGAAAACTGAACATAGTGTAGTAACACTGGTACACCCTGTAACACACATCAGCGACAGCACAATCACCCCGTGATGCGCATCCTGATGCATATCTTTATACAAACAGTATGATTGTCACTTCCAACCCACTTCCCAGTACGCATGTACATGGGGCAAAAAATAGTGTGAAACCCAACTGTGCCGGCCAGCTGGAACTTATTTACGCGCAGTAGTGTTTTAAATGAGAAGCATTTCTTAGCGAACTTCGGTGACCTTCAGCGTATCTATCTATCTATCTATCTATCTATCTATCTATCTATCTATCTATCTATCTATCTATCTATCTATCTATCTATCTATCTATCTATCTATCTATCTATCTATCTATCTATCTATCTATCTATCTATCTATCTATATATCTATCTATCTATCTAGCCGCCTACGACTGTGCTCTCCTCGCCGTATCGTTAATAGGATTTATACCTAAATTGGCATGGCATAACATGACTGTATGACTAACATGAATGACTGGTCTTATCATGAAAATCATGAATAACTTGTGATGAAAAGTATGATTCACACGCCGTGGCCACAGGGCTCCTGAGGACATTTTCTAAACTTCATATATCCAAAAATTGGTACGATGAGACATTTCTGCACGACCAATTTAAAATGGCAGGTGGTGATATGAAAATCATGACCTGCATGCCATGCACAATATGATAAACATTCCACGCTCATGGCGCGCTGACGGCCGTTTCGCTCGCTTGATATACACCTAACTTGGCATTGTGTGACGCGACTATGACGAACATAAATGCCAAGTGGTCATATGGCAATCATGACATGCCATGCGCAACATGACTTGCATGATACGCTCATGGTACTCCCGTGGCCGCTTCGCTAGCTTGATCTACACCAAATTTCGTATTGAGTGACGTGACTATATGACGAGCATAAATGACAAATGGTAATATGGAAATCAGGACATGTCATGTGCAACATGACTTGCTTGCCACGCTCATGGTACTCCCGTGGCCTTTTCGCTAGCTTAATATTCACCAAATTTGGTATTCAGCGACCTGATTGTATAACGAGCTTAAATGACAAGTGGTAATATGAAAGTCATGACAAGTCATGTGCAACATTACTTGTATGCCACGCTCATCACACTCGTGGCCGTTTCGCTAGCTTGATATACACCAAATTTTAAGGCGAAAGCCTTTAATGTTTCATACTCACGTCCGTCCGTCCGGTCGTCCGTCCGTTAGTCCAGCAGTGCCCTGGCACTGTGCCAGGTGGGCACCGGGGCGCGCAAACGGACGCCGGTTGCGTTGGACTGTACAGCGTTCGCGCTTTGCTGGCGTTGCGTCACTGTGCCCAGCGTCTCTAATCACGCAAGCAGGCAAACGCGCGCATCACATTCCATTCTTACCGACGCCGTGTCAGTGGGCACAGGCGTTCGAAGAACACACTTTGGAATTGACAACGTGTCCGTCAATTTAAACGCTGGAACGCGGATAGCATCTCCACGATGCGCAAAGCGCGAGAATACGAACACATGCGAAGCGGAGGCAGATTGGTCTTGCGTCTCGCTGCGATTCGGGGGAAACAATTAAGTGAACATAAGTGGCACGTGGTAACATGAAAACCTTGGCATGCATGTCATCAACAATGCCACTTACATGCCACGCTCATGGTGCGCTTGCGTCCAGTTCGCTAGCTTGATATACACCAAAATTGGTATTGCGTGACTTGACTGTGTGAGGAAGTGGCAGGTGCTAACATAAAAATCCTGACATGCGTCTCATCTTCAACGCCATTTACATACCACGCTCATAGTGCGCTTCCGTCCAGTTAGCTAGCTTGATATACACAAAAAAGGGTATTGCGTGACGTGAATGTATGAAGAATATAAACGGCAGATGGTAACATGAAAATCTTGGCATGTATGTCATCTACAATGCCATTTACATACCACGCTTATGCTGCGCTTGCGTCCAGTTCGCTAGCTTGATATACACCAAAATTTGCATTGCGCGACGTGACTGTATGACGAACACAGATGACGGGTCCTAACATACAAATAATGACATGCATATTATATGCAGCATGATTTGCTCCTTGCTGGCTGCTTCGCATTACATCGATTCCTACAGTGCGTGGGATCTGCTGCTTTTTTTTCCTGTGTGTTCTGTATGCTATGCTTTCTAATACAACCACACAAGTTCCTCTACTTGTTGCATGCAACATTACTACATTGAAGAAAGTAGTGATATCGGCTAATTAGAATAAATCATTCTTATCCTCTTCAGACCTGAGGAAAATGTACTTAAGGTGAACTCTCATAAACTCTTTAGTTTTAGCATTTGGGGGGATCACGAAACACTTCTCAGAAGAAGAAAAAACAAAAACTGCAGTTTCAGAGGGAAAAAATGGATGTACCCATTTTGGTACATCAGGCCTAAGCTGAGTAAAAATCAACAGAGCCATTTTTTCTTTAGGAGGCAAGGAAACGGGTGACATTTTGGGTGTTTAACGCAGGTTTTGAAGCGGTTATCTTCATTGTGGCATATTATCTGAAACTTTGGGACACATGCCCTTGAAAATGTCCCTGAATGCGAAATCGGGCCTCATTAGCTGGTATTGAAACCACTTTGCTACGTTTTGGGAATTGCAGAAATAAGCCAATTTGAGAATCTAGCTCTACTGCATTTTGAAATTCTTGCATTTGCTTGACGTGTGTGTGAATTGGCGTTTTCGCCACTTTCTTCCTAAACTTCAATTGGTCGGGAATGTTTTTGATGCAACATCTATGAGCTTGCAGTCATTCCTGCATTCGATCCCGGTATTCATCGCCACTAGTTCTTAAAAGTGGGCAAATACCCTGATGGGCCGCTTCTTTGTATGAATATCTATGAATATCTGTCCTGAATTAAGGCACGTACGTGTCCGAAAAGTCCACACCACCCATATTGTTGCTACATTATTTGTTCCAATGGGAATGCTGTACATCTTTTGTTTTCTCCTCATATATAACCTACGCGTACCCGCATGTGTTCTGCCCCTTTTCGATTGGGCCCAGTCTGCCTCTTTCAAAATTGAGCCGCAACGTTGAACTTGGAAGCTCACTGGTGCATCATTATCTTCATCACCATCATTATCATCATAACTACTGCTATCTGATCATTCACTGCTGCTGTGCAGCTCACCCACAATGTCGCCGTCATCAGACAAGTCAATATCACTCTAAAAGAGTTGCTCTTGTATCGCCTAGTCACTGGGAAATCTGCCTGCAACACAAAACAAAATTGAATGTATTTTCAACGCCATGACCTGAAGTACCCATTTGGGTACATTGGTAAGTAAGTTGAGCTATCTCAGAGGCAGCTCAAAGCAACAAGTCCGAAATTTCCATGCGCCTTCTCTAGTCTATCGTGATCGTTTATACTTACTGCTTAACAATATGCATCTAGCATTTCACTAACTAAGAAAAATCTAATCTCACCTGGTCCACTGGGCGCGCTATCCTCGCATGACGACGACACACTCCTTTTTACTCTGAACGCGTACATGGGCATACGGGGACATGTCGAGGTCATTTTGGTAACTGATGCTTCAGCTCACAGAAACATCAATTTTCGTCAAACGGTCTTCAAACATTGGATCACAGCGCGCGTTTTTCAAATGTACCCATTTGGGTACCCACGGATTGAAGAGGTTATTTGTACTAAGAGGAGCAGGAGGAGAAGGAAGAGGAAGGAAAGGCAGGAAGGTCAACCAGACGAGCGTCCGGTTTGCTATCCTACACTGGGGGAAGGGGATTAAGGGATGAAAAGATAGAGAGATAGAAAGAAAGGAACAAAAAAAAACACGTGAGCTTAAACTTCATGATGATTAATGGGGTTTTGTGGCGCAAGGGCCATAGGTGGCCAAAGAGCGCCATGGCTTTTATGTGATGTTAGCGATGACCAATGATTGCGATGACAGGGTGTATTATGGCTGTATAGAGGCCTAAAATCCCGCGCTACATAGGAGCGTAAAAGGTGTGTATAGATTATAAAATTATGGCAGTGATACATGATATGATCTGTGGGTGTGTAATGCGTTACAAGTGACCATGATATCTACAAGTGAGGATGCGAAAATAGCACGGATGCCTCCGTAAGACCTTTGATACCAAAGGCACGGAGGCAGGTGCTTTCTGTACTATAGCTACCGCAGCAACAGCCTCTTTTCAGAGGCAGTGCTACGGATTGCCTGGGTATATGACGTGAAAGGAATGAACTTCTTTTAAAAACGCAAATAGTGACTGATGTTTAAAAGCCGGTTCGCTGCCTATGAGCATGGATGGATGAAGTGGTACTTGTTGTCAGAAGGCTAATGGGAAGTACTTTTTTCTTAAATGATCTAATCCAGTGCATTGGACAAGAATGTGAAGGACAGTGAGTGGTTCACCACACTTCTCACACAAAGGTGGATCACCACCAGACAAGAGGTATGAGTGTGTGGTGTGTATGTGCCCTGTTCTTAATCTGGTAAGTATTACTTCGGTGTGGCATGACTTCGATACTGGCGGCCAATTCGCGAGCTGTGGCTTGATTAGATGGAGTTTATTTTGTGTCTGCTTATCCCATGACCGCTGCCAATAATCCCTGAGCTTTCCTTTAAGGAAGGGTTTGAGGTCAAGTGCAGGGACAGAAATGGATGTATTAGCGGTAGTGTTTTCGTGGGCGGACGCAGCTAGCTGGTCCGCCAACACGTTTCCTTCGATCTCCCTGTGCCCTGGCACCCAGCAAACTATGACATGCTGTTTGTGTGCGTATAGCGTACATAAAATCGAATAGAGAGAAACAAGGACAGGATTTTTCTTCTTTTTTCGAGTTTTCAATGCTTTTACCACACTCAGGGAATCCGTGTAGATTACTGCCTTTTGTAGTTGTAATTGTTTGATGTGTTTAACGGCCGCAAGTATCGCATAAGCTTCCGCGGTGAAGATACTTGTATTAGAATGCAGAACGCCGGCATCCGAAAAGGATGGACCGACCGCTGCGTACGACACAGAAGTATGGGACTTGGAGGCGTCTGTGAAGAATTCAGGACAAGTGTACTTGTGCTGAAGTTCCAGGAAGTACGTGCGGATATGTGCAATAGGAGCGTGCTACGTAACTTCAATGAAAGACACATCGCAGTCTATAATCTGCCACTCCCACGGCGGGAGGCCTGCAGCGGGGGCTACCAACTGGTGCTCAAAAAGTGGCACACCCGTTTCCTCAGCGAGGCCTCTCACGCGGAGTGAATATGGCTGTCTCAAAGAAGGACGGTTGTCAAATAGGGTAGAACTGACCAGATTATTGATTGTGGAGTGTGAGGGGTGTTCTTTGTCTGCGTTCACTTTGACATAATATACAAAAGAGATGTAAGACCTCTGCAGGTGTAGCGACCACTTGTTTGAATCGGCGTAGAAGCTTTCTATGGGGCTGGTGCGAAAAGCACCCGCAGAAAGACGAATGCCCAAATGGTGGACAGGGTCAAGTATTTTCAAGGCGCTTGGTGCTGCAGACTGGTAGATTATCGCCCCATAATCTAGGCGCGTGCGTATGAGGCTTTTATACAGATTCATTAAACATTTTTTGTCACTCCCCCCACGCCGTACGTGAAAGCACTTTTAGAATGTTCATTGTTTTATACACTTGTTTTTAATATACTTGATGTGTGATATAAAGGTGAGTTTAGAGTCGAGAATTAGGCCTAGAAATTTATGTTATCCCGCTACACGTAACCGCTGGCCTTGCAAGTCAATTTCAGGATCGGGGTGGAGGCCTCTCTTTTTAGAAAAAAGAACACACGTGCTCTTTTGTGCACTCAACCTGAACCCGTTTTCGTCGGCCCACTTAGAAACTTTGTTCAAGCAGAGCTGAAGATTCCGCTCACACATTGCAAGATTACATGACCTAAAGCCTATCTGGACATCATCCACATATGTGGAATAGAACATGTTACGTGGGACACAGATACGTAAGGAATTCATTTTTATAACAAAAAGGATGCAACTCAGGACACCACCCTGTGGTACTCCCGTCTCCTGAACAAATGATCGCGAGAGGATATTGCCGACTCGAACACGAAATGTGCGATTGGATAGATAACTTTCGACTATGCTGAGCATCCTACCTCGCACACCTAACTGTGAGAGGTCCCTCAGTATTCCAAAGCGCCATGTTGTGTCGTACGCTTTTTCCATGTCCAGGAATACCGAGAGAAAGAACTGTTTATGTACAAATGCTTCGCGAATTTCAGCCTCGATGCGTATTAAGTGGTCCGTTGTAGATCGACCCACTCGAAATCTGCACTGGTACGGGTCTAGTAATTTGTTAGTTTCAAGGAAATATATTAACCGGCAGTTTATCATTTTTTCGAAGACTTTACAGAGGCAACTAGTTAGCGCGATGGGCCTGTAACTAGTGACAGGTGATGGATCCTTTCCCTGTTTGAGAATGGGTACTACGATAGCCTCTTTCCAGGAAGTAGGGATGATGCCGGAAAACCATATTGTATTATAGAGGGAAAGCAGTGTTTTTTGTGTTTCGTGGGATAAGTGTTTCAACATATCGTATACAACACGATCAGACCCTGGGGCAGAATCGTTACAGCAGTTCAGTGCTGCCTGTAGCTCTGCTAAGCGGAATGATTCATTGTATCCTTCATTTCTTGTAGATTTCCTTTCCAGCCTTTCTCGTTCCAATCTCGTTTTGTATCTTTGGAAGGTTTCGGAATAGTGTGTAGAGGTGGATACGTATTCGAAATGTGCTCCCAGAGAGTCAGCTTGCTCTTCGATGCTTTCGCCCTCGGTGTCCACTAAGGGCAGCGAATAGCCTGGTTGGCCTTGTACTTTCCTCACACTGTTCCATACTTTCGCCTCGTCTCTGTAGGAATTTATGCCTGATATGAACTTCTGCCAGCTTTCCCTTCTAGCTTGCCGGCGCGTTCTGCGCCCTTGTGATTTAGTTTGTTTAAAATTTATCAGATTTTCTGCTGTAGGGGGAGTCCCGAAGAAGCCCCCCACGCCTTATTCTGTTCTCTGCGAGCCTTGCGACATTCGTCGTTCCACCAGGGAACGCGACGTTTGCTTGTCATCTTAGTTGTTTCTGGCATACATTTAAGAGCAATGTTGATTATAAAAGCGGTAAAATACTCTACAGCCGCGTCAATGCTTAAAGAAGACATGTCCATGCACGAGATTGTCGTAAGTTTGTGACACTCCTCCCAGTCGGCGCTCTCAAGTTTCCACCGAGGAGCCTGGGGTGGATATTCGTGCTGTGTTTGTGTTTGGAGGAGTATTGGAAAATGGTCACTCCCTTAGGGTTTTTAACCACTTCCCAGTTAAAATCAAGTAAAATAGATGGAGAGATGATGCTAAGATCGATGGATGAATAAGATTTATTTGCGATGCTAAAAAACGTGGCATGTTTTTTGTTAAGTAAACATGCGCCTGTAGAAAACAGAAAATTCTCAATGAGGCGGCCTCTCGCGTCGGTGCGAGAGTCGCCCCACAGGCTGCTGTGCGCATTAAAATCGCCGAGAACGAGGTAAGGCTCGGGCAACTCATCAATGAGAGATTGGAATTCGTGTTTGTGTAGCTGGTAGTGTGGGGGTATGTATATTGAGCATATCGTAATGAGTTTGTTTGCAATTATATCTCTCACGGCCACTGCCTCCAGTGCCGTTCGGAGTGGAAAGTGCTGGCTTGCTACGTTTTTATCGACTATAATTGCAACACCGCCCGATGATGCGAGGGCATCCTGGCGGTCTTTGCGAAAAACGACATACTGGCGTAGGAAATTTGTGTGTTTGGGGTTTAAGTGTGTCTTCTGTACACACAGCACCTTTGGACAATATTTGCTAAGGAGTTCTTGTATGTCGTCGAGATTATGTAAGAGTCCTCTAGCGTTCCACTGTAATATGTTGTCCATTTTGAATGTGTGTGTGTGCTGTGTGTAACAGAAGAGGAAAGTGGTTTATTTTACAGAGCCTTTGTCAGGCCCTGTAATGGGCGTTTTGTCTTTTTTGGAGCGGTCGAGAGGTTCTCGCCGCTCCTTAGGCGCAGGCTGCGCCGGTGGACTGGAAGTGTCCATCGCGTCTGTCGACGCGACGGACAGTCGCTCTACCGAGCGGAGTTTGCGAAGGGTAGGCTTCGTCACGGCGGACGAAGCCTTCGACCCCACCAGGCCAGAGGTCGAGGGGACCTCTTTGGCTTGTGTGCTGACCTGGCTGCTGCCAGAGTTCGCAGGGGCCTTCGGTGGGGCTGATCGGCACGCCAGGCGTGGTCCGGGGCATCGCCGGAGGCCGTAGCGGTGCTGACCCCCCCTCGCACCACTTCGGCGAACGTGTTCCCTGCAAAATGCGGGGAAACACGCTGCCTGGCTTCACGAAAGCTGATGTTAAGCTTGACCTTTGTAGTGAGAATTTCTTTTTCCCTCTTCCAGGCCACGCAGGACCTGGAGTATGCGGGATGATCACCATCACAGTTGGCGCAGTGGACTGGTGAATTGCATTCATCATCTGCGGAATGTCCTGTGCTTCCGCATTTTGCGCATGTAAGCTGCCCTCGGCAGCTCTGAGAGCCATGTCCAAACCGCTGGCACTTGAAGCAGCGCCTCGGGTTCGGAATGTATGGTCTCACTGACAGTTTGAGGTAACCTGTTAATATTTCTGTCGGAAGAGTTGTAGATCCGAAGGTAAGTATGAGGTGTTTCGTAGGAATTTCTTTGTTGTCTCGTCTTATTGTTATGCGCTGCACATAGATAACATTCTCCTTTTTCCAGCCTGTCAAGAGTTCTTCCTCGGATAGATCCATCAGGTCGTCGTCTGACACGACACCCTTCACTGTGTTCAGTGTTCGGTGTGGTGTGATGGTGATGAGCTGGTCACCAAATGCTGTTAGGTTACCTAGCCTCTGTTACTGAAGATGGTCTTTCAGTTCGAGAAGTAGGTCACCACTGGCGGTCTTGGTGGCTTTGTAGACTGCGCCCAGTGTTTCCATAAGGCACTTCGACACAAGGAAGGGTGATATGTTCCTGGCTTTCTTTTCTGTACTCTGGCAGTGAATGGTGTGGTATTTGGGGAAGTTAGCTGTCTTTGTTGGGAGCAGTTCAAAAATTGCATCGGTGCGCCACCTCTTTGAGGTGCGATCTGTTCGGTGAGGGTTAGAGGATCCCATAAGTTGTGTTGTTTATTCGGCAGCCATGCCAGCCACCCACCTCCGAGCCCAAGGAGGGGGGCGCCACGAGACGCGGAGGAAACGTGAGCGCCAGCTGTACATGGCCGCTATAACCTAATATAATTATCCAAGGTTGGGCATTTACACTAGGTTAACCCTTGCCGCCGAGAAACGTGGAAGTAAAAAGAAGTGAGAAGAAGACAGGAAAGATAGAAAGTGCGAGAGAAAGACGAAGATGAGGGGAGAGAGAGACAGGGAAGAGGCAACTGCCGATTTCCCCTGGGTGGGTCAGCACAGGGGTGCCGTCTGCGTGAAGCAAGGGGCAAAGAGGTGTGTTGCCTCCGCCGGCGGGCCTTAAAGGTCCAATCACCCGGCGTTGGCTCAACCCCCAGGATCCCTCTTTCCCCGGACACGGCAATGCCACGCACGGCTAGGCGTGGGAGGGAGTCGAAACCCCCCCGTTAGCTCGGGTCCGTGGTGTCGCCACACACCAAACGCCTGCTTGCACAGACGCCCCTGCGGGGTGAGCTTAAACTTGACTGCTGCGTTCAATAGTAGTGAACGCACGACTTCAGGCATATCACGTTTAACTGTAGATCGTCGGGACATCGTGCCTACTGAAGGTTTGCAAGCACTGGACGTAGAACTTCCAGTACCTGTTGTATGGACTCAGCGTGCGGTGACTTCATCCTGCCGATGAACACTCGAAGTTTCTCTATAGAGATTGAAGAGCTAAGTGTCAACACAAGAAGAGGGAGAAGACGTAGGGACGCAGTGCCGCCTTCCAACAGAAGTTAATTAGATAGCTGTGCACATGTTTATATATACATAAAAACACGAGAATAAAGGTATCAAGCCATGTGCTGTGGGACAAAACTCGGCATAATTGACATCAGCAATATGTAGCGTTACCAGTATTCCTTCTCCCTGGATAGCACGAGGAAAGACTGATCCTTGTTCGCCAAGAGCAACCAAGGCAAGCTTAAGCATTTTCACTTTACCGCATGATACCCTCTTTATGAATAGTCTCCCTAATCCTGTGATACAGGCTACTTGAAAGGACCACACTCTCTTCAAGGACACATACAATCTTGCACGTGAATTCCGAAATGCCTCGAAATTGTTGTTTGTACGCTATAATGACCTCATGGAGTCTATCATTAGTACAAAGTCCCGTCTGACCCAGGTAGCTCGAGCACATGTCAAAGTGATTGCGTACATCATGACTTTAACACGGGTTAGATCCTTCGGCTTATAGTTAGTGCCGCAGCGATCTCTTTGATTCATCCGATAGGTGAATCTGCACAGGTCAGGAAACAGCTGTATGCTTCCTTTGATGTATAATTATGTTGTCTGTTGGTCCTCTTTACGTCTACGATTTCTCACATCCCTAAGCTAACCCTTAGCTACTGACAATACATCTTCAGTGCAACCTGCAATCTTAAAAGCGGGATGCCTACTCATAAAATGCTTCATCCACCTTATGGTGATGGTAAAGGTCAAGAACCTGAGGCACTGTACCGACCAAAAGAAAAAATTGAAAATACACAAAAAGACATTTCGGCGCCCACATGGGTGCCTTCTTCAACAGTAAAATGAAAACATATGTCCGAGCGGTGCACAAGTACGTTTGAATATATCCCGCAGGCAGCGCGGTTGCAGTGACTATACATTGCTATCACTCCTGTTTGGAGTGCACGCAATGGTTTATATCACGAAGAACCCAAGATAAGGTTGTTTTGAGTCATTTTCTTTTCGCAAGAACACGTGCCTTCCCAGTCGATTGCGTGTCCCCCTGAAGCGTCCTATGCCCGCACTGGATTTCACATTTGCTTTCTTGGCATCAAAACTGTGCTGCTTGAGACACTTACAAAGTCACCAGTTTCGCCAATATACACATAACCACCAGCCGCGCATGCGAATACGTACACCACAACGGAGAACTCGTCGGTAATCTGTCCTTCAGATTCACGAGTGATTGTCGCAGTTTTTCTTCTGGAACATGTGCCACTTGGACGTTGTAAGGAAGTACAACACGACTTAGGGTTTCACTTATGGAAGCGATATACGGTATCCTAGTGTGCTTTTCAACAGGGGCAGGACAGGCTGATTGTGGACGTGCTATTTGTCGTCGGACAGCGTTCAAGAAGAAATTGGGATAGTCACAGGCTGACCGTTCCTGTCGCCCCGCCGCAACAAAATTAAGTCGACGGCGTTGTCTTATTCTATAATGCAGGCTTTATGTGTGCATCATAGAAGCGCGCAAACACTGCCCTTTTGCGAGAGGCAGGTTGTGTGGAGGCAATATGTAAGTAACGACCTGTGTTGGTCTGCTTCTTGAACTGGCCAAAAAACAAGGTGCACCCTTTCCTTTCACCATCAAGGAGTGGGAACTTGCCTGTGACTTCTACCTCTGCCATGAAGTCAATGGCTTATTTCATGCCATTCAGGTGTGAAATGAATGCCTCACCCGCTTCTTTGTGATTGATGCAAAAAGTATCGTCTTCATAGCGGAAGAACTGCTTCAAAGCAGGGCTCGGCATTCCATCGCTTCCATCAACAAGTTTGCGGCGATCACTGATATAGAAGCACCCACAACCTTCCCTGGACTGGTTTCTATAACTCCTTTTTGAGCGTGAAATACGTATTCAACAAACAGAACCACAAAGCCCTATCTATACTGAGATAGAATTTTAGTAGACCGCGGCATTTCCTTCTCAAAGGCAGATTATCATAAGCCTGTACCAATGGGCGAGCATTCCAGACTGACGTCGCGAGTCGGACAGACTGCAAGAGCGGGACAATTTCTTTAGTCGCCGAGACGACCGGCTGCTGTGCTTCGGTCGTCTGGGCATCCTAAATTGTATCGGACAATACGTCCAGTACACGGACAGGTCACCTTTCCGGTAGACTTGCATCCGATTTTTTGAGCGGTCTTGAACGCATTTGCAGCCAGTTCTGTCGGCCCAACAGTAAAAAGCGAGTTCCCGTAAAAAGAGTACATAATGTTGTTCTGGTCGAGTCCACATCACGAACTTGGCCATGAAATCGCAGGAGATCTGGTTGTTGGTGCCACGGCGTCTCACTAGGGGCGCAATGGTACGTTGCAAAAATCCTGTTAGCTTTTGCAGGGTTCAGGGGGGGGACCACGTAAAATCCACAAACGAGCGCATGGGGACGTCTGGCTACCGTACATAAAGGCTTCGTGGAAGAGAAAAATTATTTGTCTTTTTCACGCCGTGGTATGGCGTTCCAAATGATAGCACCGTGAAATTCTATGAACCTTCGACTGTAGCCATTTCGGGTAACCGGTAAATTACAGCAGTTCGCTGCAGCATTTGTACAGCGCGCGGGTAACGTAAAGGTGCTTAATGAAAATCGGTAATCATGTTTTTTTATTCTGCGCAATATGTCAGCAACGCTGATAGTAACAGAGTCCAGCGGTAACATACGCACATGTTGAAACACTTCTTTTGTATTATCCGTCATGTCTGAGAATGTAATGATCCTGAGTACCATCTTTTGTAGACGGCTAATACAATTCAAATGTGTTTTATATGTAATGCCCTATGATGCTATGTAGTAGCTCAATTACTGTGAACGAATGCGAAATATAGAATGCGCAGAATTGTTGCGCCAGAACATTCGCGGTGTTTTAGTAGCGTGTAACACTCATATGCTAGCTTGGAGCATGTCTTTTCTAAGTGTGATTTCCGGTTCGTATCCGAGTCAAACTGGAAACCCAAGTACATAACCACGGCTTTTTGATGTAGTAGTACTCTATCTAGAACTAAGACGAACCTTGCAAAATTGAGTTGCTTCTTCCTAGAATGAGACACTATGTATTTTTTTTATCTGAATTGATATTTAGGTGGTTTCGTTTAAACCATAAATGTACTCTCTGTAACTCTTCATTAACTTTACATTCGATATCACTTAAGCTTTCACCAACAAAGATTAGTGCCACATTGTCTCTGTACATTAAAGCTTCTGAGCATTGTAGGACGGAGGAGAAATCGTTAACATGCAGTGAAAAAAAGTGGGTTCAATAACTGAGCCTTGTGGTACCGGAGAGACTACTGATCGAGTAGAAGACATTGTTTATGTCTTTCTCTGCCTGGTCTTTCGTCTTTCGCGATGTTTCCCTCCAAAAAAGAAGACACGACACCATCCATTACTACTCGTTGCTGTCGTTCGGATAGGTGGCATTTAGGAAGGTGGTGAATTTTGCCTTGGAAGCCATAGTCGTGGAGCTTACATACCATAATGTTGTGGTTGACGGAATCGAAAGCTTTTCTTGTATTTATAAAGACTATTGCAGCCAAAATATTGTCGTTCAAGGCTTTGTTGACTTTTTTGGGTTAATACGAAAACTGCGGTATCTGTAGATATTTGTGCTCGGGAAAAGGGCCGGTTTGAGCGAAATATTTTATTTTTGCATGCAAATGATGTTATCTGCGCTGAAAGCATTTTTTTTCACACATTGTATTAAGTACACTTAGCACAGATATCAGTCTATAACATGAGGTACTTGAATGGTCTCCATCTTTGTATACAGGGACGACTTTGCCTAAATTTAGTTCATTCGGATATATACCACAGTCCTGCCAGTGTTGAATCACTTAGATCAAATGGTCTGTCAGAATCTATGTTACTTTTTAATATATTAACAGTAATAGTGTCAAGCCGAGCCGCTATGGGGCATTGCTATCTGAAACACTGCGAAGCTATCAGAAGCTCGTCTTTCGGGACCATTGTGATCTCAAGTGTCTGGAAACTTAGCAGCCAAAACACGACCTAAGTATTCAAAATAATTGTTTCAATGATCCACCGTGTCTTGAGTTATACCATCAGGCAGTACACGTCTGTGCCAGTCGAGGCCGACTGCGGCTGCTATCTCCCAAAATGTCTTGGTGCTGCCCTGAGCCTGTTCGCAAAGCTTAGCATAGTATTCTTTTTTTTTTCATTTCCTCTTCAGGGAGACTCACGCGATCCTATAATATTTGAACTGATTTGAGTAACACACATTGGTTGTCTGCTGCTTTCTGTTGTGGTACCACTGGTATTTTTGTTTCAATATTTCCAGAATACTTAGTGTCATTAAGTATTCTGGCTCTCAGTAGCCCCACATTTTCAATTGAGCATATCAAGTTACTGTATTCTATATTTACATCGTCGTCGTACATAGCACTAAAGTCTATTTAACTTATTTTGTTTCGTACTCACTTATAGTCAATCTTTGTAGTCTATTTTACCCTAGAAAGTTTGGTATTGAGAGGCTAAACTGTAAGAGTAAAAAAATAGGCAAGAGATCTGCAATTGGAGCAGGCAGTACACCAGCATGTACAGCATTGCCAACGTTGCACATGGCATGATCAATAAGAGTACATGACGTGTTAGGGATACGTGTTGGTCAGTTATCACATTACGCAAGTTAAATGATTTCAAAAGAAACACTTATTCAATCGAGGTATGGAAAGACAGGTCAATGTCACGAACAACAGCAATATTACTGTAGTGCACGCTGGGAACTCTCATAAGCACAGACTCAAATTCCTTCAGGAACGTTTTGATCGAAGAACCGGGTGGGCGGTATAAAACACGAATAACTGGCCGTCTTTCAATTTAGATAAACAGCGTTTGTAAAGTTGCGTTGGTAACAGATACATCAAATCAGACATTGCACACAGTATTGTCCCGCACCGACAAGGCAACTCCACCTACTCACGCACGCGAGTTGCATGGTTCCGATAGCAACCTGACACCTGCATACTCACTGGTTCATCAACCGTCAACAATGTTTCAATGACAGAAATAACGTCGAAAACTGAATCTAGCCGGCAATACAGGTCACCAGACTGTTTAAATTTCAACGTATACTTCACAAATTGCAATGTAAAACTGAGAACTTAATGCGCTTCTTTATGCATGCTGCCTTCGTGATATATCAATCAATCAAACAAGAATTTATTGCACTATAATATACAAAATGCGCACCCAAAATTTGGTCTTATCGCCGAAGCGGCTAGTGATGGGCGCAATACAAAAAAAAAGTTATAATAATTAAACTTGCACCGAAAAAAATAAACAGCAGTGATAGTATCATGATAAGCATCCAATATTGTACATATTTGAAGAACTATACTAAAAGTAACAAACACATAATTAGTAGCAACACAATAGATATACATGAGACATTTTTTAAGAAAACAAACTGAACAATGGTGCAAATATCATACATGAGCGATACTCATTAACATATTCAATGAGCGATACAAAAAACAACGAACAGCCAATCGATACGAACACACTAAACAGACGAGAAAATTATTAAGAGCAAACGAAAACTCGAAATGCCTGGTTAGAAACTGAGTATTGTTTGCAGGTAACGCCGAATGTTCTTGGTACTTTTACCTCGAGGCAAATTGCTGTACAGCTTAGCACCAGATAATCGGTTTATTCTTTCGCCGTACACATTCGACATGTAAAGAGAGAGATTTAGTGTGGTCACATGGGTGGGAGGGTTGAAGTGTTCCTTTTTTTTCCTTCATGTTTTTCCAATAAACATTCAGTTGCGAGTCAGCGCTGAGGTCTGTCCCTTCTTCTCTTGTGTCCGCGTCGTCGTGCGCTGAGTTAAATTATGTTCAAGTACGGTTACCAACTGGCCCAGCTTTCAGTACTTCTATATAAAGAGAGGTTAAGATCACCGACGCTCGTGTGCCGTGTGTTTAACGATGTTAACGTGGAAATATAACGGAACAGGGGCGTACTTGTGTTTACAATTTCACTTACTAAACTGGGAATCTTGTAGTTGCGCACGTCCGTGAATGGCAGTATATGCAGTCTTTGAAATAGTGTATGCGAGGGATAATGCACCGCGCAGGAAGTAATCACTAGGGACCGGATTATAGGCAAATGCCTATTTTGCTCCTTGCGTTCCTATCGTGCCACATTGATATATGAGCACGAATTAGAGGTTAAGAAGTGCTTTTATAGTGTTTTTATAGTGCCTATAAATGCCTATTTTTCGCGATCGTGCCTAAACGCCTATATGTGCCTATACATACTTTTTTTTTCCAAATGCGTGCCAATGTGAACACTATTAACCCCAACTTTCACTTTGGAGTGCAGTTTGAGACCGTTATTCGTGTTACCAGGCAACATTGCCCTTTAGGAATACTAGGGGGTTCAAACTAGCCTTCTAGTTCAACCAATTTCCGGAAAACAACCGCTAGCAGCCGTAAAATGGGACGCGCCGGCCATCTTACGCCAACGCGCTCAGGTGTCGCGAGCGGCTAAAGGAGGGGAGGTTCAGGAGAGGAAAAGACGCTGTTTCTGCAACCCTAAATGGGAGCAAGTCAACGTCTACTATGGAATGGGGAGAGGGAAATAAACATGGCAAGATGATATGAGTAGAAGAGAAAGTGGCGTCCAAGGTCGAGGACGCGGCGGTTGGCTTCTAGAGCCGTTTGTCCATTCCAGTGTCCTCAAGGAAGGGAACCACCTTGAAGACATGGGTGCGGCAATGGGCAAGAAATAGGAGCTCCCTCTTTGCAGCCGCAGGAAGTTGACGGACGAATGCGAAACCATGGAGTGCTGTCAGAGAAAAAGGAGAGTGCAGATCAAAAGTACGAAAAATGGGATGTGCACGCGGGTTTAGTTTTGTTTGTTGATGCGTGCCCAATGAAGAGCGTTGGACCACAATAATCTTTGAAGTTGGATCATAACGAGCAGCGAAACCATTATGCGAGGAGGCGTCATGCGCATGCAAGGCCACGTGCGCATGAACTGCCTGAGCCAGGTCGTGCACGCGAGCGGTGTTGTGTCGTTTCGGCGTTCTCTGTAGTGTACTGCCTATTTTGTTTGGGATGGATCTCTCAGTGTGCGCACGTTTGGAGATTCTGTCACGGATCTTGTACCCTTATAGCGACAAACCACGTCGCGCAGGTGGAACTGTTGTTAGAGACAATGCACAAAAATCGCACCAAGCGTTGTTAGGGCTGGTTCCGGCGCAACGCGGCAACAGCGAAAACACGCACGCATACGAAATCGAGAAAGATTAGTCTCACAGCTGGCTGCGATTCGAAGAAATAAAAAAAATGCAAACACATTCCGCTTGTGTGTTTTATTATTTCTTTCAACTTTCATATTCATCTATTTAAGCAACATATTGCAGAAATTACACATGTCGCCTCGAATAATTCTCGCAGTGTCACGTGCGACTGCGAGCATAGGCGTGCGGACGAGGGGGGGCAGGGGGGGCGGCCGCCCCCCCCCCCTAGTCATCTAAGAAGGGAGAGGGGGGCGCAAAATCTGCCCCATACATCGACTTAATAGGGAAGGGGGGGGCGCTGCGACGAGTCTTCGCCCCCCCCTCCCCCTGAAGGGGAACACTGCGCACGCCTATGACTGCGAGCGATTTCAGAGCAGCAATGTCTACGTAGAGGAGCGACGTTAGAGCTCAGATAGCTACACAGGAGCATTCCTTGTTGTACGTCAAACTCTCCATCTTGGGTCGCGCACCTGCGAGAAGGGCAAGCGGTGTTCATTTTGAAATTTCACATTTTTTGGCGGCGCGTAACGTTGCAAATCTTGGCAGACGTGATCGTTAGCGCCCAGTTCATGCAAAACACTTGTCAGTTCAACGTGCTCATACCTGGTAAGGGGCCCTTTAAAGGTGTTCGTCGACAGACTAGCAACTGACACGCGATTAGACCCGGCCAATACGAGGCATCCCTCCCTTCTCGTTTTTAGCGGTCCTTTTTCTGTGCATGCTGAAAAAAGAGATCCACGACTGTGTCGATTCCACGGTGGACACTTTACTCACCATGATAGAGAATAAAAGGAGAGACTGTGTTCAACGAACCATGCGGCAAAAAGGACTATTGCGTGGCTATGTTCAACTGTTGGCGCCTTTGTGTCATCGTGAACAATAACATTTCCTGCTTTTCTGTCGTAAATACAGGTCGCATACGCCTTTGTTTGAAATATTTTGAATTTTTTGTAAAAATTTATTGTGTCTATATTTACTATTTTGGAAGCCTAAAACGACGTTTTGCCTGCCTATTTTTGGCGCCTAAAACGCGCTTTTTAAGTGCCTAAAAAATTCGGCCTCTAGTAATCACATGCATAGGTTGTTTTGTAATATTCAAACGTATTTAAGGTGAACTTCTTCGACATGTTTTCATTTCACTTGTGAACAAGGCTCCCGTGCGGGAGCCGAAACGTCTTTTTTTGTATTTAAAATTTTCACTTTCGTCCGTGCAGTGCGTTAAGTTTTTTACCTTCACAATCATCACATGGTGGAGGAAGCATTTGCGAGAAAGCAGCCCATTTTAAGATTGCAGGTTTCACCAAGATGTGTTAATATTGGTAGCTTAGTGTTCGCTTAGGAATATGAGTTATCCAAGGTGAAGAGATGGGACGGGCCATATCGAATCCCCAAAAAGGAGTAATAGAGCTCTTGTACCTTCCACGCACGGCGTCTCCCGCAGACTTTAGAAGATAGAGGGCAAGCGGAGTATGGGTGGTGTACTTTTTGGCCTGTGCAGCAGCGTTGCCAAACAACTCTGGGAAAACACCCTACGCCAAGGTCAAAATTACCTGTCTTTACACTACTAAATATTTTTATTTACCTTACGTTTTACACTACACCTAGAAATAGCACTGTGTAACAATGATGACGTACCGACAACGTACGCTGTACGAGGTTCATTCCTATCGACTACCTACGGGATCGGCCCGCCTGTTAGCGTGCGACGATGACGGTGACATTGAATTCGGACAATTTCAATTTGGACCTATCCAGGAATGTAAACCTCGGATGTATCGCGCGCATCTTCTACACTTTTCACTGATCAATGACGACCAAACCGTTGAAATTGCCCAACATCTCCACCCTACTACCCTACGCTGGCCGAAAAATTCCTACAAGTAAGGTAATTACCTTGCGACTGGCAACCCTGCTGCAGAGATCCACTTCTCGAATAAACAAGAGCAATGGCATAGTGGAATTTTTTTAGTGCAAGTTGTCATTTTTCCCATTTTTCTTCAGTATGACTTTAGGCTCCGATGGAGGCATCACGAATTGGTGTATTGTGGATTAGATTGTGTGTCAGCGGGACACGACATTGTAGACAGTTTGAAATTGAGCTATTTTGTTGCTTTGCATAAGGCAAAATGTTACTAAGAGAATTAAATACGAGTATATTGAAGGCTAAGCATGGTGCCGGAATTGGCCATGTTATGTTGTAAATGTGCAGCTCATCTCATTCTGGCAGTGGTTGCAGCAGTAGGAACACGTACTCACCAACGCTGTTTGCATCTGCAGGCGGGTTCTTCACCTTCCAGACATCGGCACGTACCTATCAGCAGCAGGTTCCACGTGTTCCAGGTTTATCCACCGCCGAGTGCGCTGAACGTCGCGGTGTGTACGGATTCAAGCATCCCTGCTGCTGTCGGAGCCAGCGCTGCGCTTGCGCCGCCAGCCCACTTGGAAAGAAGATATAATCATACGCTCAACGCATCCGGCACCTCATTCTGGCAGTGGTTGCAGCAGTAGGAACACGTACTGACCAACGCTGTTTGCATGTGCAGGTTAGTCGTCATACGCTTGATGTATCATACTCGATTTATAATTTCACGTTTGCTGTAGCTGCTGCCAGATACTGCTGTTGGTTCTGTGTTATTTTGATCTGCGATTCGTGCGTTGTTTCACTGAGCTTCTACAGTGTGTTTGACTAACAATGACTACAAATGCGGAACTCGCGAAGAAAGTTGAGGTGCTTGAATAGAAGGTTGCTAATGTGAGCGAAGGTCCGTTGGACGATATATTTGGGAAATTCCTGCTAAAAGCCGGCAATGCAGGTGTAGAGGTAGTAAAACTGAACAAAACAATTGACGGCTTGGAAAGTAATGTGGATTTCCTGAACAATCTCGTCGAAAATCTAAGTGCCGAAAACAGCGACTTAAAGGCTGAAAACAAAGCTTTATTGACGAACAACCAAAATATCTCAAAGAAAGTTTCCGAGCTCGAGCAATATTCAAGACTCAACAACGTCGAGATTAAGGGAATTCCTTGCACACAAGGAGAAGACTGCATGGCAGTCATATAGACTATTGGCAACAAAATTGATTGCCCTGTAACTGCGACTGATCTCGACGTTGTTCACCGGGTTGCTAGCAAACCTGAACACAAAAATACTGTGGCTCGTTTCTGCTCAAGAGCAAAGAAATCTGAATTCGTGGCAAAGGCAAGGAAGGCAAGACTTTGCTTAGGTGACATCGGGCTGGCAACCATAAAAGAAAACCCTGTTTATGTTAACGATCATTTGACACTCGAAAACAAAGCTCTCTTTTCCAGAGCTTTGCGCCTAAAGAAAAACAAAGAACTGGAAATTTTTGTGGACAGATAATTGCCAAATCAAGGCTCGGAAAACAACTGATAGCCGAGTCTTTCGCATCGCAACTTAATCCGACCTTTCAGTGATAACTTACTCGAAATCTAGGCTTGCGCACTGTGTGTCGCCAGGCAAATATCACAATTTCGTCATACTTCTCAGTCAAGCAGCTAAACTATCTTTTGTCGAACAATAAACGATCCATTTTGCATTTCAATGCGCGCAGCCTGCGCAAGCACTTTGATGACTTTTCTAACCTTCTTTCTGCATTATCCTTTCCATTCTCGGTTATCGGAGTATCGCAAACTTCGTTGAATGACCACGATAAACACCTCTTTTGCGTTTCCAATTTCGTTGCTGAATATAATAATCGTACATCAAGTAGCCATGGCGCAGCAGCAATGTATATTCACTCCAGTGTTTCGTATAAAAGGAGGAGTGACCTTGCTCTTAGCGTGATTAATTGCGAGGATGTCAGGGTTGAACTGAAGCACGACTTCCTTAACGCTGACAACAAAAACCTGTATATTGGCGTCATACATCGCTCACCTTGCTCGTCAGAAGCAGATTGCTGCTCCGCTCTCTTCAATATCATGGGAACAATCGCAAACGAAAATAAAAAAATATGTAATAATTATCGGTGACATCAATATAAACCTCGCTGACGCGTCTACTTCTAACCACCTACATTATACTAACTGCTTCAACAGCTTTGGTTATGAATGCCTAATCAAAATACCAACCCGATCTCCTAATGATTGCACAGGTACTTTAATTGATCACGCGCTATCAAATTTGGCCTTTCCACCTGATGCAGGCGTTCTAATGACCGACATCACCGACCACTATCCCATATTTGTGAACTTTCACTATACCCAGGCTACCGAAAAAATCACGTACATGAAATCTACGCTGGATAAACAATTATTTGTTGAAGCCGTGTCAAATGTTGATTGGTCTTCCATTTTATGCATGAATGATTCCGAAAAGGCACACTCGCTCCTCATTTCTATCCTTAAATCCTGTTTCGATCGTCATTCACATCAAGTAAAATGCAAAGAGAAATTTGCATCGCCTCGTAATCCATGGTTAACGGAAAAGTTACTAGACCTAATGCGTAAAAAAGATAATCTTTACAAGAAACCCAAACGACAACCGTTATACAAGTATCTGGCTTCCCGGTACAAAAAGTTCTCGAATAATCTTTCTACAAACTTGAAACAAGCAAAGAAAATGTGGTATGAAAACAAAATTTTGGAATGCGGTAATAACACAAGAAGCAAATGGGAAGTTGTTCATTCATTCTTAAATTGGACACATAATCATGAAACGATATCCGAAATCATTCATCAGAGAATAATGCTTAAAACCGCCAAAGAAATTGCTAATGCGTTCGCTGACTTTTTCTTCGGCGAGGAACAACAAATTACGGCTCATGGTAATCCCATATCACACCGCCTCCCCCAGTCTTTCTTTTTTATTTCCAACCACCCCTCAGGAAGTTCTAAACGTTATAAACAACATGAAGATAACCGGCGCTGGCATCGATAGACTGCACCCCACCCACATAAAGCTGGTAGCAGCCTTTTTAACTGATAGTCTAGCGCACATAACAAATCTCATGTTCAAATCTGGCTGTTTCCCTAGTGAACTGAAACAAGGCAGGATAACACCAGTTTTCAAGAAGGGTGACCGCCGTTTAATTTCCAATTACCGCCCCATCCCTGCATTACCATTCTTTAGTAAAATAATTCAAAAACTCATCGAAAAGCGCTTGACTAATTATTTAACCAAATTTAATATTCTCTCGCAATTACTATACGGCTTTCGCCCAGGATACTCGACGGAACTTGCTCTTATTGCACTAACAGATGAACTAAAACTTGCGATTGATGAGGGTCATTACGCTGCTTCAGTATTTATAGACTTAACTAAGGCTTTTGAGAAAATAAATCATAAAATATTGTTTCATAAGCTTGAATCATTAGGAATTACTGGACCAGCCCTAGTTTTGCTGCAGAACTACTTAAAAAACAGAATGAGGTAATAACTATTTCAGGTGTTAATTCCAAAACCATGTTCACCAATATTGGAGTGCCTCAAGGTTCCATATTAGGTCCTCTCTTGTTCCTATTGTATGTGAATGGTTTGCCGAACTGTCTATCCCTTCCTAAATGTATACTTTATGCAGACGACACCACTATCATCAACTAGCACAATTGTCTCGCAACTCTGACATCCAACATCAACAAAGACATGCGCAATCTGCTAGAATGGTGTGAAACTAACCAATTACACATAAACGCATCGAAAACGAAATTTGTTTTATTCACCTCTAGCCACCGGCCACTTCCCTCAATTCCTCCTATATTTCTTGAAGCCACCTCTATCCCAGCAAGTTCCTCTTGTAATTATGTAGGCGTTGAACTAGACAACAATTTAAAATTTATTAATCACATATCCAAAGTAAAACAAAAGATTGCCTACGGGATCCGAATTCTTCTAAAATCACGATAGATATTCAAGCAAGAAATTTTACTGTCGCTATACTTTTCATTTCTCCATTCACACATCAACTACTGTATCACGTGATGGGGAAATACTTACATGACACACCTACATTCATTACAAGTACTACAAAACAAAGCTATTAGAATAATTACGTTTAGTGCATTTATTCACAAGCCGCGTACCTTTTACAATCTAACCGTATTTTTTTCAGTTTTGAAACTCGTTACGTATAACTTTACCAAATTCTTGTTCAAAGAAATTACCATAAAACAATGCGATGGTGTTATACCCTGTTCCTATCTAACAAATAATAATAATACAAGGTTCGCACGCAATGACAACATTATTTTACCCAAAATAAATACTAATTATGGCAAGCAGAGTGTTCTTTTCTCATCCCTCGCTGTTTGGAATTCCATACCCATCGAAATCGAAACACTAAAAATTCATGAATTCAAAAAACAATTAAAAGATTATATTCGCGCAATCCCTGACTCATAAGTATCTTCATGATCTTGTTCATTGTACATTATTATTTGATGACCTTGTTCTTGTTACCTTGTGTACTCTTACTTTTTTGTGGTCTAATTTATTTCTGTTGAATTTTAATTCTTTGTATTTACACATTGCATAATGTCTATGCTTAATTAGGCTGTAACCTACATTTCTCATTTATTTTGAAAAGGAGGTCCCATTGCGGTCTCTGCCTTCGGGACCTCCTTCTGTATATTATCACAATGTAACCTTTGTTACATTGTGATTATCACTTTTGGCATGCTGCAAAGCCAAATCATACAGAGCTTATTGCAAACTGTAGAGCAAAAGATAATTCCTGCAGTTCCACGAAGTGAATGCTGATGATCGGGCGAAGCAGAGTACATCAGACCGTAAATCGTCGCGTTCCATTTTGTTCTAATTACCATTTTGTTCTCTCATATACTTTGATTGATAGGTGGTTAAATTTCGGTGTTTTTAAGGTGCTGCAGTTTTTATTTTATTTATTCTGGTTAAGCATTTTGATAACTTTCTTGTTGTTCACAGATGTTTCAGTTTGTTCACATGGTATTGGCGTTGCCGCTTTGCTGCTTTTTGGTGTTTTGGCCTTCTACTTTATTCTGGTTAAGCTTTTGCGCTCTCATATGTTTTGATTGATGGGTCGTTAATTGTCGGTGCTTTTACGGTGTTCGGGCGTTTCATTTTTGTAAACGATATGCGCGCTATGTATCCCCTGTAGACGGTATTGCTCAAAGAAAGGGGAAAACAGCGCTAAAAACTTGAGACACACGAAGGAAGACGGACGAAGACAGTGCCTGTCTTCGTCAGTCTTCCTCGTGTGTGTCATGTTTTTAGCGCTGTTTTCCCTTTCTTTGCACTATGTACCAACACGCCCAAGCCTTAACCTTAGCAAGCGGTATTGCTCACAAATGTCTCGCACCTGTGCTTCCACTAGAGACAACGGCGAGGCGAATCTCGACGACAACAGCCGCACATTGTGCGACCCTGAATGGCTTCGACCCTAAACCGAAGCCTGCTATCTTGTTTTCGACAGTTTAGAAGATTCACACAGATAATGCTTTGCCAAGGGAACATTTCGCTGACAACAGCGTAATTGTGGTATGATGGATGTATCAGTGGTCGATATTATACATGAATGCTAACTTTCAATGTTTTTTTGGGCTCAAGCAAAATGTGTAGTGTTTAAATGAAAAGAATTCTGCTCTTTAGTTACAACTCTACTTCATACTGTCGAGTACCTCTGAACGCGCCGATAATGTTATTTTGATGTGTTGGATGAATTTAGTACATTTTGTTTTTGCTACATATGTACGGGCCAGACGAAGAGATTGAGAAGCATAATTTAAATATTACTTCACCACCAAGGTAGCTGGTGAGCAGTGAGACAAAGGGATGCCTGGAAAGCATGCTGTGGGACTCATCTGTCTCGCAAGCACCATATTTTACGATATCTAAAAAAAAACCGACAAAGAACTTGGCAGATTGCATATGTTTGTGCTGCAGAAATGAAACAATACAGTAAATAATCACGGAATCTTGAAAATGAAACGGCAATTTCGGGGCCGAACATGTGCTACATTATACATCAGCCTGCTTAAATGTGTCTAAAGCAGTGAAATACCAGGCTTTTTGAAGGCGCACCTTCAGGTTATTTCCTAAATATTTATTGGCATTCTTGAGATCAGAGATGAGTCTGGCGCAGTACTGCACAACTGCATTGCTTAAAACCTGCGCGTTAAGAATTACACGTAATTAGGCAATTGTAATCAATTACACTCCCATGCAGTCTTTTAAACGATAACGTGCATTTTGGTTTGTTACATGCTTGTTATGATTACAAACTTTTCGAGGGATAAATTGCGTGTAATTAGTCATATTATTGACCTAGAAGTGTAAGACTCAGCACTGCATAAAAACTTCAGTTTTCATAAACCAAAGCAGTATGACCGCGATCTTCGCCACGAGCAGTACTGCTGCACATGCTCCGAGGAGTAAAGACAAGTCCTCTGTATTCAATACCTCGTCATTTTATCTTCGATGTGATGTTGGTCAACTATTTCAAGCGACTCTGGTATGGCGAGAAAATAATGGCTAGTTGAGTGCCTTCTCCGAGCAGTAGAAATGCAAAAGCGCTGTTCTTTACAGAAGACGCATACGAGCGTCATGGCAATGGAACTACAATTTTGTGCGCAACGTGTCCACGCACACTATAGCATTTTACTTACCTGCAGCAGGCATACTGAAGGAGTTTGAATGCCACTGCCGATGTATTCACACCATAAGGACGGAAGATCACATTAAAACCCACCTGAGAACGAAGTCCTATTTAAAAAAAATCCACGCATATACATGGAGTGAATGATGATGAGTGGGCGAAGCTCCAGAGTTTCATCGGTAAAAACCGTGAATCTTTCGGGAATCTTGCCCAGTACATCATCAAAGACGTGAGAAAACACTGCGTGTATATATTAAGAAATTTTATTTATTCGTGAACCGTGATTTTCCGTTTTCGTACTGGAGCCGCGTTTTCTTCGTTGGTCGTGAGCCGTGGTGGTTACCGTTTTCATAAGCCGTGGTTTCCATTCCACCTTCATTCTAACGGGTTTATGGTCGGTGAAGTGGAGGGATAGGGGTTCTTGGGTGGGTCGTAGTGGGAAGTTTGCAAAGACGAGATCGATGCAGGTTGCTCGCATTGTTGTGGGTCGCATGTGGTCGATCACTTGATGGCACCGCAGCGCCATCTAGTGATCATTCTGAGACCTACAGTTGGCTACGACGCTTATTCTTCATCGTCATCAGCGTCATCGTTATGACGCATATTGCACAGCACATTCCATCTGCAGTGCCGTGATGGCAGCGTCATCGTCATCGTCATGGTGGCTACTACGACCGCAACGACAATGACGCGGGACTAGCCTATGCCCTAAGGAGCTTCGCCCCTAAAAAATTGCAACATGATTTCATTGCTACATCACATCACTGCGAGCCTATAGTCGTTATCTGTATAATAGCAGCCGCTAGCCCAGCCTAAAGCATATTTTATATTTGAGTTTTAAAGCTTATGCCAGCAGCAATCCCAAGGTGAAGCATCTAGCGATGTACCCATCAGCACGGGTCGGTATGTAAACGACGTATGTCAGCAGTTTTGGCAGTTAATCCTAAGGATGTAAGACATTATTCGCGGTAGTGTCGTTTGGACATGCTGAGAGTGCACCTCTGAACATCTGTGCTGCCGCCACCCAAGTGAATTTAGATGTTTCGTAGACTACTTACTCCTTGCTTATTACGGGTTCCCAGTGACATGTGTGTGATGAACATTGCTGATGGGAACACCTCATAGACACTCCCCCAGAGACTCATAGAGCTAACATCGCTGTGACTTGCTCAGTTTACTGACTCTGTAAAGCATTGGCAGCGAGATAAACTCGCAGTACTTCATACCTGAGAACTCCACTGCTTTGCCCGGCAGACTCCCAATTTCAGACCAGTCGTTCTGATTGCAGGCGCACGGCCATAAATCTCGTGATAAACAGTCCTGATAAGAGAAAATACGGAATGTCAAGTCCTAAAATAAAATAAAAAATGGAGGCTAGAAATTCTGCATAAGTGTGGGCACGCGCATCTTTTTTTCATTGCTTAAATGTTCATTGCATATCAATCATATTTGACGAAATATTTCCCTTCGAAAATTTATTCTTCAAGTCGTTACTACTGATGCCTTATTTACAGTTATTTGTTTTTTTGTGTGTTGAATTACCTTTGGTTCTATTGTTTATTCATTGGTGTTCTCATTCATAGATATTTATTTGGCGCTATTGTCTATCATTGGTGCCTTCTCACCATGCTCTTTCGTGTGCCCTTGAATGACAACGCGGATGTCAAGCACATGAAATGTTCTTCTTCGCACTGTGTTGCGTTCATTGGAAAAAATCAAATGTGGCGCAACACGTGTGCAGGACCCTTGAGCACAGTGGACCGGATGTGCCGTGTTTTTTTTCGAAATCATTATTGTATTGCGGAAGGTTAAGTGAATATGGTAGATTGAACACTAAGTAGTACATCCTTTTACATTACGTTTATTAGTGTCTCAAAAAAATTAGAATAACAACATCGCTTGAAAATTGTGGCAGAGCCCTTAACAGGCAACGACATCCGCTCTTTTTGTATTAAAACGAAATTGCATGATCCCTGCATTCACTTCTCTAACGCATCTAGGAAAACAGCGAAATAATTAAAGTCGTTGCGAATGAAATCTCGCTTTCGCGCTTGCATTTTCTTCATAAATAGGCCCTTGAATACGCAGCTGCAACGTATGAACTTTTTCTTCTTTCTCGGGCTGGTCCGGCCGAACAACACCATCAGCTTGTGCATCGTAGTTAAAAGAATATAGGCCTCTCATAGTCGATATCGCGGCTGCACAAAGGCAATTATTTGAAAAGAGCCAAGTGCCTTAAATATAACGGGGGAAATGCTTCTATTAGTCACTGACAATAGGGCACCGCCTGCTTCAACATTTTTGGGCCACAATTATCATCTTGCCCTTGTGTTAATCGTCTGTAATGTCCGTGTACGGCGTAGCGCGACACTGGTGGAGGTGCTGGACCGCAACAATGCCTGATGCTTCACACATTATCTCGTAGCTATTCATCGAGTGCTGGCACGACGTCACCTGTTACGACTGTCACTTTCACTTTCGTTTGCTGTCACTCTCTGTCGTATAAAGGAAAGAATTGTAAACTTAAGGGCTCGTTTGCTTTGTTAAACACAGTTTTAATGAGAACTAACAGACAAAGATGCCAAGGAAAGTATAGGGGGAAGCTATACGAAGTAATGGTAATGTAAACGTGAAGAAAGGAAAGTGGACGAAAACATAACTTGCCACCGGCAGGGACCGAACCTGCGACCTTCGAATAACGCGTTCGATGCTCTACCACTGAGCAATGGTGGCGGTCATCTCCCCGTCCACTTTATAGGGCATATATGTGTAATTAAACTTGGGAGCGTCAGTCAGCGCCGCCTGTTGCCATTACGGCGAGTGTGGAACACTTTTTTGCCTGTAGGCGTCACGTAGTACGTGATCTTATTACGAGCGGGCAGCTGACTAATAATCCCTCGCATACCACCTGAAGGCATCAAGTCTGCCAGAACGAGACCCTCGTTATGAATGAAGGAAAAGAATTGTAAACTTAAGGGCTCGTTCGCTTTGTTAAACACAGTAATAATGAGAACTAACAGACAAAGATGCCAAGGAAAGTATAGGGGAAGCTATTAGAAGTAATGGTAATGTAAATGTGAAGAAAGGAAAGTGGACAAAAAGATAACTTGCCACACGCAGGGACCGATAAAAAATTATTAAGCGATAAAAAAAATAAAAAATTTAGCATAAAAATTACCTTTTGTGATATACACTTGTTATAAAACAATTTGCTGCTATCCACGGACCCATGCATTTTGGTCCAGGCTGGCAATGGCCGCAGAGACACTGGTGCATTGCACGAGGTGTACAGGGCCCGACGATAATCCATCCTTTATTTACCTTTGGCAGAAAACCCAACTGAAAACATTGTAACCTTGCGTCTTGTAATTTACTTAAAGTTAATTTTGGAGCAAATAATACATAATAAAAACAGTGCAGTGCGAGTGGGAATCGGACCAAGGTCCTATGTGTTGCAAGCACGTGTTCTACCACGGAGCCAGGCCACTGCTTTGATCAGTTTCTACAGAACTCTACGAATGTGAGTTAAGTGCTAGGAGACTGCCTAATGATGCAATGTTTCGTCGCAGCAGCGTTGAATCGAGCCAGGCAATTAAAACGAATGAATTGCACAGCGAGCGGGTTGTTTGAAGAGTCACCCAATTCAAAGTGCTAAGATATACTTCTCACAAGCATCACAACATTGCTAATGCGTAGGTGCTCGAGTGGTTCTACGGGTTCGCAGTGGTTACTTCGCATATTTGCACACGGAAGAGTTATGGCGCAGGCCCTTGCAAGTGTACTTGCAGCAATCACTCTATGATATCTGTAAACGGGGATGTAATTCACAGGCATGTTCCCCTCCTTTCGGCATTGTTGAGGTGTTCACCGAGAAGCGAACGTAGGCTACCGGCTGAGAAGTAAATGTTAATGAAACTTTCATGTTCACTGATAGATTTCTAGCCTTGTCATTAGTGAGGGCGCGTTCTGCGTAGATTGAAGCGAGATGAAGCGCAGATAACGGATACACAACACTGCTCGCGTGCTCGGGCGCTGGGACTTCTTCGGCGAAGTCACACGCATGTGACCTCCCTTGGGCATTAAAGATGATGCGTAAGGAGTATGTGATTTCCCGGCCCCGATACCGTGGAAGGCACAGAAAGCAAAACTAAAGGACTTTCGTTGCGAAGGCTACGCGCATCAAGTGGCGGTAGTTTCAAGATCTCCTCGCATATCTGTTTTGCGCGTTTTCAATAGATAGGACGCCTCTGCTCGTATTAAACCAATATAAAATTGAAGGACGCTTTGTAACTTTTAAAATGTGTTCAGCGCAAGCCTGTGGCCATTAAACTATGTTTTATGTTTTTAATTTTTTTTTTCACAGGGAGAGCCCACAGCTGGCGCTCTTCCAGGGTCCAGACGGAGGTACGGACAGACGCGCGTATGAGACCATAAACGCGTTTGCCTTAAATATTCGTTGTGGGTATAAATCTCTTCATCACGTACGCAACAACCGCCAGTGTCGAAGTAGAATTCGTTATGTCATTCGTTCAGTCATGACCTGTTTTTCACAATTTTCGGGCTACCATAAATTACAACATTTATTTGGCGCATCTCTTAGTAAGTGTCACTTAAGATGTATTAGTAAAGATGGTTTATTCATTTATAATTAGAAAATATCCACCGAGCCTCCACTTAGCCCAGTGATCACCATTGCGCGAATGAAACAAGGGAAGGCACCGAAACTGCACTCCTGAATACCGAAGATAGTAAGCTATATGAAATGTGTGTGGCAATGTAGTTTTGAAGTATTCTGGCAAGATAATTACTGTTGCGAAAAGTTGTTGAAGGCGGCGGTATGCTATTGTCAGTGACTAATAGAAGCATTTTCCCCGTTATATTTAAGGTACTTGGCTCTTTTCAAATTACTGTCTTTGTGGAGCTGTGATGTCCACTATGAGAGGTCTATGTTCTTTTAACTACGATGCACAAGCTCATGGTGCTGGTCGGCCTGAGAAAGAAGGAAAGTTCGTACGTTCCAGCTGCATATTCAAGGGCTTATTTAGGAAGAACACACAAGCGCGAAAGCTAGCTTTCTTTCGCAATTACTTTTATTGTTTCGCTGTTTTTCTAGATGCATTGAGAGAAGTGTATGCAGGGATCATACAATTTCGTTTGAATACAGAAAGAGCGGTTGTGTCGTTGCCTGTTAAGTGATCTGCCATTAATCTTCAAGCGCTGTAGTTGTTCCAATTTTTTTTAAACACTAATAAATGTAATGTAAAAAACGTACTCCTTACTCTCCAAATGACCATATTCAGTGAATTTTTCGCAATACAATAATGATTTTGGAAAAAAAGAAACACGGCACATCCGGTCCACTGCGCTCGTGGGTCCGGCACGCGTGTTGCGCAATATTTGATTTATTTCGAATGAACGCAACACAGTGTGAAGAACATTTCATGTGCTTGATATCCGCGTTGTCATTCAAGGGCACACGAAAGAGCATGGTGAGAAGGCACCAGGAGGGCAGCCAGAAATGTTTTTCGGGGGGGTGGGGGGGGGGGGTGGTTCAACCATACTTTATGTCTGTTCGTGCGTGCGTTTGTATGTGTCCCTGTATATATACGCAAGCAAAATTGAAAAATTTTGGAGAAGGTTTGAACACCCCCCCCCCCCCCCCTTGGCTACGCCACTGGAAGGCATCAGTGATGACAATAGCGCCAAAGATGCCTAAAATATTAAAAAAATAAATATACATGAATGAGAACACCAATGAATAAACAATAACACCAAAGATACTTCAATACTAAAAAACAAATAACTTAACTAAGGCATCAGCAGTAGAGATTTGCAGAATAAATAGTGGAAGGGAAATATTTCGTCAAATGTGAATGATATGCAAAGGCTCTACATTTAGGCAGGGAAAAAAAAGTTGCGTGTCCCCGCAGTTATGCAGAATTTCTACCTTCATTTTTTATTTTATTTTATGACTTGACTTTGGTTATTTTCTCTATTGAGGGCCAGTTATCACGAGATTTATGGCCGTGCTCCCGCAATGAGAAAGACTGGTCCCTTATGAGGAGTCTGCCGGGCAAAGCAGTGGAGTTTTCAGGTACGAAGTTCAGCGAGTTTTTTCTTGCTGTCAATGCTTTACAGAGACAGTAAAGTAAGCAAGTCACAGCGATGTTAGCTCTATGAGTCTCTGGTGAGCGTCTATGCGGTGTCACCACCAACAATGTTCATTACAATGATGTTACTGGGAACCCGTAATAAGCAAGGAGTAAAAAGTCTACGAAAAATCTCAATTCGCTTGGGTGGCAGCGACACAAATGCTGAGAGGTGTACTCTCTAAGCATCTCTGCTGACTTACGTGGTTTAAATACAGACCCATGCTGATGACTACATCCCTAGATGCTTCAACTTACGATTGGTGCTTGCATAAGCTTTAAAACTCAAATTAAAATATGTATTATGCTTGGCTTGTGGCTGCAACGATACAGATCACGCCTGTAGGCACGCAGTTGATTTGATGTAGCAATCAAATCATGTTGAATTTTTTTTAATCAGACTTCTTTGTTAGGGGTGTTCTAGTGTGATCTTCCGTCCTTATGGTGTGAATACATCAACAGTGACATTCAAAACCCGTCAATATGCCTGCTAGAGGGAAGCGAATGCTATAGTGTGCGTGGACACGTTGAGCACAAGATTGTAGTTCCATTGCCATGACGCTCGTATGCGTCTTCTGTAAAGAGCAGCGCGTTTGCATTTCTACTGCTCGGAGAAGGCACTCAACTAGCCAGTATTTTCTCGCCATACCCGAGTCGCTTCAAATAGTTGAGCAACATCACATGAAAGATAGAATGACGAGGTATTGAATACAGAGGACTTGTCTTTGCTCCTCGGAGCATGTGCAGCAGTACTGCTCGTGGCCAAGATCGCGGTCATACTGCTTTGGTTTATGAAAACTGAAGTTCTTAAAGCAGTGCTGAATCTGACACTTCAAGGTCAATAATATGACTAATTACATGCAATTTATCCCTCGAAAAGTTTTTAATCATAACAAGCATGTAACAAACCAAAATGCAAGTTATCGTTTTAAAGACTGCATGGGAGTGTAATTGATTACAATTGCCTAATTACGTGTAATTCTTAACGCGCAGGTTTTGGGCAATGCAGTTGTGCAGTACTGCGCCAGACTCATCTCTGATCTCAAGATTGCTAATAAATATTTAGGAAATAACCTGAAGGCGTGCTTTCAGAAAGCCTTAGACATGCTTAAGCAGGCTGATGTATAATGTAGCACATGTTCGGCCCAAAAATTGCCGTTTCATTCTCAAGATTCCGTGATTGTTTACTGTCTTGTTTCATTTCTGCAGCCCAAACATATGCGATCTACCTAGTTCTTTGTCGTTTTTTTTTTAAATTACCGTAAAATATGGTGCTTGCCAGACAGATGGGTCCCACAGCATGCTTTCCAAGAATTCCTTTCTCTCACTCCGCATCAGCTACATTTGTGGCGAAGTAATATTTAAATTATGCTTCTCATTCTGTTCTTCTGGCCCGTGCATATGTAGCAAGAACAAAATGTACTAACTTCATCCAAAACATCAAAATAACAATATCGGTGCGTTCAGAGGTGCTCCAAAGTACGAAGTAGAGTTGCAACTGAAGAGAAGAATTCTTTTCATTTTAATTTGGCATATATTCGGTTACTTCCACTGCAAAAAAAAAATTCTTTCAATGGAACAAATATTTTTAGGAACAAAATATTTTAGGAACAAAATCTGCATTAGACAATAAGACCAGGCCGCCGACTTACTCTTGGAGCGGCGGGGCGACAGTAATGGTCTGCCTGTGACTATCCCAATTTCTTCTTGAACACTGTCCGACGAAAAGTAGCACGTCCACAATTACCCTGTGCCTCCCCTGGTCAAAGGCAGACATGGATACCGTATATCTCTTCCATAAGTGAAACCCTAAGCCGTGTTGCACGTCCTTACAACGTCAACGGACTGCGACAATACCTCGTGAATTTGAAGGACAGATTACCGTAGGAAAAGTTCTCCGTGGTGGTGTACGTTTTCTCATGCGCGGATGCTGGTTACGTGTATATTGGCAAAAGTGTTGACTTTGAAAGTGCCTCAAGAGCGCAGTTGTGACGTCAAGAAAAGAAATGTGAAATCCAGTGCGGGCATAGGGCGCTTCAGGGGGGACACGCAATCGACTGGGGAAGGCGCGTGTTCTAGCTAAAGGAAAATGACTGTCACAACGCCCTTATCTTGGGTTGCTCGTGATATAATCCACTGCGTGCACTCTAAACAGGAGTGATAGCAATGTACAGTCACTAAGTGCGCTGCCTGTGAGATATATTAAAGGTACTTGTGCACCGCTCGTACACATGTTCTCATTTTACTTGTGAAACAGGCACCCACGTAGGTGCCGAAATGTCTTTTGTGTATTTTCAATTTTTCCTTTGTAGGCACAGTGCCTCAGGTCCTTGACCTTCACCATCATCATGAGGTGGATGAAGGAATTTCTGAGTAGGCATCCCGATTTTAAAATTGCAGGTTGCACTGAAGATGTGTTGTTGTCAGTAGCTGAGGGTTAGCTTAGGGATGTGAGGGATCGTAGGCTTAAAGAGGAGCGACAGGCAACATGAAAGATACATGAAAGAAAGGATACAGCTGTTTTCTCACCTGTGCAGATTCACCTATAGGATGAATGAAAGACATCGCGGCGGCCCAACTATAGGCCGACGGATGTAACCCGTGTTAAAGTCATGATGTACGCAATCACTTTGACATGTGGCACGAGGTACCTGGATCAGATGGGGCGTGGTATTAATGATAGACTCCATGAGGTGATCGCAGCATACAGACAACAATTTCAAGACAATTCGGAATTCACATGCAAGATTTTAGGTATCCTTGAAGACAGTGTCGTCCTTTCAAGTAGCCTGTATCACAGGATTAGGGAGACTATTCATAAAGAGGGTATCATGTGGTCAGGTGAAAATGCTTAAGCTCGCCTTGGTTGCTCTTTGCAAACAAGGATCAGTCTTTCCTGGTGCTATCCAGAGAGAAGGGTTACGGTTACGCTACATCTTGCTGATGTCAATTATCTCGAGTTTTGTCCCAGAGCACATGGCTTGATACCTTCGTTCTCGTGTTTTTATTTATATATAAACATGTGCGCAGGTATCTAATAAACTTCTGTTGGAAGGCGGCACTGCGTCCCTACGTCTTGTCCCTCTTCTTGTGTTGAAGCTTAGCTCTTCAATCTCTGATAGAGAAACTTCGAGTGTTCATCGGCAGGCTGAAGTCACCGCACGCTGAGTCCATACAACAGGTACTGGAAGTTCTACGTCCAGTGCTTGCAAACCTTCAGTAGGCACGATGTCCCGACGATCTACAGTGAAACGTGATATGCCTGAAGTCCTGCGTTCACTACTATTGAACGCCGCAGTCAAGTTTAAGCTCATGTGTTTTTAAAGACGATAGTCTTTCTTGGGATACCTAAGCGGAAAAATTTTGGTCTGTCTGTCTGTCCGTCTATCTGTCTGTCTGTCTGTTTGTCTGTTTGTCGGCACGTCACACGATTCAGCTAGCTGGCCAAACTTTAACCACCTGCCCTACGACCTCCAATCTTGACCAAGAAGCATGTGTTCATACGGGTGAGCGTGGGCAATTAAAAATCAAATATTACGCATACCTGAGGCACAACATCAATGCCTTAGTACTATTCACAGTGTTCCTTTAAAACAAAATCTATAGATACGTAATTATAAAGATCCTAGTGTTTATTACGCGGCGCTGCTGTGTACAAAACAAGTCTCCGCCCAGTGATTTAACTTCGACGCTGTGGCTGGCTGTGGTCTACACGGTAGCGCCATCTACAGCGCTACCGGGGAACATCAACACAAGCCGATGTTCCCCGGTAGCGCTGTAGATGGCGTCCTCTTCTGTTTTATCCACGTGGTTTTATCAATGCCAGCCAGATGCGGCTGATTCATCGTAGAAGAGCGCTGTCTCAGGCAAGGCAAAACATATATGGCCGCTTGATGAAATACGACCCACTCTACAAGACATGATCAGAGAACGCAGAGAAGAGACCGACGACCAAATTTCAGCGGAGAAACGCCCGCGTCCGTCTAAGCGCGCCCGGAAAACGTCCGAAAAACGAGCCCAGCGGCTATCCCAGCTATTAAATTGTGGTACTCATGCCGCTCATGCAGTGCAGTCGGCACAAGACTATCGTCTTTCGACGACATTTGCAGCGAAGCACGCAGATACGCGGCCAATTTTTTTGTTCCTTTCTTTCTATCTCTCTATCTTTTCATCCCTTAATCCCCCTTCCCCCCAGTGTAGGATAGCAAACCGGACGCTCGTCTGGTTGACCTTCCTGCCTTTCCTTCCTCTTCCTTCTCCTCCTGCTCCTCTTAGTACAAATAACCTCTTCAATCCGTGGGTACCCAAATGGGTACATTGGAAAAACGCGCGCTGTGATCGTATGTTTGAAGACCGTTTGACGAAAATTGATGTTTCTGTGAGCTGAAGCATCAGTTACCAAAATGGCCTCGACATGTCCCCGTATGCCCATGTACGCGCTCAGAGTAAAAAGGAGTGTGTCGTCGTCATGCGAGGATAGCGCGCCCAGTGGACCAGGTGATATTAGAATTTTCTTAGTCAAATGCTAGATGCATATTGTTAACCAGTAAGTATAAACGATCACGATAGACTAGAGAAGGCGCATGGAAATTTCGGACTTGTTGCTTTGAGCTGCCTCTGAGATAGCTCAACTTACTTACCAATGTACCCAATTGGGTACTTCAGGTCATTGCGTTGAAAATAAATTCAATTTTGTTTTGTGTTGCAGGCAGATTTCCCAGTGACTAGGCGATACAAGAGCAACTCTTTTAGAGTGATATTGACTTGTCTGATGACGGCGACATTGTGGGTGAGCTGCACAGCAGCAGTGAATGGTCAGATAGCAGTAGTTATGGTGATAATGATGATGATGAAGATAATGATGCACCAGTGAGCTTCCAAGTTCAACGTTGCGGCTCAATTTTGAAAGAGGCAGACTGGGCCCAATCGAAAAGGGGCAGAACACATGCGGGTACGCGTAGGTTATATAGGAGGAGAAAACAAAAGAGCTACAGCATCCCCCCTTGGAACAAATAATATAGCAACAATATGGGTGGTGTGGACTTTTCGGACACGTACGTGCCTTAATTCAGGACAGATATTCATATATATTCATACAAAGAAGTGGACCATCAGGGTATTTGCCCACTTTTTAGAACTAGTGGCGATGAATTGCGGGATCGAATGCAGGAATCACTGCAAGCTCATAGATGTTGCATCAAAAACATTCCCGACCAATTGAAGTTTAGGAAGAAAGTGGCGAAAACGCCAATTCACACACACGTCAAGCAAATGCAAGAATTTCGAAATGCAGTAGAGCTGGATGCTCAAATTGGCTTATTTCTGCAATTCCCAAAACGTAGCAGAGTGGTTTCAATACCAGCTAATGAGGCCCGATTTCGCATGCAGGGACATTTTTAAGGGCATGTGTCCCAAAGTTTCAGATAATATGCCACAATGAAGATAACAGCTTCAAAACCTGCGTTAAACACCCAAAATGTCACCCGTTTCCTTGCCTCCTACAGAAAAATGGCTACGTTGATTTTTACTCAGCTTAGGCCTGATGTACCAAAATGGGTACATCCATTTTTTTTCCTCTGAAACTGCAGTTTTTGTTTTTTCTTCTTCTGAGAAGTGTTTCGTGACCCCCAAATGCTCAAACTAATGAGTTTATAAGAGTCCACTTTAAGTACTTTTTCCTCAGGTCTGAAGAGGATAAGAATGATTTATTCTAACTAGCCGGTATCACTACTCTCTTCAATGTAGTAATGTTGCATGCAACAAGTAGAGGAACTTGTGTGGTTGTATTAGAAAGCATAGCATACAGAACACACAGGAAAAAAAAACAGCAGATCCCACGCACTGTAGGAATCGATGTAATGCGAAGCAGCCAGCAAGGAGCAAATCATGCTGCACATAATAGGCATGTCATTATTCGGATGTTACGACCTGTCATCTGTGTTCGTCATACAGTCACGTCGCGCAATACAAATTTTGGTGTATATCAAGCCAGCCAACAGGACGCACGCGCAGCATAAGCGTGGTATGTAAATGGCGTTGTAGATGACATACCTGCCAAGATTTTCATGTTACCATACGCCGTTTATGTTCTTCATACAGTCACGTCACGCAATACCCATTTTGGTGTATATCAAGCTAGCTAACTGGAAGCAAGCGAACCATGAGCGTGGTATGTAAATGGCGTTGAAGATGAGATGCATGTCAGGATTTTTATGTTATCACCTGCCACTTCGTCACACAGTCAAGTCACGCAATACCAAATTTGGTGTATATCAAGCTAGCGAACTGGACGCAAGCGCACCATGAGCGTGGCATGTAAATGTCATTGTTGATGACATGCATGCCAAGGTTTTCATGTTACCACGTGCCACTTACGTTCACTTAATTTTTTCCCCCGAATCGCAGCGAGACGCGAGACCAATCTGCCTCCGCTTAGCAGGTGTTCGTATTGTCGCGCTTTGCGCATCGTGCAGATGCCATGCGCGGTCCGGCGTTTAAATTGACGGACACGTTGTCAATTCCAAAGTGTGTTCTTCGAACGCCTGTGCCCACTGACACGGGGTCGGTAAGAATGGAAAGTGATGCGCGCGTCTCCCTGCTTGCATGATTAGAGACGCTGGGCACAGTGACGCTATGCCAGCAAAGCGCGAACGCTGTAGAGTCCAACGCGACCGGCGTCCGTTTGCGCGCCCCGGTGCCCACCTGGCACAGTGCCAGGGCACGGCTGGACTGACGGACGGACGACCGGACGTGAGCATGAAACATTTAAGGCTTTCGCCTTAAAATTTGGTGTATGTCAAGCTAGCGAAACGGCCACGAGTGTGATGAGCGTGGCATACAAGTCATGCTGCACATGACTTGTCATGACTTCCATATTACCACTTGTCATTTAAGCTCGTTATGCAATCAGGTCCCTAAATACCAAATTTGGTGAATATCAAGCTAGCAAAAAGGCCACGGGAGTACCATGAGCGTGGCAAGCAAGTCATGTGGCACATGACATGTCATGATTTCCATATTACCATTTGTCATTTATGCTCGTCATGTAGTCACGTCACTCAATACGAAATTTGGTGTAGAACAAGCTAGCGAAGCGGCCACGGGAGTACCATGAGCGTATCATGCAAGTCATGTTGCACATGGCATGCCATGATTGCAATATCACCACTTGGCATTTATGTTTGTCATAGTCGCGTGACACAATGCCAAGTTACGTGTATATCAAGCTAGCGAAACGGCCGTCAGCGCGCCATGAGCGTGGCATGTTTATCATGTTGTGCATGGCATGCAGGTCATGATTTTCATATTACCACCTGCCATTTTAAGTTGGTCGTGCAGAAATGTCTCATCGTACCAATTTTTGGATATATGAAGTTAAGAAAACGTCCTCAGGAGCCCTGTGACCACGACGGGTGAATCATACTTTTCATGACAAGCTACCAGTCATTCATGTTAGTCATACAGTCATGTTATGCCATGCCAATTTAGGTATAAATCCTATTAACGATACGGCTTGGAGAATACAAAGTCGTAGGCGGCTAGATAGATAGATAGATAGATAGATAGATAGATAGATAGATAGATAGATAGATAGATAGATAGATAGATAGATAGATAGATAGATAGATAGATAGATAGATAGATAGATAGATAGATAGATACGCTGAAAGTCACCGAAGTTCGCTAAGAAATGATTCGCATTTAAAACACTACTGCGCGTAAATAAGTTCCAGCTGGCCGGCACAGTTGGCTTTCACACTATTTTTCCCAATGTGCATGCGTACTGGGAAGTGGGTTAGAAGTGAAAATCATACTGTTTGTATAAAGATATGCATCAGGATGCGCATCACGGGGTGATTGTCCTGTCGCTCATGTGTGTTACAGGGTGTACCAATGTTACTAGACTATGTTCAGTTTTCAAACTCTCCGCAGGCTGCCATACATTGCGGGCGCCCCCGTTCCTTGGCTCGCCGCCAGATGGCGGGAGCGCCGCAAGCAGCTCTACGCGAGTGAATCTGTTGTACTGTGGAACACGCTCGGGTCCCGAGACTTCGCTCGGGCAATCGCTACAGACATAGGCGTGCACACGGGGGGGGGGGGGGGGGGGGTAGAAGGGGGCGCAAAGTCAGCATTATACATTGTAGGGGGGGGCGATATGGGGAACGGAAAGTCAGCCCCATACGCTGACATATTAGGGAGGGGGGCGCTGCGACAAACCATCGCCCCCCCCCTGAAAGGGAACCCAGCGCACGCTTATGGCTACAGATGCTTTCCTCCGATTATCTTTTTAATATATATATCGCCTCGTGTTGAGCATATCGACAGCAAACTCGACCGATTGTGAAAATCGCCGCTGTGATCTCCCGGAGTGCGCTGGTGAAGTGCGTTTTCAAGAGCTCCAGAAGCCTTGACCGTCCGCTAGGCTCTCTCAACGAGCTGTTGCAAATGCTCGTGCAATTAGTAACGAGGCATAGTGAAGATTCCCGTTACGTTCCGATACCGCGATCAAGACGCCCGGCTCGTTTCAAAGCTAGTTTCGCTTACAGTGTCAGAACGACACGCCACCGCATCTTAAGAGTAACGGTCTTGAAAACGCGCTACACGTTCGTGCGACTCAAGTTAACTGTGTTTCGTAGGAAAATTAGGGGTGTGCGAGTATTCGAATCGAATAATACTTAATCGAATAATTCGATTCGACTTTCGAATAGCTAGTATTGGAAGTTTCGAATAATTCGACTGGACGAATATCTAAAGTGCGACAAGACCCAATGGTGCAATTTGGTTAGAGTGGAGTGGCTGAAACTGACGCAAATGCCGTCACAGAAGGCCGTCCGTTATTATTTTCATTGATATTGCCACGCGCTATTCTTATTTTCACTTTTGTTGTGTTCGGTTTTCGCCCACAAAGACCGTCAGCAAAGCTCAGCTCAAACCGCGCCTTATTGTTCTAGAAGCTTCGCGATTATTGTAGATCGTTTTGTTAAGATTGCGCGCAAGACGCGACCACTCGAGATTGTTCCTGAGCTTGCGCGATGACCAGTGATAAGGCTAGAATGTTCGACGCGTGATGCATAAAAGCCGGCGCGCTCCAACGATGTTCAGTTGTTCGCCGGCCGACGCTCTGTACGCCGCTATCAGTGCCAGCGTGTATTACTGTAATCCTACTTTCTGTTTACCGGCCACAAGTTCGGCCTAATAAACAGTTTCATTTTGGACACGTCGCCTGCTGCCTTCGTCGACGTCACAACCACGTGACATCTGGTGGAGGTGCTGTGCGTTCATGTTCCGGACGCCCCCCGTCAAGCCGTGAACCCAGCCCAAGTCGCCAAGAAGAAACCGACACCATCCAGGAAAGTCGAGCTAGCCGGAGACTACAAGGACTGGCACCACAATACGGACCCCTGCCTGCCAAGCCAAAAGCCACGGAGACGAAGACAAAAGGCACGATGACGGCCGAAGTGGCCCCTGCAGCGATCGTGATGCAGCCGCCCAGGGAGCCACCGACATTCCGTGGTTCGCCGTGTGAAGACCCTGAAACCTGGCTAGAGACGTTCGAGAGGGTCTCAACGTACAACAACTGGAACTCCGAGGACAAGCTGCGCCACGTATAGTTTTACCTGGAAGAAGCAGCAAGGACATGGCTCGAGAATCGGGAGTCCACAATTCGTACCTGAGACCTGTTTCGCAGCAGATTTTTGGAGACGTTCACGAGCGTCGTCCGAAAAGAAAGGGCCGCGACCTTGCTTGAGACACGGGTACAGCTGCCGAACGAACACGTGACCATCTTCGTAGAAGAAATGACGCGACTGTTCCGCCACGCCGACCCTGCCATGCCCGAAGAGAGGAAAGTTCGCCTCCTCATGCGAGGGGTCAAGCAGGAGCTCTTTGTGGGACTGATGCGGAACCCACCTACCAGTGTCCAAGAATTTGTCGCTGAAGCAACGACAATTGAGAAGACGCTAGACATGCGCAACCGGCAATACGATCGTCGTTCCACGCCACACATCACCGAAGTCCAAGGGCTCCGCTCCGACGACCTGCGCGAGACGATAAGGGCCATTGTGCGAGAAGAACTGCGCCGCATGTTCCCGTCATCGCCTCCTCAGGTGGACTCAATCACTAATATCATTCGTGAGGAAGTCCGGCAATCCCTGGGAATCCCCGAACCACCACACCCTCATCCGGAGGCCATGAGCTACGCTGCCGCAGCACGTCGTAACGCTCCCCCCGCCGCGCCCACGTGAAGACGTCGCACCGCCGCAGTTCCGCCGCCAGACGCCACCGCCACCGACGCCATATCGTCCACCCGCCGGTCAACGCTACACTCCTCGAAAGACCGACGTTTGGCGCGCCCCTGACCACCGCCCACTTTGTTACCACTGCGGAGAGGCTGGCCACACCTACCGCCGGTGCCAGTACCGACAGATGGGGCTACGAGGTTTCGCCGTCAACGCGCCTCGCCCACAGCGGGGTGAACGACCGCAAGACATCGCCGACTACCTCGCAGGTGCTCAGTGGACACCCCGACGACCATCCCGCTCGCCGTCGCCTGGCCGCTACATGTCACCGCACCGCCGGCAGTACGCTGGCCCAAACCGGGGCCGATCTCCTAGCCCTTACTCGGAAAACTAAGGGCAGCAACCGATGGAGGTGCGGTTGCTGTACGACGAACTACCGAAGATCCTCCGCCGCCGCCGACGACGACGACGCCGCCGCAAGGAAATCTAAAGAACCCGTCACAAGACGAACGAGGCCCTGGCGTGGAAACTCCGCAGCCCGAAGAAGACATCACTACACAACGTGGAACCGGCGGAACAAACCGACGCAGCCGTGACCCGACGCCGCGACCTAACCGCAACGCGAGACGACGAACTACCGACCTCAACGTTCTTATCGACGGCCACGGAGTCACCGCTCTCGTCGACACTGGGACCGACTATTCCGTCGTCAGTGGGTCATTCGCCGCCAAGCTGAAGAAAGTAAAGACCGCGTGGAGTGGACCCGAAATCCGGACAGCTGGAGGCCACCTGATAACGCCGATTGGAGTCTGCACGGCGAGAGTCACCGTCAGTAACCGGACTTATCCTGCGAGCTTTGTAATCCTACAAAACTGCTCCAGGGATGTGATACTTGGAATGGACTTCCTAAGTGACCACGGCGCCGTCATCGACCTAAGGTCTGAGTCCATAACACTAACCTCAGACAAAGCGCTCCCGCCTCTCGCGACGCCAGGGAACCATGCATTGAATGTGATAGAACAGCAGGTGACCGTTCCGCCGCTCTCCAGCATCATTATTTCCGTCGGCACCGAAAACCCTGCGAACCTTGAAGGCATCATCGAGGGCGATCAGCACCTACTCCCTGAACCGTCAAATTTGCGTCGCAAGAGGTATAGCCGAGCTGCGTGACGGTAAAGCAAAGGTATTGCTGACAAACTTCAGCCACGAATATAGGCACCTAAACATTGGTACGACGGTCGCCTACATCGATGAATGCGTGGCCGCCAGCAATGCTTTCGCCCTCTTCGATGCTGCCGAACCTGCTTCGACGAATCGAGGTCCCGAACCAGATTTCGACGTCAACCCGAGCCTCCCGAAGCACAAGCAAGACCAGCTCAAAAGTCTGCTCTTGCAATTCAAGGACTGCTTCTCGTCGTCGTCAAGAATTCGACAGACCCCAGTCGCAAAACATCGCATCATTACAGAGGAAAATGCGAGGCCACTCCGCCAGAGCCCGTACCGAGTTTCGACGCGAGAACGCGAAGCCGTAAAGAAGCAAGTCGATGAAATGCTACGCGACGACATAATCCAGCCGTCCAAGAGTCCCTGGGCGTCTCCCGTGGTGTTGGTGAAGAAGAAGGATGGGACGCTACGTTTCTGCGTCGACTATCGTCGCCTGAACAAAATCACGAAGAAGGACGTGTACCCCCTCCCACGGATAGACGACGCCCTGATCGACTCCACAACGCGAAGTACTTTTCGTCGATGGACCTGAAGACGGGCTACTGGCAAATCGAAGTCGACGAGAGAGACCGAGAAAAGACTGCCTTTATAACACCAGACGGCCTGTTCGAGTTTAAGGTCATGCCTTTTGGTCTTTGCTCGGCCCCCCGCGACCTTCCAACGCGTTATGGATACTGTACTGGCTGGCTTGAAGTGGCAGACTTGCCTTGTGTACTTGGACGACGTCGTTGTGTTTTCCTCGAACTTCGATGAACACCTGCGACGCCTTGAAGCTGTACTTCAGGCAATCAAGACGTCCGGACTCACTCTCAAGCCAGAGAAGTGCCGCTTCGCGTACGAAGAACTTTTGTTCTTGGGCCACGTGATAAGCAAATCCGGAGTACGCCCCGACCCGCAAAAGACAACCGCCATCGCTGCTTTTCCGCCACCCACCGACAAGAAGGCCGTGCGTCGATTTCTCGGCTTGTGTGCCTATTACAGGCGGTTCGTTAAAAACTTCGCCCGCATCGCCGAGCCTCTCACTAACCTCACCAGGACCGACGTCGAGTTCAAGTGGGAAACGCCGCAGGAGGAAGCATTTCAAGAACTAAAACGACGCCTGCAAACGCCCCCGTTACTTGCGCATTTCGACGAACACGCCGAAACAGAAGTGCACACCGACGCGAGCAGCGTAGGACTCGGCGCCGTCCTTGTGCAGAGGACGGACGGACTGGAAAGGGTTATCAGTTATGCTAGCCGGTCGCTATCAAAGGCAGAGGCCAACTACTCCACAACAGAAAAGGAGTGCCTTGCCATCATCTGGGCTACATCAAAGTTTCGCCCCTACCTTTACGGCAGGCCCTTCAAAGTTGTGAGCGACCACCACGCCTTGTGTTGGCTAGCTAGCTTGAAGGACCCTTCTGGTCGCCTCGCACGGTGGAGCCTGAGACTTCAAGAATTCGATATTACCGTCGTTTACAAGTCCGGAAGAAAACACTCTGACGCCGACTGCCTGTCTCGTGCCCCCGTCGACCCACCACCGCTGGACGACCAGAATGATGACGGCTTCCTGGGAACCATAAGTGCCGACGACTTCGCCGAGCGACAGCGCGCCGATCCGGAACTCAAGGGCCTTATGGAATACCTCGAGGGCAAAACCACCGTGGCTCCAAAGGTATTCAGACGAGGACTGGAGTCGTTTTTCATGCGCAACGGCGTTCTGCTAAAGAAAAACTTCTCGCCACTTCGGGCCGACCCCCTCCTCGTAGTACCTTCGGCATTACGACCAGAAGTTCTGCATGCTTTGCATGACGACCCGACGGCTGGACACCTTGGATTTTCCCGTACGCTGGCAAGGATACAAGAAAAGTACTACTGGCCTCGCCTCACTGCCGACGTCACCCACTACGTGAGGACTTGCCGAGATTGTCAGCGACGGAAGACACCACCGACTAGGCCAGCCGGACTTCTGCAACCCATCGAGCCACCTCGCCGGCCGTTCCAGCAAATCGGAATGGACTTACTGGGGCCGTTCCCGACGTCGAATTCCGGAAACAAGTGGATCGTCGTAGCTACTGACTACCTCACCCGCTACGCCGAGACAAGGGCCCCTGCCCAAGGGCAGTGCCGCCGAGGTAGCAAAGTTCTTCGTCGAGAACATCGTACTGCGTCATGGCGCCCCAGAGGTCCTCATTACCGACAGAGGTACGGCCTTTACCGCGGACCTAACTCAGGCGATCCTAAGGTACAGCCAAACAAGTCACCGCCGGACCACCGCCTACCACCCACAGACCGACGGCCTGACCGAGCGTCTAAATAAGACCATCGCCGACATGCTGGCCATGTACGTCGACGTCGAACACAAGACGTGGGACGCCATCCTTCCGTACGTGACCTTCGCATACAACACGGCCGTGCAAGAAACGACGCAGATGACGCCATACAAGTTGGTCTACGGACGGAGCCCGGCAACGACGCTCGACGCCATGTTACCGAACGTCACCGATGAGGAAAACATCGACGTGACCGTCTACCTACAGCGCGCCGAAGAAGCACGACAGCTCGCCCGCCTGCGGATCAAGAATCAGCAGACGACCGACAGCCGCCGTTACAATCTTCGACGACGCTTCGTGGAATACCAGCCCGGCGACCGCGTTTGGGTGTGGACACCGATACGCCGACGTGGACTTAGTGAAAAACTCCTTCGGCGATACTTCGGGCCGTACAAGGTGCTTCGACGTCTCGGTGCTCTGGACTACGAGGTCGTCCCGGACGGCATAACGAACTCTCAACGGCGCCGTGCGCGACCCGAAGTCGTCCATGTCGTGCGCCTCAAGCCGTATTACGCGCGTTAGCAAACCAGAGGACTGCACTTATTGCTTAATTATTGTACTTTCTTTCTTTATTGTTGTTATTTATTGTTGCATGCATTTTTCCCCCGTGTTCTGTTTTAAGCATCGGGACGATGCCTTTTCAGAGGGGGGGGCATTGCCACGCGCTATTCTTATTTTCACTTTTGTTGTGTTCGGTTTTCGCCCACAAAGACCGTCAGCAAAGCTCAGCTCAAACCGCGCCTTATTGTTCTAGAAGCTTCGCGATTATTGTAGATCGTTTTGTTAAGATTGCGCGCAAGACGCGACCACTCGAGATTGTTCCTGAGCTTGCGCGATGACCAGTGATAAGGCTAGAATGTTCGACGCGTGATGCATAAAAGCCGGCGCGCTCCAACGATGTTCAGATGTTCGCCGGCCGACGCTCTGTACGCCGCTATCAGTGCCAGCGTGTATTACTGTAATCCTACTTTCTGTTTACCGGCCACAAGTTCGGCCTAATAAACAGTTTCATTTTGGACACGTCGCCTGCTGCCTTCGTCGACGTCACAACCACGTGACAATATACTGCTTCAAAATTGAGTGCATGTTTATTTTAAAGGAGATTAATTCACTTCCGCACGTCGTAGGTGGCTCCGTAGAAAAGTTGAGAGCACAGTCCGGGAGAATGTAGAACTGCTAGCGTCAAAAAAGAGCTCTTCCCTGATAGTCAAGAAGTTCAATACTACTTTAATGAGCTCCTGACATCAAGAAAGGTTGATCTTTTGAAATTGTGGAAAGCGCACAGAATTGCACTTTATACAGGTATCGCCAAAATTGCTTGGCGATACCTTCCCATCCCTGCTATTGAGACGCCCAATGAGCGCTTGTTTTAGACTGCAGGAAACATATTAGCATCACGACGAGAAAGTTTGAAGCAAGGTCATGTGGAACAACTTGTGTTTCTGCATGACAATTTGTAGTCGTTCGGTGGCAGTCACTCACCACGTTATGTGCTCGAGAGGATGAGCAGATTGCATTTATTTGTTCTTTCTTTCTTTCTTTCTTTCTTTCCTTCTTTCTTTCTTTCTTTCTTTCTTTCTTTCTTTCTTTCAATTTTCAACAACATCTTTAGTATTCGATATCCAAATTCGACATTTTTGGCCACTATTCGATTCGAGATAAAATTTTACTATTCGCACACCCCTAAGGAAAAGCCTGTTATTCCTTTCTGGCAAACAATTCTTAATCGCGGAAGCAACCGCGAAGTAACAACCAGCATGCCAATAGTTGTACATAATGTAAAGTGGCGTCAATAAATATAAGCCACCTCATGATATGTACGCTCTCCCAGCACTTTATTTCGAAATGACAAAAAAAATGAATGATGCACTGCTTTCGTCCATCAGAGCACCACATTCACAAGTGCAACGTTAAGATCTATATGTGCTTTGGTCGCTTGCGGGCAGACTGTACTTACACATTTACGGCACATTCTCGTTGCAGGAACCACGCATAAAAATGCATTCGTACCACCAAGTAAAATATGATGATCCGAGCGGTGAACTCCTCAAAATGCACCGGACAACCAACACACACAAGAGTATTCTGGATGAGTTCTGCCACAATTGTCCAAAACAGGTCGCCAAACTCCTCCTTAGGTTGAGCCTTTTCTGCAATTCCCACGCACTTATGGGAGTTGGAAAACTAAACCTAGGCTAGTAACGTTGGGGTGTACTAGAAAAAAATGGACAGAAGCGCCTGGTCGGCCTTCTTGAATTTGATTAAATTTACTCCAGCTGAAGGTCACAAAAGCGCAATAATTTCAAAGTTGGTTTAGGGAAAAATTATCGCAAAATTACAACAAAATTTTGGGCAGAAAAACAACCTTTCCGCCAACTTCGCAATTTATGAACTTGAAATAAAATAGAAGTAGTAACATTATTGGTTCCCATCATTGAACGAGAGAAATACAATATTATGAGTATTTGATTTCGCTTTTTTGTAGAAAAAAACTTATAAGGAAAAAAAAAACACGACCATGGTAAACGGCACAAATGCTTTGTACTTCATGAATTTATTGCTGTAGACAAAGTCCTGCATATTGAGCACACCGTTCTGCTTCAAAATGGTTCGGAAATGTATGGGGATCACAAAAAAATTGGGGGACCCTAAGCTTCGCCCTTAAGTGTTGATTGCGACAGCGATATCCTCTCCCTGGTGTGCACTTCCAAGCACTTAGTGCGTACTTGCTATGCACTAAGTGATTCAAATACTAGAGTGCTGATTTGGGCCCGTTGATACATGATCAACGAGGCGAAGAAAACAGTGCGAAACACGGGACAGTGAAAGATATGGACCAAGCGCTGAACTAACAAACAACGTTTTATTCCACACATGGGGGTATATATAGCACACGCTACATGAAAAGAGGGAGAGGGGGAACGGTGTCATGTAACTCTTGTTCATGAAATCTTGGTATGAATCTAGAAAAAACTGTGAAGAAGCCATTATCAACTCGACAAATACGCAATTTCGTTTGTGGGGAGCGCCAACGAAGGGACACCCAGGCACATGTCACAGTGATGAACGAGCACGTGAGATTTATGAGGCGTTTTGCATTGACAGGAAAGGTGACATGTGCGTGAGCGTCCCTTCGTTGGCGCTCCTCACAAGGCAAATTGCGTATTTGTCGAGTTGATTATGGCTTCTTCACAGTTTTTTATAGATGCATACAAAGATTTCATGAACAAAAGTTACATGCCACTGTTCTCTCCTCCCTCCTGTCATGTAGCTTGTGCTATATAAAACCCATGTGCGGCATAAAAGCTTGGTTGCTAGTTCAGCGCTTGGTCCGTCTCTTTCACTGTCCCGTTGTCTCGCGCTGTTCTTTTTCTTTCTTCGTTGGTTCAAATACGAACTAGGGTCAGGATATCGTTGTCGCGTTCGACTCTTAAAGGCGAAGCTTATGATAATCACCAAGCAGCTGTTTCAGCACAAGAAATGCACATGCACACCTGCATCTGCAATAGTTTTCATGATGCTACAAGCTTTATATTGTGGGCAGCCAATTGGCACACCAAAAAAGACGACCCGTAGAAGCAACCAATCGTGGCGGCAGGCGAGCTGCGCTTGAGCATGAAAACGACACTCGGAGAGGGGATGAGATGAGCAATTGATAACGTACGCATGACTAACGTACACATGACAACCCTTGGCCTGTCTGCGCTTCGCAGTTGTGTAAACGCTACTCATTGTACGCTAAAAAAGCGACAACCCGTAATTGCTGTTGCTTGTTTGCCCACAAGTGTGTAATGAGATTACCTTCGACTGTATTTCGTTATTTCTGCTGCTGTATTCAGGCGATGTAGAAAGTGACCCCGGGCCCGATACTCGTTTGGCATCATTACCGTGAAAAAATTGCCTAATGATGCCGTAGAACACATGCGTTTTTTCATCTGCTTAGGGATCTGCGTTCTCGTTCTCTACATTAAGCAAAGAGGCCAACCGAGCTGTCTGCTGTCATAAAAGCCAACAAAAACAGTCATAAATGTATGGAAGATAAAATTGGTAACATTCACATGAGACTGGATGAAGTCGAAGAAAAAATAATCATGTTCGACAGCATGTCTGAAGAATTAACCACCCTCAGCCACAGCTGCAAAGCAATTCCACTCGTTACGACTCTTTGGAAACTCATGTAGTTGATTTAAAAGACAGACCGCGCCATGAAAATTGAATCTTTCGTGACATACCTGACTCTGTTGAAACATGAGATCTGTTTAAACTCTTGAATCAAGGAAATGTTGAATCCTGCGAAATCTGCCCGTGTCGGTGTGGTCTAGATTTGCCCGATAATGCTATTAATCGCGCGCATCGTATCAGACCTTTCGTCTCGAAGAAGTGTCGCCCGATTGTCGTGAAATTTTCGAGCTTCAAAGTCAAAAAAAATTTCCCTAACTCCCGCTAAAGGGAACCATGTGTGGATGTGGAGCAGTGGGGGAGATGGCTGGCTTGAGCGGGAGAAACGTCGTCGCTCCCGTTTCGCGTCAGCGGCCCGGGCGCTCATCCCGGCACTGCACATGAGAGAGAATGAGGCGCGCGCGCTCCGTCGTTTTCATACTGCGGAACTACCGTAACGTCCCCAGCGGAGTATGCAGCTGTCGCACCACCTGTCGTGCGCGCCGCTCCGTAGAGTAGAGGGTTCCTAGAGGAGAGAACGGATGGGCCATACACACTGGCGCTGATAGCGGCGAACAAAGCGTCGGCCGTCGATCAACTGACAAGCGGTGAAGCGCGTCGGCATTTATGTGTGTCATCGACTATTCCGGCAATACCACTTGTTGTCGCGCAAGCTCTAGAATAAGCTCGAGTATTCGCGTCTTGCGAGCAATCTTAAAAAAAAAAAACTATCTACAATAATCGCGAAGCTTCTCGAATAGTGAGACGCGGCTTGCCCTCAGTATTGCTGACAGTCTTTGGGGGGCGAAAACCGAATACAGCAAAAGTGAAAAAAAGAAAGGCGCGTGGCAATATAGTTACGCCAAGATATTTGTATGATGATACTTCTTGCAGCGGAGAGTCATCAAGAATACATGAAACTACGATGTTAGTAGATCGAGTTACGCGCATTACTATACACTTTTTTGTGTTTACTTCCATGTACCAACTTTTGCACCAAAGGCATACAGCGTCCAAAATCTGTTTTTAAAATAGAGGATTTGATAGGGCCCCTTATTTCCCGAAATAATTCACACTCATCTGCAAACAAGTTAATACAGGGCGAGACAACAAGAAGGTAAGTCATTAATGTAGATTAAAACAACTGAGTATACAGGGCTTGGAGGAGAGACAGTATTGTTAGCAGAGACGAACTGGAAACGATTTCTCAAAAAAAAACATTCAAACCAAGCAAGTAGTTGAGAATCCAAATTTAGCAGCTGTAATTTATACAAGAGCACCTTATGGCACACTTTGTCAAAGGCTTTCGAGAAATCTAAAAAAATGCACAGTCTGGTAGAGATGAACGATCGAGGACAGTGTGAAGATAGTGAGTAAAAGATACAGGTAGCGTTTACCTCGATAACGTCTTGCGGAAAGCATGTTGTAAGTTGAAAAAAGAGAAATTGGATTCAGGGAATGACACAAGATTTGAAAACAAAATATGCTCTATCACTTCACAAGAAAACTACTAAGAAAAATGGCGCCACAATTTAGAAGCGTGTGCTTGTTACGGGGCATGTGAACAGGATCCACCTTCGCGATCTTCCAGTCACTGGGAAGCTAGCGCTGCTCAGTGAATTGGTGAAATCGACCGTGACCTGAAAATTGCTTTGCTGAGCGGGACGCATGTTTTTTTCTAACTCGAAAAACGTTTTATGTCACGCTAATGCCACAGTGCATCCCCATTCAAGATTATCGTACGTGTAGGTATGCATGTTTTGTGTGTTTTTTTTAATATTGGATAAAAGAAAATCCCAGTTGGATATTACGGCTCGACCTTCAAATCCATCCAGATAGCGATCAAGAATAAGACAAAGTTGCTCGTTGATGATTTCAAAATTCGCGTTTTCATAATCATGAATCACTTTCTTTGCATTTTTACGCTTACAGCGTCAAATTCTTATGCGAAATGACAGAATGCAGTGGTCTCTCGTACCTGGTATCTGAGTAACACCAGAAACGTATTCATAGTGCGTTGCTAGTGAAAGATCTAAAGTTTTAGCAGTTGATTAATGTATTCTCGTTGGTGGTTTGACCAATTGTGTTGAAGAGAATGAAGCGCACAAGTGCATAAATTCTCTTGCAAGTGAAGAGGCAGGATTCAGCACAGGTGGCTCAGAAACCGGCGAAATATTGCGGATGTTTAAATCGCTCATTGGGAAAGCGGTAACCTCGGGAACTGTGACACCACGGAGTTTACCACATTGTGTAAGTCCTTAACGAAAGTATGCCTGTAAGAAGGTGGACGATAGCAGACACCAGTAAATATTTTGTGTTTAGGAAACTCAACAACAGCCCAAGCGGCTTCCACCTCGCTTGCAATGTTAATGCGGCTAGACGTGAATTGTTCGGAAATGGCAAGCAATGCACCACCACCTATCCGCGATCCTCGATCGCGACAATGCACGGAAAAAATTATTAGCTGAAGAAAAAAACTCGTCATCCGTTACGTCTGTTCCCAGCCAGGTTTTTGTTAGGGCGAGTACCTGTGTGCTGCAAGTATCCATAGAAGAACTTAAAAGATCGGGTTTATTAGTAAGACTTTGCACATTAGTAAAAAGTGCAGATACGTGCAATTTGTACTGCCGAGAAGCCTTGGCACAGCTGTTACTTTGCGCCCTTCTACCTTAAGATATCCGCGGCGGTCACGAGATGACAAAAAGGCTTTACTTACGGTAGACTTGGCGAAAAAACGAAGACGAGAGAAGGACTGTGTTTGTGTAGTCCTTCTCTCGTCTTCGTTTTTTGCGCTGTCTACCGTAAGAATGAGCCAACTCGCCCAACAAGCCACTCTCCTGAAAGGCTTTACGCTGAGCAACGCTGCCTGTTTCTGGGGTATACTCGTAATGCTTTTTGTTCATGATAACGGTATCATATCGAAGCTGATCTGAATGCGATTCCGACTGACTTTTTGCAAAATCAGCAACTCTGCTGCGTATGTGACGCGTTCTAGGTGAAAAAATTCGCATTTCTAAGAACTGAATCATGCCGAGTGGCGAAGCACTCTGCATCATCCTTACTGTCAATCACCCGTCACATTGCCCACTCGCGCATGCAAATGAATGACAACGAGTTGTTGCCGTTGAGCCGCCGCTTCCCGCGTCCTCGTCCTCAACACAGGGGTTGCGGCTTGTTGTCGCCGTTGCCGTTTTGCCATTCGCGGGGTAGAGCGCGTTCACGTTCGTTTTTATCCATGGCAGAAAGATAACGTGTGGTCTGGAATGCGCTTAATCTTCGTCGTCATCAAGGTGATCGTCATCGTTATGACGTGTAGTGGGTACATTCCATGTGCTGTGCCATGATGGCAAAAGAGAATGCGTGGCCTGGAACTCGCATTTTCATCATCGTCATCAGCGTGATCGTCATCGTGAAGGCGTATAAAGATTACCTTGCATATACTGTGTCGTGAAGGCAGCGCATCGTCATCGCACTAGCGTGGTCTACACTGAAAGACACCGGGAGAGTGATGTACAAGCCTCGACCTTAAGGAGCTTCGCCCTTAAAATGCTCAGTCAGAATGATGTGATTTTCTTTCAACTTTTCGCGCGCGCTCAGGAATTTCTTTTACTTTGTAGCTCAAAAATTTCACGACAATCGGGCGACCATTCTTCGGGACGAAAGTTCTGATACGATGCGCGCGAATGAAAGCATTATCGGGCAAAACGTACACCACACGGACAAGGGCAGATTTCGCAGGATTCAACATCCCTTGGTTCAACAGTTTCAACAGATCTCATGTTTCAACAGAGTCAGGTATGTCACGGAAGATCCAATTTTCATGAGGCGATCTGTCCTCTAAATCAACTACATGAGATTCCAAAGAGTCGGGACGAGTGCAATTGCTTTGCAGCTTATGGCTGAGGGTGGTTAATTCTTCAGACATGCTGTCGAACATGATTGTTTTTCCTTCGACTTCATCCAGTCTCACGTGAATATTACCAACTTTAGCTTGGTTACTTCTATGACTGTTTTTATGGATTTTATGACAGCAGACAGCTCGGTTTGCCTCTTTGCTTATTGTACAGAACGAGAATGCAGATTCCTAAGCACATGAAAAAAACTTCCATTTCTTATACGGGATCCTCAGGCAATTTTTTCATGGCAATGATGCTAAACGAGTATCGGGCCCGGAGTTACTTTCTACATTGCCTGTATACAGCAGCAGAAATAACCAAAAACAGTCGCAGGTAATCTCATTACACACTTGTGGGCAAGCAAGCAACAGCAATTACGGGTTGTCGCTTTTTTTAGCGTACAATGAGTAGCGTTTACACAACTGCGAAGTGCAGACAGACCAAGGATAGTCATGTGTACGTTATCAATTACTTATCTCATCCGCTCTCCGAGTGTCGTTTTCATGCTCAAGCGCAGCTCGCCTGCCGCCACGAGTGGTTGCATCTACGGGCCGTCTTTTTTAGTTGTGCCAAGTGGCTGCTCACAATATAAAGCTTGTAGCATCATGAACACTATTGCAGATGCAGGTGTGCATGTGCATTTCTTGTGCTGCAACAGCTGCTTCGTGATTATCGTAAGCTTCGCCTTTAAGAGTCGAACGCGATAGCGATATCATGACCCTAGTTCCTATTTGAACCAACGAAAAGACAAAAAGAACAGCGCGAGACAACGGGACAGTGAAAGAGACGGACCAAGCGCTGAACTAGCAACCAAGCTTTTTATTCCACACATGGGGGTATATATAGCATAAGCTACTTGGCAGGAGGGAGGGGAGAAGAGTGGCATGTAACTTTTGTTCATGAAATCTTTGTATGCATCTATAAAAAACTGTGAAGAAGCCATTATCAACTCGACAAATACGCAATTTGCCTTGTGAGGAGCGCCAACGAAGGGACGCTCACGCACATGTCACCTTTCCTGTCAATGCAAAACGCCTCATAAATCTCACGTGCTCGTTCATCACTGTGACATGTGCCTGGGTGTCCCTTCCTTGGCGCTCCTCACCAGGGAAATTGCATACTTGTCAAGTGGATGATGGCTTCTTCACAGTTTTTTCTAGATTCATACAAAGATTTCATGAACAAAAGTTACTAGTCACTGTTCTCCTCTGCCTCTTTTCATGTATCGTGTGCTATATATTCTCACATGTGTGGGATAAAACCTTGGTTGTTAATTCAGTGCTTGGTCCGTATCTTTCACTGACTCCCGTGTTTCGCAGCTTTTTTTCGCTTCGTTGATGATGTACCAACGGGCAAAAATCTGCGCTCCAGTATTTGAACCACTTAGTGCATAGCCAGTATGCACTAAGTGGTTGAAAGACACACCAGGGAGAGGATATCGCTATCGTGTTCAACACTTAAAGACGAAGCTTAGGGTCCCCCAATTTCTTGGTAATCCCCGTGCGTTTCAGAAAAATTTCGAAGCACAACGGTGTGCTCAAAATCCACGACTAATCTTGCAGAAAATCGGACATATCAGTCAATATTTACTGAGATTTAATATTCCCAGTTTTATTTGTCTACAGCAATAAATTCATGAAGAAAAAAGGATTTGTGCCGTTTACTATGGTCTTGATCTTTTTTCCTCACAAGTTGTTTCTACAACAAAGCGAAGTGAAATACTTATAATATTGCATTGCTCTCGTTCTATGACGAGAACTAATATTGTGACGACTTCTATTGTATTTCAAATTCAGAAATTGCGAAGTTGGCCGTAATGTTGTTTTTGTGCTCCACATTCTGTTGTTTTTGCGATAACTTTTTTCCCGAAACCAACTGTGAAATTATTGCACTTTTGTAACCTTCAGCTGGACTAACTTTAATAAAATTCAAGAATGCCGACCAGGCGCTTTTGTCCATTTTTTTCTAGTACACCCTGTAACACACATGAGCGAGAGCACAACCCCCCTCCCCCCGTGATGCGCATCCTGATGCATATCTTTATACGAGCAGTATGATTTTCACTTATAAACCACTTCGCGGTACGCATGTACATTGGGCAAAACATTGTGAAAGCCAACTGTGCTTGCCAGCTGGAACGTATTTACGCGAGGTAGTGTTGTTTCCTATTTGTTCTGTTTGCTATGGTTTCTAAATCAACACACAAGTTCCTCTAATTGTTGCATGCAAAATTACTTTATTGAAGATAGTTGTGATATCTGCTAGTTAGAATAAATCATTCTTATTGGTACTACGGGTCAACACAAGAGGAACCGTAGGGACGCAGTGCCGCCTTCCAACAGAAGTTTATTAGATAGCTGCGCCCATGTTTATAGATACATAAAAAACACGAGAATAAAGGTATCAAGCCATGTGCTGTGGGACAAAACTCGGCATAATTGACATCAGCAATATGTAGCGTTACCAGTGTCCCTTCTCCCTGGATAGCACCAGGAAAGACTGATCCTTGTTCTCAAAGAGCGACCAAGGCAAGCTTAAGCATTTTCAGTTTACCGCATGATACCCTCTTTATGAATAGTCTCCCTAATCCTGTGATATAGGCTACTTGAAAGGACCACACTGTCTTCAAGGACAACTACAACCTTGCACGTGAATTCCGAAATGCCTCGAAATTGTTGTTTGTACGCTGTAATGTCCTCATGGAGTCTATCATTAGTACAAAGTCCCGTCTGACCCAGCTACCTCGAGCACATGTCAAAGTGATTGCGTACATCATGACTTTAACACGGGTTAGATCCTTCGGCTTATAGTTAGTGCCGCAGCGATGTCTTTCATTCATCCGATAGGTGAATCTGCACAGGTCAGGAAACAGCTGTATCCTTCCTTTAATGTATAGTTATGTTGTCTGTTGGTCCTCTTTACGTCTACGATCCCTCACATCCCTAAGCTAACCCTCAGCTACTGACAACACATCTTCAGTGCAACCTGCAATCTTAAAAGCGGGATGCCTACTCATAAAATGCTTCATCCACCTTATGATGTTGGTAAAGGTCAAGAACCTGAGGCACTGTGCCGACCAAAGGAAAAATTGAAAATACACAAAAAGACATTTCGGCGCCCACATGGGTGCCTTTTTCACCAGTAAAATGAAAACTTATGTCCGAGCGGTGCACAAGTACGTTTGAATATATCCCGCAGGCAGTGCGCTTACAGTGACTGTACATTGCTATCACTCCTGTTTAGAGTGCACGCAATGGTTTATATCACGAAGAACCCAAGATAAGGTCGTTTTGAGTAATTTTCTTTTCGCAAGAACACGTGCTTTCCCAGTCGATTGCGTGTCCCCCCTGAAGCGTCGTATGCCCGCACTGGATTTCACATTTGCTTTCTTGGCATCAAAACTGTGCTGCTTGCGACACTTACAAAGTCACCAGTTTCGCCAATATACACATAACCACAATCCGCGCATGCGAATACGTACACCACAACGGAGAACTCGTACGGTAATCTGTCCTTCACATTCACGAGTGATTGCCGCAGTTTTTCTTCTGCAACATGCGCCACTTGGACGTTATAAGGAAGTACAACACGACTTAGGGTTTCACTTATGGAAGCGATATACGGTATCCTAGTGTGCTTTTGAACTGGGGCAGCACAGGCTGATTGTGGAGGTGCTATTTGTCGTCGGACGGCGTTCAAGAAGAAATTGGGATAGTCACAGGCTGACCGTTCCTGTTGCCCCGCCGCACCAAAAGTAAGTCGACGGCGTTGTCTTATTCTCTAATGCAGGTTTTCTGTGTGCATCATAGAAGCGCGGAAACACTGCCCTTTTGTGAGAGGCAGGTTGTATGGAGCCAATATGTAAGTAACTACCTGTGTTGGTCTGCTTCTTGAACTGGCCAGACAACAAGGTGCACCCTTTCCTTTCACCATCAAGGCGTGAGAACTTGTTGCCTGTGACTTCTACCTCTGCCATAAACTCAATGGCTCATTTCATGCCATTCAGGTGTGAAATGAATGCCTGACCCGATTCTTTCTGATTGATGCAAAAAGTATTGTCTTCAAAGCGGAAGAACTGCTTCAAAGCAGGGCTCGGCATTCCATCGCTTCGATCAACAAGTTTGCGGCGATCACTGATATAGAAGCACCCACAACCGTTCCCTGGACTGGTTTCTATAACTCCTTTTTGAGAGTGATATACGTATTCGACAAACAGAACCACAAAGCCCGATCTAAACTGAGATGGAATTTTAGTAGACCGCGGCATTCCTTCTCAAAAGGCAGATGCTCATAAGCCTGTACCAATGGGCGAGCACACCAGACTGACGTCGCGAGTCGGACAGACTGCAAGAGCGGGACAATTTCTTTAGTCGCCGAGACGACCGGCTGCTGTGCTTCGGTCGTCTGGGCATCTTTAGTTGTATCGGACAATACGTCCGGTACACGGACAGGTCACCTTTCCGGTAGACTTGCATCCGATTTTTGAGCGGTCTTGAACGCATCTGAGCCAGTTCTGTCGGCCCGACAGTAAAAAGTGAGTTCTGCAAAGAGAGAGCCGAAACTCTGCTTGAAACCCGCGTCCAGCTCCCCAACGAAAGCGTCATGCTCTTCACGGAAGAAATGACTAGACTCTTCCGCCACGCCAACCCCGAAATGCCTGAAGACAAGAAAGTTTGGCTGCTAATGCTAGGAGTTAAACAGGAGCTTTTTGCGGGACTGATGCGGAACCCTCCGAACAGTGTTCACGAATTTGTCTCGGAAGCGACGACAATCAAGAGGACCCTGGACATGCGCAACCGGCAGTACAATCGCCGTTCGACGCCACAGTTCACCGATATCCAAGGGCTCTGCTCCGTCGACCTGCGCGAAACGATCAGAGCGATTGTGCAGGAAGAGCTGCGAAAATTCTTGCCTCCATCGCAGCCTCAAGTCGATTCCATTGCTGACGTCGTGCGCCGTGAGATCCACCAATCCCTGGGCGTCCCTCACCAAGCAGAGCCGCAGCCACAGGCTATTAGCTACGCTGCTGCTGTCCGCCGTCCCGCTACCCCTCCCCGCCCTCGTCAAGACGCCACGCCACCGCAGTTCCATCATCAGACACCACCGCCGCCACCATAGACGTCATACCGCCCGCCAGCCGGCCAGCGATACACGCCGAGGAAGACCGATGTTTGGCGCTCCCCCCGACCACCGCCCACTATGCAACCACTGCGGAGAGGCCGGCCACACCTACCGCCGTTGCCAGTACCGACAGATGGGGCTGCGTGGTTTCGCCGTGAACGCACCACGTCCACAGCCAGGTGAACAACCTCGCGACATCGACGACTACCTCACCGGAACACAGCGGCAAGAGCGCCGACCTTCCCGCTCCCCGTCGCCCGGCCGCTACATGTCACCGCACCGCTGGCAGTACACGGGCCCAAACCGGGGCCGGTCGCCTAGCCCGTATCCGGGAAACTAAGGGCAGCAACCGATGGAGGTGCGGTTGCTGCACGACGAAATGCCGAAGATCCTCCGCGGCCGCCGACGACGACAACGCGACGAGACAAACAGACGAAGCCCTGCCAACGAAACCTCGCGGACCGAACAAAACCTGACAACGCAGCATGGAAGCGCAGCAACATATCGACGCAGCCGTGATCCGACGCCGCACCTAACCGCAACGCTAGGCGACGGACCAGCGACCTCAACGTTCTCATCGACGGCCACAACGTCACCGCTGTCGTCGACACTGGGGCCGACTATTCCGTCGTCAGTGGGCCATTCGCCACCAAGCTGAAGAAAGTAAAGACCGCTTGGAGTGGAACCGAAATCCGGACAGCTGGAGGCACCCTGATAACACCGATTGGAGTCTGCACGGCGAGAGTCACCATCAATAACCGGTGTGAGCTTTGTAATCCTACAAAGCTGCTCCAGGGATGTGATACTCGGAATGGACTTCCTAAGTGACCACGGCGCCGTCATCGACCTGAGGTCTGAGTCGATAACACTAACCTCAGACGAAGCGCTCCCGCCCGACACAACGCCAGGGAACCATGCATTGAATGTGATAGAAGAGCAGGTGACCGTTCCGCCGCGCTCCAGCGTCATTATTTCCGTCGGCACCGAAAAACCTGCGAACCATAAATGCGTCATCGAGGGTGATCAGCACCTACTCCTGAACAGTCAAATTTGCGTCGCAAGAGGCATCGCCGAATTGCGTGATGGCAAAGCAAAGGTACTGCTCACAAACTTCAGCCACGAATATAGGCATCTTAACATTGGTACGACGGTCGCCTACATCGAGAAATTCGTGGACACCAGCAATGCTTTCGCCCTCTCCGAAGCTACCGAACCTGCTTCAACGAATCAAGGTCCCGAAATAGATTTCGACGTCAACCCGAGGCTCCCGAAGCACAAGCAAGACCAGCTCAAAAGTCTGCTCCTGCAATTTAAGGATTGCTTCTCGTCGTCGTCAGGAATTCGACAGACCCCAGTCGCGAAACATCGTATCATAACAGAAGAAAGTGCCCGACCAATCCGTCAGAGCCCGTATCGAGTTTCTACGCGAGAACGAGAAGCCGTAAAGAAACAAGTCGACGAAATGCTTCGCGACGACATCATGCAGCCGTCCAAGAGTCCCTGGGCGTCTCCAGTGGTATTGGTGAAGAAGAAGGACGGAACTCTACTTTTTCTGCGTCGACTATCGTCGCCTGAACAAGATCACGAAGAAGGACGTGTATCCCCTCCCACGTATAGACGACGCCTTGGATCGACCATAGGTCGGCAAAACTTGTGGAGCTCACTCAGACTCACCCATGAAATGTATTTTGCGCTTAGGGCTCACTCGAACTCAGACTCACCAAAATTTTCCTGAGCCGGACTCACTCGGACTCACACTCACGAAAATTTCCTTCAACCGGACTCACTCAAACTCAAGCTCACCAGAACATTACTCACCCGGACTCACTCAGACTCAGACTCACGGCTCGATCTGAGTCTGAGTGAGTCCGAGTGAGTCGACTCATGAGTCCGTTAGCATAGAATTAGCTTTTTCGACCATGGCGTCAATGCTCTTTAACTCAAATATCTCATGTAATCGGTGTTTTTCTTAGCGCCTTTGGATATGGTACCTTCGAATAGGAGTTATCAGTGCTCGTAAACAAGGTCATTTTTCTTGAAAGAGATGACAAAGTGAGAGATATATATCAAAAACTTCCCTGGAAGGGTTGGCGGGGAGAGGGGGGGGGGGAGGGGGGAGGTCAAGAGACCCCCCTACGTAATTCGCGCCTCTAATCACTAAATATTGAAACGGTGTATGAGCGAGCGATACTGCTTTGGAATACGTGTGAGCAGACGTGAGTATAAACGTGAATTACGGTAAGGCTGATAGTAATGCTGAAGATGAATAGATAGGACCATAGATCGGCAAAAAGAAGTGGAACTCACTCAGACTCACTAAAGAAATATATCTCGCGCTTCAGACTCACTCGGACTCAGACTCACCAAACTTTTCCTTAGCTGAGCTCACTCGGACTCACACTCACGAAAATTTTCTTCAACCGGACTCACTCGGACTCAAACTCACCAATATATTACTCACCCAGACTCACTCAGACTCAGGCTCACGACTCGATCTGAGTCTGAGTGAGTCCGAGTGAGTCGACTCATGAGTGAGTTCGCCGACCTATGGGATCGACTCCACAACGCGAAGTACTTTTCCACGATGGACCTGAAGACAGGCTACTGGCAGATCGAAGTCGACGAGAGAGACCTAGAAAAGACGGCCTTTATAACACCAGACGGCCTGTTCGAGTTCAAGGTCATGCATTTCGGTCTTTGCTCGGCCCCCCGCGGCCTTCCAACGCGTTATGGATGCTGTACTGGCCGGCTTGAAGTGGCAGACTTGCCTTGTGTACTTGGACGACGTCGTTGTGTTTTCCGCAAACTTCGACTAACACCTCCGGCGACTTGAAGCTGTGCTTCAAGCAATCAAGACATCCGGACTCACACTCAAGCCAGAAAAGTGCCCCTTTGCGTACGAAGAACTTTTGTTCCTGGGCCACGTGGTAACTAAGTCCGGAGTACGCCCTGATCCGCAGAAGACAACCACCATCGCTATATTCCCGCCACCCGCCGACAAGAAGGCCTTGCGTCGATTTCTTGGGGCTGTGCGCCTATTACCAGCGATTTGTCAAAAACTTCGCCCGCATCGCCGAGCCACTCACTAACCTCACCAGGGCCGACGTCGAGTTTAAGTGGGAAACGCCGCAGGAGGAAGCATTTCAAGACCAAAAAACGACGCCTGCAAACGCCTCCGTTACTTGCGCATTTCGACGACCACGCCGAAACAGAAGTGCACACCAACGCAAGCAGCGTGGGACTCGGCGCCGTCCTTGTGCAGAGGACGGAGGGACTGGAAAGGGTTATCAGTTATGCTAGCCGGTCGCTATCCAAGGCAGAGGCCAACTACTCCACAACAGAAAAGAAGTGCCTTGCCATCACCTGGGCTACATCAAAGTTTCGCCCCCTACCTTTACGGCACGCCCTTCAAAGTTGTGAGCGACCACCACGCCTTGTGTTGGCTAGCTAACTTGAAAGACCCTTCATGTCGCCTCGCACGGTGGAGCCTGAGACTTCAAGAATTCGACATTACCGTCGTTTACAAGTCCGGGAGAAAACACTCCGACGCCGACTGCCTATCTCGTGCCCCCCGTCGACCCACCGCCGCAGGACGACCTGGATGATGACTGCTTCCTCGGAACCATAAGTGCCGACGACTTCACCTAGCGACAGCGAGCGGACCCAGAACTAAGGGGCCTTATGGAGTACCCCCGAGGGCAAGAGCACCACTGTTCCGAAGGTATTCAAGAGAGGACTGGCGTCTTTCTTCCTGCGGAACGGAGTTCTCCCAAAGAAGAACTTCTCGCCCATTCGAGCTGAACACCTCCTCGTGGTTCCTTCAGCAGTGAGGCCAGAAGTCCTCCTGGCCCCCTACACGACGACCCGACGGCTGGACACCTCGGTGTTTCCCGCACGCTCGCAAGGATACAAGAGAAGTACTACTGGCCACGCCTTACCGCCGACGTCGCTCGTTACGTCAGGACATGTCGAGACTGTCAGCGACGCAAGACACCGCCGACAAGACCAGCAGGCTTCCTTCAGCCGATCGAACCACCTCACCGCCCGTTCCAGCAAATCGGCATGGACCTACTGGGGCCGTTTGCTACGTCGACTTGCGGGAATAAATGGATCGTCGTAGCTACGGACTACCTCACCCGCTACGCCGAAACAAGGGCCCTACCTAGAGGCAGTGCAGCCGAGGTAGCGAAATTCTTCGTTGAAGACATTGTCCTGCGTCATGGCGCCCCAGAGGTCCTCATCACCGACAGAGGTACGGCCTTTACTGCAGAGCTAACTCAGGCCATTTTGAGATACAGCCAAACAAGCCACCGCCGCACCACCGCCTATCACCCACAGACCAACGGCCTCACCGAGCGTCTAAACAAGACCATCGCCGACATGCTGGCCATGTACGTCGACGTCGAGCACAAGACATGGGATGCCATCCTTCCGCTCGTGACCTTCGCATACAACACGGCAGTGCAAGAAACGACGCAGCTGTCGCCGTACAAGTTGGTCTACGGACGGAGCCCATCAACGACGCTTGACGCCATGTTACCAAACGTCACTGACGAGGAAAACATCGACGTCACCGCCTACCTACAGCGCGCCGAAGAAGCCCGACAACTCGCCCGCCTACGTATCAAGAATAAGCAGGCGACCGACAGCCGCCGCTACAACCTTCGACGACGCTTCGTGGAATACCAGCCCGCCGACCGCGTTTGGGTGTGGACGCCGATACGCCGACGTGGACTTTGTGAAAAACTTCTTCGGCGATACCTCGGGCAATTCAAAGTGCTTCGACGTCTAGGCGCTCTAGACTAGGAGGTTGTCCCGGACGGCATTACGAACTCTCAACGGCGCCGTGCGCGACCTGAAGTCGTCCATGTCGTACGCCTCAAGCCGTACTACGCGCGTTAGTGAACCTGAGGACTGCACCTATTGCTTTATTGTGCTTTCTTGCTTTATTGTTTTTGTTTGTTGTTGCATGCATTTTCCCCCCAGTGTTCCGTTTAAGCATCGGGACGATGCTTTTTCACAGGGGGTATTGCCACGCGCGTTTCTTATTTTCGTTTGCTGTATGCGGGTTCCGCCCACAAAGACTGTCGGTAGCGCTCGGCGCAGACCACGCCTTAGCATTCGAGAAGCTTCGCGATTATAGTAGATCGTCTTCTTAAGATTGCACGCCGGACGCGAACCGACCAGCTTATTCTAGAGCTTGCGCGACGACTATATAAGGCTAGAATGTTCGACGCGTGCGTTATAAAAGCCGGCGCGTTCAAACGATGTTCACTTGATCGACGGCCGACGCTCTGTTCGCCGCTATCAGTGCCAGTGCTTGTTGCTGTATTCTGACTTTCCGTTTACCGGCCACAAGTTCGGCCTAAAAAAGAGTTTCTTTTTTGAAACGCCGACTGTTGCCTTCGTCGACGTCACGGCCACGTGACACTATGAACCTTCGACTGTAGCCATTTCGGGTAACCAGTAAAATACAGCTGTTGTTCGCTGCAGCATTTGTACAGCGCGCGGGTAACGTAAAGGTCCTTAATGAAAATCGGTAATCATGTTTTTTTATTCTGCGCAATATCTCAGCAACGCTGATAGTAACAGAGTCCAGCGGTAACATACGCACATATTGAAACACTTGTTTTGTATAATCCGTCCAGTCTGAGAATGTAATGATCGTGAGTACCATCTTTTGTAGACGGCTAATACAATTCAAATGTGTTTTATATGTACTGCCGTATGATGCTATGTAGTAGCTCAATTACTGTGCACGAATGCGAAATATAGAATGCGCAGAATTGTTGCGCCAGAACATTCACGGTGTTTTAGTAGCGTGTAACACTCATATGCAAGCTTGGAGCATGTCTTTTCTAAGTGTGATTTGCGGTTCGTGTCCTAGTCAAACTTGAAACCTAAGTACATAACCAAGGCTTTTCGCTGTAGTAGTGCTCTATCTAGAACTAAGACGAACCTTGCAAAATTGAGTTGCTTCTTCCTAGAATGAGACACTATGTACTTTTTTTTATCTGAATTGATATTTAGGTGGTTTTCTTTAAACCATAAATGTACTCTTTGCAACTCTTCATCAACTTTACATTCGATATCATTTAAGCTTTCACCAACAAAGATTAGTGCCGCATTGTCTGTGTACATTAAAGCTTCTGAGCATTGTAGGACGGAGCGGAAATCGTTAACATGCAGTGAAAAAAAAGTGGGTCCAATAACTGAGCCTTGTGGTACCGCACAGACTACTGATCAAGTAGAAGGCATGGTTTATGTCTTTCTCTGCCTGGTCTTTCGTCTTTCGCGCTGTTTCCCTCCAAAAAGAAGACACGACACCATCCATTACTACTCGTTGCTGTCGTTCGGATAGGTAGCATTTAGGAAGGTGGTGAATTTTGCCTCGGAAGCCATAGTCATGAAGCTTACATACCATAATGTTGTGGTTGACCGAATCGAAAGCTTTTCTTCTATTTATAAAGACTATTGCAGAGAAATTATTGTCGTTCAAGGCTTTGTTGACTTTTTTGGGTTAATACCAAAACTGCGGTATCTGTAGATATTTGTGCTCTGGAAAAAGGCCGGTTTGAACGAAATATTTTATCTTTGGATGCAAATGATGTTATCTGCGCTGAAAGCATTTTTTTCACACATTGTATTAAGTACACTTAGCACAGATATCAGTCTATAACATGAGGTACTTGAATGGTCTCCATCTTTGTATACAGGGACGACTTTGCCTAAATTTAGTTCATTCGGATATATACCACAGTCATGCCAGTGTTTAATCACTTAGATCAAATGGTCTGTCAGAACTATGTTACTTCTTAATATATTAACAGTAATAGTGTCAAGCCGAGCCGCTTAGTTGGCGTCTAGCTTTTTCACTACTGACACGGTATGGGGCATTGCTATCTAAAACACTGCGAAGCTATCTCCCAAAATATCTTGGTGCTGCCCTGAGCCTGTTCGACAAGCATAGCATAGTATTCTTTTTTCATTTCCCCTTTAGGGAGACTCACGCAATCCTATAATATTTGAACTGATTTGAGTAACACACATTGGTTGTCTGCTGCTTTCTGTTGTGGTACCACTGGTATTTTTGTTTCAATATTTCCAGAATACTTAGTGTCATTAAGTATTCTGGCTCTCAGTAGCCCCACATTTTCAATTGAGCATATCAAGTTACTGTATTCTATATTTACATCGTCGTCGTACATAGCACTAAAGTCTATTTAACTTATTTTGTTTCGTACTCACTTATAGTCAATCTTTGTAGTCTATTTTACCCTAGAAAGTTTGGTATTGAGAGGCTAAACTGTAAGAGTAAAAAAATAGGCAAAAGATCTGCAATTGGAGCAGGCAGTACACCAGCATGTACAGCATTGCCAACGTTGCACATGGCATGATCAATAAGAGTACATGACGTGTTAGGGATACGTGTTGGTCAGTTATCACATTACGCAAGTTAAATGATTTCAAAAAGAAACACTTATTCAATCGAGGTATGGAAAGACAGGTCAATGTCACGAACAACAGCAATATTACTGTAGTGCACGCTGGGAACTCTCATAAGCACAGACTCAAATTCCTTCAGGAACGTTTTGATAGAAGAACCGGGTGGGCGGTATAAAACACCAATAACTGGCCGTCTTTCAATTTCGATAAACAGCGTTTCTAAAGTTGCGTTGGTAACAGATACATCAAATCAGACATTGCACACAGTATTGTCCCGCACCGACAAGGTAACTCCATCTGCTCACGCACGCGAGTTGCATGGTTCCGATAGCAACTTGACACCTGCATACTCATTGGTTCATCAACCGTCAACAACGTTTCAATGACATAAATAACGTCGAAAACTGAATCTAGCCGGCAATACAGGTCACCAGACTGTTTAAATTTCAACGTATACTTCACAAATTGCAATATAAAACTGAGAACTTAATGCACTTCTTTATGCATGCTGCCTGCGTGATATATCATTCAATCAAACAAGAATTTATTGCACTATAATATACAAAATGCGCACCCAATATTTGGTCTCACAGCCGAAGCGGCTAGTGATGGGCGCAATAGAAAAAAAAGTCATAATAATTAAACTTGCACGGAAAAAAATAAACAACAGTGATAGTATCACGATAAGCATCCAATATTGTACATATTTGAAGAACTATACTAAAAGTAACAAACACATATTTAGTAGCAACACATTAGATATACATGGGACATTTTTTTAAGAAAACAAACTGAACAATGGTGCAAATATCATACATGAGCGATCCTTATTAACATATTCAATGAGCGATACAAAAACAACGAACAGCCAATCGCTACGAACACACTAAACAGACGAGAAAATTATTAAGAGCAAACGAAAACTCGAAATGCCTGGTTAGAAACTTAGTATTGTTTGCAGGTAACGCCGAATGTTCTTGCAACATTTATCTCGAGGGAAATTGCTTTACAGCTTAGCACCAGATAATCGGTTTATTCTTTCGCCGTACACATTCGACATGTAAAGAGAGAGATTTAGTGTGGTCACATGGGTGGGAGGGTTGAAGTGTTCCTTTTTTTCCTTCATGTTTTTCCAATAAACATTCAGTTGCGAGTCAGCGCCGAGGTCTGTCCCTTCTCTTGTGTCCGCGTCGTCGTGCGCTGAGTTAAATTTTGTTCAAGTACGGTTACCAACTGGCCCAGCTTTCAGTACTTCTATATAAAGAGAGGTTAAGATCACCGACGCTTGCGTGCCGTGTGTTTAACGATGTTAACGTGGAAATGTAACGGAACAGGGGCGTACTTGTGTTTACAATTTCACTTACTAAACTGGGAATCTTGTAGTTGCGCACGTCCATGAAAGGCAATATATGCAGTCTTTGAAATAGTGTATGCGAGGG